>CM053570.1:26142737-26201645 GCA_028646485.1 Cryptoprocta ferox | reverse complement strand
GCAGAAGCAGAGCATGATGATTTGCCATGGAAAATGGAACATCATAAAGTCATTTCCACAGCCCGGATGGAGCTGCCAGAGTTTGCACCAGAGGCACCCCTGCACCCTGGCCCAAAGAGGAGGCCTGCCCGTGAAACCAAACTCTAAGCCAGGCCGGCACCTTCCCATTTGCCCTCAACTCAGGGCCCTGGGTGGACTACTACACTGCTGGTGGATCCTTTCCTGGACCATCCTGGGATCTTACTCTAACACTAACCCTAAACCTACAGTTAACGCTCATATGAGACTTACCCCTTTGGTAACGGCAACCCTACACCTGGGCCAACCCCTGTCCATGAGCTCTCACTTCAGCCTTCCAGGAAGATCATGGGACTGATGTGTCTTCTGCCCTGGCCACTCCCCTGGATGGAAACTACCTTAGCCAAGGCTCTGTCCCCATGGTCCTCTGAGTCCTGAGTCTTAGAACACTATGGACTGGAGGCCAGGGCTGGCGCATGGTGATTCGCTGTGGCACAGGGAACATCATAATGCCATTGTTGCAGCACATATGGAGCTGCACGTTGGGGCTCTGGAGGCACCCCTGTACACTAGCCCAAAGAGTCCAGCCCTTGAAACCAAACACTAAGCCTGGTGAGCACCTTTCCAAGCTCCATCAACTCACCCCTCTGGGTACCCACTGCACTGATGGTGGATCTGTTCCTGGAGCATCCTGGGAAGTTACTCTAACCCTAACCACAACCCTACAGCTAACATTAAACCTAGACCTACTTCTAAGACTATCTGCAAACTTATCCCTGAGCTACCCCGGGCATGGGACCTCATTTCAGCCCTCTAGGAAGATCACGTGACTGGTATCACTTCTGCCCTGGTGACTCCACTAGACGAAACTCTAACCCTACTCAAGGCTCTGTTCTCATGGGGACCCACATCCTGAGTCTGAGAAAAGCGGGGACTTTGGACCAAGAACTGGTTCAGGGTGACTTGGTGTGGAATATGGAAGGTCACAGTGCCATTTCCATAGCACAGATGGAGCTCCACGTGGGGGTTACAAAGGCACTCATGTACCCTAGCCCAAAGAGGAGGCCAGCCCTTGAACCCAAATGGTAACCCTGGCCAGCACTTTCCCAGGCGCTTTCAACTCAGTCCTCTGGGTGGACCACCGCACTGCTGAAGGATCCATTCCTGGAGCTTCCTGGGAAGATATTCTAACCCTAACCGCAAGCCTACACCTAACCCAAACCCTAGCCCTATCCCTAAGGCACACCGCAACCCTACACCTGAGTTGACCCCTCACATGGGCACTCACTTCAGCCCTCCAGGGATATCACGGGACTGGTGTTGCTTCTTCCCTGGCAACTCCCCTAGATGGAACCCTAACCTTAGCCAAGGCTCTGCCCCAAGGGGCCCTGAGCCCTGGGTCTGTGAAAAGCATGGACTCGGCGCCCAGAAGCGGAGCATGATGATTTGCCATGGAAAATGGAACGTCATAATGCCATTTCCACAGCATGGAAGGAGCTTCAGGAATGGGTGCCAGAGGCACCCTTCTACCCTAGCCGAAACAGGAGTCCGGCCCTTGAAACCAAACTCTAAGCCAGGCCGGCACCTTCCCATTTGCCCTCAACTCAGGCCTCTAGGTGGACTACTGCACTGCTCGTGGATCCGTTCCTGTATGGTCCTGGGATCTTACTCTAACACTAACCCTAAACCTACAGTTAACACTCATACTTACCCGTTTGGTAATGGCAACCCTACCCCTGAGCCAACCCCCTCCATGAGCTCTCACTTCAGCCTTCCAGGAAGATCATGGGACTGATGTGTCTTCTGCCCTGGCCACTCCCCTGGATGGAAACTACCTTAGCCAAGGCTCTGTCCCCATGGGGCTCCAAATCCGGAGTCTTAGAACACTACGGACTGGATGCCCAGTAGTGGTGCATCATGATTTGCTGTGGCACATGGAACATCACAAAGCCATTGCCGCAGCACAGATGGAGCGGCATGTTGGGGCTCCGGAGGCAGCCCTGTACACTAGCCCAAAGAGTCCGGCCCTTGAAAGCAAACGCTAAGCCTGGCCGGCACCTTTCCAAGCTCCATCAACTCACCCCTCTGGGCACCCACTACACAGATGGTGGATCTGTTCCTGGAGCATCCTGGTAAATTACTCTAACCCTAACCACAACTCTACAGCTAATATTAACCCTAGAACTACTCCTAATGCTCTCTGCAAACCTATGCCTGTGCTATCCCTGCGCATGGATCCTCACTTCAGACCTCTAGGAAGATCACGGGACTGGTGTCGCTTGTGCCCTGGAGATTCCCTGAGACGAAACCCTAACCCTACCAAATGCTCTGTTCCCGTGGGTTCCCACGACCTGGGTCTGAGAAAAGCACAGACCTGGGAACAAGAACTGGTTCAGGGTGACTCGACATTGAATATGGAAGGTCACAATGCCATTTCCAAAGCACGGATGGAGCTGCATGTGGGGGTTTCAGTGGCACTCATGTATCCTAGCCCAAAGAGGAGGATGGCCCTTGATCCCAAATCCTAAGCCTGGCCGGCACTTTCCCAGGGGCTTCCAACTCAGCCCTCTGGTGGACCACTGCACTGCTGGTGATCCATTCCTGGACCATCATGGGATCTTACTCAAACACTAACCCTAAACCTACAGTTAACTCTCATACTAGACCTACCCCTTTTGCTCACAGCAACCCTACACCTGAGCCAATCCCATCCTAGAGCCCTCACTTCAAGGTTACATAAAGATCATGACATTGATGTGTCCTCTGCCCTGGTGACTCCCCTGGATGGAACCCTAACCCTAGTCCAGGCTCTGTCCCCAAGGGGCTCCAAGTTCTGGATCTGAGAAAAGCACGGACCCTAGGCCCAGAAGCGGTTCACAGTGATTCATTATGGAAAATGGAACGTCACAATGCCATTTCTGCAGCACGGATGGAGCTGCCCGAGTCAGCGGGGGAGGCCCCCCGATACCCGAACCAAAAGAGGAGGATGGCCCTTGAACCCAAATGCTAAGACTTGCTGGCACCTTCCCATGCACCCTCAACTCAGCCCTATGAGTGGAACACTGACTGCTGGCTGACCTGTTCCTAGAGTTTCCTGGAAACTTAATCTAACCCTATCCCCAACCCTACACCTGACCCTAACCCTAGCCCTACCCCTAAGACCCACGGCAACCCTCCACCTGAGCCGGCCTAATGCATGGGCCCTATTCAGCCCTCCATGGAGACTTTGGGACTGGTGTCGATTATGCTCTGGCCACTCCCCTGGATGGAAACTACCTTAACCAAGGCTCTGTCCCCATGGGGCTCCGAGTCCTGAGTCTTAGAACACTACGGACTGTGGGCCCAGGGCTGGTGCATAGTGATTTGCTGTGGCACATGGAACATCACAAAGCCATTGCCGAAGCACAGATGGAGTTGCACGCTGGGGCTCCAGAGGCACCCCTGTACACTAGCCCATAGAGGAGGCCAGTCCTTGAACCAAATTCTAAGCCTGGCCAGCACCTTTCCAAGCGGCATCAACTCACCCCTCTAGGTATCCACTGCATGGATGGTGGATATGTTCCTGGAGCATCCTGGTAAATTACTCTAACCCTAACCACAACCCTAGAATTACCCCTAATGCTCTCTGCAAACCTATGCCTGTGCTATCCCTGCGCATGGAACCTCACTTCAGCCCTCTAGGAAGATCACGGGACTGGTGTTGCTTCTGCCCTGGTGACTCCCCTAGACGAAACTCTAACCCTACCTAAGGCTTTGTTCCCATTTGGCCCCAAGTCCTGGGTCTGAGAAAAGCACAGACCTGGGACCAAGAACTTGTTCGGAGTGACTCAGCATGGAATATGGAAGGTCACAATGCCTTACAGCAGCACGGATGGAGCTGTAGGTGGGGGTTCCAGAGGCACTCAAGTACCCTACCCCAAAGAGGAAGCCAGCCCTTGAACCCGAATGCCAAGGCTGGCAGGCACTTTCCCAGGAGTTTTCAACTCAGCCCTCTGGGTGGACCACTGCACTGCTGAAGAACCCATTCCTGGAGCTTCCTGGGATCATACTCTAACCCTAACCACAAGCCTACACCTAACCCAAACCCTAGCCCTACCCCTAAGATACAACACAACCCTACACCTGAGTTGACCCCTCACATGGGCACTCACTTCAGTCATCCAGGGATATCACAGGACTGGTGTCAATTCTGCCCTGGTGATATTCCGGGATGGGACTCTAAGCCAAGCTAAGGCTCTGTCCCCATGGGTCCTTGAGCCCTGGGTCTGTGAAAAGCATGGACCTGGAGCCCAGAGTGGTTCATAGTGATTTGCCATGGAAAATGGAACGTCACAATGCCTTTTCTGCATTACGGATGGAGCTGCCCTAGTGGGCGCTGGAGGCCCCCCTGTACACTAGCCCAAAGAGGAGGCTGTCCCTTGAACCCAAATGCTAAACCTGCCTGGTACCTTTCTATGCGCCTGCAACTCAGCCCTATGAGTGGAACAGTGCACTGCTGGCGGATATGTTCCTGGAGGGTCCTGGGATCTTACTCTAACCCTAACCCCAACCCTACACCTAACCCTAACCCTAGATCTACCCCTAAGGACCACAGCAAGCCTACACCTGAGCCAGCCCCATTGATGGGCCATCACATCAGCCCTCCATGGAGACTACGGGACTGGTGTCGATTATGCCCTGGACGGAAACTACCCTAGCCAAGGTTTTGTCCCCATGGGGCTCCGAGTCCTGAGTCTTAGAACACTATGGACTGGAGGCCAGGGCTGGTGCATGGTGATTCACTGTGACACATGGAACGTCACAATGCCATCGTCACAGCACGAATAGCGCTGCACGTTGGGGCTCTGGAGGCACCCCTGTACACTAGCCCAAACCGGAGGCTGGCCCTTGAAACCAAATGCTAAGCCTGGCCGGCACCTTTCCATGCGCCCTCAACTCACCCCTCTGGGTACCCACTGCTCTGATGGCGGATCTGTTCTTGGAGCATCTTAGAAACTTAAGCTAGCCCTAACCACAACCCTACAGCTAACATTAATCCTAGACCTACTTCTAAGACTATCTGCAAACCTATCCCTGAGCTACCCCGGGCATGGGCTCTCACTTCAGCCCTCTAGGAAGATCATGAGACTGGTATCGCTTCTACCCTGGTGACTCCCCTAGACGAAATCCCAACCCTACCCAAAGCTCTGTTCCCTGGGGCCCCAAGTCCTGGGTCTGAGAAAAAGGTGGACCGGACCCAGAACTGGTGTCAGGTGACTCGGCGTGGAATATGGAAGGTCACAATGCCATTTCCATAGCATAGATGGAGCTGCACGTGGGGGTTTCAGAGGCATTCTTGTACCCTAGCCCAAAGAGGAGGCCGGCCCTTGAACCCAAATGCTAAGCATGGCCAGTATTTCCCAGGGGCTTTCAACACAGTCCTCTGGGTGTACCAATGCACTATAGAAGGATCCATTCTTGGAGCTTCCTGGGATCATTCTCTAACCCTAACCCAACCCTACACCTAACCCTAACCCTAGCCCTACCCCTAAGGCACACCACAACCCTATACCTGAGTTGACACCTCACATGAACATTCACTTCAGCCCTCCAGAGAGATCACAGGACTGGTGTTGCTTCTACCCTGACAACTCCCCTGGACGGAACCCTAACTCTAGCCAAGGCTCTGCCCCAAGGGGCCCTGAGCCCTGGGTCTGTGAAAAGCACGGACCCTGGGCGCAGAAGCGGTGCATGATGATTTGCCATGGAAAATGGAACGTCATAATGCCATTTCCACAGCACGGATGGAGCTGCCAGAATGGGTGCCGGGGCCCCCCTGTACCCTAGCCCAAAGAGGAGGCTGGCCCTTGAACCCAAAGTTAATCTTGGCTGACATCTTCCCATGCACCCTCAACTCAGCCCTATGGGTGGAACACTGCACTGCTGGCAGATGTGTTCCTGGAGGGTCCTGGACCTTATTCTAACCCTAACCCCAACCGTACACCTAACACTAACCCCAGCCCTACCCCAAAGGCCCACAGTAACCCTACAGCTGAGCCGCCCCATCATGGGCCCTCATTCAGCCCACCATGGAGACTACGGGACTGGTGTCGATTATGCCCTGTCCACTCCCCTGGACGGACACTACCCTAGCCAAGGCTCTGTCCCATGGGGTTCTGAGTCCTGAGTCTTCGAACACTATAAACCGGGGGCCCAGGACGGGTGCATGGTGATTCACTGTGGCACATGGAACGTAACAATGCCATTGCCTTAGCATGGATGGAGCTCCACGTTGGGGCTCTGGAGGCACCCCTGTACAATAGCCCAAAGTGGAGTACGGCCCCTGAAACCAAACGCTAAGCCTGGCCTGCACCTTTCCATGTGACCTCAACTCACCCCTCTGGGTACCCACTGCACTGATGGTGGATCTGTTCCTGGAGCATCCTGGGAACTTACTCTACCCTAACCACAACACTACAGCTAATATTACCCTAGAACTACCCCTAATGCTCTCTGCAAACCTATGTCTGTGCTATCAATGCGCATGGAACCTCACTTCAGCCCTCTAGGAAGATCACGGGACTGGTGTAGCTTCTACCATGGTGACTCCACTAGACGAAACTCTAACCCTACTCAAGGCTCTGTTCTCATGGGGCCCCACGTCTTGGGTCTGAGAAAAGTGGGGACCTGGGACCAAGAACTGGTTCAGGGTGACTTGGTGTGGAATATGGAAGGTCACAATGCCATTTCCATAGCACAGATGGAGCTGCACATGGGGGTTACAAAGGCACTCATGTACCCTAGCCCAAAGAGGAGGCCAGCCCTTGAACCCAAATGCTAAGCCTGGCCAGCACTTTCCCAGGCGCTTTCAACTCAGCCCTCTGGGTGGACCACTGCACTGCTGAAGGATTCATTCCTGGAGCTTCCTGGGAACATACTCTAACCCTAACCGCAAGCCTACACATAACCCAAACCCTAGCCCTATCCCTAAGGCACACCGCAACCCTACACCTGAGTTGACCCCTCACATGGGCACTCACTTCAGCCCTCCAGGGATATCACGGGACTGGTGTTGCTTCTTCCCTGGCAACTCCCCTAGATGGAACCCTAACCTTAGCCAAGGCTCTGCCCCAAGGAGCCCTGAGCCCTGGGTCTGTGAAAAGCATGGACTCGGGGCCCAGAAGCGGAGCATGATGATTTGCTATGGAAAATGGAACGTCATAATGCCATTTCCACAGCCCGGATGGAGCTGCTGGAATGGGCACCAGAGACACCCTGTACCCTGGCCCAAAGAGGAGACCTACCTGTGAAACCAAACTCTAAGCCAGACTGGCACCTTCCCATTTGCCCTCACCTCAGGCCTCTAGGTGGACTACTGCACTGCTCGTGGATCCGTTCCTGTATGGTCCTGGGATCTTACTCTAACACTAACCCTAAACCTACAGTTAACACTCATACGAGAGTTACCCCTTTGGTAACGGCAACCCTACCCCTGAGCCAACCCCCTCCATGAGCTCTCACTTCAGAGATCATGGGACTGATGTGTCTTCTGCCCTGGCCACTCCCCTGGATGGAAACTACCTTAGCCAAGGCTCTGTCCCCATGGGGTTCCGAGTCCTGAGTCTTAGAACACTACGGACTGGATGCCCAGTAGTGGTACACCATGATCTGCTGTGGCACATGGAACATCACAAAGCCATTGTCACAACATGGATGGAGCTGCACGTTGGGGCACCGGTAGCACCCCTGTACACTAGTACAAAGAGGAGACCGGCTTTTGAACCAAATGCTAAGCCTGGCCGGCACCTTTCCAAGCTCCATCAACTCACCCCTCTGGGTACCCACTGCACTGATGGTGGATCTGTTCCTGGAGCATCCTGGTAAATTACTCTAACCCTAACCACAACTCTACAGCTAACATTAACCCTAGAACTACCCCTAATGCTCTCTGCAAACCTATGCCTGTGCTAGCCCCACACATGGATCCTCACTTCAGCCCTCTAGGAAGTTCACGGGACTGGTGTGGCTTGTGCCCTGGAGACTCCCCTAGATGAAACTCTAACCCTACCGAAGGCTCTGTTCCCATGGGGCCCCACGACCTGAGAAAAGCGCGGACCTGGGACCAAGAACTGGTTCAGGGTGACTTGGCATGGAATTGGAAGGTCACAATGCCTTATCAGCAGCATGGATGAAGCTACAGGTGGGGGTTGCAGAGGCACTCATGTACCCTAGCCCAAAGAGGAGGCCAGCCCTTGAACCTAAATGCCAAGACTGGCTGGCACTTTCCCAGGGCCTTTCAACTCAGCTCTGTGGTGAACCACTGCACTACTGAAGAATCCATTCTTGGAGCTTCCTGGGATCATACTCTAACCCAAACCCAAGCCTACACCTAAACGTATCCCTAGCCCTACCCCTAAGGCACACCACACCCCTACACCTGAGTCGACCCCTCACATGGGCACTCACTTCAGCCCTCCAGGGAGATCACAGGACTGGTGTCGCTTCTGTTCCCATGACTCCCCTAGATGGAACCCTAACCATAGCCAAGGATCTGTCCCCATGGGGCCCTGAGCCCTGAGTCTGTGAAAAGCACAGACCTGGGACCCAGAAGCAGTGCATTGTGATTCACCATGGAAAATGGAACGTCATAATGACATTTCTGCAGCCTGGATGGAGATGCCCGAGTGGGCACCAGAGGCCCCCCTTTACCCTAGCCCAAAGAGGAGGCCGGCCCTTGAACCCAAATGCTCAGCTTGGCTGACACCTTCCCATGAGCTCTCAACTCAGCCTCATGGGTGGAACACTGCACTGCTGGCAGATCTGTTTCTGGAGGGTCCTGGTATCTTATTCTAACCCAAACCCGAACCCTACACCTAATGCTAACCCTAGACCTACCCCAAAGGTCCACGGCAACCCTACACCTGACCCAGCTCCATGCATGGGCCATCACTTCAGCCCTCCATGGAGACTACGGGCGTGGTGTTGATTATGCCCTGGCCACTCCTCTGAATGGAAATTAACCCAAGTTAGACTCTGTCCCCATGGGGCTCCGAGTCCTGAGTCTTAGAACAGTACAGACAAGGGGCCCACAAAGGGTGTATGGTGATTCACTGTGGCACATGGAACATCACAATGCCATTACTGCCACACAGATGGAGCTTCATGTTGGAGCTCCAGAGTCACCCCTGTACACTAGTGAGAAGAAGAAGCCGGCCCTTGAAACCAAACGCTAAGCCTGGCCAGCAACTTCCTATGCACCCTCAAATCAGCCTTCTGGGTGGACTACTGTACTGTTGGCTGCTCTGTTCCTTGAGCGTCCTGGGATCGTACTCTAACCGTAACCCCTACACTCTACCTAACACTAATCCAAGTGCTGCCCTGAGGCTCACCGCAACCCTATACCTGAGTCGGCCTGGCACATGGGTCCTCACTTCAGCCCTCGAGGGAGATCACTGGATTGGTGTCGTTTGTGGTCTTGTGAGTCCTCTGGATGGAATCCTAACCCTAACAAAGGGTCTGTCACTCTGGGGCCCCGAGTCCTGGGTCTGAGAAAAGCAAGGACCCAGGGTCCAGTGGCAGTGCGGGGTGACTCAGTGTGGCACATGGGATATCACCATGCCATTTTCACAGCCCGGACGGAGCTGAACTTGTGAGCTCCCGAGGCCCCATTGTACCTCGTCCAAAGAGGAGGCCAAACTTTGTAGCCAAGGCCAAAATCTGGCCGCCTGTCTCCCAGGTAACCTCCACTCAGTCTGTTGGGGAGGCAACCTCAACTCTGGGGGTTCAGTGCCTGAAGCCTCCTGGGCTCTGACTCTAACCCTAACCCTACAACTAACCAGACCTTGACACCTAGCCCGACGTCTGAGCAAAGCACTACAGCTGAACCGTGCCCACGCATGTGCCCTCACTTCAGCCCATCCAGGGAGATATTGGGACTGGTGCTGCTTTGACCCAGGTGACTACCCTGGACGGAATCTTAACACTAGCCAAGGCTCTGTCCCCATGGGGATCTGAGTTCTAGGTTCTATAACATCACAGACACGGTGTCCAGAAGCAGTTCAGGCTTCATCAACATGGACCATGGAACATCACCATGACATTTCAGAGCCTGGTGACAGCTGCACGATCGGTCTCCTGAGGCCCCACCATAGGCGGGCCCACAGGGGAGGCTGGCCGTTGAACCCTATGATATGCCTGGGTGGCACACTCCCATGCACCCTGCACTCAACCCTCTGGCTGGACCACTTCACTGCTGGGGGATCCGTTACTGGAGCGTCCTGGGTTCATACACTAACCCTCACCCCAACCCTATACCTAACCCTAACCCTACACCTACCCCTAAGGCTCACGGCCACCCTACACCTGAGCCGGCCTCACGTATGGGTCCTCACATTAGCTCTCCAGGGAGATCACAGAACTGGTGTCGCTTCTGGTCTGGCGACATCCCTGGACAGAATCCTACACGTAGCCAAGGCTCTATCCCCATGTGGTTCCGAGTCCTGGGTCTGAGAAAAGCACCGACCTGGGACCAGGAGCTGTGCAGGGTGACTTGATGTGAAACATGGAATATCACCATGCCATATCCACAGCCTGGGTGGAGCTGCACAAGGGGTTCTGTAGGTCTTGCTGTACCCTACCCTGAAGAGGACGGTGGCCCTTAACCCAAATGCTAAGCCTGGCCGGCAAAATCCCATGGTCCCTCAACTCAGCCCTTTAGGTGGACCACTGCACTGCTGGCAGATCCGTTCCTGGATTGTCCTGGGATCGTACAATAACCCTCACCCCAACCCTACACCTAAACCTAACCCTAGACCTACCCCAAAGGCTCACAGCAACCCTATACCTGAGCCGGCCTCATGCATGGGTCCTCACCACAGCCCTGTAGGGAGATCAGGGAACTGGTGTCGCTTCTGCTCTGTTGACTCCCCTGGACGGGACCCAAACTCTAGCCAAGGGTCTGTACCCCTGAAGCCCCGAGTCCTGGGTCTGAGAATATCACAGATGTGGGATCCTGACGCAGTGCAGCACGACCCGGTGTGGCACATGGAACATCAACATGCCATTTCCAGAGCCTGGAAGAAGCCGCACGTAGTGGCTCCAGAGACCCCCTTGTACTTCAACCTTAAGAGGAGGCTTTCCCTTGAACCCAAATGCAATGCTTGACCGGCACCTTCCCATTCACCCTCAACTCAGCCCTCTGGGTGGGCCACTGCACTGATGACAGATCTGCTCCTGGAGCGTCCTGGGATTATACTCTAACCCTAACCCCAAACCTACACCTAACCCTAACCCTAGACATATTCCTAAGGCTCATGGAAAACCTACACTTCAGCCAGTATGTGCATGGGCCCTATCTTCAGCCCTCCAGGGAGATCACGGAACTGGTGTCGCTTCTGCCTGGTGACTCCCCTGGATAGAAACATAATCCTAGCCAACGTTCTGTCCCCATGTGGTTCCAAGTCCTGGGTCTGAGCACAGCACTAACTGGAGGCCCAGAAGGTGTGCGCGGTTACTCGGCCACAGACATGGAGCATCACCATGCCATTTCCACAGCCCGGAAGGAGCTGCACGAGGTGGCTCGAGGCTCCCGTGTACCCTAGTCCTAAGGGGAGGCTTGCCCTTGAACCTAAACGCTAATCCTGGCCGTCAACTTCCCATGCACCCTCTACTCATCCCTCTGGGTGGACCACTGCACTGCTGGCGGATCTGTTCCTGGAGCATCCTGGGATCGTACTCTAACCCTAACCCCAACCTTACACCTAAGCCTAACCCTCACCCTAACCCTGAGGCTCACTGCAATCATTTTTCTGAGATGGGCCTGCACATTGGGCCCTCACTTCAGCACTCCAGGCAGATCACAGGACTGGTGTCGATCCTGCCATGACGACTCCCAGGATAGAACCATAACGCTAGCCAAGCCTCCCCGACCCATGAGGTCCCGAGTCCTGGATATGAGGAGAGCAAGGACCCAGGACCCAGTAGCGGTACAGGGTGACTTGGTGTGGCACATGGAATATCACCATGACGTTTCTACAGCCCAGACGGAGCTGCATGACTGGGCTCCGGCGGCCCCCTATACCCTCGTCCAAAAAGGAGGTGAAACTTTGAAGCCAAGTCCAAAGACTGGACTCCTGTCTCCAAGGCGACCTCCACTCAGCTCGTTGGGGAGGCAACCTCAACCCTGGGGGTTCAGGGCCTGAAGCCTTCTAGATTCTGACCGTAAACCTAACCCTACACCTACACCTAACCAGACCTCGACACCTAGCCTGACATCTGAGCAAAAACCCTACAGCTGAACCGTGCCCACACATGTGCCCTCACTTCACCCCTCCAGGGAGATCACGGGACTGGTGATGCTTCAGTCCAGGCAACTCCCCTGGACAGAACCCTAACGCTAGCCCAGGCTCTGTCCCCATGGGGATCTGCATTCTAGGTTTTAGAACACCACAGACACGGTTCCCAGAAGTGGTACAGGCTTCATCAGCATGGACCATGGAACACCACCATGACGTTTCAAAGCCGGGTGACAGCTGCACGACCAGTGTCCTCAGGCCCCACTGTAGCCGGGCCAACAGAGGAGGCTGGCCCTAGAACCCAAAGCTATGCCTGGATGGCACCTTCCCAAGCACCCTCAACTCAAACCTGTGGGTGGACCACTGCACTTCTGGGGGATCCGTTCCTGGAGCATCCTGGGATTGTACAATAACCTTAACCCTGGCCCTAACCCTGAGGCTCACCGCAACCCTACACATGAGCTGGCCCGCCATTGGGCCCTCATTTCAGCCCTCCAGGGCAGTCACAGGACTGATGTCACTTCAGCCTGGATGCAATACTAAACCTAGCCAAGGCTCCTTCTCATGTGGTTCCAAGGACTGGTTTGTGGAAAGCACTGAGTGGTACAGGGTGTCTCGGCATGAAACATGGAACATCACCATGCCATTTCCACAGTCTGGGTAGAGCTGCACGAGGGGGCCCTGGAGGCCTCCTGTACCCTAGCCCAAAGAGGAGGTTGGCCCTTGAACCCAAATGCTAAGCCTGCCCGGCAACATCCCATGGGCCCTCAACTCAGCCCTTTGGATGGACCACTGCACTGCTGGCAGATCCGTTCCTGGAGTGTCCTGGGATCGTACGCTAACACTCACCCCAACTCTACACCTAATCCTTACCTTAGACCTACCCCTAAGGCTCATGGCCACCCTACACCTGAGGTGGCTTCACGCATGAGTGCTCACTTCAGCCCTCCAGGGAGATCACAGGACTGATGTTGTTTCTGCTCTGGTGACTCCCATGGAAGGAATACTAACCCTAGCCAAGGGTCTGTCCCCATGAGGCCCCGATTCCTGGGTCTAAGGATAGCATGGAAGAGGGGCCCGGATGCAGTGCAGGGCATCGCAGCGTGGCACATGGAACGTCACCATACCATTTCCAGAGATCGGAAGGAGTTGCATGAAGTGGCTCCAAAGGCCCCTGTATACCTTAAGCCAATGAGGAGTCCGGCCCTTGAACCCAAATGCTAATCCTGGTTGACAACATCCCATAGGCCGTCAACTCAGCCCTTGGTGTGGACCACTGCACTGCTGACGGATCCGTTCCTGGAGCATCCTGGGATCTTACTCTAACCCTAACCCCAAACCTATACCTAACCCTAACCCTAGGCCTAACCCTGAGGCTCACTGCAATCGTATTTCTGAGCCAGCCCCACGCATGGGTGCTCACATCAGCCCTCCAGTGAGATAACGGGACTGGAGTCCATTTTGCCCTGGCAACTCCCAGGATAGAAGTGTAACCCTAGCCAAGGCTCCCGACCCATGAGGTCCCGAGTCCTGGGTCTGAGAAAAGCAAGGACCCAGGGCCCAGTAGCCGTGCGGGTTGACTCGGTGTGGCACATGGAAAATCGCCATTCCATTTTCACAGCCTGGACAGAGCTACAGGATTGAGCTACAGAGGCCTCTCTATACCCTCGTCCAAAGAGGAGCCCAAACTTTGAAGCCAAGTCCAAAGGCTGGATGCCAGTGCCAGGTGACCTTCACTCAGCCTGTTGGGGAGGCAACCGCATGTCTGGGGGTTCAGCGCCTGAAGCACCCTGGGCTCTGACCCTAACCTTAACCCTAACCCTAACCCTACACCTAACCAGACCTCCACCCCTAGCCCGACGTCTCAGCAAAAACCTACAGCAGAACCACGCCCACGCGTGTGCCCTCACTTCAGCCCAATAGGGAGATCACGGGACTGGTGCCACTTCGGCTCAGGCGACTCCCCTGGACAGAACCCTAACGCTAGCCCAGGCTCTGTCCCCATGGTGATCCGAGTTCTAGGTTCTAGAATACCACAGACACGGTGCCCAGAAGCGGTGCAGGCTTCATCATCATGGACCGTGGAACATCATCATGGTATTTCAAAGCCCGGTGACAGCTGCACGACCGGTGTCCTGAGGCCCCACTGTAGCCGGGCCCACAGAGGAGGTTGACCCTAGAAACCAAAGCTATGCCTGAGTGGCACACTCCCATGTGCCCTCAACTCCTATCTCTGGGCGGACCACTGCACTGTGGGGGGTTCTGTTCCTAGAGCGTCCTGGGACCTTACTCTAACCCTAACCCCAACACTCCACCTAACAGTAATTCAAATGCTAACGTGAGGCTCACGACAACCCTACACCTGAGCCGGCCTGCTGTTGGGCCCTCATTTCAGCTCTACAGGAAAGTCATGGGACTGGTGTTGCTTCTGCCCTGGCAAATCCCCTGGACAGAATCCTAACCCAAGCCAAGGCTCTGTCCCCTTGTGGTCCTCAGGCCTGGATCCGAGAAAAGCACTGAGCGGTAGGGCATGACTTGACGTGAAACATGGAACATCACCATTCCTTTTCCACAGTCTGGGTGGAGCTGCATGAGGGGGCTCCGGAGGGCCCCCTGTACCAAGGCCCAAAGAGGAGCCCGGCCCTTGAATCCAAATGCTAAGCCTGGCTGACAACATCCCAAGGGCCCTCAACTCAGCCCTTTGGGTGGACCATTGCACTGCTGGCGGATCCATTCCTGGAGCATCCTGGGATCATACAATAACCCTCACCACAACCCTACACTGAAGTCTAACCCTAGAACTACCCCTAAGGCTCATGGCCACCCAAACCCTGACACGAACTCGCGCATGGGTCCTAACTTCAGCCCTCCAGGGAGATCACAGGACTGATGTCGCTTCTTCTCAGGCAGCTTGCCTGGAACAGAACCTTAACCCTAGTCAAGGCTCTGTCCCCCTGGGGTCTAGGACAGAGAAAGGCACAGACATGGGGTCCTGACGCGGTGCAGGGTGACACGGCGTGTCATATGGTACATCACCAAGCCATTTCCAGAGACTGTAAAGAGCTGCACGAGGTGGCTCCAGAGGCCCCCATGTACCCCAGCAATAAGAGGAGGCTTGCTCTTGACCCAAACGCTAAGGCTGGCTGGCGCCTTCCCGTGCGTTCTCAAGTCAACCCTCTGGGTGGACCACTGCACTGCTGGTGAATCCATTCCTGGATCATCCTGATAGCTTACTCTAACTGAAACCCCAACCCTACCCCTATCCCTCACCCTAGCCCACCCGTAGGGCTCATGGCAACACTACACCTGTGCCGGCTCCGCACATGGGCCCTCACTTCAGCTCTCCAGGGAGATCACAGGTTGGTGTTGCTTCTCCCTTGGTGAATTCCCTGAATGGAACCCAAGGTTCCAAGGTTCATCCCCATGGGGCTCCAGGTCCTGGGTCTGAGAAAACCACGGACCCGGGGCTCAGAGGCGGTGGTGCATGGTGATTAACTCTGGCACATGGAACGTCACAATGCCATATCTGCAGCACGTATTGACCTGCACTTGGGGACTCTTGAGATCCCCTTTCCCCTAGTGCAAAGAGGAGGCCAGCCCTTGATCTCAAAAGATATGCTTGGCTGGCAGGTTCCCATGTACCCTCAACTCAGCCCTCTAGGTAGACCACTGCACTGCTGGCAGATCCGTTCCTGGATCATCCAGAGATCTTACTCTAACCCTAACCCAACCCTACTCCAAACCCTCACCTTACACCTACGCCTAAGGCTCATGGCAACCCTACACCTGAGCTGGCCCCGCGCATATGCCCTGACATCAGCTCTCCACAGAGATCACAGTTCTGGTGTCTCTTCTGCCCAGGCGACTCTGCTGGATGGAACCTTAACCCTAGCCAAGACTCTGTCCCCAAGATGCTGTCAGTTCTTGGTCTGTGAAAACCAGGGACCTGGTGACAAGTGGTGGGGCAGGGTGACTCTGCATGGCACATGGATCATCACCTTGCCATTTCAACACCCGGATCTAGCTGAATGCGGGGACTCTGGAGGCCCCCCTGTACCCTACCCAAATTGGAGGCCAGCCCTTGGACCCAAATGTTAAGCATGGCGGGCACCTTCCCATGCGCATTCAACTCAGTCCTCAGTGTGAACTAGTGCGCTGCTGGGGGATCTATTCCTAGAGCGTCCTGGGATCGTACTCTATCCCTAACTCCAACCCCACACCTAAACCGAAACCCAGTCCTGATAGGGAAAACCTGCCATAAGATGACCAACAGGGCAAATAGGAAACACCTGTCCCTGATTAATGAGGAAAGCGGGAGTAACTGGCTATCAATTGTTCCCTCTGCTAATTCTTTGGGCTCTGACCTCTGCAGAATGATCTCCTCTGAGCCCACTGGTGTCAAAGAAGCCTCCGCCCTTTGAAGAATATGAATGCTCCTGGGATCTTCTGCCAGGTAATCCAGACCAGATTCTACAACATTTGGTTCCCTGACCTGAAAACACAACCGTGCTGGCCTGTTGTGCCACCCGTTTGAGAAAACGGTGAGATGGTGACAGAATGAGAAATCGAAAAGGAGAAGGCGTGCCCTGCCTGAATTACAGCAGTCTCTCACTCGGTCGCCTCTGGCTGGCCCCGCTCCACCATTCCCGCCAGACTCGAGGAGGTTTGGCAAGTGAGGACCTATAACCAATGTCAGAATCTGATAAGACCTGGGACCTAAATCAGTCCTGTCCTGCCCACCCATAGTGGTGGAAGGGGGAGCTGATCACTCCCCCAGAGACTTCAATGGTCTCTGTTTGGAGCCCCCATCTGTAAAACTGTCCTGTCCTGCCCACCTGTAGTGGTGGAAGTGGGAGCTGATCACTCCCCAGAGACCTTGGTGGTCTCTTCTATAGGAATTCTGTGGGAGGGAATGTAATAACCTTTGGTGTGTATGTGTGAATGTGCAACTCAGTCGGCTTGGTTGCCGGGTTCGATTCTGTGGTGCCATGGGTGGGCACCCATAAGGCCCCCAAAAACCTATGGTGCCTGAGTGGGCCCATCTTCCATTCCATGGTGAATGCATACATTCTATGGAGGCATTGGAATAGTATCTGATCGTAAGTCACAAACCTGAGACCACTATGGCTAAGCATCACATAAGCTCCTTCGGGACACGGCCAGATGGGCATCTGACTGGTCTCCTCATTTGAGCGGGCACACATACCCCTTTGTCTGTATTTGTGACACTGCCTTATGGGAACATTATGGTGTTGGGACAGAGCAAACCTACAGTTCTTGAAACTATGATTAAGAAATTTGAGAAGGGGTTTTTCGGGAAACTATGGAATTAAGATGACCCCCCAGCAAATTAAGGACCCTATGTGAGTTGGAATGGCCCACTTTTGGGGTAGGATGGCTCTCGGAGGGAACCTTAGATGTTCCAATGACCTGCCGCAACTGGCATGTTGTTACCAGAGACCCAGGTTACCCTGCTCAGTTCCTGGATATTGACTCCTGGTTAGAGATGGCCCCAAACCTCCCCCCTTGGGTGAGATTTACCTGCAAAGAACTGGGACAGGCTAGGGTAAAGAGGTCCCGACCTCTGCAAATTCCCGCTGGTGATCCGGAGGAAGAACCAATTTTGCCACTGCCATATGCTCTCCTGAGATTGTCAGTACCTGACTGCTCGGCTCCAGATACTCCACCACCTCCAGACTCCACAGATACTCTCTTCTCCTGACCAGCAGCCAGATTGTGCCCTCAGTCTGGTACAGGTGCTCTCCAGATGCCAGTACAAGAGACTGGTGTGCTGGCCGGGATGCCAGAATGAGAGAAACCTGAGAGACGTGATGAAAATGGAACCCTCCAGCCTGTCCACTCCATGGCATATTACCAGTCTTTCTCCACTACTGATCTCCTCATTTGGAAACCTAACACACCATTATATCTTGGAAAAACTGCAGGCAATGATAGACCTAATGGAGTCCCTCTTCCAGACCCACCAACCAACTTGGCAAGACTGCCAACAGCTGCTCCGCACTTTAATACTGAAGAGACATGGAGAATTATGAGAGGAGCTTGGCAATAACTTGAGGAACATGCACCAGCCTGGAGTGTTGATCCTGGCACCTGGGCTAGAATTGCCACACCTGAAGGATATCCTACTTGGATCTTCACTACAGAAGAAGGACAAGTCTCCATCGGCCAGTACCAAGAGGCTCTCCTCCAGGGAATCTAGGCAGGGGCTAAGAAGCCCATGAATATGACCAAGATAGCCTCAATCACTCAGCACCAAGGGGAATCCCTCAGGGATTATTAGGAGAGGCTATGCGAGGCTTACTGCATTTACACCCCGTTTGATCCTGAAGCACAAGAAAGCCAACAGATGGTACACACCTCTGTCACAGCCAAGCTAACCAGATATCAGAAGGAAGCTCCAAAAACTTGAGGGTTTTTGTGGCGTGAACGTCACGCAGTTGATCGAGTTTGCTAACAAGGTCTACATGAACAGGGAGGACACTGCCGAGAAAAAGATGAGGAAAAAGGTCAGCCTCCTTGCTGCTGCTTTAAAGGAAAAGGACTATGAAAGGATGGATGGAGAAAGTCGCACTAGAAAAAGGGGGAAGCCCAGGACCTCCTTAGCAAGGGATCAATGCACCTACTGCAAGGAGAAAGGACATTGGAAAAATAAATGTCCCAACTGGAGAAAGTCTCAGAAACCCAACTGGTATGTAAAAGAACCCTGTGGAAAAGACCTCATAGGGCTAGCAGGAATAGATTCAGACTGAAAGGGATCAGGCTCACTTCTTGGCCCCCATGAGCCTACGGTCTAAATGAAACTAGGGAGCCAACCTATGACTTATTAAATGGGCTGAAATCAAGGGGACCACGCAGATCAAGGAAGGATTATGAAAACTGCTAGATGGGTGCATCTTCATCCCAGTGGCCCTTGGGGGGCATTTTGTCGGCAAATACCATCAACTCACCCATCTAGGAAAAACTGCATTAGAAGCCCTCCTCAAAAAGCAATACTTCATCAGCCAGCTTCCAGCACATTATGTCAAGCCATAAGCGAATGGTGTGTGACTTCCACCAGGAAAGAATGCCCAATCTGTGCTGCGACCCCTGCCGGGTGTCCAAAGGGTAGGAGCAACCCCCTTTGAAGTTCTAGAAATAGACTTTACAGATGTCCAGCCAAGACAGGATTTCAATTCCTCCTGGTAATAGTCTGTACATACTCTGGATGGGTTGAAGCTTTCCCCATCAGGACAGAACGGAGCCAGGAGGTAGCTTAAGTCCTCCTAAAAGAGATTGTCCCCCGGTTCGGCCTGCCTGCCACAATCCACAGTGATAATGACCTGCATTCATGGGGGACATTATACAAATTGCTTACTGGCCTCAAAGCTCAGGGAAAGTAGAGTGAATGAATCGCACCCTCAAGGGAAGCTCAGCCATGTTCTGTCAGGAAACAGACCTCTCATGACCAGACCTGTTGCCCCTGGCCTTCCTGCGTGTCTGTTGCACACCAGGAAATCAAGGTTTCTCCCCCTTTGACCTAATATGTGAGAGGCCCCCTCCATGTCTAGGGAGTCTCCCAGGGAACCTACACCAAATAGGGTAGAAGGGAATAAGAAAGCAACTTCAAGTGTTAAAGGCCACCCTAAATAAGTTACAACGATATACCATACAGAGGGTCCCAATCTCCTTAGGATCCCCTGTACACCTTTTCTTGCCAGGGGACTCTGTCTGGGTCAAAGATTGGAAGAAAGACCCTCTCAAACCACAGTGGACTGGGCCTCATACCATTATTCTGACCACCCCTACTGCCCTCAAGATCACCAATATCATGAGTTCATCACTCCAGAGTTAAGAGGGCCAATCTTGAGGAGCCCCACAACTTGGAAGACTGACCCAAATCTGACGAACCCACTCAATGTGACCTTTCGGAAAGTCCTAGATTCTTAGGAGGTTCAGCCCTGATCCAGCCACACCCCAGAAGCTGGCTGTCTACTCACGGCAGAAGCTTGAGGAATCACCGTTCCGACAAGATAGACTGTCCTTACTCTTTGCCATCAGGTTGGCAGAGGTTACCCCAGAAAGATGGAAATACAGCAAGAGGTTCCAATTTTCACTCACCTTCCTCTTATGAATAGGATGTTCGGTTGGTATTGATTGCCTCTAATCTGGGCCACATTTGGAGCCAGTAAGAGCAGGGCACCTTCAGTTGAAGAATCTAAAGATGATGCCTTCTAATACAGATGCGATCTGTTTAAAGGGGCAACAAAGCGGGGGGATGATAGAGAAAATCTGCCTTAAGACGGCCAACAGAAACACCTGTCCCTGATTAATGAGGAATGCAGAAGTAACCGGCGTTCAATTGATCCCTCCGCTAATGTTCTGGGCTCAGACCTCTGGAGAATGTTCTCCTCTGAGCCCACCCGTGTAACATACCTCCTCCCTTCCAAGATCTCCGAGTGCCGCTTGGTTCTCCCGCCGGGTGATGCAGAGCAGATACCGCAACAGCACTACCACTAAGGCTCACTGCAAAGCTGCACCTGAGATTCCCCCGCACATGTGCCATCACTTCAGCCCTCCAGGGAGACCAACGGACTGGTGTCGCTTGTGCCCTGGCAACACCCCTGGATGGAACCCTAACCCTAGCCAAGTCTCCGTCCCCATGGGGCCCTGAGTCCTGGGTCTGAGAAAATTATGGACCCGGGGCAAAGAAGTTGTGCAGGATGACTCGGCACCGCACATGGAACCTCACTATGCCATTTCCACAGCCCAGATGGAGCTGCACGAGGGGGCTCCTGAGGTGACACTGTACACTAGCCCAAAGGGGAGGCTGGCCCTTGAACCCAAAGCATAGCCTGGTCGGCACCTTCCATGTGCCCTCAACTCAGGGTGGACCACTGCACTGCTAGGGGATACATTCCTGGAGTGTCCTGAAATCTTACTCTAACCCTAACCCCAACCCTACACCTAACCCTAACTGTAGCCCTCTTTGGGAAAATCTGCCTTAAGATGGCCTACAGGATGAATAGGAAACACCTGTCCCTGATAAATGAGGAATGCAGGAGTAACTGGCTATCAATTGTTCCCTCTGCTAATGCTCTGGGCTCAGACCTCTGGAGAATGATCTCCTCTGAGCCCACCGATGTAAAATATATCTCCTACCTTCCAAGATCTGCAGGTGCTGCTTGGTTCTTCCACCAGGTGATACAGAGCAGATTCTGCAACAGCCCTACCTTACACCTGAGACAGACCTGCTCATGGGCCCTCACTTCAGCCCTCACTTCAGCCCTCCATGGAGATCAAGGAAGTGGTCGCTTCTGTCCTGGTGACTCCCATGGACAGAATCCTAGCCCTAGACAAGATTCTGTCCCCATGGGGCTCTGAGTCCTGGGTCTAAGCATGGACCCAAGGCCCAGAGGTGGTGAATGGTGATTTGCTGTACCACATGGAACGTCACAATGCCATTTCCCCATCACAGACGGATCTGCACGTGGGGGCTCTGGAGATCCCCTTATCCCTAGGGCAAAGAGGAGGTTGGCCCTTGATCCCAAATGACAAGCCTGGCCCACACCTCCCCATGCACCCTCAACTCAGCACTCTCGGTGGACAACAGCACTACTGGTGAATCCGTTCCTGGATCTTCCTGAGAACTTACTCTAACCCTAACGCTGACCCTACTCCACAACCTCACCGTACACCTACTCCTAAGGCTCACGGCAACCCTACACCTGAGCCGAGCCTGCCCATAGGCCCTCACTTCAGCTCTCCAGGGAGATCTTAGGTCTGGTGTCACTTCTGCCCTGGCGACTCTCCTGGATGGAACCTTAACCCTAGTCAAGCTCTGTCCCCAAGGGGCTCTCAGTCCTGGTTCTGAGAAAAGTATGGACCCGGGGCCCACAGGCAGTAAAGGATGACTCAGCGTGGAACATGGAATATCTCAATGCCATTTCCACGGCAAGGATGGAGCTGCATGAGGGGGCTTCAGAGGCACCCCTGTACCCTAACCAAAGGTGTTGGCCAGGCCTTGAACCCAAATGCTAAGCCTCCCCATGTGCCCTCTGGGTGGACCACTGCACTGCTGGCGGATCCATTCCTGGAGGATCCTGGGATCTTAATCTAACCCTAACCACAATCCTACAGCTAACCCTAACCCTAGCCAAGGATCCTGCCCCATGGGGTCCAGAGCCTGGGTCTGAGAAAAGCAAGGACCCAGGGCCCAGTAGTGGTGAGGGGTGACTTGCATGGCACATGGAATATCACCATGCCATTTCCACCACCCAGACGGAGCTGCACGAGGGAGCTCCAGAGGTCCCCCAGTACTCTTGTCCAAAGAAGAGACAAAACTTGGAAGCCAAGGCCAAAGGCTGGCTGCCAGTCTCCCATGCAACCTCCACTCAACACGTTGGGGAGGCATCGACACCTCTGGGGGTTCAGTGCCTGAATCCTCCTGGGCTCTGACCCTATACCTAACCCTAATCCTATGTCTAACCCTACCCGACAATTACCCTGATCTCTCAGCGAAACCCTACAGCTGATCTGCTCCCGTGCATGTGCCCTCACCTCAGCCCTCAGGGAGATCATGGGACTGGTGATGCCTCGGCCCAGGCAACTTCTCTGGACAGAACCCTAGACAAGGCTCTGTCCCCATGGGGAACCGAGTCCTAGGTTCTACAACACCACAGACGTGTTTCCCAGAAGAGGTCCCGGATTCATCAGCATGGAACGTGGAACATCACCAACATATTTTCCCAGCCTGGAGTCAGCTGCACGATGGGGGTCCTGAGGAGCCACCATAGCTGGTCCCAAGGAGGGTGGCCCTTGAACCAAAATGCTTGCCTGGCCAGCTCCTTCCCACATGACCTCAACTCAGCCCTCTGGCTGGACCAATGCACTGCTGGGGAACCGCACCTGGAGTGTCCAGGGATCGTACTCTAACCCTAACCCCAAACCTCAAACTAAACCAAACCTTAGACATACCCCTGAGGCTCAGTGCTCCCTGTAACTAAGATGGCCTTGTGCATGCGCCCTCACTTCAGCCCTCCAGGGAGATCACGGGACTGGTGTCGCTTCTGTTTGGCGACTCCCCTGGACAAAACCATAACTCTAGCCAAAGTGCCTTCCCCATGGTGTCCGAGACCTGGGTCTGAGAAAGCACAGACCTGGGGCCCAAAAGCAGTACAGGGTGACTCGGCGTGACACATGGAATATACCCATGCCATTTCCACAGCAAGGATGGAGTTGCACAAGAGGGCTCCAGAGGCCACACTGTACACTAGCCCAAGGAGGAGGATGACGTTTGAAGCCAAGACCGTAGGCCGGCCGCCAGCCTCCCATGGGCCCTCCACTCAGCCAGCCGGGGAGACCACCGCACTGCTGGGGGTGTAGCACCTGGAGCCTCCTGGGCTCTGCACCTAACCCTAACCCTGACCCTACAACTAACCCTAACACGACACCCAGCACGACCTCTCAGCACAACCCTACAGCCGACCTGCGTCCAAGCAACAGCCCTCACTTCAGCCCACCAGGAAGATCACAGGACTCATGCCGCTTTGGCCATGATGACTCCCCTTGACAGAATCCTGACACTAGCAAGGCTCTATCCCCATGGGGACCCGAGTCCCTGGTCTGAGAACACCACGGACATGGGGCACAGAAACTGTGCAGGCTTCATCATCATGGAAAGTGGAACATCACCATGACATTTCAGAGCCTGCGACAGCTGCATGATGGGTGTCCTGAGGCCCCACCGTAGCTGGACCACAGAGGAGGCAGGCCGTTGAACCCAAAGCTATGTCTGGATGGCACATTCCCATGCGCCCTCAACTCAAACCTCTGGGTGGACCGCTGCACTGCTGGTGGATCAGTTCCTGGAGCATCCTGGTATCATGCTCTGACCCTAACCCAAACACTGCACCTAACCCTAACCCTAGCCCTACCACTAAGGCTCAGGGCAACACTTCACTTGAGCTGACCCTGTGCATGACCCCTCACTTCTGCCCTCAAGCAAGATCATGGAAATGGTGTCGCTTCTGCCATGGTGACTCCCCTGAGCGGAAGCCTAACCCTAGCCAAGCCTCTGTCCCCATGGTGCACTGAATCCTGGGTCTGAGAAAAGCATGGTCCCGGGGCACAGACATGGTGCAGAGTGAATTGGAGTGGCACATGGAACGTCACCATGCCATGTCCAGAACCCGGATGGAGCTGCACGAGGTGGCTCCAGAGGCCCCCGTGTACCCCAGCCCTAAGAGGAGGCTTTCCCTTGAACCCAAATGCTAAGCCTGGCTGGCACCTTCCCATGCACCCTCAACTCAGCCACCTGGATGGAGCACTGTACTCCTGGAGGATCTGTTGCTGGAGCCTCCTGGGATCATACTCTAACCCTAACCCCAACCATACACCTAACCCTAACCTAAGCCCTACCCCTAAGGCTCAGGGCAACCTTACACCTCAGCCAGCCGTGCGCATGGGCCCTCACTTTGGCCCTCCATGGAGATCACAGAACTGCTGTTTCATCTGCCCTGGTGACTCCCCTGGATGGAACCCTAACCCTGGCCAAGGCTCTGTTTCCATGTGGTTCTGAGCCCTGGGTCTGAGAAAAGCACTGACCCGGGGCCCAGTAGTGGTGCAGGGTGACTCAGTGTGAAACATGGAACATCACCATGCCATTTCCACAGCGCGGGTGGAGCTGCACAAGGGGGCTACGGAGGCCCCCCTGTAGCCTTGCACGAAGAGGAGGCCAGTCCTTGAACAGAAACGCTAAGCCTGGCCGGCACCTTCCCATGCGTCCTCTACTCAGCCCTCTGGCTGGACCATTACACTCCTGGTGGATTTGTTCTGGAGCGTCCTGGGATTGTACTCTAGCCCTAACCCCAAACCTACACCGAACCCTAACCCTAGACCCTCCACTAAGGCTCAGGGCAACCCTAAACCTGAGCCATCCCTGTGCATGGGCCCTCACTTCAGCCCTCTAGGAATATCATAGGACTGGTGTCATACTCCTCTGGCACCTCCCCTGGACAGAACCTGAGCCCTAGCCAAAGCTCTGTCCCCATGTGGCCCCGAGTCCTGGGTCAAAGAAAAGCACGGACCCAGGGCCCAGACATGGTGCACAATGACTTAGTGTGGCCCAAGGAACGTCACCATAATATTTCCACATCTCGGAAGGAGCTGCATGAGGTGGTTCTGGAGGCCCCCATGTACCCAAGCCCTAAGAGGATTCTTGCCCTAGAAACCAAACGCTAAGCCTGACAGGCAACTTCCCAAGTGCCCTCAATAGGCCCTCTCAGTGGACCACTGCACTGCAGGCGGATCTGTTTCTGGAACGTCCTAGGATTGAACTCTAACCCTAACCCCTACCCTACACCTAAGCCTAACCCTAATCCCTATTAAAATACCATCTTTTCCTACCTAATTGATAAGGATTATTTTAAAAGATAATATCCAGTGTTATGAACAGTACAAATCTGTTCTCAATGGCTCTTTGACAAAATGTCTGAAAAATGCATACCTTTAAACCAGCATTTCCAATTCAAAATAATGCTAAGAAAATATATGCTCAGGAAGTAATTAATTAATGTGTGTGCCAAAAGATGTTTATTGCAGTTTCCTTCCTTGCCTTCTCCCTCCCTCCCTCCTCCCCTGTCTCTCTCTTTCTATCTCCTTTTTCTTTTGGGCTTTTGTTTGATATTCGTGAAAAATTGAAAAATTAAAATGTCCAACAAAAGGGGTACTGACTAAATAAAATATGGTAAATTCATTCAACAAAACATCTATGCTAGTCAACCAATAAAAAGGACACTGTAGTCAATACAGTTGACCCTTGAACAATGGGGAAATAAATTAGGGGTGCCAACCTCCATGCAGTCAAAACCATATAATGTATAACTTGTTATAATGTATAATTTTGATTCCCTCCAAATTTAACAACTAATAGCCTACTGTTGACCAAAAGCCTTACCGATAACATAGTCAATCAATTAACATATATTTTGTATTATATGTATTATACACTGTATTCTTACAATAAAGTAAGCTAGAGAAAAGAAAATGTTATTAAAATCACAAGGAAGAGAAAATACATTTATAGTACTGTACTATATTTATTGAAGAAAATTCACATAGAAGTGGACTTTCACTGTTCCAACCTGTCTTGCTCAAAGGCCAATTGTATATATGAAAAATGTTCACACTATATTGGATTTTTTTTGCTTTTATGATCTTTAAATTTTATTTTAATCCCAGTTTAGTTAACATACAGTGTTATATTAGTTTCAGGTGTACAATGTAATGATTCCACAATTCCATACCACAGTATGTTGTTAAATTAAAAACATTGGGATACAGAGCAAAATATATTGGCTGGAGGCTGGGTGGTGTGTCTTTCTAAATCTTTTTCATTGTCCTCTCTCCACCACCACCACACTCACAAATACACTTAATGGAAAAGTATTGGAAAGACATAATAAGCTATGGGGAAGGGAGATTATTAGATTATTGAATGTTCTTCTTTTGCCTGTGATTATTTTCTAATTTAACTACAAAGAGCAGGAATTATTTTTTATAAGCAAATATATTTTCAAATTAAATATATAATGGTACTTAGTGGTTGCCTTTTCAAACTATGTAAGAATCATCAGTTAGCCAGTTGGTTAAGTATAGTTTAATTCCAACATCTTGGTAATTGTGATCCAAAATTGAGGGGAAAAAATGAATCTTAAAATGCTGTTGAATTGGCAGGGTATTTTTCATTTCATAAGGTATTTACAATCACTATTTTTATTGTTGCTATGGAAATGTTTTATACACAACAATGCTGAGATAAGGAATTTGTGTCCTGAAAAACATCAGAACATCAAATCTAAAGTAAATAATGATTTCCTCCTTTAAATATAACAAAGATGTGGGAAGATGTAGTAGGCAAGAAGGCTCTGTGTTACCATGGGGATGATTAAGATATCAGTGGTGCAAACCACCCCTACTCTAGCTTCAGGGTCAGTGACTCACTAGCTCACAGAAAAGTCAACAAATACATAAAGGCATACCTGCCATCTGCACAAAGTGATTTTCATTACCCAGAGAACTGCTGTAAAATATTATTCAGACAAATTAGGGAAAACCAATCTAAATTAGTGTTTTTAAAATTCTAATTGGGAGGTATTTAAGATGGATGAGAAGACAAATTCTTAACCCAGGTCACTCCAAAACAGATTAAAAATTGATGTGCACACATTAAAATCATTAAAGCAAAATCACAAAACATTTCTATTCGTACTTCAATTATTTTTTTATTTTTATTAAAAAATTTTTTGAATGTTTATTTTTGAGAGAGAGAGAGAGACAGAGAGAGAGAGAGAGAGACAGAGTGCGAGCCCGGGAAGGACAGAGAGAGGGAGACACAGAATCCAAAACAGGCTCCAGGCTCTGAGCTGTCAGCACAGTGCCCAATGTGGGGCTGAACTCACCAGGAGCGAGATCATGACCTGTATCTCTAGGGCCAGACATGGTCTGGCCATATAATAGGCATTTGATAAAGATTTTTTGAATGAAAGACAAAAGTTATTATAAATGAATATGAAGTAGAGAGTGAGCATTTTTTGTAGATGGTTGTAAAGACTCAGATTCAAAAAGGTACACATCTTAAGTGGGGACATCTTGAGATAAAAACAGAGGGGATTACACAGAAAAGGATTAATTGAATCTGGATTTGATTAATGCAAGAAAAGATGATATCAGAGTAGACTAGAGTTGATTCTCTAGCTTTATGGGCTTCTCACTGAGGAAAAATATGAATCCCCCATTGAAGATTACTTATGGCTTTTTGACATATCCTGGAATTTTGCTGAAATTCACTGTCTAGTGAACTCTTTGTAGTTTTCACTTCTAGCAGGACTCAGCCTTCTTCAGCTATTTCTTGTCATTGTGGTTATAATAAAAGGACCTCCTGATAGTGTGAAACATGAAAACAGGTGGCTCAATCAGATCCTCATTGTAGTTGAGATTCACAGCTAAGACAGAAGACCTGAGGAGACAGACCTCCATTAAGTCTCTTTAATTCAGTGTGGTATGCTACACATTTCACTTGCAGGAGGAGAGTGCCAGGCTGTTTTTCAGCTTTCTGGGTGGACATTGGAACCAAATGAATTGCTTCTGATTCCCAGAAGATTTTTTTAGTATATTTACATATCATGTAATTCTAAGCACTGAAACTTTGTTTCTGCTATTCACTCCCCCTAAACAACACATATCTTCCATCTGCAGTTAAACTCAACTCTGATTACTGCATGCTAGCGTCCCCCAGCTGAACATGTATTCTGCTGGCTAGACCCACTTGAATTTATTTTTTTTAATGTTTATTTTTGAGAGACAGAGAGAGAGAGAGAGATTGAGTGAGAGCGGGGGAGGGGCAGAGAGAGAAGGAGACACAGAATCTGAAGCAGGCTCCAGGCTCTGAGCCGTCAGCACAGATCCTGACATGGGGCTTGAACCCAAAGACAATGAGATCAGACCTGAGCCGAAGTCAGAAGCTTAACTGACTGAGCCACCCAGGAGCCCCTAGACCCGCTTTAAATGCACATCCCTTAGCGCTGCCCACAGTTATATTACATTTCCTTAATGCATTCACTCTCCCACTGCCTCTGTGCCCTCTCCTCTCCTCTGACCTCTGACACCTCCTCCCCATCCTCATTCTCCGTGGATGATCTTGCTTCCTACTTCTCTGTAAAAGGAGAAGCCATCAGAAGAAAATTGTCACAAAAAGGAAAACACATAATGTTTTGGGGGGCCTACTTCCTGAACCTCCTGACTCATTTCCCTTACAACCCTGCTCTTACCCGAATTCCTGGCCATTTGGCCATAGTCTGCCAGGCCAAAATTATTCTGATATAGGAATACAGAAGAGTAATGAAGAACTAATAATGAAGATAATAATGAATAATGTTGTGTTTATAGTTTATTTCAAAAACCTGATGTGGTCCCCATGTTTCTATGACTCTTTTTCTGTTTCCAGGCTACAAAGTAGTGTTTTCATTTAAAGGTATGTCAGAATTGGGGTACCTGGGTGGCTCAGTCAGTTAAGTGTCTGACTTCGGCTCAGGTCATGATCTCCTGGTTCGTGAGTTCGAGCCCCGCACTGGGCTCTGTGCTGACAGCTCAGAGCCTGCAGCCTGCTTTGGGTTCTGCGTCTCTCTCTCTCTCTCTCTCTCAAAAATAAACATTAAACAATTTTTTTTAAAGTATGGCAGAACTATCACCGTCATCCACCTCAATCCTGAACAGCCTCAGAGCTCTGGCTGAAGAGGGCCCAGGAGGTCAACCTAAACGCCATCCCAGGGCTGCCAGATAGCTTCCCTTCTACCATAAGACACTGAGTGTTCATTTCAGCAGTGGCCTTCAGACTTTGTTGCTGTTGCTGCTGTTGTTATTTCCCATGATAAGAAATATATTTTACTTCAAAACATAGTATACACACTTAAACGTAGTCACATATGTGATTGAAACCAAAGTTCACTAGACAGGACTTATCTTTACAATATGCAATGAATGAGCTCCTGTTCTTTCTATTGTTCAAATGCTGGTTGTGATGTAATAAATAGATCTCATTACCCACTGAGTCGTAGCCCATGGTTTGGAAAATACTTTTTTAAGGGCTAATTAGAGATATTAATAGACAAAATCCTTTTGAGATTGGTGAACAACTAGATGACAATTAATCTAGAACTCATTCAACTGTAACAACCTTCCTCCCCCCCCGCCCCCGCCAAAGGAGTGGCTGCATGGTTAGCTGTTTAGCTAAGAATAAATGACTCATATGACTATTTGTCTATGTGGTAAAAAGTAAAGCTGATGTCAGAACAAATAAGGTAAAATCAATTAAGGAGAGAGAAACGGCTCCTCCCTATTGAGCTTTTTTGTTCTCCACCTGCATAAATAAATTCTGCATTAGATAGAGCTGAAAATAAAGCCCTGGATTAGGATAAAGGACTACATGGATAAGATGACTTCTCGATTATTTTCTAATCCTAAAACTTTATTGCTTCAACAAATCTTTACTAACTGCCTAGTATTTACTTATGCCAGTCACTATAGTGGGAGACAGGGACCTAGCAGTGACTAAGACAAACATTGGTGCTGTTGAGAAGCTAACCTCCAGCTGAGGAAACATAACAAACAAATAGAAAGAAAGTCATGAAGGACAAAAGAGTCATGAAGGAAATAAAGGTCAGTGACAGAGAATAATAGGGGCTATTCTATTCTTCTTATCTGTTGTCAGTGTTAATTATGTTACAATTCCTACTACTGTGAATTTAGAGTAGCAATATAATAATTGTGGTAGCAATATAATAATTATCCAGGATGGTCAGGGAATGCCTATCTGGGAAGGTAACATTTAATCTGAAACCTAAAGAATAAGAAGCCAGCTATGGACTGAGCCAGGAAAATAGCCTTTCCAGGTAGTGGAGCAGCAAGCAGAAAGTCCTAATTCAGGAAAGAGTTTGTCGGGGTCCTAGCAACTGACAAAGGACTAGAATGATGGGACCAGAGTTGGGGGATGGGGGAGGAGCACAGTAGGTGAGTTTGGAGATGTAGGCTGACCAGGGCTCTGGAAGCTAGAGTATGGAGTTTGGATTCTATTCTATGTCAAACTGGCAGCCATCAAAGAGATTTAAAAACAAAGTGACATGATCTGATTTTAAAGGAACACTGTATATTGTGTAGAGGTGGGGAACAGCAGAAGGAGGGAAATTGTTTTAGGAGTCCAGGCAAGAGATGATGGGGGCTTGGATTATGGTGGTGGAAAACTCTAAGATCCTCTTTTGTTTGCAGTTAGTAGACAATAGGAAAGTAGTTCTGAACGTTGACTTGAGTTTCCTATTTTGTCTCCAAAGCAAACATACAAACATTTTTTCCATTTTTGGAATAATTTAAATCCAAGAGGTCAAAACGTGTGTGTGTGTGTGTGTGTGTGTGTGTGTGTGTGTGTGTTTGTGTGTGTGTGTTCAGTGAAGTGCTGGTGGCTCTCTTTTAATATCCCAGAGCTTTGTAATCACAATATGTAGGAACTGGTTGGAGGGTGGAAGTGTTAGAGCAAATACTCGGTACCCAGGAAGAGACAAGAGACAAGCAACTCAGGAATCAGAAAAGACTGTTTATTTTGCACCGGGTGCTGGCCCAGTGGAGTCACTTCCAAAGCTAAGCATTCGACTGGGGTTTTACTGGTCTTTTATACATATGTGCTTCTGGGATGGGCAGGGCTAGTACAGTCAAGCTTCTGGTTCCTGTCTACAGGCTGATACAAGAGGCAAGCAAGGTTTGAAGAAGCCAAAAGCATGCAAGGGGAGTATCTGGCCTCGGACATCTGGCAGTCCCTTTTTATCTGCTTTTTTTTTTTTTTTTTTTTTTTTTTTTTTTTTACCAGCTTTCCTTCTCAGAAGGACTGGAGTAAGTTGGGAAAGGAGAAGCTGATGCCAGGAATTGCTGTGAAGAATAAGGCAGAGAGACCTGCAGTGCAGCTTCCTGGGAACTCCATCACACTTGGGAAGGTGTTGGAGATGCTGTACAGACAAGGCCTACTTTGGTCAAATGCAGGAAAGAAAGATGTATAATTTGTAAGTTCACTTGGAAAAGACTAAGATATCAGAGTGAGAGAATATTGTTTGCATGAGGGTCTCAAAGCCTCAAAACCTCCTGGAGGAAATGATACAAGAATGTGGAACTGATGGCCAATTCACAAAATGTCATGATTATATTTCCTAAACCAAATAAGAAGAAAGAGACCTTTTCTAACATTTTGGGGAAAGGGAAGGGGCTGCTTAGAAGGGCAGGAAATTCTTAAGATTCATCAGAAAAACCAAGAGATTAGCTGTCTGCCTGTGAATTGCTTATTACGACACGGATTAATGCTTTTCTGGCCTAGTCTATGAGGAAACTTGTTTGAAATTCTTAAGGAAAAGAACAGTCAGTGAAGCTGAAAAAAAGGCTGCCTCTTAGGGCCTTAAATTGTTTTAGCCTCAGGGCTAGTTTACTGCTGAAAGATCTGTATTAATCACCAGAAGAAAATGGGCAGGAGTCCACCCCCCCCCCCCCGCCCCCGCCCCCGTCAGTTCTGACCAGGCCCCAGAAGGAGTAGGAAAGACCAAGGCAGATTACTGGCTGTTGCCTTCACAGGGGGCTGATTCTGGAGCAGCAAGGAAAAAGTCCCAAGGCCCGTGAGACCACTTGAGGCCCATGAAAATAAGAGGAAGTTGGGTGTTCTTGTAAGAAAACCAGAGTGGAAACTTAGAACCAAATCCCATCCATCTCGTCATCGACATACTCAAAAGCCCGGGAAAATGACCTGGGAAAATGAAGGTCACATTTGGAAGGTTGGAGTAAGAATTGCCACATTCTAAAGGAAGCCATGGAATCTTCTTTAGAGACTCACAATAATTAATTAAACTATTACTTATTTAGTCTAGGAATATTTTACATCCAGATCTGCTTGGAGGTAAGGAAATAGATCAGGGAAAGTCCCAGCTCCTGACTACTGTTCAACAAGAGGAAACAATCACAGACACACATTCAGAGTGATACTGTGTTCTTTTCTTCTGCACATATGGTTGACCAAATGTGGACAATTCTAAAAATAAGCTCCCTAATCAAGATTCCAGATCAGGCACAGGCTAAAAGAGGTTTGAGCACTTTAATTTTTTTAAAGCTCTTCGTGTACAGACACACAGATGAGTAGAGGCTTGTTGTTAAAACCTCTTGTTTGGGCTAGGTAGAGCACCCTACAGTTCCCCCGGGGGCTGACTGGTTAGTGGTGCGTGTCCATGTCCATTCTGGTGTTTTAGCCACGTTTGTAAATGACAAAAATGCAAGTCAAAAACCCCAATGAAGTTATTGACGTGAAGTATCACCTGGAACACATTTGGCTTTCTGAAACGTCTCAGAAATGAATCACATGTGTTACTTTCCACTTTTGGTATAGACTAGAACTAGTTCAGCACGTCCAGCAGGTTGATCTGGTCTCCAAAAGCTGTACTGCTGTATATAGATGTGAATTTCTATAAAACAAATAATTAACAGTCCTTTCATCTGTCAGAAGTAGCTCTTTGTTTAATTACTCTTCTCATCACCTTCATAAATTCACTTCTAGTTCACAGCAACATTCTAGACAAGGGGTGTATGTGAGCCAATAAAAACGAACTAATGAAAAAGTGTCATAAGAGCCATTTTAAGAAAACATCATTAAAAAGTTGAGTAAGAAAATAAATTTTGCAGCCCTGATATACCTTGAATAGAACTTCATGTTCAAATATGGAAAATGACACACACATAATTCTTGCAAAACAGCTGGACTTTACTGGTGGGAAACAGAGAAAGAATTGTGGGTATGGGCACATGAAAGGAATCACTTAAGGCTATATAGTGAGAGGCAATAAGGAAGGAAAGCATTGATACTGTGCTTTTCTGAGTTTGGTCTTATGTTGTCAGGGCCAGATATAACAGATCCTTTAAAGAAAGGAAGGAAAACAAAAACAAAAGCAAAAGGAAAACAAAACCAATGGATTAAGGGAAATCAGTTCTAGGCCAGAATTATAAAAGATGTGGAATTGGTGTTTTTGAAAGCCAATGCTATCTAAAAGGATAAAAAATCAAATTATTTTTTTCATAAAATCACTTTTTAAGAAGCATTCATTATAATTGAAACAAACTTTCAACTACTCGTTTAAAAAGACCCACAACATTTGAACAGTGAGAGCATAGTCTAAAATGATTCATTACCCTTCTGAAATCCCTCCCCCGCCTGTTTCTAACAGCCAAATAGTTTATGCCCCATATCACAGAAGAAAGAGAGTTTTCCTTTCTCTCTCCACTTCTCTCAACTACTTGCAGAATAAAGAAATAACCAATTTAAATGAACATTTATTGTGTATCTATTTTGTGAACTACAGTGTTCTGAGTACTAGAAAATCAGCTGTAGAAATAAAACAGACAGTAATAGCTCTCCCTATTTATGTTTCTAGTTTATGTTTCAGTGAGGGAGGACAGTAATTAACATATAAAGAAGAAATGAATAAGAACTTCAGGCACTGATAAGTGTTATGAAGAAGCAACAATAGAACGCTGAGATGAAGATGACTAGAGAGGTGTGCTACTACTTTGGCTACAGTGGTCAGGGAATGCCTCTCTGAGAAAGTGACATTTGAGTTGTTTATTACCACCTAAATGATAAAGGGAGGAACCACCTGAAGATCCATAGGAGCTCTCCAAGCAGAGTCAGCGACAGGTGGGAAGGCCTGAGCCAGGAACAAGCTCATGTGTGTTCATGGAACCGAAAGAAGATCAAGGTGAATGAGGGAGCAGAGGCAGATGGAACAAGATTTGAGGGGCCTCATGGATCCTGATGAGAAGTTTGTAGGTTGTCCTGATTGCATTGGGAAGTCTTTAGAGTGTTTTAAACAGGGAAATTATATTATGGTTGACCCTTGACCAACATGGGTTTGAATTGCATGGATCCACTTACATGTGGATTTTTTTTTTACAGCAAGTACTGTAAATGTATTTTTTCTTATGATCTTCTTAATAGCACTTTCTTATCTCTAGCTTATTTATTATAAGAATACAGTGTATACTACACAAAGCTTTCAAAATATGTGTTAATCGTGTATGTTGCTGGTAAGGTTTACGGTCAACAATAGGCTATTAACATTTAAGTTTTGGGGGGAGTCAAAAATTATATGTAGATTTTTTACTGCACAATGGGTTAGCACCCCTGACTTCCACATCATTCAAGGGTCAACTGTGTTTGGTTTACACTTTTTAGGGATTACTCTGGGTGCTATGTGGATGGAAGAAGGGCAATGGGGAATCAAGAGTATGGCAGAGAGACCAGTGAGAGATGATGATGGCATTGACTTAGACAAGAAGAGTGGAGATGAAGAGAAGTGGTTGGGTTCAGGATACATTTTGGAAGTTGGAGTCAATAAGACCTATTTTTAGTAGATACTGATAAAAGAGTGTGCTGTGTAAGGAAAAGAGAAAAGCAGAGTAGGACTCTTAGGTATGAGTCCTGAGCAACTTAGTGTATATTTGTATTATCTATTAGGATGAGGAAGGCTGGAGGAAGCCGACTTGAGGTAGAAATCAATAGCTTTGTTTTGGCCATGTTAAATTTGAGATGTTTATTAGACATCGTGGTGGTTATGTTGAGTAAGTAGGATATACACGTTTGGACTCAGGTGACAGTTTTGGGTTTAGAGATATAAACTTGAAATTTATTAGTATACAAAGGTCTTTGAAGCAACAAGATTAGATGAGATCACCCAGGGACCCAGTATGTAGAGAGAGCTGAGAACCGAGCTCTGGATACTCCAACATTTAGAAGTCCAGGAGAGGGATCTCACTTCATATCCAAGGAAAGTCTTTTATGTGTCCTCTGATTTTAACCAACTCACTCTTTTCATGGCAGATTAAAAACGACTATCAATTCTTTGATACTCTTCTCACCAAGAAGTGCAGTCTAATTCCCCTCCTTTGATTCTGGGCTGAGTCTCTAAGGATAGTGACTTGTTTGACTGATAGAATTCATCAGAAGTCACTCTGGCACTTAAGAAACCAAGTCATAAGAAGTCATGCAGCTTCTGTCCATGACATTTGGAATATTCTTTTTGAAAGCCTGAGCCATCACATAAGAAGGCCACTCATCCTGAGACTGCTCTGAGACATGCCACCTGTAGGTGCTCTGGTTGACATTCTCAGCTGAGTCCATGCTTCTAGACACACCTTCCAAGGCATCAGACATGTGAATGAAGCCATCTTGGATCTTTCAGACTAACCTATCCACCAGCATATCTGGCAAATAACCTCATATAACATTATTCAGGGCAAAAGAATTGCCCGGCTGAGCTTTGCCTGAATCTCTGACCCTCAAATCATGAGATATATTAAAATAGTTGAGATCATTTGTTTTGTAGCACTAGAAAACTGTAACACTTTCTCTCTTTCTCTGGGACCTTATTTTATAAGCAATTCCCATTCCTTCTGGATTACCCTTCTCAACACACATTATTTTGCTAATTTTTTCTTCCTTACTGGTTCTTTCTCCTCCACCTGCAAGATGTTTAGTCTTTCCCATCTTGATAAAACTTCTTTAAACTTCAGTTCCCAGTTTTCAACCTACTGCAAAACCTGGATTTTGCCTTCACCAAACCCCTGATAGTGATCTCACTGAATTTACTAATGTCAGTTCCTAATTGACAAAGCCATCATATATTTTTCTGTCCTTAAACTAACTGTATTTGAACATTGTCATCATGAATTTTTAAGGATGAGGAGAGCTGATATGGCTGGCCTGAGAAATTAGATGGGAATCAGAACCAGTCTGCAGAGTGAAGGACTTCAAGTTTTCAAAGGCATGAGTTTTTTCAGCTGAAATATGAGAAGCAACTCAAAGCCAGGAGGGATCCTGAAGATGAGGTGGATCCAGTGTGAGTGAACTAGGTAGAACAGAGTTGGATAGAGGAGAGGAAGATGCCAACCTGGAGAAATTATTTGATCTAGAATTCTGTTCCAGCATTTAAGCAACAGCAGGATCCAAACTCCTGAGACTAGAACAAGAGATTGTTAAAAAAAAAAAAAAAAAAAAAAAGTAGGCTTAGAACAGTGTGGAGAACAGGCAAGAGAAAGTCTTTAGGCATATTCTTAGACTCTATTGTGTCTATGAATCAGCTGGGGATGTGTCATTAAGGATGCTGATTGCCCTGTCTTGCCCAAGAGATTCTGTGGTTGAACCAAAAATTTCCCTTTCAAATAAACACCCCATGTCATTCCAATAATATAGGTGGGCTTCAGGCCAGACTTTGAGTAACACTACCTAAAGCAAGAGGAAGGTCTTGGCTAGGGTGTTCCAGGATGAGGCAATTTTGTTATTTCTTCTTTATCTAATTAGTTAACTCATCAATTTTCTCATTATTGCATAATCAGTGCTGGGGGCAGCTGAGAAATCTGAGCTGATTTCTTTCTCTTTCCATGTAATTCCAGGGCCTCTTCCTTTCTACGTGGCCTCTCTATATCACTTCTTTCCATGTGGTCTCTGCAGCAAGGCAGCCAGGCTTCTTACATGGAGGTTCAAGACTCCCAATAGCCAAAATAGAAGCTGCTGGGCCTCCCTACCGTTGAGGCCTGGAACAGACACACTATCACTTTTGCTACATGGGGTTGGTTGAAGCAAGTCACAGATTTAGTCCAGATCTAAGAGAAAGGGGCTATACATGTGTGTGAACACTGGGAGATGTGGTACACTCTGGGCCATAATGTAACAGATTAACAGGGAAAAAGGAAGAAAAAATAAGATAAAGCTGGGGATGTTTGGAGCAGAGATGTATAAGGTCAGGATATAATATGCATATCACAAAGCATGCTCACTTTCTAAGGTGAACTACTAAGTGGACTCTTGAGTATCCAGCAGCAGAGAAGACGAGTTGGGATTTAATGAGTTACTAAAGAATTCCAAGGAGCACTGATACACAATAAGGTATCCCTATTAATATAATAAATCATAATAATAATTATTATTATTGTTATTGCTATGGTAATCTAAGTGATAATGGAAACAGAAATAATACACATGGGAATAAGATACCAAAAAAAAAAAAAAAACAGAGGCAGATTTGGCTTCTAATTAGATATGGAAAGAAAGAGAAAATTATCATGAATTTTATTAGGTATAGAATGGCATTGGAATTTTGTAGAAATCTGTCCTTAGTTTTTTAGAGATGTATACTGAAGCATGAGGGATTAGCCATCAAAGTATCTACAATTTACTTGAAATGCTTTAGCATAAAATGTAGAACAAATAAATATGTAAATAGTAATAATTGTTAAATCCAAATGATTGATAATTGTTGGTTTATTACACTGGCTTCTCTGCTTTTCTGATGTTCGAATTGCTTACTCATAAAAATGGAAAAAATAAATCCAAAATTTATGATTTGCCTTCTACATTCTAGGTTATGTTTTATGGGCTTGGGAACATCATACCAAACTCACTGCCATCAGGGAGTTACACTATAGCAGAGGGAGACAGACAATAAGTAAAAACAATAAATAAGAACAGCATGTATGTGAGAGGTGCTAAGTGCTACAGACTAACAGAGCAGGGTTAGGAAGAATGGAAGTGCAAAGATGGAAAGCATAGTGGTCAAAGTCAGCCTCATTGAGAAGGAGACACTTGAACAAAGACTTGAAGGATATGAGGGTCTTTTCTATATGTATATCTGCAAAGAGCATTTGAGGCAAAGGAAACAGAAGTGCGGAGGCATGAGTTTATCTGGTGTGTTCACATTCTGTGAAAGGCAAGGAGGCCAATGCGAGCCAGCATGGAAGCAGTGAAGATACTCAGGACAATAATAAAGGGGCCAGGTCACACAGGGCCTGGTGGGCCACTGCAAGGAGTTTGGGTTTCACTGTGAATAAAGTGGGGAGTCACCAGAGGTTTTGATCAGAGGAATGATGTGATCTGAATGATGATTTTATTTTATTTTATTAAAAAATTTTTATTTATTTACTTTTTGAGAGAGAGAGAGAGAGGGACCGAGCCAGGGAGGGGCAGAGAGAGAGGGAGAGAATCCCAAACAGGCTCTGGGCTGTCAGTGCAGAGCCTGACATGGGGCTCAAACCCACAAACCGTGAGATCGTGACCTGAGCTGAAGTTGGACGCTTAACCAACTGAGCTACCTAGGTGCCCCTCTAAAATACAAAATTCTTAGCATGAGAAAATTGTATTCATGAGTCCAAGAGTCAGATGCTCAACCAACTGAGCCACCAGGTATCCCCTGGTTGATTTTTTTTTAAGTTTTTATATCTTATTTTGTAAGTGAGAGAGAGACAAATAGAGAGTGAGCAGGGCAGGGGCAGAGAGGTGGAGACCGAATCTGAAGCAGACTCCAGGCTCCAAGCTGTCAGCACAGAGCCTGATGCGAGGCTCAAACCCACAGCAGTGAGATCATGACCCAAGCTGAAGTTGGACACCTAACTGACTGAGCCCCCCAGGCAACTGCCTGAATGATGTTTTTAAAGCATCATTATGGCTGATATGTTGGGAAGGGGCAGCAAGAAGGGCAAGAACAGAAGCAAGGAGATAAGACACAACTGCTGACCTCTGAGTGACTGACAGTGGCCTTCTCAGTCAGCATTGTAAAACTGAATATGAAAACTAAAACTGTAAACATTCGAAGAGAGAAAATACAGGGGCAAAACTTCACTGCCTTTGGATAGGCAAAGCTTTCTTATGCAGGACATAAAAGTAATTAACAATATATGAAAAATCTGATAAATTGTACTTCATCAAAATTTAAAATTTCAGCTCATCAAAATATGTCACTGAGAAAATAAAAAAGTAGACTAAAAACTGAAAGAAACTATTCACAGTACATGTATCTGATGAAGGATTCACAGAGTCCTACAAGTCAACAATAATAAGTCAAACAAAACTATAATTACAGGCATAAAAAATTAAACCATCACTTCATGAAAAAGATATTTGAATGGCCAATAAACTTATGAAAATGTGCTTGCTCAACATCATTTGTCATCAGAAAAATTAAAATTAAAACCACAATGAGATACCACTACACACCCACCAGAATGACTCATATTTAAAAGACTGATTCCACCATTTGCTTTTAAAGTTGTCCAGGCTTTCAGTTCAGGAGTTCACAAGGGGAACTGAGGGGAGCTGAGGAGACAAGCTCGTAGAGCAAAAGGCAGGCCTGACCTTGGTCCATTGATAAGTATTGACAATTATGTGGAGCAATTGTAACCACCACACAATGTTGGGGAGTCAACTGCTTTGGAAAATTGGCAGTTTTTAAAATAAAGTTAGACATACACCTACCTTACTACCCACCCACTCCCAAATATATATGCCAAGAGAAATGCGTATGTCTACAAAAAGGTAAATGTTAATAGTACACTTATTATCATAGTTTTATTCACTGTAGCCCATATCAGGAAACAACTTCCTTGTCCATCAACAGAATGAGCAAACAACTGTGGTATATTCATAGAGTGGGAATAAAAAGAACAAACTCCTTCTATATGCAGCAACACGACTGAATCTAAAAACCATGCGGGTGAAAGAAACACATGACAGTAACACTATATACTGTATTGTTCCCTTTATATGAAATTCAAGAATAGGCAAAACTAATCTTTGATGAGGGTAAGTAGGAAATGGGTTGTCTTTGGGTTGGGGTGAGTGGAAAGGGGAACAAAAGAACTTTCTGGGATGATATTGATATATATATATATATATATATATATATATATATATATATTTTTTTTTTTTTTAGACAGACAGACAGAGACAGAGTGTGAGTGGGGGAGGGCCAGAGAGAGAGGGAGACAAGGAATCCAAAGTAGGCTACAGGCTCTGAGGTATCAGCACAGAGCCCAATGTGGGGCTCGAACCCATGGATCATGAGAGCATGACCTGAGTTAAAGTCCGGTGCTCAACCAACTGAGCTATCCAGGTGTCCCTGGGATGATATATATTGATCTGAGTGTTAGTTACACTGGTAAATATACTTGTTGAAATCAGGTTTGTGCATTTTTCTGTTTATAAAATATATCTTAATAAAGTACCATACACATAAAAAGAAATGATTCTGTAATTCCCTTTTAAACTTGTTCAGCACTTCCATCAGGTGGTTTGCATGTACCTATTTGACCTAGCACAGCAGCCTTAGGGAAGTTGGGGGACAGCCCTGCTCCATCCAGGAAAGAAAACCAAGAGGGTGTAATATCTCTAAACCCAAGTGAGGAGAACATTTTAAGGAGGTAGGAGTGAGCAACTATGCAATGGTGCTGATATGTGAGGTAGAGATGGACTAAGGACTGACTATTGGTTTTAACAATGGATAGAGCAGTAATTGGTGACCTGGACAAAATCAGTGTCAGAGGGGTAGTGGAGGTCAAAAGCCTAGAGTAGGTTTGTAAGAGAATGGGAGGAGAGGAATTAGGTAGGGTGAACACAGACATGTCTCCTCAACTGGCTGTTCAGGGCTGTGTTCTCAGTGTCTAGCATAATTCCCAGCATGTATTTAAGAGATGTTTAAAGTATTTGATGTTGAATGATTTGCTTACCCTAAATAACTCTGAATCCACTCTAATCAATTTAAAATATCACTCTCACATATATAATTTAGTTATTGATAGTAATATTTCCTCATGACACACCTCATAAGTGAGCATTTTTACTATTCACTAAAATATTTGTGTAGTCACAACTTCTGTAGGTAGTGACATCATGATCCTAGCTTAGTGTTGGACCTCAAATATTTGTCTTATTAGAACCTTGCTAAGAAGATTAAGGATTGAGTGAGATAATTAATAGGTTAAGGAAGAGAATTCTGCAGATAAGATTACATAGGTCAATCTGGTGATCTCCTACAAAAAAAAAAAAACACAAGTTTGGTATTTGTCTCAACTGCTCTTAAGAATGCTTTTGGTTTTCTGATAAGCAGTAAAGATATGCCTTCCTGAAGGGCAGATACAGAATAACTCTTCCTTTCACCTTGGACTCAGTCAGTGTTCACAGAATGCTCAAGGATGAAGTCTAAAAAAATTTCAGGAAGAGGTAAAGCCCCATGAATGAAGATTGAAGTAGAGAACAAAACCAGTAAAACATAAGTGACAGTCCTGGTCACAAATAAAGACAGTAAGCTCTATCAGGAGAGAGACTGTTTACTTCATCCTCCAATGTATTCTTAGTAACTATCTCAATGCCTGGCACTTAAAAGAAAACACTCAAAAAAAAAAAAAACAGGCTATGAGACAAAATAGTTAGGAGTTTGGTCAGATGGGAATGATAAGGCTGAGAAATCTTTTTAGAAGGATTTAAGACATAAGTAATGGAAAGTTGAAATGAACCTTGGTTTAGATGATTTATGGGCGGAGGTCAGGGCCCTGGTAAGGTAAAATCTGTCTTTAAGGCATCAGAGCTCCAGAGTTAGCTTCCAGTGGGGCTTACTGCTCAGACTCTAGCCCTTTTATTTAAAGATGCTCAGACCTGCCCTTATGGGATTAGATGGGATCAAAGAGTCTGTATTAGTCCCAATAACTCATGCTCTTAATAGAGGGTTGAATCAAGTGTAGAATGATGATTCTTTTTAGCCTCTTATGTTTCCTTATTGAAATGGTCCTAAAATATGTGCCAATGATCAAATTTTGACACTTTATTAGGGTATTCCCAACAAACACTGATAAAAGATATACTCAGAGGCCAAATTTAAGAGGCAGGATTTAAATTTTTTTTAATGTTTATTTATTTTTGAGAGAGAGACAGATACAGAGACAGAGTGTGAGCAAGGGAGGAGCAGAGAGAGAGGGAAACACAGAATCCAAAGGAGGCTCCAGGCTCTGAGCTGTCAGCACAGAGCCCGACATGGGGCTTGAACTTGTAAGCTGCAAGATCATGACCTGAGCTGAAGTCAGATGTCTAACCAACTGAGTCACCAAGGTGCCCCTAGGAGGCAGTAGGCTTCCTCCATGCCTACTCCACCCATAGCTCCTGCTTATTGGTACTAGATAGTGTGACCTCTTAACTTTCACCTCTGCCATTACCAATTGGATCCAAGTCAACACCTGCCCTAAGATGAGCCCATCAGATTTCCTCTTCCAGGAATATGGAATTGGTAGTGGGAAAATCTCTAAGTAAAAGGGACAAATTGAATGCACTATCTTTTGGGATAAGAATGTAAACTGGTACAACCGCTCTGGAAAACAGTGTGGAGGTTCCTCAAAAAACTATCAGTAGAACTCCCCTATGACCCAGCAATAGCATTGCCAGGGATTTACCCAAGGGATACAGAAGTGCTGATGCATAGGGGCACATGTACCCCAATGTTCGTAGCGGCACTTTCAACAATAGCCAAATCATGGAAAGAGCCTAAATGTCCATCAACTGATGAATGGATCAACAAGATGTGGTTTATCTATATAGTGGAATACTAAATGGCAATAAGAAAGCATGAAATCTGGCCATTCGTAGCAACATGGATGGACCTCGAGGGTGTCATGCTAAGCGAAATAAGTCAGGAGGAGAAGGACAGATACCATATGTTTTCACTCATAGGTCTAACAGGAGAAACCTGACAGAGGATCATGGGAAGGGGAAGGGGGGGAAAATAGTTGGGGAGAGGGAGGGAGGCAAATCATGAGAGACTCTTGAATACTGAGAACAAACTGAGGGCTGAAGGGGGAGGGGGAAGGGGGGTGATGGTCATGGAGGAGGGCACTTGTAGGGAGGAGCGCTGGGTGTTATATGGAAACCAACCTGACAATAAACTATAAAAAAATTCCTTTTTTAAAGTTAATTAATTAATTAATTAATTTTTGAGAGAGAGAGCACGAGTTGGGGAGGGGCAGGGAAAGAGGGGGACGCAGAATCTGAAGCAGGCTCCAGGCTCTGGGCTGTCAGCACAGAGCCTGATGTGGGGCTTGAACCCACAAACTGTGAGATCATGACCTGAGCCAAAGTCAGATGCTCAACCAACTGAGCCACCCAGGTGCCCCAGGATAAGAAATGTTGTAAGCACTTTATAGAAGCTGGCCAATAATTTCCCATCTAAGATGAAATGCTTTTTAACATCATAAATTGACATAGATCTAGGATACTTACAGGCTATGCTTCAATTCTTTAGATAATTGTCACAACTGTAAAATCTAATAAATGCCATTTTTTGTGGTTTAGTTGAGCTATGGAAAGAAGAATGAAAAAATGATCTTCCTATGGGATAAAACAGGACATTCCAGAGAGGAGGATTCTTTAAGAGAGCCATTCTCTTAAACCATTCATCTTAAACCATGATTTGACCATCACTCACAGTAAGAAATATATTTTATATTGTAACACATACACACACAATTGAGACAAACATTTCACAAAATTATATTAATCCTTAACATGTATAATACACCCTGATATTTTCAAGTCTATTTTCTGTTTTAAAAATACTGGTAACAACCCACTAAATTGTCTTCATAACTCACTAATGAGTTGTGTCCTAGAATTTGAATGACACTGCTCTAGGTATATGTCTTAGTCCATTTGGGCAGCTATAACAAAATACCGCTAATTGAGTAGTTTATAAACAATAGAAATTAATTTCGCACAGTTCTGGAGCTGAGAAGCCCAAGATCAAGCTACTGGCAGATTTAGTCTGGTAAGGGCCCACTTTCCATTGATAACCATCTTTTCCTTACATGGCAGAAGGAGCAAGGGGTCTTTCTTGGAGGAACACTAATCCCATTCATGAGGGCTAATCATCTCCCAAAGCCCCCACCTTCTAATACCATCACCTTGGGGGTTAGGATTTTAACATATGAGTTTGTGGGACATAAACGTTCAGTCATTGTATAATAGACAGGATAGAATAGTTTAGCAGATCGGTCCCAACAAAACACTAAACAAAATGAAAGAACTTAACCCAGTTTCATTGAAAAAAATGTTGCTGCTCCAAAGAGGAGTAACAAAGCAATAAGTACCTGTAGAAAACATTGCAACAAGGGAAATTAAGAGACTCCCAAATCACAGACAGGTTAGATTAGAGGGATTGTGTCTATTTTGAAAAAGATAAATGTCATACTGAAGGCCCTCAAAGGCTATGACAACAAGTCTGAGCCACTCCTGTAAATGGTGAAGGAACTAAAAATAGTAGTGAAAACTACCCAGTATTTAACAAGACTCATGGAATCTATGATGCCAGTAAAGTTAAAGTATAGTGGAGGTGAAACAAGACCTTGAATACTCCTCCACCCACCCACAGAGCAGGAGACCAGAGGCCCCACTGGACATGTCCTGGGTTAGGAGTGGGGTTTTGGCTTCTGAGTGCCACAGTTTGTGACTATGTGCAAGAGCTTTGAAGGGAGCTGTTCCACCACCTACTAGCCCTGTGACTTTCATAAACATCTCTAAATATCTGTTTCTTCATGTGAAAAATAAGGGTAACAGTCACTGCATTGTGACTCACTGTGGTTGTCACAATTAAATGAGATAATACATTAAAAGGTTTAGCAAAGTTCCTAGACTTAAAAACAAATAAACAAACAAACAGACAACCTAGCTCTGTTATTTCTGAATCAGTCACAAAACAGACAGTGAGGGATCTGGTGCCCAAACAAAAATGTGGTGAGAAAAGAAGAGCCAAGATAGGAAAGCAAGAGGATTCAGCACTTAGGAAGTCAATGCCTAAGAGATGGCAGCTTTCATGAGAATCACAGTTTGACAGGGAATTTTCTAGAATAGGGGTTGCTGTTCTGGAAAGACAAAACAACAAATGTCTGCAATACTGAAGAAGAAACAAACATGATAATTAAATCCATGTTACTGTGATTCTAAAGCTTGTGTTCTTAATTACTATATTATTCCATCTTAAGATTTTAACTGGGACATTACAATCAGTAAAATTGAACACAGACAACAAAGTGTGTGAACAGAACTAAAAAAAAAAAAAATTTGTGAAAGAATTCCTTAGTTAATTCCTTAATTATTTCTGCTCTTAACTTTGTCATTTATTTCCTTCTACTAACTTTGGGCTTCATTCGTTCTTTTTTTGTAATGTTTATTTATTTTTAGAGAGAGAGAGACAGAGCATGAGCAGGAGAGGGGGAGAGAGAGAGAGAGAGAGAGAGAGAGAGAGAGAGAGGGAGACACAGAATCTGAAACAGGCTCCAGGCTTTGACCTGTCAGCACAGAGCCCGATGCGACTCGAACTCGGGACCAACGAGATCATGACCTAGGCCGAAGTTGGCTGCTTAAGTGACTAAGTCACCCAGGCGTCCCTCGTTTTTTAACTGAGTAGCAAATTAGGGGTTTTTTTAGATTTTTCTATGAACTTCCTTCTTAGGTCTCTTTTGTTGCATCTCATATATTTTGGTGTGTTATATTTCCATTTCTATTTGTCTCAAGGTATTTTTAAAATTTCTCTTTTGATATCTTCATTGACCCTTTGGTGTTCACTAGCATGTTGTTTAGTCTCCACATAATTGTGAATTTTCCAGTTTTCTTTTTGTAGTTGACTTCTAGTTTCATACCACTGTGGTCAGAAAAAAATACTTGGTATTATTTCAATCTTCTAAAATTTGTTAAAACTTAATTTGTGGCCTAGCATACGATCTATCCTAGAGAATGTTCCATGTGCACTTGAGAGGAATGTGTATTCTGCTGCTTTTAGGTGTAATATTCTGTATATATCTGTTAAGTCCATCTGGTCTAATGTGTCATTTAGGGCCAATGTTTCGTTATTGATTTTCTGCCTGGATGATCTATCCATTGATAATGATGGGATATTAAATACCTTACTATAATTGTATTGCTATCTATTTCTTTGTTTAGATCCGTTAATATTTGCTCAGGACCAGACAGCTTCACTGGTGAATTCTACCAAAAATGAAAAAGATCCAATGTTAATTTTTCTCAAAGTTTTCCAAATAATAGAAGAGGAAGAAACACTTCTAAACTCATTTTATGAAGCCAGCATTACCCTGCCACTGAAACCAGATGAAGGCACCACAAGACAAGAAAATTACAGGCCATCAGAAAAAGATAAATACCATATGATTTTACTTATGTGGAATTTAAGAAACAAAATAAATGAGCAAAAGAAAAAAAAGAGATAAACCAAACAACAGACTCTTAATTATAGAGAACAAGCTGATGGTTACCAGGAGGCAGTGGGTGGGGAGATGAACTAAACAGATGTTGGGATTAAGAAGTGCACGTGTGTTGATAAGCACCAGGTGATGAATGGACTTCTTAAATCACTATATTGTACACCTGAAATTAATATAACACTGTATGTTAACTAATTGGAATTAAAATAAAAACTTTAAAAAAAATTACAGGCCAAGATCCCTGATGAACATAGATGCAAAAATCCTCAACAAAATATTAGTAAGCCAAATTCAAGAATACATTAAAAGGATCATCCATTGGGGCACCTCAGTGGCTCAGTTGGTTAAGTGTCAGACTTTGGCTCAGCTCAAGATCTCACGGTTGGTGGGTTTGAGGCCTGCATCAGGCTCTCTGCTGTTAGCACAGAGCCTGCTTTGGATCCTGTGTCCGCCCCCCACCTCCGTCCCTCCCCTGCTTGCACTCTCTCTTAAAAAAATAAATAAACATTAAAAATTTAAAAATAAAAATAAAATTTAAAAAGGATCATACATCATGATCAAGTGGGATTCATTCCAGGGATGCAACGGTGGCTCAACATCAACAAATTAATCAGTGTGACACACTACATTAACAAAATGAAGGATTAAAAATCATGTGATCATCTCAATATTTGAAGAAACAGCATTTGACAAAATTCAACATCCATTTATAGTAAAAAAAAATCTCAACAAAGTAGGTCTAGAGGGAATGCATCTCAAAATAAAGATTATATATGACAAGCCCACAGCTAACATCATATTCAGTGGTAAAAAGTTGAAAGCTTTTCCTCAAAGATCACGAACAAGACAAGGATGCCCACTCTTGCCAGTTCTGGAAGTCCTACCCAGAGCAATTAGGCAAGAAAAAGAAATAAAAGGCATTTAAATTGGAAAGGAAGTACAATTGTCACTATTTGCGGATGACATGATATTATACATAGAAAACTATGAAGAATTCACCAAAAACCTATTAGAACTAGTAGACAAATTCAATAGATTTGCGGGATAAAAAAATCAGTGTACAAAAATCTGTTGCATTTTCATGCATGGAGAATGAATTATCAGAAAGAGAAATTAAGAAAACAGTCTCATGTACAATTGATTCCAAAACATTAAAATACCTAGGAACAAATTTAACCAAGGAGGTAAAAGCCCTGTACACTGAAAACTATACGACATTAATGATAGAAACTGAAGACACAAATAAATGGAAGGATATTCCATGCTCAAGGATGGGAAGAATTAATACTGTTAAAATGTTCATACTACCTAAATCAATCTACATATTCAACTCACTCCCCATCAATTTCCCAGTGGTATTTTTCACATAAATAGAACAATCTTAAAATTTGTATGGAACCACAAAAGACTCCAAGTAGCAAGGCAATCTTGAGAAATGAAGAACAAAGCATTCGGGTCCCTTGGGTGGCTCAGTCAATTAAGCCTCCGACTTCGGCTCAGGTCGTGATCTCATGGTTCATGGGTTCGAGCCCCACATCAGGCTCTGTGCTGACAGCTCAGAGCCTGGAGCCTGCTTCAGATTCTGTGTCTCCCTCTGTCTCTGCCCCTCTCCTGCTCATGCTCTCTCTCTCTCTGTCTTTCAAAAATAAGTAAACAAACAAAAAAAAAAAGAAGAAAAAAGCATTATGCTCCCTGACTTCAAACTGTATTACAAAGCTATAGTATTCAAAACAGTATTGTATTGGCATAAAACCAGACACAGATCAAAAGAAAAGAATAAAGAACCCAGAAATAAATCCACACATATATGGTCAATTAATTTTTTTTAATGTTTATTTATTTTTGAGAGAGAAACAGAGCACGAGCTGGGGAGGGGCCAAGAGAGAGGGAGACAAAGAATCCGAAACAGGCTCCAGGCTTGATGCAGGCCTTGAACCCACAAACCCTGAGATCATGACCTGAGCTGAAGCCGGACGCTTAACCAACTGAGCCACCCAGGCACCCCTGGTCAATTAACTTTTAAAGAAGAGCCAAGAATATACAATGGGGAAAGAACAGTCTCTTCAATAAATGGTGTTGGGAAAACAGGATAGCCACATGCAAAAGTATGAAACTGGACTACTATCTGATACCATATACAGAAATCAACTCAAAATGGGCTAAAGACTTCAATGTAAGACCTGAAACAATAGAACTGCTAGAAGATAACACAAGCAGTAAGCTCCCTGATATCAGTCTTAGAATATAATCTTTTTGGATTTGACACCAAGCAAAGGCAACAAAAGCAAAAATAAACAAATGGGACAGACTACATTAAACTAAAAGGCTTCTGCACAGTAAAAAGAAACCATCAACAAAATGAAAAGACAACTTATAAATGGGAAAAATATTTTCAAGTAATATATCTGATAAGGGCTTAATATTCAAAATATATAAAGAACTCAATAGCAGAAAACAATCTGATTTTAAAATGGGCAGAGGATCTGAATAGACATTTTTCGAGAAGGCATACAGGTACATGAAAAGGTGCTCAATATCACCAATCATCATCAGGGAAATGTAAATCAAAACCACCTGTTAGAATGGCTAGTATCAAAAAGACAAGAAATAACAAGTGTCCGCGAGGCTGTGGAGAAAAACGAACCCTTGTGCACCGCTGGTAGGAATATAAATTGGAGCAGCCACTATGGAAAAAACAGTATGGAGTTTCCTCAAAAATTAAAAATAGGACTACCATATAATCTAGGAATCCCACCTCTGTGTATTGATTGGAAGAAAATGAAAACATTAACTCGAAAAGGTATATGCACCCTCATGTTCTTTACAGCATGATTTACAATGGTCAAGATCTGCAAACAGCTTAAGTATTCACTGATGGATGAAGGGATAAATAAATTTATATGTATAATGGAACATTATTCAGGCATTACAAAAAGAATAAAATCTTGTCATTTGCAACAACATGGATGCACCTTGAGGGCATTGTGCTAGGTGAAGTAAGTCGGACAGAGAAAAACAAGTACTATATGATCGGCTCGATGCAGGGCTCCATCCCATGACTCTGAGATCACTACCTGAGCTGAAATCAAGAATGATAATGAGAAAGAATGAAATCTGGCCATTCGTAGCAAAGTGGATGGACCTCGAGGGTGTCATGCTAAGCGAAATAAGTCAGGCCGAGAAGGACAGATACTATATGTTTTCATTCATAGGTCTAACAGGAGAAACCTAACAGAGGACCATGGGGAGGGGAAGTAGGAAAAAGAGTTAGGGAGAGGGAGGGAGACAAAGCATGAGAGACTCTTGAATACTGAAAACAAACTGAGGGTGGAAAGGGGAAGGGGGCGATGGTCATGGTGGAGGTCACTTGTGGGGAAGAGCACTGGGTGTTATATGGAAACCAACCTGACAATAAACTATAAAGTTAAAATAAAATAAAATAAATAAACAATAAATAAATGGCTATATAAATAAATAAACATTAGTGAAACAAATAAAAGAGAGTGTCTGGATGGCTCAGTTGGTTAAGCAACCAACTCTTGATTTTGGCTCAGGTCATGATCTCACGGTTTGTGGGTTTGAGCCCTGTGTAGGGCTCCACTCTGAGCACAGAATCTGGTTGGGATTCTCTCTCTCCCTCTCTCTTTTCCCCTCTCTCCTCTCAAAAATAAATAAATAAACAAACATTAGGGGGGGTGGTTCGGTCGGTTAAGCATCTGACTTAGGCTCAGGTCATGATCTCATGGCTCGTGAGTTCAAGCTCCGCCTTGGACTCTGTGTGACACCTCAGAGCATGGAGCCCACTTCAGATTCTGTGTCCCCTTCTCTCTGTGCCCCACCCCGACTTGTACTCTACCTCTCTCTCAAAAATAAATAAAAGTTTAAAAATAAATAAATAAATAAACACTAAAAAACAACTAAATGACTATAAACATGAGGAGCTTCTAATCTCAAGGGGATTTACTGGCTGAAATAGAAGAGTTGCCAAAAGAATTTAAATACTACACAGATGAAAAGCTGTAGTGTATTGATTATAAAGAAAAACAGATGCTTTTAGGGACATTTTGAGAAAGTCACAATATGTGGTTATATATCCCCAGAAAATTTTCTTTGTAATGTTATTTCAAGAATAAAAAATGATATAAATGGATTTTTGTCCTCACCAGTACAGCAACTCTTATATTTGCTTGAGTTTACAGACTCCTTTATCTTTTCTCTATAATAGTAACAGATTTTGTCTTGTTCAGCAAACACTTTGCTTTATTGTGAAAAGAGATGTCTTTTCTGTTTGGCTGATGAAGCACCACATTCACCTGCACCTGTTGTGGAAGACCAGCCCTAGGGAGGAAGGGGCCAAAGCAGACAGATCCTGGCTCCACTTGACCCCTGTGCTAGGCTTTTCTTACTGAGAGTTTTGTACAGCATGGCCTCCCCATTTCTTGTAACATCGCTCTCAGGAGCCAAATATTTGGAAAAAAAAAAAAAAGAAATAGAAGAAAGAATGCTTGGAAATATATTAGGGAAGGAGATGGAAGACAGCAAAACAAACAGAAAGGAGGGAAAAGAGAAATCTGACTACTTTAAAGTCAATTAATATAATCGCAGCCATAAAGTTGAGCAATACAAGAAGGTGATAAACTTCAGAGCTAATTTTAAAACATGGCGGGGGGGGCAAGGAAAGAAAAGTTGAGAAAGAAGACCACAGAAGCTATTTTTATGATGGAAAGAAAATATGTGCAGCCCTAGCTATCTCTGGTTTCATGTGTATATATCACAACAAATCACAAGGGGGAGAGAATATAAACTATTTACTAAGGCTTTTACTAAGAACACCTGGCTTTTCTGATATAGAAATAGTTCATTAAAGAAAGAAAGAAAGAAAAAGAAAAATAGTTCAGGAGAATGGGGAAGATGGGGTTACTTCTCATCGCTGTGTAAGTGGTTGGCGTCCTCTAGTGGCCACGTGGATTCCCTGCATGTGGATCCTAAATTGCATTTCTGAAAGAAGACCTTTGGGAAAAAATTAACTGAAATTTTTTAGGGGGGGAAAATTACTAACGTTTTAGTGTCTTGATATAGAGAGCTTTCTTACCCCCAGTGTTCTATGGCAGCAAAGCTAAATTTTTTTAATTGGGGGAAAATACAATATTTGTCTGTAATATAATTAATTAAAAATAAGCTGTTGGGGGGGGGGGGCACCTGGCTAGCTCAGTCAATATAGCATGAGATTTTTGATCTGGAGGTTGTGAGTTCGAGCCACATGTTGGATGTAGAGATGACTTGAAAATAAAATTAAAAATAATCTTTGACAAAATAAAATGGCAGTAAAGAGACAATAGAAATTATTCCATCAAGGAAAGCTTTCCCCTACCTATTTGCCAATATCTTCCTACAACTCTAGAGAATTTGTACAAGGGAATTTAACTCTGCAAATGGCTCAATATGATGCTACAATTACTATTTACATATTAATGAGTGTACTTGTAAGAACATTACTCAACTAGCATTCTTTTCCTCATAGTTTATATGTAAAACTATCCTTTTATTTATGTTTAAGGTAGTTCTTTGCAGAGCTTGATATAAATTTTTTGTGTAAATTTGCAGCTTAATACAGTGTTAAACATGATATAAAAAACCTTCATTTTGATTCTTTACCATGTTTTCAGTGAAAAACAAAGTGTAGTATGTTTGATACAGCTGTAACAATCATGAGCTAATTATGTCATAACTTGGTTGCAAGTCTAAGTAGTTCTAGAATCATTTGACAGGCAAAAGCAAGCTGTGGTATTGACAAAATTCTTTCATAGATTATGCTCTTGGCACTGAAGAGGATAGACCAGATCAGGGAGAGTAAAAAGGAGGACAGTTCTTTTTTTTTTTCCAAGTTTTTGTTTAAATTTCAGTTAGTTAACATACAGTATAAATTTAGTTTTAGGTGTAGAATTTAGTCATTCATCACTTACATACAACACCCAGTGCTCATCACAAGTGCCCTTCTTAGTCCCCATTACCTATTTAACCCATTCCCCTATCCACCTCCCCTCTGGTAACCATCAGTTTCTTCTCTACAGTTGAGTCTGTTTCTTGGTTTGCATATATTTTCCCCCCTATTTTCGTATTTGTCTTTCTCTGTCTTCACTTAACATGATGCTCTCTAGCTCCATCCATATCACTGCAAATGGCAAGATTTCATTCTTTCTAATGGCTAGGTAATATTCCATTGTGTGTGTGTGTGTGTGTGTGTGTGTGTGTGTGTGTGTGTGTGTACCTTTTCTTTATCCATTCCTCACTTGAGGGACATTTAGGCTCTTCCCACAATTTGGCTATTATTGATAATGCTGCTATAAACATCAGGGCGCATGTATCCATGTGAATTAATACTTTCGCATCCTTTGGGTAAATACCTAGTAGTGGAATTGCTGGGTCATAGGGTAGCTCTATTTTTAACTTTTTGAAAAAAACTTTTTGAGGAACGTCCACGCTGTTTTCCAGAGTGACTGTAGCAGTTTGCATTCCCACCAACAGTGCAAGAAGTTTCCCTTTTCTCCATATTCTTGCCAACACCTGTTGTTTCCTGTGTTGTCCATTTTAGCCATTCTGACTGTTGTGTGGTGGTATCTCATTGTAGTCTTGATTTGAATGTCCTTGATGATGAGTGATGTTGAGCATCTTTTCATGTATCTGTTAGCCATCTGGATGTCTTCTTTAAAAAATGTTTATTCATGTCATCTGCCCATTTTTTAACTGGATTATTTGTTTTTTGGGTATTGAGTTTGATAAATTCTTTATAGATTTTGGATACTAAACTTTTATCAGATGTATCATTTGCAAGTATCTTATCCTATTCCATCGGTTGCCTTTTAGTTGTTGATTGTTTCCTTTGCTGTGCAGAACCTTTTTATTTTGATGAAGTTCCAATAGTTTATTTTTGCTTTTGTTTCCCTTACCTCAGGAGACATATCTATTAAGAAGTTGCTGCAGCCACAGCCAATGTCAAAGAGGTTACTGCCTATGTACTCCTCTAGGATTTTGATGGTTCCATGTCTAACATTTAGGTCTTTCATTCCTTTTGAGTTTATTTTTTGTGTATGGTGTAAAAAAAAGTGGTCCAAGTTCATTTTTTTCTTGCATGTTGCTGTCCAGTTTTCTTAACACCATTTGTTGAAGAGACTGTCTTTTTTGCATTGGATATTCCCTTCTTTTTTTGGTGAGGATTAATTGACCATATAGTTGTGGGTTCATTTCTGAGCTTTCTATTCTGTTCTGTTGATCTATATGTCTATTTTTGTGCCAGTATCATACTGTCTTGATGACTACAGCTTTGTAATATAACTTGAAGCCCAAAATTCTGATGCCTCCAGCTTTGTTTTTCTTTTTCAATATTGCTTTGGCTATTCAGGGTCTTTTGTGGTTCCACACAAATTTCAGGATTATTCGTTTGAGTTTTGTGAAAAATGCTCTTAGTATTTTGATAGCTATTGCATTAAATGTATAGATTGCTTTGGGTAATATAGACATTTTAACAATATTTGTTCTTTCAATCCAGGAGCATGGAATGTTTTTCCATTTCTTTGTGTCTTCTTTTATAAGTGTTTAGGGTACAGATCTTTTACCTCTTTGGTTAGGTTTATTCCTAGGATCTTATGGATTTTGGTGTGATTGTAAATGGGGTTGATTATTTCATTTCTCTTTCTGCTGCTTCATTATTAGTGTATAGAATGCAACAGATTTCTGTATGTTGATTTTGTATCCTGCAACTTTGCTGAATTATGTATTAGTTCTAGCAATTTTTTGGTGGATTTTTTTGGATTTTCTATACAGAGTATCATGTCATCTGCAAATAGTGAAAGTTTGACTTCGTCCTTGCCAATTTGGATGCCTTTTATTTCTGTGTGTTGTCCAATTGCTGAGGCTAGGACTTCCAGCACTATGTTATGTAAATAACAGTGGTGAGAGTGGACATCCCTGTCTTGTACCTGAACACAGAGGAAAAGGTCTCAGTTTTTGGCCAATGAGGATATTAACTGTGGGTCTTTCATGTATGGCCTTTATGATATTGAGGTATATTCCCTCTAACTCTGTTTTGTTGAGGGTTTTTATCAAGAATGGGTGCTGTACTTTGTCAAATGCTTTAAAAAATTTTTTAAGTTCATTTATTTTGAGACAGAGATAGCACAAGTGGGGAAGGGGCAGAGAGAGAGGGAGACAGAATCCCAAATAGGCTCAATCCCATGAACTGTGAGATTATGACCTGAGCTGAAACCAAGAGTTAGACACTTAACCAACTGAGCCACCCAGGCACCTCTGTCAAATGCTTTTTATGCATCTATTGAGAGGATCATGCGGTTCTTAATCCTTTCTTTTATTAATGTGGTATATCACGTTGGTTAATTTGTGAATATTGAACCACCTTTGGAGCACATGAATAAATCCCACTTGGTCATGGTGAATGATTCTTTTAATGTACTGTTGGATTCGATTTGCTAGTATTTTATTGAGAATTTTGGCATTCATCTTCATCAGGGATGTTGGCCAAATTCCAATGAATTTGGAAGTTTTCTTTCTATTTTTTTGGAATTATTTGAGAAGAATAGGTATTAACTCTTTATATATTTGGTAGAATTCACCTGTAAAGCCATCTGGTCCTGGACTTTTGTTTGTTGGGAGATTTTTGATTACTGGTTGAATTTCTTTGCTGGTTATCAGTCTGTTCAAATTCTCTATTTCTTCCTGTTTCAGTTTTGGTAGCTCATGTTTCTAGGATTTAACCATTTCTTTCAGATTGTCCAATTTGTTGGCATATAGTTTTTCATAATATTCATTTGTAATTGTTTGTATTTCTGTGGTGTCGGTTGTTATTTTTCCTCTCTCATTTGTGATTTTATTTATTGGGTCATTTCTCTTTTCTTTTTGATAAGTCTGCTAGGGGGTTATCAATTTTATTATTTTTAAAGAACCAGTTCCTGGTTTCATTGATGTGTTCTATTGTTTTTTAGTTTCTGTATCAAAATTATTTCTGCTCTAATATTTATTATTTCTCTTCTTCTGCTGGCTTTAGGCCTTGTTTGTTTTTCTTTTTCTAGCTCCTTTAGGTCTAAGGTTAGGTTGTTTGAGATTTTTCTTGCTTCTTGAGGTAGGCCTGTATTGCTATATTCTTCTCTCTTAGGACCACTTTTCCTGCATCCCAAAGGTTTTGGACCATCGTGGTTTCATTTTCACTTGTTTCCATGTATTTTGAAATTTTTCTTCTTTGATTTCTTGGTTGACCCATCAATTGTTTATTAGCATGTTCTTTAACTCCATGTATTTGTGGTCTTTTCAAATTTTTTCTTGTAATTGGCTTTCGGTTTCATAGCATTGTGGTCATAAAGGAGGCATGATATGATCTCAATCTTTTTGTTTTTGTTGAGGCCTTATTTGTGACCTAGTATGTGATCTATTCTGGAGAATGTCTTATGTGCACTCAAAAAGAATGTATATTCTGCTGCTTTAGGAGGAAATGTTCTGAATATATCTGTTAAGTCCATCTGGTCCAGTGTGTCATTCAAAGCCACTGTTTCCTTGTTGATTTTTTATTTTGATGATCTTTCTATTGATATAAGTGGGGTGTCAAAGTCTCCTTCTATTATTGTATTATTTTCAATGAGTTCCTTTTGTTTGTTATTATTTTTATATATTTGGGGGCTCCCAAGTTGGAGGCATGAATGTTTATAACTGTTAGATCTTCTTGTTGGATAGTCTTCTTTATTGTGATATAGTGTCCTTCTTCATCCCTTGTTACAGTCTTAGGTTTAAAATCTAGTTTGTCTGATAGAAGTATTGCTACTCTGGCTTTCTCTTTTTTTTTTAATTTTTTAAAATGTTTATTTCTGAGAGAGAGAGAGAAAGAGAGCATAAACAGGGGAGGGGCAGAGAGAGGGGGAGATGCAGAATCCAAAGCAGACTCCAGGCTCTGAGCTGTCAGCACAGAGTCCATCATGGGGCTCAAACCTGTGAACCACAAGATCATGACCTGAGCCGAAGTCAGACGCTCAACTGACTGAGCCACCCAGGTGCCCCTGGCTTTCTTTTGTTGTCCATTAGCATGATAAATTTTTCTCCATCCCCTCACTTTCAATCTGTAGGTGTCTTTAGGTCTAAAATGAGTCTCTTGTAGGCAGCATATAGATGAGTCTTGTTTTTTATCCATTCTGACACCCTATGTCTTTTGATTGGAGCATTTGGTCCACTTACATTCAGAGTAATTATTGATAGGTATGTGTTTATTGCCATTTTATTTCTTGTTTTGTTGTTTCTGGAGATTTTCTCTGTTCCTTTCTTGTCTTTGTCACTTTTGGTCTTTCCTTTTTCCTTTAATATTTCTTGCAGGTCTGGTTTAAAGGTCATGAACACTTTTAGTTTGTCTGGGAAACTCTTTCTCTCTCCTTCTATTCTGAATGATAGCCTTGCAGGTTACAGTATTCTTGGCTACAGATTTTTCCATTCAACACATTGAATATATCATGCCACTCCCTCTCCCTTCTGTCTTGCTAAGTTTCTGTTGCGAGAGCTGCAGCTAGCCTTATAGGTCTTCCCTTGTAAGTTAGAGACTCTTTTATCTTACTGATTTTAGGATTTTTTAATTTATCAATATTTTGCAAATTTAAATATAATATGTCTTGCTGTTGGCCTGCATTGGTTGATTTTGATGGGAGTTCTCTGTGCTGAAAGGAGGTCAATTCTGAGGCTGTTTGTATCGTTCAAGTGAAAGATGATGCAAGCCTTTTAAACTAGGGCAAAGGCAGAGAGGATGGAAAAAATGAGCTAGATTGAAGATTTTTCTGAAAGAGTATATTCAATATTACTGACTGAACATGAAAGGATAAAAACAGAGGAATTAAGAATAATTGAGATTTCCAGCATGGGAGAGGGGATGGATGGCAACACCATCCACTAAGAACAGGAATCTAGGAAGAAGAGCAGGGTTTTGTCTATCTAGGTAGGTAATAAGTGATAATGAAAAAACATGTTTTGTATATCCAGGTAGAGGTGTCCAGAATACAGATAAAAAATACAAGTCTGGAATTCAAGATTAAGGTTGGTATTTAAGAAACACATTTGAGAGTTAATGTGTATAAATGAAGAAATAAGAATAGTTGAGGACATCAGGTAAGCATACCAGAGAGAAAAGAAGGGGTTCAAGGGAAATCACAACAGCTAAAACAGTAAGAGAGCCCAAGATAAGAATTATCAGAGAGTTAGAAGGACCTCAGACAGTGGTATTTGAGAAGATCAGAGTGGAGAGACCATGAAGCCATTGTGGTGGACAGTGTCAAATGGGGCAGAAAAGTAAAGTAGACTGTATTTTAAAAACCAGCCATTGGGCAATTAACTCAATAGTTCAAAAACAGGCAAACAGGCATACTGATCAGTGCTATACAAAATAAGCCAAAATGAATCCAAAGAGCTTGTCAAACTTCTTTTATTGAACTGGAATTTAGATATATCAAATATTGTTTGCATGGGCTCATTACAGAAACACTTCTCTAGTTACAGAATTTTGTCTGTATTCTCATTAAACAGCTTTTATTTCAACAGGAGGAAATGACTTATTGAGCTCTCGATTCAAGGGAAATGATGTAAACTAAAAGCTTTCTGTCTTCCTAACTACACAGAATGACTGTTGTAAAATGCTGAGGCTATTAACTTCACAAATGAATCACAATATATGAAGATACACAAACTTAATAGGATAAATGGATTTGTGGCTAGACTATACAAATATTGTTTAGAAATTCATTTAAATCACTAAACATTTAGCTGATTTTGGTTATTGGGTTAAAATGTAGACTTCTGGGGCCCCTTAATACAGCCAGTGCAAATGCATAGGTATTGATATGCAATGCAATCATGCATTGCATTGCATATTGATATGCATATGCAAAAACAAATGACTTTGGTCATTTTGTTTTATTTTTTTATAGTTTAT
>CM053570.1:25686529-26133877 GCA_028646485.1 Cryptoprocta ferox | reverse complement strand
TCATAGTGATGTTCCACGTTCCATGCTGATGAAGGCTGCAGTGCTTCTGGGACCCCTGTCCATGGTGTTCTCAGAGCTAGGACTTCTTTCCCCATGGAGACAGAACCTTGGCTATGGTTAGGGTTCTACCCAGGGGAGTCACCAGAGCCGAAGCAACAATAGTCTTGTTATCTCCCTGGAAGGTTGAAGTGAGGTAGAATGTGCGGGTGTGGGTCAGCCGTAGGGTTCTGCTGAGAGGTTGGGCTAGGGTTCTGGTTAGGGTTAGGTGTAGGGTTAGATTTAGGGTTAAGATCAGAGCCCAGGAGTCTCCAGGCGCTGAACCCCCAGCGGTGTGGTGGTCTCCTCAGAGGGCTGTGTGGAGGTTGCATGGGAGACTGGCAGCCATCTTTCAGGCCTGGCTTCAAAGGCCGGCCTCCTCTTTGAGCTAGGGTACAGGGGGGCCTTGGAGCCCCCTCATGAAGTTCCATCTGGGCTGTGGAAATGGCATGATGATGTTGCAAGTGCAATGCTGAGTCACCATGCACCGCTTCTAGTCCCTGTGTCTGGCTTTCCTCAGACCCTGACTTGTGCTCCTATGGGCAGGGAGCCTTGGCTAGGGTTATGGTTCCATCCAGGGGAGTCGGCAGGGCAAATGCAACTGCAGTCTTGGATGGCTGAAGTGAGGGCCCCTGTGCAGGGCTGGATCAGGTGTAGCTTTGTGGTAAGCCACAAGGGTTGTTCGTGTGTTAGGTTTAGTTGGAGGGTTGGGGTTAAGTTTAAAAAATGATCCTAGGTCGCTCCAGGAATGGATCCCCCAGGAGTGCAGTGATTCACTCAGTTGGCTGAGTTGACAGCATGTAGGAAGCTGCCCATGAGGCTTAGCATTTGGGTTCAAGGGCCAGCCTCCTCTGTGGGCCAGGCTATGGTGGGACCTCAGGACAACCATCATGCAGCTGTCACCGGAGTTTGCGTATGTCATCATGGTGTTCCATGTTCCATGCTGAGGAAGCCTGTACCACTTCTTGGCACTGTGTCTGTCGTTTTCTAGAACATAGGACTCGGGTCCCCATGGAGTTCTGTACAGGGGGTCAACAGGGCCGAAGCAGCACCAGTCCCATGATATACTTGGAGAGCTGATGTGAGGGCACATGAATGGGCACAGGTCAGCTGTAGGATTTTGCTGAGAGGTCGGGCTAGGGGGTTAGGTGTAGGGTTAGGGTTAGGGTCAGGGTAAGGTCCAGTGGGCTCCAGGGTTAGGTGTAATGTTGGGGTTAGGGTTAGAGTAAGATCCCAGGATGCTCCAGGAACAGATCCCCCAACAGTGCAGTAGTCCACCCAGATGGCTGAGTTGAGGGTGCATGGGAAGGTGCCCGCTATGCTTAACATTTGTGTTTAAGGTCCAGCCTCCTCTTTGGGCTATGTACAGGAGGGCCTCCCACGCCCCCTTGTGAAGCCTCGACCGGGCTGTGGAAATGACATGGTTATGTTCCATGTGCCACGCTGAGTCACCCTGAACCGCTTCTGGGCCACGGGTCTGTACTTTTCTCAGCCCCAAGGCCCAGGACACCATGGGGATGGAGCCTTGGCTACAGTTAAGGTTCTGTCCAGGGGAGTCACCAGGGTAGGAGCGATACCAGTCCTTGAGGGCTGACGTGAGGGCCCATGCACGGGGCTGGCTCAGGTGCAGCTTGTGGTGGGCCTCAGGGTTAGAGCTAGTGTTAGGGATAGGAGGAGGTTTGGTGTTAGGGTTAGAGTATTATCCCTGTACACTCCAGGAACGGATCCCCCAGCAGTGCAGTGGTCGACCCAGACGGCTGAGTTAAGGGCACATGGGAAGGTGCTGGCCAGAGTTAGCATTTGGGTTCAAGGGCCAGCCTCTTCTGTATTCCGTTCTATGGTTGGGGCTCAGGACACCCATCATGCAGCTGTTGCCAGACTTTGTGAATGTCATGGTGATGTTCCACGTTCCATGCTGATGAAGCCTGCACTGCTCTGGGCATCGTGTCCGTGGTTTTCTAGGATCTAGGACTCGGGTCCTCATGGGGACAGAACGTTGGCTAGGGTTAGAGTTCCGTCCAGAGGAGTCACCAGAGCCAATGCAGCACCAGTCCCATGATCTCTCTCGAGGGCTGATGTAAGGGCACACATGCGGGCACAGGTCAGCTGTAGGGTAACTCTGAGAGTTCGGGCTAGGTGTCGGGTTAGTGTTAGGTTTAGGTTTACTGTTAATTTTATAGTCACAGCTTAGGGGGCTGAAGGCACTGAACCCCCAAGAGTGTGCTGGTCTCCCCAGAAACCTGATTGGAGGGTGCATGGGAGGCTGGTGGCCAGCCTTCAGCCTAGGCATCAAAGGCCGGCTTCCTATTTAGGCAAGAGTACAGTGTGGCCTCTTGAGCCCCCTTGTGAAACTCCATCCGGGCTGTGGAAATGGCATAGTGATGTTACATGTGTTACATCGAGTCACACTGCACTGCTTCAGGGCCCAGGGCACGTGCTTTCCTCGGACCTAGGTCTGGAGTCCCCATGGGTCTAGTGTTAGAGTTCTGTCCTAGGGAGTCACTAGGGCAGAAGCAACACCAGTCCTGGAGGGCTGAAGTGAGGGCCCATGCACGGGGCTGGCACAGGTGCATGGTTGTGGTGAGCCTCAGGGGTAAGTCTATGGTTAGGGTTAGGTGGAGGGTTGGGTTAAGGTTAGAGTACGATAGGCGAAGTCTCCAGGAACAAATCCCCTGCAGTGCAGTGGTACACCAGAGGGCTGATTTGAGGGAACGTGGGAAGGTGCCATCCAGGCTTAGGTTTGGGTTCAGGGACCTGCCTCCTTTGTGGAGCCGGCTATGGTGGGGCCTCCAGACCGCCGTCGTGCAGCTGTCCCTGGGCTTTGTGAATGTCATGGTGATGTTCCACATTCCATGCTGATGAAACCTGCACTGCTTCTGGGCCCCATGTCCGTGGTATTCTCAGACCAGGGACTTGGGTCCCCATGGAGACAGAGCCTTGGCTAGGGTAAGGTTTCCATCCAGGGGCATCACCAGGCCTGAAGCGGCACCAGTCCCATGATCTCCTTGGAGGGCTGAAGTGAGGGCGCTTCCCCGGGCATGGGTCAGATGTAGGGTTCCACTGAGAGGTTGGGTGAGGTGTTGGGTTAGGGTTAGGTGTAGGGATAGTGTTAGGATCAGAGCCCAGGGCTCAGGGGCTGAACCCCCAGTGATGCGGTGGTCTCCCTGGAGGGCTGAGTAGAGGGCCCATGGGAGGCTGGCAGCCAGCCTACAGCCTTGGCTTCAAAGGCCGCCCTGCCCTTTGGCTAGTGTATAGGGATGCCTCCGTATCCCCATTGTGCAGCTCAGTCCAGGCTGTGGAAGTGACATGGTGATGTTTGATATGCCCTGCTGAGTCACCCCACACCACTTCTGGGCCCCTGGTTCATGCTTTTCTCAGACCAAGGACTCTGGACACCATGGGGAGGGAGCCTTGGCTAGGGTTATGGTTTTGTCCAGGGGAGTCGCCAATACAGGAGTGACACCAGTCCTGGAGGGCTGAACTGAGGGCCCATGTGCAGGGCCATCTCAGGTGTAAGTTTGTGATGAGCCACAGGGGTAGGGCAAGGGTTAGGTTTAGGTGGATGTTTGGGATTAGGGTTAGAGTACTATCCCCAAAGCTCCAGGAACGGATCCCCCATCAGTGCAGTTGTCCACCCAGAGGGCTGAGTTGAGGGCACTTAGGAAGGTGCCGGTCAGTCTTAGCTTTGGGTTCAAGGGCCATCCTTCTCTGTGTGCCCAGCTATGGTGGGTCCTCAGGACACCTGTCCTGCAGCTGTTGACAGGGTTTGCGAATGTCATGGTGATATTCCAGGTTCCATGCTGATGATGCCTTCAGCAATTGTGGGCCCCGTGTCTGTGGTTTTCTCAGACCTAGGACTCAGGTCCCCATGGGAATAGAGCCTTGGCTGAGGTTTGGGTTCTGTCCAGGGGAGTTGCCAGGGCCGATATGGCACCAGTCCTGTGATCTCCCTGGAGGGCTGAAGTGAGGGCACATGCGTGGGCATGGGTCAGCTGAAGGGTTCTGCTGAGAGGTCTGGCAAGGTATCAGTTTAGGGTTATGTGTAGGGTCAGGGTTAGGATCAGAGGCCAGGAGTCTCCAGCTGCTGAACCTCCAGTGGTGCAGTGTTCTCCCCAGAGGGCTGAGTGAAGGGAGCATGGGAGGGTGATGGCCAGTGTTCAGCCTTGACTCTGGGCCTCAGGCCCGTCTTTCCTTACACCCAGGACTCGGGTCCCCATAGGGAGGGAGCCTTGGCTAGGGTTAGAATTCCATCCTGGGGAGTCTCCAGGGCAGAAGCGACATCAGGCCTGTGACCTCCTTGAAGGGCTGAAGTGAGGGCCCATGCACTGGGCCAGCTCAGATGTATGGTGGCAGTGAGCCTCAGGGGTAGGTCCTGGGTTATGGTTGGGTGGAGGGTCAGGGATAGCATTAGAGTAGGATCCACGGATGCTCCAGGAATGGATCCCACAGCAGTGCAGTGGTCTACCCAGAGGGCTTAGTTGAGGGTGTGTGGGAAGGCGCTAGCCAGCCTTTGCTTTGGGTTCAAGGGTCAGCGTACTCTGTGGGCCCAGCCATGTTCAGGCCTCAGGACACCCATGTGCAGCTGTTGCTGGGCTTTGTGAAAATCATGGTTATGTTCTACGCTCCATGCTGATGCAGCCTACACCACTTCGGGGCCCCATATCCATTGGGTTCTCAAATCTGGGACTCAGGTCCCCATGGGGACAGATCCTTGGCTAGGATTAGGTTTCCATCCAGGGGAGATGCCAAGGCATAAGCTAGGACAGACCTAGAGTTCAGTATTGATGATCCATATGTGGGGCTGGGCATGTGTAGGTTTGGGGTGAGCCATAGGGGTAGGGCTAGGGTTAGGTTTAGGTGGAGGGTTGGGGTTAGGGTTAGAGTATGATCTTTGAACGTTCCAGAAACGGATCCCCCAGCAGTGTATTGGTCCACCCAGAGGGCTGAGTTGAGGGCATGGGTAAGGTGCTGGCCAGGATCAGCTTTGGGGTTAAGGGCCAGCCTCCTCTGTGGGCCTGGCTACTGTAGGGCCGCAGGACAACTGACGTCCAGCTGTCACCAGGCTTGGCGAATGTCATAGTGATGTTCCACATTCCATGTTGATGAAGTCTGCAACACTTCTAGGCCCCTTGTCCGTGGTGATCTCAGACCTAGGACTAGGTCCTCATGGACACGGAGCCTTGGCTAGGGTTAGGGTTCCCTCCAGGGGAGTCACAAGGGCCGAAGCAGCACCAGTCCTGTGATCTCCCTGGAGGGCTGTAGTGAGGGCACACGCACAGACACAGGTCAGTTGTAGGGTTCTGCTGAGAGGTCGGGCTAGGTGTCAGGTAAGGGTTAGGTGTAGGGTTAGGGTTAGCCTTAGGGTCAGGGCCCAGGGTGCTCCAGACACTGAACCCCCAGTGGTCTCCCCAGAGGGCTGAGTGGAGGGCGCATGGTAGGGTGCTGGCCAGCTTGGCTGTGGGCCTTGGGCCTCAAGGACCAGCCTCCTCTTTGTGCTAAGGTACACAGGGGCCTCCGGAGCCCCCTCATGCAGCTCTGTCCAGGTTGTGGAGATGGCATGGTGATGTTGCATGTGCCATGCAGAGTCACTCTGCACCACTTCTGGGCCCGATGTCCGTGCTTTTCTCAGACCCAAGACTTGGGAGACCATGGGTAGTGAGCCTTGGCTAGGGATAGGGTTTCATCCAAGGGACTCGCCAGAGCAAAAGTGAAACCAGTCCTGAAGGGCTGAAGTGAGTGCCCATGTGCAGGACTGGATCAGGTTTAGCTTTGCAGTAAGCCACGGGGGTAGGTTGAGGGTTAGGTTTAGCTGGAGGGTTGGGGTTATGGTTAGAGAAGAATCCCAGGTCCCTCCAGGAAGGAATCCTCCAGCAGTGCAATGATCACTCAGAGGGCTGCTTTGAAGGCACGTAGGAAGCTGCCAAACGGGCTGAGCATTTGGGTTCAAGGGCCAGCCTCCTCTGTGGGCCAGGCTACTGTGGGGCCTCAGGACACCTGCTGTGCAGCTGTCCCTGGGCAATGTGAATGTCATGGTGATATTACAGGTTCCATGCTGATGAAGACTACACCGCTCCTGGGCTTCAGATCCCTTGTGTTCTCAGACCTAGGACTTGGGTCCCCATGGGGACGGAGCCTTGGCTAGGGTTAGGGATTTGCCAAGAGCGAAGTGGCACCAGTCCCGTGATCTCCCTGGATGGCTGAATTGAGGGCACATGCACGGGCATGGGTCCGATGTAGGGTTCCACTGAGAGGTTGGCCTAGTTGTCGGGTTAGTTTTAGGTGTAGGGTTAGGGTTAGGATTAGAGCAAACATAGGGGGCTCCAGGCACTGAACCCCCCAGAGGTTCAATAGTCTCCCAGGAGGGCTGAGTGGAGGACCCATGGTAGCCTGGCTGCCAGCCTACTGCCTTGGCTTCAAAGGCAGACCTCCTCTTTGTGCTAATGTACAGGGTGCCCTCCAGAGCCCCCTTGTGGAGCTCCGTCCAGGCTGTGGAAATGGCATATTAATGTTCCATGTGACACGCTGAGTAACCCTGAACCGCTTCTCTGCCCCATGTCTGTGCTTTTCTCAGACCCAGGACTCAGGACCCCATGTGTAGTGAGTCTTGGCTAGGATTAGGGTTCTGTCCAGGGGAGTTGCCAGGGCAAAACAACACCAGTCCGGTGATCTCCCTGGAGGGCAGGATTCAGCTGTCAGTCCCATGAGCACCATAGAGGGCTGAATTGAGGGCTCATGCACAGGGCTGGCTCAGGTGTAGGGTTATTGTGAACCTCAAGGGTAGGGTTAGGGTTAGGTTAGGTGGAGAATTGGGGTTAGGGTTAGAGTATGATCCCTGGATGTTCCAGGAATGGAACCCCCAGAAATGCACTGTTCCACCAATAGGCCTGAGTTGAGGTCGCGTGGGAAGGTGCTGTCCAGGCTTAGCGTTTGGTTTCAAGGCCAGACTCCTCTGTGGGCCCAGCTATAGTGGGGCCTCAGGATCTTACTCTAACCCTAAACCGAAACTGACACCTAAACCGAACCCTACTCCTACCCATAATGCTCACAACTACCCTTCATCTGAGCTGATTCCGCACATGGGCCCTCATGTCAGCTCTCAGGGAGATCGCGGGACTGGTGTCACTTCTACCCTGGGGACTCCCCTTGAGGGAACCCTAACCCTAGTGGAGGCTCTGTTCCCATGTGGGGTCGAGTCCTGGCTATGAGAAAAGCACGGACCCGGGGCTAAGAAATTGTACAGGGTGACACGGCATGGCACATGGTACGTCACAATGCCATTTCCACAGTCAGATGGAGCTGCATGAGGGGGTACTGGAGGCACCCCCATACCCTAGCCCAAAGAGGACGCCAGCCCTTGAACCCAAATGTTAAACCTGGACGGCACCTTCCCATGCACCCTCAACTCAGCCTTCAGTGTGGACAACTACACTGCTGGAGGATCCATTGCTGGAGGATCATGGGATTATTCTAACCCTAAATACAACCCTACAGCTAACCCTAACCCTAGATCTACCCGAAAGGCTCACCACAACCCTACCCATTCGCCAGCCATGCATATGTGCCCTCACTTCAGCCCTCCATGGAGATTACGGTACTGGTGTCGCTTCTGCCCTGGCAACTCCCCTGGACGGAACCCTAAACCTACCCAAAGCTCTTTCTCCATGGGGCTCCGAGAACTGGGTCTGAGAATAGCAAGACATCGTGGCCCAGAACCAGTGTAGGGTGACACGGCGTGGCACATGGAACATCACCATGCTATTTCTGCATCCCGCATGGAGCTGCACAAGGGGACTCCGGAGGCCCCCCTGTACTTTAGCCCAAAGAGTAGGCTGGCCCATGAACCCAAATGCTAAGCCTGGCCATCATCTTCCCATGTGCCCCCAACTTAGCCCTCTGAGTGGACCACTGCACTGCTGGCCAATCCATTCCTGGAGCGTCCTGGGATCTTTCTGTAATCACAACCACAACCATACAGCTAACTCCAACCCTAGCCCAATGCCTAAGGCTCACCGCAACACATCTGTGAAGGCTCCATGCCTGGGCCGTCACTTCAGGCCACGAGGGAAATGATGGGACTGGAGTTGCTTCTCCCTGGCGTCTCCCCTGGATGGAACCCTAACCCTAGCCAAGGCTCAGTCCACATGGGGTCCTGAGTCCAGTGTCTGAGAAAAGCATGACACGGGGCCCAGAAGCAGTGCAGGGTGACTCGGCATGTGCATGGAAAATAACCATGCCATTTCAATAGCTCACAAGGAGCTGCATGAGGGGGCTCCGGAGTCCCCTGTACCCTAGCTCAAACATGAGGCTGGCCCTTGAAATCAAACTCTAAGCCTGACTGGCACCTTCCCATGCACCCTCAACTGAGCCCTCTGGGTGGAACACTGCACTGCTGTTCGATCCGTTCCTGGAGCGTCCTGGGATCTTACTCTAACTCTAAACCCAACCCTACACCCAACCGTATCCCTAGACCTACCGCTAAGGCTCACCATACCCCTACACCTGAGCTGGCCCGACACGTGGGCCCTCCCTTCAGTCCTCCAGGGAGATCTCGGGACTCATGTCACATTGACTTTCCCCTGAGGAGGCCTGGATAGGATAGGAAGACAGGAAAACCTTGGGAGCTATAATTCCCTGGGCCAAAGTGACTATACCAATACAAACATTAAAGACAACAGGCCTCCACATGGGCCAACAACTTCGGTTGGAGTGACCTCGCAGAAGAAAAGAACCACTGAGTGATTTAGATTTGGACTTACCAGTCAAAAGTACAACATTGCTTATGGATCCACAAGACTTGATCCACACCGTATGTACTCTACATGGACCCTGCCGGGGGTTTCCTTTTGGGGGTGGATGGTTGTTTTCTCAACATTTAGTGCAGGGCTATGAAAGGCTGGTGGTGTCCGTGATGTTCTGTCCTCTTCCATAAAGAGATAAGACGGCCATTTTGTGGGTGCGAACCAGTAGCTGGCCTGCTCCTGGATCCTTCACTGCTTCGGCTTCCCTGACAGGCTTCCTAGCGGGAAAAGAAGATAAACTGTCAGAAGATACTCAGGTAACTGAAGATGAGAATGATGAGCCCATTGAAATGCCATCAGAAGAAGATAGGATAGTGCTTCTGTTTATGGTTACAGCACAGTTTCTGGGAGCATGTGCGTTGCGCTCTAGGAATCCAGTGTCTCTGTGTATAAGAGGTGTCAGGCTGGTAGAAGAAATTCTACACGTCCTGATCGAGGCTGGCTGGGGAAATCTGGTATGTGTTGTCAGGAATTACAAACATTATCAAAGTATATTGGATGAGACCAATGCCTGCTAATTCAGCAGTGAAACTGAAAAGAGACATCTGGGAAATGGCTGATATGAAATATTTTTTATGTTTCTTATTTTGAGAGGGAGAGAGAGTGAGAGCAAGAGAGTGAGAGAGAGACCACTAGTGGAGAAGGGGTAGAGAGAGAGGGAGACACAGGTTCTGAAGTAGGCTCAAAGTTCCAAGGCGACAGCACAGACCGCAAACCCGGGCTCAAACTTGCATGGGACTGGTGTTGCTTCTTCCCTGGCAACTCCCCTGGATGGAACCCTAACCCTAGCCAAGGATATATCTCCATGTGGCCCGAGTACTCTGTCTGAAAAAAAACATGGACCCTGGGCGCAGACACAGTGCAGGATGACACAGCATGGCACATGGAACATCACCATGCCATTTCCACAGCCCACATGGAGCTTCATGAAGGAGTTTTGGAGGCCTCCCTGTACCCTAGCACAAAGAGGAGGCTGGACTTTAAACCCAAATGCTAAGCGTGGCTGGCACCTTCCCATGCACCCTCAACTCAGCCATCTGGGTGGACCACTTTACTGTTGGGGTATCCGTTCCTGGCACGTACTGGGATCTTATTCCAACCCTAATCCCAACCCAGCACCTAACCCTAACCGTAGACTTCTTTGGGAAAATCTACTTTAAGATGGCTGACAGAGTGATACGAAACACCCATCCCTGATTAATGAGGAATAAGGGAGTAATTGAGTATCAATTGTTCCCTCTACTAATGCTCTGGGCTCAGACATCTGGAGAATGATATCCTCTGAGCCCACTGATGTAAAAATAAACCTCCTCCCTTCCAAGATCTCCGAGTGCCACGTGGTTCTCCCGCTGGGTGATCCAGACCAGATTCTGCAACAGCCCTACCACTAAGGCTCACAACAACCCTAAATCTGGGACGGCCCATGCATGGGTCCTCACTTCAGCCATCCAGGGAAATCACGGGACTGGTGTTGCTTCTGCTCTGGTGACTACCCTGAACGGAACTCTAACCCTAGCCGAGGCACTGTCACCCTGCAGCCCCGAGTCCTGGGTGTGAGAAAAACATGGATGCGGGGCCCCGATGTGGTGCAGGGTGATGCAGTGTGGTACATGGAATGTCACCATGGCATTTCCAGAGCCCGGAAGGAGCTGCACGAGGTGGCTCCAGAGGCCCCCGTGTACCCCAGCCCTAAGAGGAGGCTTGCCCTTGAACCCAAATGCTAAGCCTGGCCGGCATCTTCCCGTGCGCCCTCAACTATGCCCTATGGGTAGACAACTTGCACTGATGGCGGATCTGCTCCTGGAGCGTCCTGGGATCATACTCTAACCCTAACCCCACCCCAAACCTAATCCTAATCCTAGACCTATCCCTAAGGCTCACGGGAACCCTACACCTCAGCCACTTTCGCGCATGGGCCCTCTCTTCAGCCCTCCAGGGAGATCACAGAACTGGTGTCACTTCTGCTGTGGCGACTCCCCTGGACGGAACCATACCATAACCAAGGCTCTGTGCCCATGTGGTTCCGAGTCCTGGGTCTGACATAAGCACGGACCTGGGGCCCACAAGTGGTGCTTGGTGACTTGGCCTGGCACATGGAACTTCACCATGCCATTTCAACAGCCCAGAAAGAGCTGCACAAGGTGGCTCCAGAGGCTCCATGTACCCTAGTCCTAAGGGGAGGCTTTCCTTGAACCTAAATGCTAAGCCTCTCTGGCAACTCACCACGTGCCCTCAACTCAGCCCTCTGGGGGGACCACTGCACTGCTGGCAGGTCTGTTCCTGGAGCGTCCTGGGATCAGACTCTAACACTAACCCCAACACTACACCTAACCCTAACCCTAGTCCTAACCCTGAGGCTTACTGCAATTGTACATCTAAGCTGGCCCCATGCATGGGCCATCACGGCAGACCTCCAGGGAGATCACGGGACTGGAGTCGATTCTGCCCTGGCGACTCCCAGGATAGAACCATAACCCTAGCCAAGGCTCTCTCCCTATGAGGTCCCAAGTCCTGGGTCTGAGAAAAGCAAGGACACAGGGCCCAGTAGCGTCACAGGGTGACTCAGCATGGGACATGGAAAATCACCAGACCATATCCACAGCCCAGATGGAGCTACACGTGTGAGCTCCGGAGGACCCCCTCTGCCCTCGTCCAAAGAGGAGGCCAAACTTTGAAGACAAGTCCTAAGGCAGGCTGCCAGTCTCCCAGGCATCCTCTACTCAGCTGGTTGGGGAGGCAACAACACCTCTGTGGGTTCAACGCCTGAAATCTCCTGGGCCCTGACCCTAACCCTAACCCTAACCCTAACCCTAACCCTATACCTAACCAGACCTTGACACCTAGTCCGACGTCTCAAGGAAACTCTACAGCTGAACTGCACCTGCACGTTTGCCCTCACTTCAGCCCTCCAGGGAGATCACGAACCGGTGCCCCTCCAGACCAGCCAACTCCCCTGGATGGAACCTTAATGCTAGCCAAGGCTCTGTCCCCATGGGGATCCGAGTTCTAGGTTCTAGAACACCAAAGACATGGTGCCAGAAGTGGTGCAGGCTTCATCAGTATGGAATGTAGAATATCACCATGACATTTCAAAGCCGGGCGACAGCTGCATGACTGGTGTCCTGAGGCCCCTCCATTACCAGGCCAATGGAGGAGGCTGGACCTTGACCCAAAGCTATGCCTGGATGGCACACTCCCATGTGCCCTCAACTCAAAGCTCTGGATGGACCACTGCTCTGCAAGGGATCTGTTCCTGGAGCATCCTGGGATCTTACTCTAACCCTAAACCCAACACTCCACCTAACACTAATCCAAGCACTACCCTGAAGCTCACCACAACCCTACACCTGAGCTGGCCCACCATTGGGCCCTCATTTCAGCCCTCCAGGGAGGTCATGGGACTGGTGTCACTTCTCCCCTGGTGACTCCCTGGACAGAATCCTCACCTTAGTCAAGGCTGTCCCAATGTGGTCCCGAGTCCTCAGTCTGAGAAAAGCACTGACCCGGGGCCCAGAAGTGATGCAGGGTGACTTGGCGTAAAATATGGAACATCACAATTACATTTCCACAGCCTGGGTGGAGCTGCATGAGGGGCTCCAGATGCCTCCCTGTACCCTAGGCCAAAAAGGAAGCCGGTCCTTGAACCCAAAAGCTAAGTCTGGGAACCCAACATCACAACATCACATAGGACCTCAACTAAGCCCATTGGGTGGACCACTGCACTGCTGGTGGGTCCGTTCCTGGAGTGCCCAGGGATCTTACATTAACTCTCTAAGGCTGGCTGGCATCTTCCCATGCCCCCCCAACTCTTTCCAATGGGTGGAACACTGCTCTGTTGTAGGATCTGTTCCTGGAGGGTCCTGGAATCTTACTCTAACCCTATCACCAACCCTACACCTACTCCTAGCTCCCTACTCCTAAACCTAACCCGAGCCCTACCCCTAAGGAACACCACAACCCTACACCTGAGTCTACCACTCACATGGGCACTCACTTCAGCCCTCCAGGGAGATCATGGAACTTGTGTCGCTTCTGCCATGGCGACTCCCCTGGAGGGAACCCTAACCCTAGCCTAGGTTCTGTCCCCATGGGGCCCTGAGCCCTGGGTCTGTGAAAATTATGGACCCGCGGTCAAGAAGAGGTGCATGGTGATTCACCATGGAAGATGGAACGTCACAATGCCATTTCTGCAGCATGGATGGAGCTGCCCGAGTGGGCACCGGAGGCTCCCCTTTACCCCAGCCCAAAGAGGAGGCTGGCCCTTGAACCCAAACTCTAAGACTGGCTAGTACCTTCCCATGCCCACTCAACTCAGCCCTATGGGTGGAACACTGCTCTGTTGGAGGATCTGTTCCTGGAGGGTCCTGGGATCTTACTCTAACACTAACCCCAACCCTACACCTAACCCTAACCCTATCCCTACCCCTAAGGCCCACAGCAACCCTACACCTGAGCCGGCCCCGTGCATGGGCCCTCACTTCAGCCCTCCATGGAGACTATGGGACTGGTGTCGTATGTGCCCTGGCCAGTCCCCTGGAGAGTAACTACCCTAGCCAAAACTCTGTCACCTTGGGATTCCTAGTCCAAGTCTTAGAACACTACGGACCGGGGGCCAGTTTGGTGCATGGTTATTGGCTGTGGCACGTGGAACCTCACAATGCCATTTCCAAAGCACAGATTGAGATCACGTTAGAGCTCTGGAGGCCCCCCTGTACCCTAGCTCAAAGAGGAGGCTGGCCCTTGAACCCAAACGCTAAGGCTGGCCAGCACCCTCCCACGACCTGTCAAATCAGCCCTCCGGGTGGACACTACACTGCTGGAGGATCCTTTCTTGGAGCATCCAGGGATCGTACTCTAACCCTCACACCAACCTTCCAACTAAATCTAACCCTAGACCTACCCCTGAGGCTCTCCACAACCATACACCTGAGCTGGCCCTCACATGTGGGGCCCTCATATCAGCCCTCCTGGGAGATCACGGGACTGGTGTTGCTTCTTCCCTGGTGACTCCCCAGGATGGAAACCTAGCCCTAGCCAAGGCTCCCTTCCCATGGGGTACCGACTCCTGGATCTGAGAAAAGCAAGGACCCGGTGTCCAGTAGCAGTGCGGGGAGACTTGGCGTGGCACATGGAAGATCACCATGCCATTTCCACAGCCAGGACGGAGTTGCACGAGGGAGCCCTGGAGGCCCCCCTGTACCCTAGTCCAAAGAGGAGGCCAACCTTTGATGCCAAGGCCGAAGATTGGCTGCCAGCCTCCCATGCGACCTCCATTCACCTGTTGGTGAGGCAACCTCACTTCTGGGGGTTCAGCGCCTGATGCCTCCTGGGCTTTGACCCTAACCCTCACCCTAACCCTATACCTAACCCTATCCTGACCCCTGGCCGGACCTCTCAGCGAAATCCTACAGCTTACCCGTGTCCATGCGTGCCCCTTCACTTAAGTCCTCCAGGGAGATCACAGAACTGGTGCCGCTTCGGCCCAGACGACTCCCCTGGACAGAACGCTAACCCTAGCCAAGGCTCTGTCCCCATGGGGACCCAAGACCTAGGTTCTAGAACACCACAGACACGGATCCAAGAAGCGGTTCAGGCTTTATCAGCATGGAACATGGAACATCACCAGGACATTCGCAAAGCCCGGCGATAGCTGAATGATGGGAGTTCTGAGGACCCATCATAGCTGGATCCACAGAGGAGGGTGGCCCTTGAACCCAAACACTTTGCCTGGCTGGGACTTTCCCACGCGCCCTCAACTCAGCCCTCTGGCTGTATAAATTCACTGCTGGGGGAACCGCTCCTGGAGCACTCAGGGATCTTACTCTAACCCTAACCCCAAACCTCTACCTAAACCTGACACTAGGCATACCCCTGAGGCTCAGCGCTCCCTACACCTGACATGGTCTTGCGCATGGGCCCTCACTTCAGCCCTCCAGGGAGATCATGGGACTGGTGTCGCTTCTGCCCTGGCGACTCCCCTGTTCCAAACCATAACCCTACCCGATGATCCCTGGGTCTAAGAGACCTGGGTCTAAGAAAAGCACAGACCTGGGGCCAAGAAGTGGTGCAGGGTGACCCGGCATGGCACGGAGGACATCATCACGCCATTTCCACAGCCCGGATGGAGCTGCACAAGGGGTCTCCAGAGGCCACCCTGTACACTAGGCCAAAGAGGAGGACGGTGTTTGAAGCCAAGGCCAGAGGCTGGCCGCCAGCCTCCCATGGACCCTCCAGTCAGCCCTCCGGATAGACCACCGCACCGCTGGGGGTTTAGCGTCTGGAGCCTCCTGGGCTATGATACTAACCCTAAACCTAACTCTACACCTAACACTTACCCAGGACCTAGCCTGACCTCTCAGCAGAACCCTACAGCTGATCTGCTCCCGAGCGATTGCCTTCACTTCAGCCCTCCAGGAAGATCACAGGACTGGTGCTTCTTTGGCCTTGGTGACTCCCCTTGACAGAACCCTAACCCTAGCCAAGGCTCTGTCCCCATGGCAAACTGAGTCCCTGGTCTGAGAACACCATGGACATGGGGCCAAGAGGTGATGCATACTTCATCAGCATGGAACGTGGAATATTTGTCCAGTCTCCAAACTCCTTCAGAGTTAAGCAGCAGAGGGTGCTGGCCACATCGAATGCCTTGCAACGTGTTGGCCTGGGTGATATTAAAGAACCATTGTCCAGCCTGCTATTTTGCCACAAGCTTGGGTATAAATTCTCATTTAATTTCAGATCCTGCTCCAGTGAGGCAGGCTTTATATGACAGTGTGCCTTTTAAGAAGCACTGAGTATTTTCCGTGAGGATGAAGAAGGCCCTGGGGAGAGGAGGAGTCAGACTTCAAACCCAGAGAGTCTGTGGCCAGAGCACAGGTCCTTGACCACCAGGCTGCACGGCATTTGAGTGGACACGTGCAGGACTTCCGTGTTCTCAGATCACAAAGAAGTGCTTGCTGTTTTGCACATGGCAACACATGCAGTGTGGCCAGTTCAAGGAGGCACTGTAAGATCATGACCGGGAACGCTTCCTGAATCTGCCACTGGCAGGGCCAGCACCTTTGGAGGAGGCATTGAGGGGAAATGAACTTGGAGGCAGGAGTGCATGTTTGGAACTCCCTACACTTGAAGCCAGTAGGGAACACATGTCATTATTTTGCCCACCTTCCAACAGAATCAGAAATCCAAGTGCCAAATTACATACCACAGTGTCCTGTGTGTTTTTCAAACATACTTCAGAAGAGATGGAGTCACTTATAAAGAAGTGGCATCAATGATAAATTGTCTTCCCTTCTTTTGCCTTTTCTCTCTTCTTCCTGCTTCCCCTTTTTCCTGCACATCTGCGGTTACCCTCTGGCTTTGACCAGCTCCCCAGGTTGGAGATACCCTTGTGGGCACATCTTGTTGGCCATGGAGAAGTCTCTGTAATTTCTTTTTCATGGCAGGTTACTTCTCTTTGGGCTTTGGAGGCCTTGCATTTTAGCAATCACCTTCAGTGGGGTATAATTTACACAATAAAAAAGCACCCATTTTAGGTTTAAGTGTGGTTTGAGGAGCTTTGCCTGTACCTGTGTAACCCCCACTCCAGAAAGTTACCTCACGCCCCTGGCTCTTGCATTCTTGAAAAAATAAAAGATGCTTCTGGTACAAGGGAAAATGCTCAGGAATCCTAGTCAAGTGTTTACATGGCAGAACATAGTTTAGACCTTGGGACTCCTGGAAGCTTCGAAGCGAGATGTGGAGGTTCTGAGCTCTGTTTGGGAATGTTGGGGTCTTTTATTTGCTCGCTGTAATTGGAAAGTGAAGGAATGCCGTATTCTCTTTTTGTTCCTCAAATATGCCAAGCTCATTACTACCTTGGAGCTGTTGTGTTGGCTTGGATCGAATTCTCCTCCATCGGACCTCATATGCTGGCTCCCTTGCCATTAAGGTCTCACCTCAAATGTTGCCTTCTCTGAGAAGCCATCCCTGATGACCCAGGCTGTTACCACTGCCCGCCCTCCCCCACCCCCTCCAGCCTATTGCTTGCTGTTACTTGCTTCATTTCACATTACAGCCTAAAATTAATTTATTAATTTATTGGTTTGCCAGTTGATTATCTGTTTCTTTGCATTACTGTCCATAGTAAGGAGTGCAGGGACACCAAATCTCTTCTACAGCTGTATCCTCAGTGCCTGGAACAGTATCTGACACAGAGGAATTCTGGTTTCTGACATCATAGTTTACAAAAGAAAGTATCTCCTCTTTTATTTATTCATTCATTCATGCATGCATCGATTCACTCACCCATTCACATATTCATTTAATAAGTATTTATTGAGTGCCTATGGCATACCTAGGGCTGTTCTGAGAGCTGTAAGAGAATAGTGACAGTACAGACAAAATCCCTGCACTCAAAGAACTAACAGTCAAATGGCCTGAGACAAGTAACACACAAGTACATCTAGAAGGAAATTGACACTAAATTGAACCTTATGAAATTGCCAATATTCAATCATCTTTGACCCCAAAAATCACAGTGTTTCAACATAATTATTCTGAATTGGGACAAGGGAAAGTATAGTTTCTTTAGTAAGATGCCTATATTAGTTAGGGTTCTCAAGAGAAGTGAAACCTATAGGAAACCTGTCAGGCAGGAAAATTCCCTGTTACTCAGGAGAGGGTCAGCGTTTTGTTCTGTGCATGCTTTCAACTGATTAGATGAGGCCCACCCAGATGATGGAGGGCAATCTACTCAGTCTGTTGAATGTCACTGTTCATCTCATCCAAGCACTCATTGTCAGACGCATCCAGAATGAGATTTGACCAAATATTGGGGCACCCTGTAGCCCAGCCAAATGGACACTTAAAATTTACCATTCTAGATCTTTTAGGAACTTACTACTCAGAATGCGTCCTGTGGAGCGGCCTCATTTTCATTACTTGGGAGCTTGAGCGGAAGAATCTCATGCCCTGCCTCAGACTTACTGAAATAGAATCTGCATGTTGACAAGATACCTAGGTAGCATGAATGCACATCATTTGAGAAGCACCCAAACTATGTGCCACAAATGGATGGCAAATCCTTGGGAATTTGTTTGGTTTATAGCACATGGTTTGTGATTTTCCATTGTCTTATGTATGAAGCTTTTTGGACATGTATTTTCAGTTTGTTTTTGGACATGTTTTTAGTATGTACCCTAATCCATACACATTTGTTGTACTAATAAGTATGTGCACATACCAGTGAACAGTTATTAGGTACATTATAAAACATCCATAAAAACAAATTTTAAACTGAGCTGAAGGTGCAGTAAATATTATTTTAAAATTTGTTGGGAAGCATGATGACATCATGCAATCATTCCATAACGTCAAGGCATGATATATGTTGAGGATGAAACTTACCACTAATAAACAGTCCATGTTTTGAATGTTTTTCATGAGAGTTTTGATTATTTTTGGCTGACTTTGCTTTGATATGAATAGAACATCATTGTTTTTAACCTTGTGACAAGCTAGCTATTGAAGAGAAGGGGAAATTCAACTCAATTGTTTTCTTGTGCTTCCTCTATCAGTATTTTCTTCAGCCTGTGGTTTTGTTACGGGGGATTTTTTTAAGCTATGTGCCTGCTTAGTGATGGTTAGCCTCGTTTAACCTAGATAATTTATCTGCATATCTCCTTTGGGGGGGCGCATAGCTGTAATATGGGCAATGTACCCCAGTGATGGTGCTGCTGCCAATCACTGTTCTTGGTCTGAGCTTCCTGATTCTCACTGTCTGATGTGAGCATTTCCAGTGGGGGTGCCAGCATCCATACACATATTGCATTGATTCCTCACTGTAATGACTAAAGAGCATACACAGGAGTTCTCGGATTTCCTGTCCTTTTGCTAAATCATCTTATTGGTCCATAGAGTGAGTGGACTCTACTTTGAAGACTGCTTTTCCAGGATATGGAAGCCTCTTAATAACTCTCATCTCCAGAGGTGCCTGGGTGGCTCAGTTGGTTCAACGTCCAACTTGGCTCAGGTCATGACCTCACGGTCCGTGGGTTCAAGTCCCATGTTGGGCTCTGTGCTGACGGCTTGGAGCCTGGAGCCTGCTTCTGATTCTGTGTCTCCCTCTCTCTCTCTGCCCTTCCACCACTCATGCTCTGTCTCTCTTGGTCTCTGAAAAATGAATAAACCTTAAAAATTTTAAAGAAAAAGAACTCTCATCTCCAATGCACACTCTGTTAAGGGCTGCCTTGGGGAAAAGCATCCCTGGCTTTAGGGCTGGATTTTCAGGAATTTCAGCCCTCCAGGGAAGCCCAGGGGATCTGCAGATAGCAGTGCTGACCAAGTTCATGGTAGCTGTCCTGATAACTTACTTTGCTAACCTCTTGAAAGCCTGAATAATTTGGAAATCTGGGGGGACTCCTAGGAAAATCTGGCGAAAGCTACAGATTCTTGCCTGAGAAAAATGCACAAACAAAATTTCCATTCAATTCCTTAGGGGTCCAGAGACCCCCTGAAGCTCATGATGAAGAACCTGTTTAGAAGTGAAAAAGGCAAATCAGGTTTGGAGGGCCTGGTTTATCCCCCAACATTGCCTTTCCTGCAGCCCCCTTGAGTTTCAGATTCTGCTTTCAGCAAGAGTGAGGAAGGAGGCTGAACTTGGATTTCAGAGACATTCAGGTTTGTATCTTAGTCCCTGCAGTTATGTCTGGGTGACGTTGAACAGTTTTTTTCCTCCATAAAATGGATAGGATAATCCTCACCTTGAATGCTCCTTTCCTTATTGGCTATCCTCCAGCTTCACTGGCCTTTTGGCTTGTACCTCAAACATCTGAACACCTTCCTGCCTCAGGGCCTTTGCACTGGCCGCTCCCTCTGCTAGGAGGGTTCTTTCCATCATCGTTACACGACCAACTCCTTCTTACCATTCAGGGCTCAGCCCAAATGTCAATTCCTCAGGAAAGCTTTTCCTGATCACCTTCTCTCTCTCTCTCTCTCTCTCTCTCTCTCTCTCTCTCTCTTGCTCTCGCTCTCGCTCTCTCTGTTTATGTAGAATTTTAGAAAAGTGTACAATTAAGTCATTTCTGTTGTATTCATGGAGTTCAAGCAACTATCACTCCAACCTGATTCCAGAACAGTTTTCCAGTTGAAAGTCCATGTACATTCCACAGCCACTCCCCAGACCTCCCTGTCTCCAGCCCCTGGCCACCACTGGTCTACTTTGTATCTCTATGGATTAGCCTGTTCTGAACACTTGATGGAAATAGAATCAGGTATCCTGTGGCTTTTTGGGTCCTTTACAGGAGTCTCACGTTTCCAGGTTCCATCCACGTTGTCCATGTTGTAGCAGGTGTCAATGCTTCCTTCCTTTTCGTGGCCAAATCATACGCCACTGTATATCACACATTCTGTGTGTCCATTCATTAGCTGATTTGGGTTGTTTGCACTTTGGGACTGTTGTGAATAATGCTGCTATGAGCTGGTATCACTTGATCATGGCACACATTTTTATTTATTTAACATGCATATATTTTTATCCTGTCCCCTAGAATCCAAGCTCTGGGAAGACAGTGATCTTGTGTATCTTGCACACTGGCTGTGTTCTCAGAGCTTGACTACTGCTTGGCACATAGTAGGCAATGACTATTTGTTAAGTGAATGAATGAATGGGAGCTGTTGTTATTCTCTTGTGTCTTGGCACACTCAATCTTTTCCTCTAGTTTACACAGGACTCTTGCTATGTTATCTGTATTTCACATCTGACACTTCTCACCAGCTGTGCGTTTTGGGCCATTGTCTCATTGCCCCCTGAGCAACAACTCAGTCCTCAAGCTTGGGGCCTCTGTGAGCCTAACACAGTCTCAGACTGGAATGTCCACCTGAAAACACAGTTGGCTTCCCCTGGAGATTCTGAGTCAGTAGGTCTGGGTGGATCTGAAAATTTGCCTTTGTACATCCTCCCAGGTGATTCTGTTGCCACTGGTTGGCAGACACTATTTGAGAATCAGTGCTATGGAGAGGGGGTAAACTTCAGCAGGCAGGCTGGCCTTACTCAAACAGCTCTCCTTCCTTCTCTGTTCCTCAATGTAGACTCAGAGAGTTCTGGTTTGTTAAGAGCATGTGGATGTATCCTAAACCATGGGAGTATTACTGGTGGGTATGTACCCTGAGAGGCTCTCGCTGGTCCAAGAGGAGGTATGGATGAGGATGCCTATTGCCATGTTGTGTTCAGAGGCAGGGAGGTGGTGACCATCTAGGTGGCCATTTAGGGAACTGGATAAGTAGGGCTGATATTCTTCTGCTTCACCACTATACCACTGGGTAAAGGATATTCACGTTAGCATTTTGGCTAGCTCTCACGTTGTGCAAAGAGGAAGAAACAGAATGAGGTTTGGGGTTGAAACACTACTCGTGTCAAAGATGCACGCCTATGCAATTATCCCTACAGTCGTATATATCGTTCAAGGATAATCCTATCTTGATAAAGACATGGTGAAGCATAGGTGAAGAGGAGAAAACATGGTGGTGAGGGCTGAACTTAGATGTGATATCTGTTTGACACTTCCCTCTGTTCTGCTCTGTGTGCAAACACTGAGCTGCTTTACTACGTTTACATCTAACTGTGAAGGTCACTGTTCCAGTTGAATTGTGTACCCCCGCCCCATAACAAAAGCTTTTTTAAAGGCCTAGTCTCGTGGTCCTCAGAATGTGACTTTATTTAGAAATAGGATTTTGCAGATGTAATAATTTGAAATGTGGTTATCCTGGAGGAGGGTGTGCCCCTCACCCAGTATGACTGGTGTCCTTTAAAGCAGATCTTCATGGGAAGACAGAGACTCCAGGAGACACACCAAGTGAAGATGGAAGAAGAGCCTGGAGTGAGGCAGCTTGCAAGCTAGCATATAGCAGAGATTTCCAGCAACTACCAGAAGCCAGGAAGAGTCAAGGGAGGAGTCCCTAATATCTTGATTTTGGACCTCTGGCCTCCAGAACTGTGTGACAGTACATTTCTGTGGTTTGAAGCCACTTCGTTTGGGGTACTTTGTTACAGCAGCTGGGAGAAACTAATATAGTCACTTAACACCTCTCAACTTGTTTTCTTATTTGTCAAATAATAGTAAGAAGAATATTGACCCTTGGATGAGTGTCAAGGAGATGAAACATAATGAGAAAACACAGTTGGTGGCTCAGGTTATAAGCTTGCCTTCCATCCCAGCCACTGATTATGAGGAGCACCACCCTGGGGGTGTGGATGGATCACGCCAAGTCCTCTCTAGCTACAGGAGACCCAATGCACTCAGTGTACAGAGCTGTGAAAACAGACTCTTGTTCAAAGCCGTGTGCAACTGGCTGTGTGACGTTCAGTAGGTTAATTCACCTCTCTGAGCCTTTGCTCATCTGCAAAGAAGGAGTAATAAACCTCATAAGGTGTTTATAAGCTAAATATAGTTGAATTGAGGCGCATAACGAGATTAGCATGGCGCCTGCTTATGATAGGCTCTGCATAAATGTTATTTGTTGCTAATAGTGGGCCATTGCTGTACGTGGGCTGTGGTTCGGGCGTTAGCTATGAGGGGGGATAAGTTTATGGGGTGCAGACACATTACATATGTTCATCATTAAATCCTCTCCACAACTCTGCAAGGTGCGTGGTACTGCTAATCACACATCTATTGTGAGGAACGTGTGGACTCTTTTGCATGAAGTCCTTATGTGATCTGTAATTGCAGTGATCTTTTTAACTTACTGATGTCTTTTTCTCCCTCCCACCTCTAACGAGCATGGCAACTCTGTGGAGTAAGGGGCCTTGTCCTCCTAAGCACAGTGCTCAGAGCACAGCAGGTGCCAGTCATAGTGTTTGGAATGAATAAATTTAAACTCTTTTTAAAGAGTCACTGCAACACTGACCACGTGGAGAGGGACCTTACCATTGTGGTTCATGGCCAGCATTATGAAAACATGGGTATCAGAACTCCCATAAATAATCTTCGTAAGTACAGCCATGTGACCCATTTCCAGCCCCACTTGGTGACCCAGACAGTGGTCACATGTCCAGATTTCACAGGGTGTTTTTGGGTTCATTAAGAGCTTTTTGGTTTGTTTACTAGTTAGAAGCTTTCTCTCATCTCTCTGGGATGAAGCCAGCTAGCTGTGTTTGGCATCATCGGCTTTCACTTGGTTGGTGTCTCTGTTAAAGAATGATCTATTTGGTTGGCTTCTTATGGTTGGTTCTTCTGTTAACTAATGGCCCTCGTGGTTGGTTCATCATGGGTGCTTAGTTAACCAGTGGGTGACTTGGTTGTTTCATTTTACATAGTTAATCTGTTTGGCAATAACCCATTTTATTTGTTCGTCTCGACTGAGAAATCAGTTAACCAATGGTCCATTTGCTTATTTGCCTGCTTGAGGTGGGCCGCTTGTGACCTTTAGGCTTCATGCTGTTTTCCATGAACAGATAGTAGTTCAGAAGAATTTGATCTCTTTTTCATAAAAATAGAGTTTGCTAAAAATAATCCCAAACTACTCTGTGCGCATATGCACATACACGTACATTTGCGTGTGGGGTATTGAGTTGTGGTTATGTTCGTTTGGGGTGTTTATTCCTTGTAATTATGTTGTCAGGTTACCCCCACATTAAAGTAAGGTGGAGGGCTTGGTTTCAAATAACACAAGCCAGACAATTTCAAGGACGCATTTAGTTGTGGCTGGAGGTTCTTAAAAACACGGCACATTTTATAGTCCGGGTCACCTTTGCTGAAGCCCCATTACAAGAGTTGCATTGGCATTTTATTTGCTGAATCATCATTTTCGACTGTTTGGCTATACATTTTTATGCCTGATGCATAGAGGAATAAATCTGTGGTATTTGACACAGGTGATGTGGATTCTCCGATCCTGCCTTGTGATAATTTTTCACAGCCTTAGAAATGTTGCCACATATTTATCAAGTCAATGTTTACATGGTTTGGCAATGGGCTACCAAATAGAGTGTCTTAGGTTTCATTGTACTCAATAATTTGGCATTATTTATTTATGAATCAGGCCATAGAACAGCATGAGAAATGGCCACATTTTAGAGTGAAATGCATCAGCAATTGGAAGTTTTATGACCCAATCTCACAGCCCTGAAGGATACGGTAAATTGCACCAACTCTGAAATGGCAATTGCTGAGTCCCATTCTGGCTCTGATTGAAATGAGAAAGTTCCCTTTCAGATGTCTCTGGGAAATACGTGGAACCTAGTTGTATGTGGGGTCCCAGACGTCACACGTGAAAGAATGTGATCTTGGAGTAGACAAAGATGAAATTGTGTTGAGTCCGTGGCTATCCAAGGGGACTGTTAACAAGATTCTCATGTGAAGTTATAAGCTTTAAGATCATTTTTGAATCAACACTCAAACAGAATGACAAACTCATTGAAGTCACCCACCTTTCATCATTGCATCAGGCCAAAGGGCAAGGAACATTAATGAATCCTGTTTAAATAAGGGACTTCCATGTAAAGTTGTACTGAAAACAAATTACTGCTCAGAGATGAGTGTCCAGGCACTGAGGAATTCAGAAATCTCTTGTGACAGACTAACATGGTTTATTTATGATTCCTGCTTTTGGTCTATGTCTGAGTCTCAGGAATCAGAGATATTTATACCAATTAAAAAATGTCTTGTGATATTCTACTGGGTAGATGTACACCAGAGTATTCCTGGTGGATGACAGAAGAGAATTACAGGTGGACACAAATACTTACTGCAGTCTTATAAGATGTCAATTTCCTGTAGTGCTGCTGGGTTGATCCAGTCCTTATTTCCCAGAATTTTTGGGAACATCTGGAAAGATAAGAAGCATATTGCTCTTCCACAGAATTACATTCATCAGTTTAATTTTGTTAAAAATTTTTTAATTAATTCATTTATTTTTGAGAGAGCGACAGAGGGAGCAGCGGAGGGGCAGAGAAAGAGAGGCAGAGAAAGAATCCCAAGCAGGCTCCACTCTGTCAGTACAGAGCCTGATGAGGGGTCGAACTCACAAACTCTGAGATCATTTCCTAAGCCAAAACCAGAAGTCAGATGCTTAACTGATTGAGCCACCTAGGGGCCTCTTAATCAGATTAATTTTTACAATTAATTTAGTAGTTGGTAGTAAAGATGGCCTTCCTTGAAGTGATTTTATCTTTTTATTGATTCACAAGAGCTATTTACATATTGTAGACACAGGGAAAATTTAGAGGTTCCGAAGAGGGAATGATTTTGGGAGTTCTTTGAGAGGATTGGCCTAAATGACTGGTATTTATCAATATTAGGGGTTCAAGAGGCCAGGCAGTCACCAGAGCCCATTTTGACCTATAGAGAACTAGGAGAGAAGGAATCCATTCCAACTAAGAAGTTAGACCAGCTCTTGGTGCCAGAATTAGAATGCACCTATTGGGAATTGAACCTTCTCTGGACATTGTGAGCAACTAAGATTTGCAATTACCAAAAATGGAAAGAAAGATGCATCTGTTTGTGATATACCAAGATGGGACACATCATGCCATTGTTGGGGTATTCTTTACTAAACATTCAAGTTACCAGATTTGACTGGGAATTTGATAACCCAAACTTGAATGCCATTTTTATCTCTATTCAGTGAGCCCCTCACATATCTTTCAGAGAATACTCATCTCCATCTATTTCTCTTTTCTCATCTTTTTTTAAATGTTTATTTTTGAGAGAGACAGAGTGCAAGCAGGAGAGGGGCAGAGAGGGAGACACAGAATCTGCAGCAGGCTCCAGGCTCTGAGCTGTCAGCACAGAGCCCGATGTGGGGCTCAAACCCACGAACCACAGGATCATGACCTGAGCTGAAGTCGGACACTTACCTGACTGAGCCAGCCAGGTGCGCCTCTTTCCTCATCTTAATACTAATGCTAGACCCCTTTCTGATCTTTCCATTATGCTTTGGTCAAGATAAGAGAATCAAAAGTGCAGAAATCTGGATATTTAGAAGGAAGGGAGTGGACAAGGACTGGGGTAAAGGCAAATTGGCATGGGTGGGGGTAGAAAACTTCAATGTGGGAAAGTGTTGTCAACTTCCCTTTATAAATTTCCTAGGGTTGATTTTCCTGTGAGATGCAAGACTTGACTTTGTATCTAAGATGAATTTTTCTTCAGCTGATGCTGTTCATGTTCTTTCCAGGCATTCAGTGACATTGCCTAAAAATATTTAGTCTGATAATCGAAAGGGCCTCGACCTCTTTGATGAACAGGATGTAGATTCAGATAAGATAGTGATTTTTTCACAAATGCTCCTCAGCTTCTGTATAATTATAGTTTCCTTTTGACGGCACATTTTTGTCCTCAAGTGCTATGAATGTGCATCTGTCTCCTGCACCCCATCCTCCCAGCCTTCCAGGGACACTCCCCATGCTGTTTGGGAGTGCAGAGTAAACATAGGCTCCCTTTAGTCTTAAGGATGGGAGATGTGAGGGGTGCCTGGGTGGCTCAGTTGGTTAAGCCTCCTACTTTGGCTCAGGTCATGATCTCACAGTTTGTGAGTTCAAGCCCCACATTGGGCTCTGTGCTGACAGCTTGGAGCCTGGAGCCTGCTTCAGATTCTGTGCCTCACTCTCTCTCTCTACCTCTCCCCCACTCATACTCTGTCTCTGTCTCTCAAAAATCAACATTAAAAACAAAAGGATGGGATATGTGACTGAAAGTTGTGGATACAAGGAGAGAGCCCAGATTGATGTTTCACAGCTCTTTTGTGTTAACAGTACATTTTTTTAAAAATGTAAATACTTTTCATTTTGAAATAGTTTTATATTTACAAGGAAATTGCAGAGATAACACCCAGAGTTCTGTATACTCCTCACCTACTTCCCTCTAATGTTAACATCTTTCATTATTGTGGTACACCTGCCAAAACTAAGACATCAGCATTAGTACATTATTTTTAGCTAAACTGTGGATACTGGTTGGATTTCACTAGTTCCTCTTCTTATGTCCCTCTTATGTACCAGGATACTACATTGTATTTCCTACAGCCAGCTTGATGGAAGAATTTTGGTTGTGCAGTATTGTTTAACGATGTGGTAAAGACTGAAAACAACACTAAATAAGTCAGCAGCAATTACAGTGCCCTTGTTGCCACAGTATAAAAAGTGTCTCCCAGGGTCTATAAAAGCATCCACATAAAATTATTCACCTGGTCAGTGTTGGGATAAAACCAGTTGATGTCTTGATTGCGTTCTCACATAGGCTCATGGGACAGACTCCCCTCTTGAGTGTTCCACCCAAACATGCAACCCCTCTTTGGAATTGGGTTGATGTTACAATGTTTACTTAGCAGGTGAGATCTCATGCCAATTGGAGAAATGTTGGCTTGACGTTTCTGGATACAGAATCCATCAGAAAGACCAGGCTCCCATTCCAGCCTCATCTCTCTTCTGACTCCCCACCCCACCTCCAGGACCATTTCCCATCAGGTTTACAAGGAACCAGATGAAAAGGAGATCCATGATTTAGCTTCTGATGTTGTGCAGCTCATATCTAGGGCCAAATGGATTTCAATTCATTTCCTATATTTATCAAGACACCCAAATATCCTACACTTGACTTTTGGAGACACTGGCAGGGATATCCCCAAATATCTTTTAAAAATCAGGGGAATTTCCTAATCAGGGCGGGTGTGTAAGAGTAAAAATTGTGTAAGATAGTGAAGATTAACAGTAACTTATATAGGCAGCATTCTAACCCCCCTCCACACTGAATGTTCAAAACCTTATTAGGTTGGTACTGTTATTTCCACCATCATAAAGGTGCAGAAATACTGATATATTATCAGTATTACCTCAGAGAGGTGCTCAGAGAGGTCAAATGACTTATCCAAAGTTCACACAGCTACTGAATGGTGAAGCTGGGATTTAAACCAGGCCAGTCAGATCCCAAGGCCTGTGTTTTAACTACACTACGTGACCTCTCCTTTGCATACAGGTGTTTGCAGAAGGGGGAAAAGTCTTTCCCCCTAGGAGCTGAAGTGGTTGAAGGACACGTGAAGTGAACCCAAAGGTACATTGGCACTGTAGGAAGGAGAGTTATTTCCAAGACACGCTCCAGTGTAGGTCTGGAGATGAGTCCTTCCTTAGGAGGAATAATAACTAACATTTATTGAGCACTTGCTATGTGCCAGACATTGTGTGTTAAACCTCTGGACACATTAGCTCTATTTGTACCGAAAACAACTCTCGAATAGCCTTGCCCATTCGTGCCCCAGGATCTTTGCACTTTCTGTGTTCCCTGCCTACAGAACCCTGCTTCCAGGCCTCTACCCTTTGACTTCGTACGTCCAAAGCCACCTCATTGGAGAGGACTTCCTTGTCTTGCTTTGGCCCCCACGTTGTCTAGTGTTCCTCTTTCCTCCATTATTTTCTTCATAACGTTTGTTCCTTCTGAAAGTGTCTTCCTCCCTATTTATGCCTCTTCCACTACAGTGTAAACTGCACTAGAGCACGTGCTTTGTATTGTCACAGTGGCACCCCATACTGTGGGAACCGGGCTGGCTCACAGCAGCCGACCCATCCATTTTTGTCCAGTGAATGAAAAAGCCTATGGACGGGGTATTATTATTCCTGTCTCATGGAGGAGAAAACAGATTCATAGAAACTAAGGAACTCACCTGACATGATGACTGAGATTTACTTTAAAAATTGCCAGGAAAACATAAAATTGTGAGGGATGGCAGGTGAAACAGAAGAGGGGAAATATTATTACTGCGTACTACTACTACTACTAATTATTATTATTATTATTATTAATTTTGTGGCCAAATACATGGGAGTCCATTTTATCTTTGTGTGTATTTGAAAATATCCACGATAAAATTAAAAGTGAAAGAACTTGTCCATGGTGTCATAGTTAATAGATAGAGGAACCAGGATTCATCCCCAGGTTTGTCTGACTACATAGCCTGAACTTTGTTGGATACACATGGGGTATCTTCTGGTGAATATCCAGGCTCAGGAAGGGTAGGAATCAGGGCTACCTTCAGGACTTTTGTACGTGGAGTGAGCAAAGCATCACGTTTGTCTTTACCTGCTGTGTCTTTTAGTTCATATTATGCAGAGATAGAAAAGCGGGATTAGCTTCTGAGCAGCCAGTGGCCTGGCTTCCCCTGGGTCAGCTGTCTGACCCCGGTTCCATCAGTTGAGTGCGGTGGAGAATATCTCAGCCCCTCTCATGGCGATGGTGGAGCCGGTTCTCCAAGAAGGGTGTGCTTGAGAAATAGGGTGGAGATTGCTGTTTTAAGCTTTGTTGGGGTGGGGGCCGGGGTTGTGTTTGTTTTATTCACCCCTGTCTCTCCAGTGAAATTACACAGTGTACAGTGTTCATTAGGTATTTTTGAGTGAACAAACACATGCATGGATGAATGAATCTCTAGCCAATGGAACCCGTTAGCAGGACCCTTGGGACTTTGAGTTTTGAGGGAACTTAGCTAATTCCCACTCTTGTGAGGGTCTAACTCTTTTCAATGAAGTCATCGCTACCAACCCTCTTGTTTCTGAAATGTGAGCCTTCTTCTCCACAATAGGGCATACTAAAACTGTTCCATCTGAAGATCTCTGACTGTTATGGTTTTGGCACATGGGTCAGTAAGTGATGAAGTTAGTAAGAGTTAGGGGTTGGATCTGTAGTGGATTAACTAAACACACTTGTAAGTTCAGTGCAATGGCTTGAATCCATTTTGTGTGGTTTTAGATCAAGAGTTCTGGTTTTCTCTTGAAGTATTCAGTGTTATGGAAAGGGTCTCTTATGTGTGGTTGATGCCCACTAAACATGTCCAATATGTCTTTGAGATAGTGCAGTGAGGTAGTGGGAGATATGGGCTTGGGAGTTAGATGTAACTGGGTATCTGCTCTGTTGCCTATTGGCTATGTAATCTTGGGAAAATTAATTTTATTTTTCTGAACCTCAGTTTCCCATTCTATAAAAGGAGCAAAATACAAGATTGGGAGGATTAAATGTGTTAACACATAAAGTGACGTTAGCATAGTGGCCGGTAGCCTAAATGTTGGCCATTACTCTAATCATTTGTGGAACGAGTGACCATTTGTGCTAACGTGGTCCATTACTGAGGGGGTGATGATACACACCAGCATGAATTCATCATGCAGTTGATATCTCAAAGTGAAAATGTTTGTCCTCTGTGTGTGTCAGTTGGTGACACAGTCTGTGAGTGTGTGTGTGTGCCTGTTACTACTAATGTTTTCAATGCCAATGAGAACGGAAGAATCTGTCAATTTCTTCCCAAGGAAATAGTTCTGATGGAGCAGCTGTCCTATTCTTCACCATTTCTCCCTGTCTTATGGTTTTCTTCTATTCCCATTGAAACACATAAGCTTTTGTTCTGTTGGGAATATTGGTTTTAATATTTTATTGACAGTGGCAGACCAGGCCCCCAGGAATCTGTATGGTCCCAAACACGCCTTGTATTTTCAACCCAGAAAATGAGATTCTGTGTTCATGAGGGTGCGTATATGTGTGTGTGAGCAACACAGAAACAGAGCCCTTAAAAAGGAGAGAAAAAAAAAAAAAGAACTCTACCACTTTCTGTAAGTCATCTCCTGGGCTGTTTTCAAAAATTGCTACTAATGCTAACATGGCATTGCCCAATTAGGTTTGCATTGCTTTTCCAAAGGGCTTCAAAGCAGATTTAGGACTCTTTGTAAAGAAAGCCTAAGTGTCCATCACAGCATCGGGTTTGGTTTAAAAGATGCCAGGTTTTGTTCCTTCCATAGTAGGGGAAGCCTATTCTTGGATACAGTTTCTTTGGGAGAGAGTTTCTATTTATGTATCAGAATTAAATTATGCAACATGCCTACTATGTTTTTGACACTTAGTGTGGATATAAAAGGAGTAATAAGACAGAATAATGCTTGTTCTCCCCCTGTCACATGCATACATTTTACGTCTAACAATAACCCCATGAAATAATTGAAAAAGATCTTGCACCCACATATTATAGGTGAGAAAACCATGGCTCAGAGAGTTTAAGTAGCCTTCCCAAGGCCACAGAAATGTTTGGTAAGGAGTTCAGAACCTATGTATGTCTAGTTTTAAGCTTTGTACTCTATTCATGACCTTTCTTGTGCCTTTCCCAAGGACCTACACTGGATGATGCTCCAAATTAGGTCTCTTCTCTTTCTTCTCCTTATTTATTGGTTTCTGCTAACATTCACTGTATTAGACTACACTAATCTTTGAAAATGGACCAATTGAGATAACATCACCATTTCTGTCTTGGAGGACTCAGATTTAGCCCATTTGTCTGATTTCTTATCATTAATATATCCATTGAACCAATTGATAATTGAACTGGCACTTATTAAAATCCTTCTAGGGGCCAGGCAATGTGCTAGGAATTAGAGGTAACAGATGAATAAGACAAAAAATAGGAACTGTCCTCTTAGAGTTTATGACACCGCAGAGTAAACAGGCAATTGTGAAGAAGCATGGTAGGCATAAGGTCAGGATGTTGTGGGTGCATGAAGGAGACCTCCTCAAAACACATGGGCCCAAGGGGAGTGAAGAAATTAGGACATTTTATTGAGAAAATTGATATTTTGTTCTGAGAGAAATATGGGCTAACAACTTCCCAAGATTGATAGTGAAAGAAAGCAGAAAAATTTCATGTACTGATTTTCCTCACCTTTGACGGAGGGTAGATCTATCAGTCTTCTAAAACAGGTCTTTCTTTCAGGTTTGATTAGTTTGATACAAATTATCTAATGGGAGAAGGCGATTTTGTTTGGTTAGGGTCAAACTGCTTTTGGTTGGAAACTGAAAATGCCACATCTGACATGGAAGGACTGAAATTTTAGGATTAGCCATCAAGAGTTGAGTACAGATCCTTTTCAAAGTACTGTTTCAGTTCAATCAGCTTGCTGTTCTTCAAGATTAGAGTTGAATTTTTTCTTCTTTTAAAAATAACAGCCAGTATAAAGTTAAGCAACATCGTTTAATATCATATTATGTGTATTCAAATAATTTATCATAAGGTTTTAGGAAGCTGCCTGAAAACCCCAATAAGAATTCTCAACAAAATTAATTACAAGTTGAAAGGGAAATCCCGTCATATAATTCTGAGAATGCAGTTAATGAAACTAAGTGCAATCATACTCTGAATATTTTATTCAATGGAGACTTAAACTCATTAAGTTAGGTATTAGGCCTGGAGTTGTGTGCTCCCAAGAAGACTGCCATGCTCAAAGCAGAGACTGTACTGTATTACTCAATTAAATCCTGCCTTTTGTCCCCCAACATGGGCCCCACATTTGGAGATCTGTCCATGGTGCTGCATCACTCTCTGGATGCAGTTATAAGGTTCAAACCACCCTGCAAGAAAAGAGCTTGAGGGAACTTCAGAAATCATTCTTACCTTTGGTTCACCACACTGTTGGTTTCAAAGATGATTAAAAATTTTAAAGAAACTGAAAAAGTGGGGGATCACCAGAGTGTACTAACTTCCACTTTTGCCAAGAAGGACATTTTGTAAAAAGTAACTATAAAATACTATCACCATCATTTCATAAATGATATGGGCATTTTAACACCAAACATGTAAGTAAGAAATCAATTCAAGATCTTGAATTCTAATCCTTTCTCATACGTTTTATAGATCAATGAATCAAAGAAACATCTTCAAGAAACTAAGAGAGAGGGGTGCCTGGGTGGCTCAGTTAGTTAAGCGTCCGACTTTGGCTCAGGTCATGATCACACGGTTCATGGGTTTGAGCCCCGCGTAGGGCTCTGTGCTGACAGCTAGCTCAGAGCCTGGAGTCTGTCTTCGGATTCTGTGTCTCCATCTCTCTCTGACCCTCCCCTGCTCATGCTGTCTCTCTCTGTCTCTCAAAAATAAATAGAAAACGTATTAAAAAAAAGAGAAATTAAGAGAGAAATTAAGTTTCTCTCTGATGAAGCTCTTAAATTGAAAGTGAGAATCCCTTCTTTGCCTAGATTGCTTTCTCCAAATAGAAGTAAAAGTAGTGAGTTATTATTACTGATTCAATATGTTTTGTTGAAGGAGGATGTTAAAACAGTTGAACATTTTAATTGCTACCTTGCAATCTGAGAGAATAATGTCAAGAATGAGGACTTGGTAGGAGTTGGCTGCTGAGTTTTACTGTAATTTGGCATTGGAAGCTTGTTGTTAATTGGGTGAGGTGAGCCCAGCATATCTGCTTACTGTTTACCACAGTAGAGAGTGGGCCTCTGGGAGCCAAGCCTTTACACAGGGACCTGGAATTTCACTTAGGACCACCATGAGGAATTTTCAAGGACTAGGAAGTATCTTTTATTTTCACAACTAGGTAATGATCACATCATTCAGCTCTGCCCTCAAAGATATGAAAAAAATTCCAGAAGATATTTGAGAGATGAATGGCAATAACTAGCCAAATTGTATGGTCACTTCCTCTCTTAATGCTGAATAGACAATTTTCAATGTGAATAAGGAAAGAGATATCTACCTATCTATCTGTCTGTCTATCTATGTATCTATCTATCTATATTGCACTAAGAAAGCCATTTGTGAGCTATTTACAATATATACTATTTTCTACCAAGTTGGCTTTCTCCTTGTTATACTTCTGCCTCAGGATCTTTCTTTGTTTCAGTGCACAATCCTGTTGTGTTAGGTGCATTCACATTGTTGTGCGATCATTATTTCTAGAATGTCTTTTCTCATATCTGTCTTAAAGCCACAGGATGCAAATGGTGAATTCAGGGATTCAGAGCTGAGAACCTTGAGATCAAATAACTGTGAACTGGAAGGTATGTTGTCTGTTGCGGGAGAAATCCCCATATGGTGGTAGTTAGTTTGTATTAGGAAGAGAAGGAATGCCTTCCTGCCTTCATGGTTCTTGCCCTTCTCCTCTCTCACCAAAACCAAGTCTCAGATCCTGTGCACACATACAAAGAAAATGCATTTCTTACAGAAAATAAAAAGACCCTGGAAGACAACGGTAATGGATTGAGGTCTGTGAAAGAACTGAGGAAGCAAAAGGCAAATGGCTAAAGGAGAAAGCACATGTCCTTGAAGAATTCTATGAACCAAGAAAAGTGGCTACAGAAGAGTAAGATGTTCATGTGATAATGGTCACAAGTACTGTTGTATGAAGGAATGTGGTGGTTGGTATAGAGAAATATTTATTTTATAATTGGATCCAGAGTCTTTTTGCTAAATGCATTCAGTAGAATTGTGCCTGCCCTTCCTACCTTGCTTTCTGTAACACGCCTTTTCCTTTCTATCTGTAGTGCTTGTCATACATTGTTGTGTCATGTATTTAGGGTGAAAGAGGGAAGGTACTGGCATTAAAAACACTGATCCCTGATACCCTCTGGATCCATTTACATTGTTCTGTAGGTTTCAACCTCATCACATTGTCTTCTCAGCCGGGAATTAGGTCATTTTTATTCAGCACCAGACATGGGTCAAAAGTGTGTAGAGGGGGACTCCTGAGTGGCTCAAATGGTTGAGCATCTGACTCTTGATTTTTGGCTCAGGTCATGATCTCATGGTTTGGAAGTTTGAGCCCCACACTGGGTTCTGCACTGAAAGTGCTGTGGCTGCTTGGGATTCTTTCTATCCCTCCTTCTCTACCCCTCCTTCTCTCTCTCTCTCTCTCTCTCTCTCTCTCTCTCAAAATAAATAAGTAAACATTTTTTTTTCATTAGGTAGAGAGATATTGAATTATTGCTGCAGAAACAATGGGAATTTCTTTCTGGAGAGTGGGTTGGGGCACCAGCAGTACTGGATCCCTTCATGCAGTCTGCCAGTGAGGCCATTCACTGCAGGCCCAATCCCTAAGAAGGCCCAGGGATTTCCTGGCCCTCTGCATTTCTTATGTGTAATGATCTTCAGTTCCAACCATAGCCTGCAGCTTCTATAGGGCTCATCTTTGCTGACTGATCCTGAACTACACTTGTTTACTTCTCAGTCTGTGCCCATGAAGTTATTTAGCTTCTTTGTACTTTAGTTTTCTGTCCTTGAATTCACTGATGAGTCCTGGGGAAATTGGCTCCAACTGCCAGGCTGGCTTTGTTTTGGGCTTCCTTCTTCTCCATCTTGGTCTCGTGTGTCTTCAGAAATTTGGTGCATTCACTCACACATTTCCTCCTTGGTGCAGTATTTCCTTTTGTTTCCCCCAATCGTAAATCGGGGCCTTTAGAGTCCCTCATTCACATTGAAAAGTAAACTCTTCCTTCTCTTCCCTGGAGACTCAGCTTCATGTTATTCCTTCCCACATCTGGGGTGGGGGCTACTCTGTCTCACCAGCATCTTGTTCTTGTTCATTTGTAAGCTTTTTTTTGGGGGGGGGTGAGTGGTACAGAGCCCTGACCACCTTTTATCTTCAGCCTCTTATAACAGAGCCACTGCATTACAGCCACTCCAGAAAGCATTTGCTGAAGAACTGCTTTAGAGGCCAGAGGGAAATACATGTGCCTTTCTCTGTCTAGAGCTTTTGTGTCTGTTCCTAAAAGTCAGGGCTCCCCGTGGAGGTGTAGGGCAATGATGATCCCTTGCTTCATCCTAATGAGATGGTTGATCAGACATGGTTTTTCCCATTGAACTGAAACAAGCCTTCACAATGTCAAACAAAAGACCAACTCTGGGAAGGTACAAAGTGCAATGTTATTTGATCACTTTATGATGAAGGAGTAGAAGCGGAGAACTCAAAAGACAGCTCCCATTGCAGACGTGGCAGCAGACAGAGGTTGATTCTTCTTGAACTTAAATGGGGTGTTCAGTTCATTTCTCTGAGTGTGTTGTCAGTCTGTGCATTGATGGGAGAGGTGAGGAAAGGGATATTTGAATCTAGGCCTTCAAGAGTGCTGGGAGGTAAACGGAAAATTTCTGGACCTTCGCTCCTGGACAAGGTAGATATCTCTCCCATCTTAGGAAACTGAAAATGACACAGTGTGAACTGGTGGCAATTGAGAATCAACTGGAAACTACAGAGGAACTTTTGGAAATAGCTAATGAGGAAATACACAAGTACAAGTGAGTTCAGGTACGAATTACCAGAGGCTCATGAAACCCCTGTTCATTTCTTAGTTTTCCCATTTGTTCATTTCCCATTTTCCCATTTCCCAAATTTAGACTCAACTAACAACTAATATAAATACATATTCTGAGGACATATCCATAGAGAATTGACAGATAGGAAAATGTAAGTTTTATAAGGAAGAAAACATTCAAGAATTAAACATTTCCAGATCTCCAGTGCTGGCCAGATCATGTGGAAACTTCATCCATGCCAACGTTCCTGGGGGGTGGTATCAATTGTCATAATCTATAGGAAAGCAGTGTGTCATAGGATGAATCATACCCATCAACATGGTAGTGCCGTTTGATAGCCCTGGTTTTTGGGAAATATGATGAGGATTTAAGTTAAAGGATAAAAGAGCTCTATGTTCAAAGACACTTGTCACATGATGAATTAGGGAAAGATTGAAAATGGGAAGGAATTCTATGAACTCTGAACACTATGGGCATGGAATAATGAGTAAGGAAAGGACGGAACAATAACTTTGATCCTACTGTACATTTATAATCACGTGAAAAGTGTAAGGATAAATTGTATTAGGGGACAAACAGGATGCTGGGAACATGGGCAGATTATTTAAAATCATACCCACTATTGGGCTTTATCTGAGGAAAGCAATTGTAACTCACGGGCAACAAATTGAACAACCATGAGAACAGCTGCAGCAGGCAGAGCTCACCTTCAGACACCAGGTAACCTTACTTAGAATCCCAAGGAACTTATAGGTTGAGGACCTTCGGGCTTTTCCCGCGTGTTTCTGTACCTAACACGAGAAGGATGAACCAACACTCCACACTCAAGCCTCCTGGCCTGGCCGACTCCTTCTAGACCTCAACTCCGTGGGATCATTGTTCTTGTTATTTTCCTCATTTTGGTCTGGCGCTTAATGTGTTCAGACAGTCCCCTTTCCACCAGAACCATGCACTTTCTGGGTATTTTCTATGCATGTTATGTGCATTCTATGGTCATGGCTGAGTGGTGTTTGCTTTCAGCCCAGTCAGCTGCAATGGTCCACGTTGCCTGCTCCAGGCAGGGTTTGGTCCCTGTGCTGGTAAGTTTCCAGTGCACTGTTGCCTTGGGCTTGTAGTTGGGTGTGACCAGATGCATCCATTTGTTGGAGCTGTGGTCACCCCCAACTGCAGGGTGCTCTTCCTGCCCCTGAGAAACTCTCCTTGGTCAGTAGAGCCTTCAGTAAGCCCAGATATCTGCTGTCAGTCTGTTTGTTGGGGTTGTAGTGACCCCCATACACAACACTTCCTCCTCATGGAGCCCCTGTGAGGTTTTTACTAGTGGATGAGGCTGGCATTCACATCAGATGTCTGCCCCCAGCCCACTGCAGGGGCTGCAGGGCATGGGTGTCCGTGGTTACCTTCCCCTCGCCCGGTGCCAGAACAGGCTGTCAGAGATGCTTGCGGAAGGAGGCATGTCAGGAGGAGCTTAGAATGGACTCTGGCTGGGTTGGGTGGGACTGGATGGCACAGTCCCCGGGAGAATGCAGGGCAGGGCTCCGGGAGGTGAAGAACGTTTACACTGGTTCCAGCAAGTGTCTGGCCGTCTAGGCTTGGGCGGGGTCAAGAAACGGCACCCTCTGGTCTTTCATTCTTGGATAAGTCGGTTGGAGACCCCTACCCCTGTTGGGCATGTTCTGAGATTAGTAAATAAATCTTCTACTGTGTGGCCACATTTCAAAGTGTTGCCTCTGTGCTGTTTCTAGGCCTGGATGTTTGCTATGTTGGCTCGTTAAGGGAGGGGACTTGGTTTCCTATGGCTGTTCAGCTCTCCCAGAGCTAAGCCTTCTGATTTGTAAAGTACATGGGCTTAAGGTCCCCTGATGGTATAAATTCGTGAATTTAAGCCTCATAATTTTCAAAGCCGAATATTATGGGGATTCATCTTCTCAGTGCAGGTCCCTGTATCTAGGATGCATGGTGTGTGGGTCTGTTCCTCTCCCATCTCTGCCTTTGTGGTCTCCCTCCCATTTGTGTTTGGTCTCCCTGGGAGTTTGGTCCCAGCCTGCTTTTGCGCCTCCCTACCCTTTCCAGTGTAGCTCCTCTGAGCAATTAAGTGTGGACTGTCTCTTCTGCCAGTCTTGGGGGTGTTTTCTAGGTTAGTTCCCCTGATGTGACTCTTTCCTAGCTGTATCCGTGAGATGAGGTAAGCTTAGGACCCTCCTACTCTGCCATCTTCTCAGCATCCTTCATGACAGTATTCTTTTTCCAAATAAACATGCCCCGTTTTTATTTATCTGTTTGTTTATTTATTTATAAGTTTATATTTTTATTTTTTAGTTTTTTAATCAAAATATATTTTTTCAGAAAAAGAATAGTGATTCATCATTTACATTTAACAGCCAGTGCTCATCCCAACCAGTGTCCTCCTTAATGTCCCTCACCCCTTTAGCCCTCGCCCCCACCTGACACCCCACTAGCAACCCTCAGTTTGTCCTCTGTATTTAAGACTCTCTTGTGGTATGTCTCCATCTCTGTTTTTATATTATTTTTGCTTCCCTTCCCTTATGTTCATCTTAAATTCCATTTGTATCTTAAATTCCACGTATGAGTGAAGTTATATGATATTTGTCTTTCTCTGACTGACTTATTTTGCTTCGCATAATATACTCTAGTTCCATCCACGTTGCAAATGGCAAGATGTCATTCTTTTTGATTGCTGAATAGTATCCCATTGCATATATATCCCACATCTTCTTTATCCTTTTATCAGCATGACAGTATTCTCAGTGTGACGTCCTCTTGTAATGGAAGCATTTTCGTCATGATTGGTTGCATCTGCTTTCAAATCAATATCTAGGGGATGGCTTTTTCTTCTTATATTCTCAATAGTGTTTCAGGTGTAACATAGTAGCATTATAATTCCTTTGAATTTAATCACCAAATAAGACCAGATCTCACCCATCACTAGATAGATCTTCATTATAACAACCTCTAATTACTCTAAAGTTGGAAACATCTTAGTGTTTGGGCTTCCAATATGTTCTTGTGATCTTCTAAACTATAAGTTATTTATTGTGTAAAATGTGGCATCTCAATCACTCCCAAAAATTCTTTCATTTTAAAAATGATTGTTTTCCTTGCAACCATCATCTAGTAAACTATGATTTTAAGTGATTTATCTAAACCCTTCCATTGGAAAAACATATTGATGAACCATCATATCTTCATGAGAAACAATTCTTTTTCCATTCTGTAATAGAAATGAATTAAAAATGGCTGCTGTATACTGGCAGGCTGGTCCCCATTTGCTCAATATCCTGCTGGTGCCAAGATCAAATGTTTATACATCCATTTCTTTTTTTTAAGTAGCCCTAGGGGCGCCTGAATGGCTCAGTTGGTTAATCCTCCGACTTCAGCACAGGTCATGATCTCGCGGTTTGTGCGTTCAAGTGCCATGTTGGGCTCTGTGCTGATAGCTCAGAGCCTGGAGCCTGCTTCAGATTCTGTGTCTTTCTTTCTGTTTGCCCCTCTCCTGCCTTCTCTGTCTCTCTGTCCCTCTCTCTCTCTCTCTCTGTCTCAATAAGTAACATTAAAAAAAATTTTTAAGTAGCCCTAAATAGGTTTTTCTGCCATTTTACTGTCTGCCTGATCTTCATGCTGTGAAATTATGACAAACATCTGCCAATCATAAATTCAGATCACCTCTGTAGCTGTGAAAGCCCCCAAGCTACTGGTGACTTCTGAACTCTCTGACACAGAGCCCCTCAGCCAGTCTGCTGAGAGACAACACTTAGGCACATAAGCACCCTCTCCACGTTACCTCTTCCTAGGACATTGCCTTGCCCTCTTCTACTTCAGAATGGTAGCCACTGGAAGATCAGATGTTGTGAAGGACCTCCCCTCATGCAGACCTGTCAGAGTGGCCCAAATAATGCTTCCTGCATGCTGCTGCCACCTCATGGTCACATCTTTTTTCTTCAGTCTGAAAACTCTTCAACCCACGGTACATTTTTCCAAACCTTGAATGTTTGTCTGAATTGGAATTATTTGATTCTGTTGTATTGCCACTAAAATGTATGCATGGAAACAAATTACAAACAATGATTCTTTATAATAAGTGAGCTAGTCACAATGAAACACCTGGCCATTTGTACATTTTTTGAAAATGTTAAGCCATGGTGTGAAAAACATCCTCCACAGTTTAAATATGTCCATGATGTAGGATCACCAACTTTATGGAGAGCCAATCAGTGACACACTCTTTGAAAATCAGAAAACCCATAATTCCACACTATAGGATACAATGTGACATATACGTTATCATCTTAGTGTAAAAGATATAAAATGGCTACTTTTGTCAATTATATTTTATTGTGTATTCAATGTTTTGTAACATACATGCTATTATTTAAATAAAACCACAATAAGAACATGGAAACGAAGATGTCTCTACCATTAGTAAATAACAGAACTTATGATGCTGTATCATGTGTTAAAATAAAACGATTATTCATATACTTTTAATGTTATTACAGTTTTAGATTTATTTAAAAAATTTTTTTAGTTTTTATTTATTTTTGAGAGAGAGAGAGTGTGAGCAGGAGAGGGGCAGAGACAGAGGGAGGCACAGAATCGGGAGCAGGCTCCAGGCTCTGAGCTGTCAGCACAGAGCCCAACACAGGGCTCAAACTCACGAGCTGTGAGATCATGACCTGAGCTGAAGTTGGACACTCAACCAACTGAGCCATCCAGGTGCTCCTAGATTTATTTTGAAAAGACTTCATATGGCACTACATAAATGAGTATTTTCAGTGCTGAAAACATTTGCACTATGTAAATAACCAGTTCTCCCAGAGGTGACATGTAACTTCCCACTTCTTGAGATGTGAACTTATTTCTCCAGAGAGAACATACATTATGGACAGGGGAGAAACCTGAAAAGTACTACCTCAGCCATGTGATCAAACATCAAATCAACAGTGGCAATTCATCCTGAGAGTAAACATCCTTGATATGAAGTGATAAGGGTGGCATTTTGCCTCTGTGCTCTTGTGCCTCCAAGCACATAACTCCAGTATAGTCATTTGAAAGAACATTATACGTATACCAATGGAGGATCATCCTACAAATTGCATTCTACAGAAGTACCCTCAGAACTTTGCAGAGTATGAAAAATATGGAAAGTCTTAGAATTGTCATAGGCAAGTGGTGCCTAAGGAGACAGGATGACGGCATGTAATGTGCCAGCTGGGATGAGTCTGGAGCAGAAAAAGTTAAAACCTCAGCAAATCTGAGTAAAATAGACTTTAGTCAATAATAGTATATCAATTTTTGATATTGTGATACTATACCGACCAATATGATATTAATAATCAACAAACTGAGTCTTAGGTATGTGAAAACCCTCAGTACTGTCTCCACAATTTTTTTCAGTAAATCAAACCTATTGTAAAATTAAAAGTTTATTAGTAACCATTGGTTTATGTTTTTAACACACAACATGGCAAAATTAGACCTACATTGAGTGAATTGTACTTGATCCTTACTCTTATAGTTATTACTATTGTGTTATATAAATAATAACATTTATGTTATAGAAAACTGAATGATACACAGTATTATGTAATTCACAGAAACAGAAACATCTAGTTTATATACTCTGTGTGAACATCATAAAAAATATACAACGTATGATATGTAATGATTTCTGATCTAGAATGGGTGAGTCACTGATGGACTTTCTATGAAGTTGGTGCCTGCCATTGCATTGGCTGATCAGTATTCATAAAGAGAAAAATCATGATAATAAAAGAATAATACCAACAGGCGATATAGATTATTGTGGGGGATAATATGAAGTTGATGTAAAGGCACGCGGTATGCCTAGAGTGTTGGCTGTTATTTCACCTCTTTCTTTTCTGATTTATTGATTTTTGTCCTCTCTCTTCTTTGGTTGATGAGTCTGGCTAACAGTTTATCAGTTTGGTTTATCGTTTCAAACAACCAGCTCTGGTTTTCATGAACTGTTCTATTTTGTGTGTGTGTGTGTGTTTCTATTTCTTTTATTTCTGCTTTAGTTTTTATTATTTCCTTCCTTCTGTTTTTGGGCTTTGTTCGTCTAGGCTTAAGGTTAGCGTCTTTTTTTTTAATCTGAGTTTTTCTTACTTCCTGAGGTAGGCCTGGATTACTATAATCTACACTCTTATATCAGCTTTTGCTACATCCAAGACTTTAAGTTTTTATTCAAATTCCAGTTAGTTAACATCCAGTGTAATATTAGTTCCAGGTATACAGTATAGTGATTCAACACTTGCTACAACACCTGGTGGTGCTCATCACTGTAAATGCAATCCTTAATCCCCATCACTTTACCCATCTCCCCACCCACCTCCCTTCTGGTAACCGTTTGTTTCTCCATAGTTTCTAGTCTATTTCTTGGTTTCTCTCTCTTCCCCCCTCCCCACCCCATGTTCATTTTTTTTCCCTTAAATTCCACATGTGAGTGAAATCATATAGTATTTGTCATTCTCTGACTAATTTATTTCACTTAGTATAATACTCTGTAGCTCCATCCATGTTGGTGCAAATGTCAAGATTTCATTCTTTTTATGGCTGATACTATCCCATTATGTGTGCACGCGCACACACACACACACACACACACACCACCTTCTTTATCCATTCAGTAATAATGGACACTTGGGTTGCTTCCATAGTATGACTATTGTAAATAATGCTACTATAAACATCAGGGTACATGTATCCCTTTGAGTTAGTGTTCTTGTATTATTTGGGTAAATACCCGGTAGTGTGATTGCTGGATCATAAGGTAGTTCCATTTTTAACTTTTGGAGGAACTCCCATACTCTTTTCCACAGTGGTTGCACCATGTTTGTATTCCCACCAATCAGTGCACAATGTTTTCCCTTTCTTCATATCCTTGCCAACACCTGATGTTTCTGTGTTGTTGATTTTACCCATTCTTACAGGTGGGAGGTGATATCTCAATGTACTTTTGATTTGTATTGCCCTGATGATAAGTGATGATGAGCATCTTTTCATGTATCTGTTGGCCATCTGGGTGCCTTCTTTGGAGAAGATGTTGCCCAATGTCTGTTGCCCTTTTGTTTTATTGATTGTTTCCTTCGCTCTGTGGAGGGTTTTTATTTTGATGTTGTCTCAGTAGTTTCTTTTTCCTTTAATTTCCTTTGCTTAAGGAGACATACCTAGAAAGAAGTTGGTACGTCCAATGTCAAAGAAATTACTACCTATATTCTTAGCTAGGATTTTTATGGTTTCAGGTCTCACCTTTAGGGCTTTAATTCATTTTGAATTTATTTCAGTGTATGATGTAAAAAAGTGTCCAGTTTCATTCTTTTGCATGTTGTTGTTCAGTTTTCCCAGCACCATTTGTTGAAGAGACTTTTTCCCATTGGATCATCCTTCCTGCTTTGTTGAAGATTAACTGATCTTATAATTGTGGGATTATTCCTGTGTTTTCTATTCTGTTCCACTGATCTCTGTGTCTGTTTTTGTTTCGCTCTCATACTGTTTGGAAGGATCCATTTCTGATTGATGAAACAATCTCTCCGTCAGTTAGAGGTGCTTGACTGAGAAATTGTTGTATCAATCAGATATTGATGGATGCTTCCTCTGTCTCTGTGTTTCCATGCCCGAACTTCTGACTATGCCCAAGAATAAGGTAGTCTTTAACAGTAGATAGGACATGTGAAAAAGACACAGGAACCATCTGAAAGGGTTGCCATCAATTAGATCAAGACCACTGAACATCAAAATGAATCATGGCAGGAATGGTTTCCTAATACTGAATGATAAGCAATCACAAGTCTACAGTGATACCTAAAAAAACCTTTTTGAAATGGGGATTGGAGAAAAAAGAAAGACCTTTACAAAAGATTACACACAAATCAAGGTAGGAATAGCAAATGGAGATAAGAAATCACCTTTTAAAACCATCATTGTAACAATTCAGCCACCAGTTGTCAGTAGATGCTAAAGTTGGCTGAATATTGGGGCACAGGATAGGGACTGGGGGAACCACAGTGAACTTAATACCACTTACTTACAAAGAAACCAGAGTGTGTCATGTGGCTCATGATGCAGGGTCCATGTGAAGAGCACAACATCAGAGAGTAAAAGATTTTGAAAAGAGAATAAAAAGCAGAAAATTCTGGATAAATAGACTGCATGTGAGGTGGTGAATGTAAAGTCAAAGAGAAGAAGGTCGCATTGAATTCACTGGATGAAAAGATCCTGTGAAAAATCAGCAACTAGCTCACCCAACCAACAAACCAACCAACCAACAACCATAAGCTGTTGACATGATGCTCATCTAAAATGCAAGGTCATAGACATTTTGAAAACAAGATACTGGAACAAAACTAAAGCATACAAACACCAATCAAAGAAAAGCTGCTCTGGCTATAGTAATATCAGATAAAATACACATAAGACAAAAAGCATTGCTAGATATACGGAAAAGTTGGTACAAAGTAATAAAAGGTATAGTTCACCAAGAAAGGAAAAAGTGTGCATCCCTAATGACATGGCTGCCAACCATATAAAGGGAAGTATGCCAAAAATGGCAAGAAGAATCAAATCCTCAAGCAGAGTGGGGAGATTTTTCACAGCCCTCTCTCAGCAACTGATAATGGGCAGACCCCAAATCAGTAAGAATGCAGAAGATTTGAACAGGAAACCATCTTCATATATTTTATATACATAGACATATATAGAAATATATGTAGATACTATATATAAGCATATGTTAAATAGTTAAAATAGAGATCATAAAATATACTTTAATATATTTTCATATTAGATATTAGGGAATATGAAATATAACTTGAATAGTATTAATAAAATGTAAGTCATGCAAATATTGCAAATCCTATAAAGAACTTAAAAATTTTAATGTATAATATATTAATCTATAATTGTTATGTATGATAATGAACACTTACAATTGATTATAATAATTAACACTTGTATATAACTAATTATTTATGATATATTTTGTATATTTATTTTATTTGTCATAAATATATATTATTTTCATATAATATTTATAATTAACACAACATTGACTATAATAACATAATTATAAATATTAATACAATATATAGATGTATAAATACATAAATAAATATAAATATAGACACAGAAATATACACAGAAATACTCTATTGATTTCTATGTGTATATATATAAAATATAATATATATAATCTATCAATTTCTGTGTGTGTTTTACCTAAGCATTGTAGGAGATACATTAGTTTTTAAAATTTTTAAATGTTTATTGACTTTTGACAGAGAGAGAGAGAGACAGAGCACAAGCAGACGAGGGGCAGAGAGAGATGGAGACACAGAATCTGAGGCAGGCTCCAGGGTCTGAGCTGCCAGCACAGAGCCCGATGTAGGCCTCAGGCACCTGGGGATACATTCTTTTTAAGCACACATGATATGTTTGCAAAAGTTAATATTTTTTAATTTAAATTTTAGTTAGTTAACATAAGGGTGCAATATTGTTTTCAGGAGTAGAATTCAGTGATTTACCACTTACACACAACACCCATTGCTCATAACAAGTGCCCTCCCTAATACCCATCACCCATCTAGCCCATCTCCCACCCACCTCCCTCCATCAACCCTCGGTTTGTTCTCTATTGTTAAGAGGCTCTTGTGGTTTGTTTCCCTCTCTCTCCTTTCCCATAGTTTGGCCCTAAAGCAAGTCTAAGTATATTTCAAAAGAATGAAACCCACAGAGGATGTTCTTTGATCATAATTGCAAATGTGCTAGATCAATGATGGAGTGATCATTCCATCAATGATGAAATAGCTGGAATTTCTCCGTGTTTGGAAATTGAGCAGTAGACTTTTAAACAAATAGATCAAACCAAATCTCAAAGGAAGGGGTAGTATTTCTGAACTGAATGAAAATGATGATGAAAACATGGCATTAAAATACACTTCCTTCTGGCCTTCCCTTTGGGTAGAAAGATTTATGGTCTTACATCATTCCTTATGAACATCCTTTAAACATCTGTGGAAAAGTCACTGATGTCTGTCACCTCACTAGCTGTTAGTGTGGGCATTAAAGTATGCAAATAAATGGGGGAAATGCCAAGTTGACTCTCATGCTTGATCTCTGTGGAGACCCACGAAGCTTGTGATTTTCAGTCAGAAAGTTCAAACTTCTCTCTCAAGGGACTTCTCCACAACAGGCAGAGAGCTTCTGGCATCAGGAGTGCCAGGTAAGGAAAGCCAGCAAGTGGGCAGGGGCCAAGGGATTCAGGTGACTAGAGCAAACCCCACTCCTGATTATGTCTCCTGGGCCTTGTCCTGACAGCTTCCTCACGTGTTTTTCAGCATGATTGACACTGTTTCCACAACTTGTTCAGGCCCATGATAGCTTAAAAAGTATTGATTTAAATCTCATCACTCTTTAAAATTAAGATTTGTTATAGGATTTTGGGTGTTGAGTTGTGTAAGTTCTTTATATATTTTGGATACGATTCCTTTATCAGAGATGTCATTTACAAATGTCTTCTCCCATTCAGTAGATTGTCTTTTAATATGAATGGATACAGAAGAAATGGTGTGTGTGTGTGTGTGTGTGTGTGTGTGTGTGTGTATACATATATATACAATATATGTATACAATATAATATTATTCATCCATAAAAAAGGATGAAATCTTGCCGTTTTCAACAACATGGATGAAACTAGAGAGTATAAGTGAAATAAGCCAGTCAGAGAAATATAAATACAGTATGATTTTACTCATGTGTGCAATTTCAGAAACAAAACAGAGTGGAAAAAAAGGAGAGAGAAACAACCAAGAAACAGACTCTTTACTATAGAGGATAAACTGATGGTTACCAGAGGGGAGTTGCCTGGGGGGATGGGTGAATTCAGTGATGGGGATTAAATGGTGCACTTACCATGATAAGCACTGAGTAATGCATAGCGTTGTTGATTCACTCTATTGGACAACTGAAGTTAACACAACATTGCATGTTATCTATACTGGAATTAAAATGAAAAACTGAAAGTAAATATAATTTGCATACAATAAGTAAAATCAGAAAATTTATTATAAATGTAACGTTTGGATCACTGATACAAAATCAAAACCAATGTCTTTCCAGAAATAAAAAGAACCCTTCAAACAGCATCCAAACAAAAACTATATTAAAATGGAACTAAAACAGGGAAGGAAATAAAAATACTCAATTGTATTTGTAAGCCTGAAGAGTCCCTTAAATGGCTTTAACTCATTGCAGTTTGAAAAAGGACAGTAGCCAGTATAAGAAAAGCTCAAAAATGAATGGAAGAGTCAGGTCCCGGTGTACTCTATCCAGTTGTGGGAACTGCTAAGGGAAACCCTTTGGTGTTTTGATTTCATACAGATGAAAACTAATTAGGATGCCATTTTCATCTCCTAGCTACACAGAAAATGCACAAGGTTGATCACACTGTCAGCAGGGCTCAGGGGAAACAGGCATTCTTAGACATTGCCGGTAGCAGTGTAAGTATAAATCGGTAAAACAACAATTTATTAACTAGAGTATATAATTCTAAGTGAAAGAAGTCAGAGAAAGACAAATACCATATGACTTCACTGATAGGTGCAATTGGAGAACCACAGCAAAGAACAAGGCAAAAAGAGACAGACAAAATTACCAGACTCTTAAATACAGAGAACAAAATGGTGGTTGCCTGAGGGGAGGTGGGTGAAGGATGGGTGAAATAGATGAAGGGGATTGAGAGTATACTTATCTTGAGGACCACTGAGAATTTTTGAATCATCATACTGTACATCTGAAAATAATAGAACACTGTATGTTGATTATACTTCAACACAAAAATGAAACAACAAATAAATAATTTAGGTATGGGAGGCAGTCTAGTAAAAGTAAATATGCCTGCCAATACCATATCCCCAGAATTTCACCTTGTTTTAAGGTAAAAATTAGCATACAGATTTGTTACCTTTGCATAAGAGGGGGTGCAGATATTATTTGCTTGACTGTGCATGAGGAACATGGGAAGACACAAATGGAACTAAGAACAGAGATTTTTAAGAAGTAGAAGCCTGAGGATAATTCTTTGTGACTTTGTCTTCTAATAACAGTTTTAGGTTCACAGCAGCATTGAGCCGAAGGTACAGAAATTTCCCATATGCCTCCTGCCCTCCACAGGCATAGGTTCCCCTCTATCAATGTCTCCCACTAGAGATGTATATTCATTACAATAGATGAATGAACTTACATTGACACATCATTACCAGCCAACATCCATAGATTTCATTAGGATTGATTCTTGGATTGTACATTCTATGGGATTGGACAAATTTATGATGACATGTGTCTACCATTATAGGATCATGCCCACTAGTTTCACTGCCCTAAACATCCTCTGCGCTGCACCTATTCATCCCTCCCCCTCCCTCTGGCCTAAGCCCTGGCAGTCACTGTCCTTTTCACTGTCTCCTTCATTGTGCCTTTGCTAGATTGTCATATAGCTGGAGTGATACAATATGTGGCATTTTCAGATTGCCTTCTTGCACTTAATAGCATCTGTTTAGGTTTCCTCCATGTCTTTTCAGAGCTTGATAGCTTCTTTCTTTACAGCACTGAATTCCATTGTTAGCTAGACCACAGTTTACTTATCCATTCCCCTATTAACAAACATCTTGGTTAAATCCCACTTTTGGAAATGATGAATAAAACTGTTCTAAACATCTACGTACAGGTTTTTGTGTGGATAAAAGTTTTCAACTGTTTGGACAAATACTAAGGAGCACAATCGTTGGACTGTAGGGGAAGGGTTTTGTAAGAACATCTGAACTGTCTGCAAAGTGGCTGTGCCATTTTGCATTCCCACCATTCTAACATGTGTAGTGGTATCTCACTGTTGTTTCATTTTATTATTTATTATTTTTGTAATGTTAATTTGTGAAAGACAGACCAGGGGATGTGTGTGGTGGAGGGTGGGGACCGAGAATCCAAAGCAGGCTCTGCGCTGACAGCAGCGATGTGGGGATTGAGCTCATGACCCGTGACATCATGACTTGAGCCAAAGTCGGATGCTCAACCCAATGAGCCACCAAGGTGCTCCCTCTCAATTGTTTTAATTTGCATTTCCCTTGTGACATATGATGTAGAACACATTTTCATATGCTTATTTGCCACCTGTATGTCTTTCTGGTATGATGTCTGAAAAGGTCACTGCCCCATTTTTCAATTAGGTTGTTTTCTTACTGTTGAGTTTGAAGAGTTCTTTGTGTATTTTGATAACAGCCCTTTACAGGTGTGACTTTTGCAAATATTTTCTCCGGGTCTGTGGCTTCTCATTTTGTTCTTTTGTTGAGGGTGACTTCCTATTTGCTTTTACTCTTTAATATTTGGTTTGAGGCATTGGAGTCCAAAACTTCATAGTACAGTTTGAGGGGGAAAAAGCTCAACTTGTGTGAGAATTTGCCCTGGAAAGACCCAGTGTACTTAAGCCTACTTTGTATTTAATAACATTGAAGCCATAGTTGCAACTATGTGCTCATTCCTGGCGTAAACACATACTGAGTCAAGTGTTGTTTTTCCATTTATTTAGTAAACATTTCTTTTTAAACCACACAATTGGTTGGCACTCAGCCTGAGCCTCCACTCTGGTTCTACACTGCAGGTGGTGAAGGCATTTATTGTCCTGACCAAGAAATTCCTCTCCCATGACCGGATCAGCTCACCCAGGAGCTGCAGCAGCATGTGGTCAGTGACAGGCCCGTCTAAGTACCCGAGGAAGGTGAGTAAGGGCAGATGAATGGGATCTGGTCCCCGCCAGTGGTTTATGGGTGGGGGTGGGGGGTCGGGGGGGACTCTGCTGCCTCAAATCCCCTGGGGTGGCTGTGGTGAAGCTTATGTAGCTGACAGAATGAGCATTTTTCTCTACAGAAGGAGCATTTTTCTCTACAGAAGAAGGATTTAACTTAGGGGTTTGGAGGAGCCAACTTAATCAGATGGAATCTCTATCCTTTGTCAGAAAACCCAAAGGAATTTATGGCTGGCAGGTCAACCTAAAAGAAAAAATCAACAAATGCCTACAAATTTCCAAGAAGGTTGCTTGTAGTCTTTCAAACTGAGAAAGAAATTCCGGTAGATAACTGCCACGCTTTTTAAAAAACATTATTTGTGGTAAGAAATACATTCTAAATTGCAACCCAATAGACATATAGATACATAACAGATAAAAGTTAATGAAGTCATATTTATTCTACCACACAATACATTCTGATGGTTGTTATTCTGCTTCATTTGTTTTCAATGCCATGTTCAACCTACGGAAATTTCAAGCTATCGAGAAATGATTAAATTATTCCCAGTATTTGATGTTCCTGTAATTTAAAAAGATGCTGCAGATCTCTAATTTGTAACAATAAAATATCATGACAATATCTTATTAAGAGAAAAAAGGCAGGCTGTCGATGAACATACATAATATCCAATTCACTGAAACACAGTTTGAAAGGATGCAAATGCTAAAAATTTAACATTTCTTTCTTTTATAAGAATACGTTGCTGCATTTTCTCAAAGTTTACAAGTAGGACATCAAGTGATACAGATAATATTTATTGAGCATTCACTGTTTGTTCCAGGCCCTGGACTCAAAGCTTTACATGTTTTATTATTTCATGTAATCCCCTTCAAACCTGAGATGGTGTAACCATCTATTTTACGGAGTGGAAATGGAGGCTGAGAGACTCTGAGAAAATTGCTTGAAGTTGGAGTTAATCAAAGGATGGAGTTGGAACTGAAACCCACGTGTATCTCACAACAGAGTTCATGCTTCGAATGTTAGGCTGTCCTGCCTCATAGAGAGGAGAACGGATGATGTATACCAGTTAGGATGGACTAGCTGTTATTGTGGGTAACAAATAGCCCCAAAGTCTTAACGGCTTATAATGAGGGACATATGCTCATGCCACATGTCCACGATGGTCTTCCTGAGAGCAGGATAAAGAGCACCCACCATAGGTAACTACCAGGTCCCATAAGAGACGGACAGAGAAGCGGCCAGATGCAGTTGTTCCCAAGTGTTGTGTTTGAGGTGGCACACTTCACTCCCACTCCCATTTCACTGGTCAGAACCCATCACAGGGCTGCGTCCAGCCTACCAGGTCAGAGGACAATGTGACATTCTTCATGGAGCCTAGTGAGGCCACCACATAGTGCCAGCCTGTCTGGGGGACTGTGTGGGGGCAAAGGAGGGACGTGCAGTATTGGTAGGAAATGACAACAGGACTAAGGATGGGTTTGCTTCATCCTTGACCACGTGGAATTTGTCACAGAGCTGCCCCAAATCATCATTGGGAAGATTAAGAGAAGTCAACTTCGGAGAAAGGACTTTGGTCAGATCGAATCAGCAAAACACTCAGAAACCACTGTGTGATCTTGGCCAAATCCCTGACTGCCTCAGTTTCCCCACCATGAAGAGGATGAGGAGGGAGCGTGGGTGTTGTTTTGTAAGAGCATCAGGAGTGCCCACGATCCAACATTTTTGTTCTTTTAAATATCAGTTTCTATCCTTCCTCCAAGTCCCTGGGTACATGCTCTAAATGTGGCCTGGGTAAGAAAACACTGACATCAGCAGCCAAGGTGACCTTGTGTTGTGCTTTTATTTTGTGAGTAAACTGACACTAAATGCTATCCCTCCATAATTCTTCCCAAGTCCCATCAGAGAAGACTTCTGGGCTAGATTCTCCCTCCTGGTTCCAAGGGCCCTGGGTGACTCCTTATGCCCATTCAACAACTAGGACACAGAGGTGGGGGGGGTGGTGTACAGGAGTGTCCCCTGGCTTGCCCATGCCCTGCTGGAGGGTGAGGCCAGGGCCAGAGCTAGTGAGGTGGCTGAGGAAGGGGGAAAGGGCCGAGGGCAGCCCAGCGTGGTGATTCCACTTGCTTGCAAGATCTTGGCTCAGTGCTCCATCCACCATCCCATGGATCTACTGCCTCTGCATACTGCTGCTGCTTCCCAGCCCCAGCCTGCACCAGCACAGGTGAGTGAGGGGTCTGCCCTTTGCGAATCCATAAGTCCTCCAGCTCTTTCCAGAGGTGCCCAATCCTGCATTCCTTCCATGGGGCCCAGGAGCTCTGTTCCTCAGCCCTCCCTAGGGGACCCCACTCACTCCCCCTTCCCAAGGCCTAGAAATCCCTCAGCCTCATCAGGGACCCTGAGGCTTCCCCACACTTTATAACCTCCTCCTGCCCTCTGCATCCCTCCCAGGTGCTGGCCTGGGGTCCTGTTAGCTGACCCCTTCGCTCCATCCATCCTTGGGGACTGAGATGGCACCACAAAGGGGGACACTGGAGGATGGGAGAAAAATGGGCAGACAGAGCTGAGCCTGAGGATGGGGGAAGCACATAGTGTCTCCTGCTCCCTCACCTCAGGAGTCACCCTTGAAGGGCTCCCTCTGCAGCTGTTTACTTCTGAGGTGCACAGACACACACACACACACACACATGCGCGCGCGCGCGCAGAGAAAGAAACAGACACCACATGCACAGAGACACTCAGGCATGGAACCACCCACAGCCTCATCTGGGGACTCAGGTATGGGACTCATGGACAGGCTCACACACAGACCCACACAGCAGACATAGACACCCTGAGGAGGCACACTCACACACACACACACACACACACACACACACGCACACACAGATACACACACACACACACCGGGAACATGTGAAACAGCCCCATGAAGCAAACCCTACACATATTGGATACATACAAAACACACACACACACACACACACACACACACAGGTATGCTCAGAAACACCCAAAGTGGCAGCAAATTCACACATACAACCAAAACACACACAGACACAAAACACAGATACACACAGATGCTCCCACAGGGATATGTGTACCCGAGACACACAGATGATACAGTCTCAGACAGAGATTTGCACAGCAGATATATGCTCAGTCAGAGACCCAGACACAGATACACATGGATACAGATAAACACAAGAAGAAAATGATGAGGGAGCACGAGGCAAGCTGCCAGTTCTCAAACTCCGCCCCCACCCCCAGGGAGAATATGCGTGATATTCCTAGGGCACTCCTGGCTGCCCAAGAAGAAAGGAAAGGCGAAAAACAAATGGTGAACTGATAGAGATCATAGTCCTGCAGGACTTAAGTCTCCATCTATTTACAAATATCTTAGTATATCACAAGAAAAAGGCAAACTTATCAATAGCCTACTCTGAGGAAACCTGAGTCCCAACATCATTCCTCCATAGTGATGTGGGAAGCAAAGGCAGACAGAAATGGCAGAGGGAACTAAGTTTCCCTATAACCTGCAGCCCATTGACAGATACTTGAAGCTGACAGAGTAAAACATTTCTCCAGGAACTCCCTACTGTCTTAATGCTAATGCTTTGCTAGAGGGCAAAGAACCCTAGCTTGACAATAGATAGGCCTCCGGTATCCTGGGAGTCTTCTTTAGCATATGAAAACTCATTGGAATCTTCTCCTGGACTTTGCCTCCCTCCCAGCACCATAGTATAAAACTAGTCTCTCTTCATGGTGCCTGTGTTACAGAATCTGGTCTGGATCCCCCGATGGAAGAACCAAGCAGCACTCAGAGATCTTGGAAGGCAGGTTTATTTTACATCAGTGGGCTCAGAGGAGATCATTCTCCAGAGGTCTGAGCCCTGAATGCAAGTGAGAAGGGTAATTTATAGCATCATCTTCTGCATTGATGGCAGTTTTTACTTGCGCAGCAAACAGGGCAGGAAGAACCCTGAAGAGGAGTCTCTAAGCTAGGAACTAGAGCTTGTTTTAGTCCTGTTGGACATCTTATGGTACAGAACTTTACTTATTTTCCCAACATTCCCCTCTTTGATGCCTATTAAAAATTTTTATGTAGGCATCACCTTTTAGTAGGCATTGCCCTTTCTGGAGGCTCTGTTTGTTACATGGGCTCCTGCCATTTTGGGTTATTTCTATGGTCCAAAGCTTATGTGATTGGGCATCTGGTGATTGGCAGAGGGTGGGTGTCTTTCCCTTATAACAACCTTTGTGGAGGGAGGTGAGGGAGCTGAACACCCATGCATTCTCGATACCATGGGATACTGTCCTTACTCTCTTATAACAATCCTGGGGGCAAGGTGGGTATATCACAGTTGTGAGGGTGAGAGAGGTTAACATAATATACAGGAAACACTTAATAGTCCTCCCATCCAGAGGAGGTATGTGAGACTCAGCATGCATCTTTTGTCCCATGTCTAGATTGTTGGTGCAGTCTTTATCAGCCCAACAGCAAGAAGCAAAATCAGGGATATGACACCAGTAAGGGGCAAGGGGTGGCAGAGTTGCATCCAAACTCCTGGGTTTGAGCCATACATTGATTCCTCAAGCTTCTGCCATGTGCAGGCCAGCCAGCTTCCAGGGTGTGGCTGGAGCAGGACTGGAGATCTCAGGAGCCATGTCTTTTTGACGGTCAGTGTAAGCAGGTTGACTGGATCTAGATCACTTTGCCAGGTTGAGCATTCTTCTGAGTTGGTCTTCTTAACTCTGGAGTGATGGACCCAGGGGGTGATACCTGAAACTTTAAGGGCTGAATCCTTTGTTTGGTTGTCTTTCTGTGAAGTCCACCTCCAAGTTTGTGAAAGGGGTGACCCCCATCCTTTGAATAAACCAGATCTGGGTTTATATGGGGTGGGTTTCTAGTAAATGTCAGATCAGGTTTAGGGAGGATATGGTTTGCATATTTAGAGATCCATCCTGTTTTCCTGTTGTTTAAATAATCCTATGCCCATGGGGTCTTGTTATCATCCCCACAGAATAACAAGCACAGAAGATTGTGTATACATGAAATACTGTGACAATTTTTTCTGAAGGTTACCTCAAGTTGTCTAATTTTAGGCAAACAACAAACATGTAAGACAATCAGAACTAGAATTTAACATCCGTAACGGTGCGTTGTTGAAACATAGATTTTCTCTCTAAAAAATCCCCATTTCCAGAGTTAGCCAAATTGAGACCAATGCATTTGTAGAACAAGTCCAGTCTTAACAACGCTGGCCCAGTTATTTACATAAGCCCAGCAAGAATAGTGATTGTTCATGAGGATCTTCAAAGTCTACTTTGCTGGGACCTTTTATAAGGAATCTCCAGGATGAACTTTTAGTAGCCTCTCCAGGCCAGAAGCCAACCCAAGTACTTCCCATCAGACAGGCCTATAATACCTGTAGAATTGGGCAAATTCCTCTTCACAAGGTCTCCAAGATATGCTGAAGTTCCTGCACCTGCCAGCAAGTGATGTTCTTTACTCATCTGGGGAGGCTGCTGGGAACTCTGTAAGCAAGGTGTCCAGCCAACATTTCCAAGGGCCTTTATGGTTCCATGTTTCATAAAGTCAACCTTAGTTCCTTAAAGCTGTCTGGTCCTATTTGAGTCTATGCATGTCACACTCATATATGACATTCCAGTGAAAGCCTTGGTAAAATAACCAGTGTTTCCAGTGGTGACCTGTTACAAGATGAACAGATTCTTATCGAACTTATGCAAACAACTGTAATTGCCATGAAAGAAAGAACACTCACTGAGAGTTTTTGAATTTCAGAGGGTTTAGGTAAAGAGAAAAGATAAATGCTTCAGTTTACCAATGAATACTATAAGACATTTCTGTGTATCAGAGATATCTTAAGAAAAAGTTTCCTTAATCTGGATAAGCAAACATTAGAGAACCAGCAATATTTCCAACAAGAGTCACAAAACTATAATTTATTTTCCTCAGTTCATTTAGTCCCATGTTCCTAATTCTTGTTCAGTTTGAATGCAGCTTTTAGCTCTGGAAATTCTTACCCATTTTAGTATTAATCTTAAAGATGTTAAATACCTGTATTTGTCCCAAAAGTCCTTTTTATAAATCTCTTTGAAGAAGAAACACATTTTGTGAGAGAATAAGAACAATTATAAATGACAAAATCTCAGAAAAGGACTTTGTTAAAGATATGATGAGCATTCATTATGCCATGCAATTGGCAAAGAAATTCGGTTATTTCTGTGACACATAACACTTCAAGTAATCAGAATATTAAGTGATAACCTTACACCAAAACGTTAAACCTTTAGGAATTGCATATATATTTGGGCAGTTACAGCATTTACCCATGCAATACAACCTAAGGCTTACCATTGTAAGACAGTGCTTTTCCAAGTAACTTAGCATCCCAAATCAAAGGGCCTAATTGGTCAAAAGACTTCTTTTACCGTTTAAATCCTGGGAAGTTTGTTAAAACCTTAGGAAGTTATAAAGCACATCCTAAATAGGATTGCAGATCATTACAAATCTTAAAACTTTATTTATTCAACCAAAGTGGCAATAAAATATCCTAAAGGCGAATGTATAGCATTATATATTTGTTAGCAAAACCTAGCTCCTTTAACATTGACAAGTTTTAAGTAAGCAATCAAAGGCCTGATAAAGATGAAACCTAAAGCTTTGGTTTTCTTGGCAGACAAAAGAGAAAACCTATGTTTCCATTATCTTCTCAAGAGCAGATCAACAATCCAGGAAACCTTTGTCTTTTGAACAGAGAGAAAAGCAGAGTTTCAACCTTATACCAGTGTACTTTTAAAATTCTATTCATCTCAACCTTAGTCCATCCTGAACACACATAAAACTTCTTTCCAAAGATTTCCCTTCACGTACCTTCTACAGCTTTCCTTTGCCTTCACACTTTGTCCCAAAGCCATTTCTCTTCAAATAACCAGTCTCATTTAGGACAAAATTACTTTCTTTTACCCTCAACAAAAATGTATTTCCATTCCTTATATCTTACTTACATATCTCCCACTTTCCTACATACAGGATTGCTTTCCTTATTTTCCATCAGTCCGAAGTACACTTAGCAGAATTTTAAATCTTTGGAAACAGTCTCCAATTGAGTCCTTAGAAACCAACTGAGAGGTGTTTACACCAGAAATTTTTAGATGGTAAATTCATAAACCAAGTAAGCACAAAGCATGTTTTCCACTGGGTCCAAATAGCCTTAGTTTCTCTGCAATAGGAAGGTAAAAACCCAAACCTATGTTCAGTAATCATGCATTCTACTTGGAAAAGACTTAGATGTCCATGGGGGTGCACTTTTTTCCTTGACCTCCAGGGTAGGCAGAGGAGCCAATGTGCCCGAGGCACTGAAGTTGGTATAGGAGCCAGTTATGTAGACCACACCCAAGTTGGTGCAGAAACAGGAGGGGGAGGAGAAGGCAGAAGAGGCAAGGTGACAGCGGGAGGCAGTAAAGGAAAACCTGATTCAAAATCTTAGCTCAGACAGAGGAGCAGAAGCCATGTTTTCCCAACAAAGTGGAAAAATTGAGTCCACATCAGGCCAGAGAAGACTGGGAATTTTCCCAAAACGAATGGAGTTTCAGCAACTTCTTGGGAATATTCCTTAAAGTCCTTGTCCCGAGGTAGGCTTAACCACAGTTTGCTCCAATTATAGCTGTTAACCTGGGAAATGAATGAGGGAGAAGCCATCACATCTATTAGGCAGAGGAACAGAGAGAGCTGGCGTCCCCTTCAGTCTGATTCTATCTCAGCCATACCAATAAGGTCCCCTTCTTGAGGTTCCTCCCAATATCGGCTGGATTTGGGGGGCCCTTTCCTATTCAGAAACTCATTCTTCCAGCGTCCCTTTTCCTTTCAGCAGGCACATTTGCCTTTTGCTAAGGGGGCTCTGGGCTTTACCGCCTTTGATGGTTGAAGTTTTCCCATCTTTGCATTGTCCTTTTCTTTCAGTGCTGTTGCGGGAAGGGTGACCCTCTTCTTTAGACCCTTTTCAGCTTTCCTCTCAACTGTGACTTTCCTATTCTTGAACACTTTATTGGCAACCTCTATCAATTGAGTGATCTTTGTCCCGGCAAAGCCCTATAGCTTTTGGGGTTTTCTCCTGATGTCTGGGTTGGCCTGGGCCACAAAAGAGGTATGTACCATTTGTTGACTTTCTAGTGCCTTGAGGTCAAACGGGGTGTATATCCAGTATGCCTCACATAGTCTTTCATAGTAGTCTCCAGGAGACTCCCCAGGTTGCTGAGTGACCGATGGTATTTTAGTCATGCTCATGGGCTTTTTGTCCCCGGCTCGAATTCCCCATAGGAGAGCCGCTTGGTACTGATGGATGTGAGCCTGTCCTTCTTCTGTGGTGAAGTCTCATGCTGGGCATTCTTCAGGCGAGGCAGCTCAAGCCCAGGCAGCAGGATCATTAATCCCCAGCAGTGCGTGGTCTTCTAGGTAGTGTCGTGTTTCCCTCATTATCCTCCTTCTCTCTTCTGTATTAAACAGGGTGCAGAGTAACTGTTGGCAATCTCCGCAAGTCGGGTGGTGGGTCTGGAAGAGGGACTCCATCAAGTCAACCATTGCTTGTGGCTTTTCAGAGTATGGTGGAGTGTTGTGTTTCCAATTAAGGAGGTCGGCTATAGAGAAGGGCTGATAATACATCATGGAACTGCTGGGCTGGACCATTCTGTCCTCACTCTTTCATGTTCTCTTGTCTCCCTTACTGGCATTTGGAGGGCACCAGGTCTGGGTCTGGGGCACAGTCTGGCTGCTGGCCCTGGTGAGAGGGGGTTCTCTGGGTTTAGGCGTGGAGAAGAGAGAGATGGCAGAGGAGTTTCAGGCCCTGGACCAGGGGGGAGGATCCCCGGTGAGTCATAATGTGGCAGAAAGACAGGGTCTTCCTCTGGGTCCCCCGCAAATACTGGGGGAGCAGTGGGCTGCTTCTTTGGTTCTTTGGGTGAGTCTCTTGGTGAGGCAGTTAAAACCTTCACCTGACTCTACTTGTTATGGACGAATTGCACACAAGGTGGCAGATTTCGGGCAATTTCAAGCCAGGAGTCGATATATGGAAATTGGTCAGGGTGACCTGGGTTCCCAGTGACTATTAGCCAAACCTGCTGTACCACTTGGGCATCTAATGTCCCTTCTGGGGGCCATCCTACATTGAACGTGGGCCATTCTAGTTCTCTAAAGGTCCTTAGCTTCCCCGGTGTCGTTTTCATCCCATAGTTGCCTGAGAATCCCTTCTTGGCACAGTCCCAACCCCATAATGTTGCTGTGAGGCGGTGTCACAAAGACAGACAAAGAGGTAGGGGTGCCCCCTCTAATGAGGAGACCAGTCAGATGCCCATCTGGCCATATCCCAAAGGAACTTAGGTGATGCTTAGCCATAGTGGTCTCAGCTTTGTGACTTACAATCAGAAACTATTCTGATGCTGCCATAGACTGTATGCCATTCACCATGGAATCGCAGATGGGTCCACTCAGACTCCGTGGGGTTTGAGGGACCTTAAATGTGCCCACCTGTGGAGCCACAGAATCAAACTCGGCAGGAAGGCCAGAACGAGTCGCACATTCACAGTCACATACACACCAGAGGTTATTACATTCCCTTCCATAGAATTTCTACAGATGAGACCACTGGGGTCTCTAGGGAGTGATCAGCTCCCCCTTCCGCCCCTATGAGTGGGCTGGACAGAATTGGAGCCCCGCAACAGAGAGACATCTGAAGTTTCCAGGGAGTGATCAGATCCCTCTTCCACCACCATGGGTGGGCCAGTGGAGCCCCTGCAGGTTTTCTGTCAGTGAGACCACTGAGGTCTCTGGAGAGTGATCAGCTACCCCCTCCACCACTATGGGTGGACAGGACAGGACAGATTTAGGGCCTAGGCCTTACCGGTTTCTGTCGTCGCTTCCAGGTCCTCATTTGCCAAGTCTCCTCCAGTCCGGCGGGAACGGCAGAGTGGGGCCAGCCCAAGGCGACCTAGCTGGAGACTGCCGAAATTCAGGCAGGGCGCGCCTTCTCCTTTGCGATTCTTCATTCCATCACCACCTCACCATTTGCCCAAACCGGGAGCAACAATGGGCAAGCGCAGCTGGGTTCCCCAGTCAGGGAACCAAATGGTACGGAATCTGGGCTGGATCACCGGGCGAAAGAACCAAGAGGCACTCGGAGATCTTGGAAGGCAGGAGGTTTATTGTACACCCGTGGGTCAGAGGATCATTTTCCAGAGGTCTGAGCCCTGAATGCAAGTGGGAAGGATAACTTATAGTGTCATCTTCTGCATTGAGGGCGGTTTTCACTTGCGCAGCAAACAAGGCAGGAAGAACCAGGAAGAGGAGTCTCTAAGCTAGGAACTAGAGCTTGTGTTAGTCCTGTCAGCCATCTTATGGTGCAGAACTTTGCTTATTTTTCCAACAACCCAGGCAGTTCTTCCTGCCACAGAGCCTGTCCCCTTGCTTTAATGACATCATCTACTAGGGCCAAAGACGTCTTCAAGAATTCTTTCTTGGTTGTTAGCTTTGGACCCCACGAACCCCTCTGTCACTTGAAAACCGCATCAGAAAACATGAAAACAACCAAATAACAGGAAATTCATGTCCACAGTTAATATACTCACAGAAACAGAACTCCAACTCACAGGGGCATAATGCAGATTACACACACATGCACACACACACACACGCACACACACTCCAGGACAGCTCCAGTGGAGGCCACATTATAAGAAGGGGTGCGCAGACCTTGGCATGACCTGTCCCATCTAAGTTGTCATGGAAGAGGGTGATTTCCTGGATCCAACCCCATGCTGGACAACTTCCCTATGTCAGTGCCTTATGGAGAGTTGTGCCGAGGCCTGGAGTCCAGGCAGTGGCCAGGGTAGGGTGGCCATAGGGACAGGGGCACAGCATAGAGACAGGGTACACTTGGAATGGGGGTGTTGCATGGGGACAGGTCAAGTGAGGGAGAACGGCAAGTCTCCCCAGGACCCTTGGGGTGTGTCAAAGTGGGCTGCGCCCTCTTCCACAGCAACAGTAGCACTGATGGCATCATCAGGACTAGCATATGACAACATTATCCTTCCTACAGAGATGAATGACCGTCAGCCTGAGGTAGAGGAGCCAGGCAGTGACCTTGCTGCCTGGTTTGGCTTCATCTTCTGTATAGGCTGACCTGGAGCAAAGCTGGGCTGTGGAGCCAAGCATTTTCATGGCCCCTGTTCCCTCTGGAGTCTCCAGGCCTCAGCTTCCCGCTTTCCCAACGTCCCCTCCCAGACCCAAGTTAGCAGTGTGCCTTTTCTCAGCCTGGGTCCAGGCTTCCCTGTGAGGGCTCTGAGCCTCGTTCCCCATCTGTGCAAGGGGTTAGAGATGGTACTGACCTCTGGGTCCCGAGAAGTGAAGTCTGCCAAGGAAAAGGCTTAGCACAGGCCCGAAACAGGAGGGACCTGTGGTTTTCACCTTTGTTGCCTTTAACAGCTGTGCAACTTTTAAGGCACCAGACTGGGAAGACACATGCCCCATGGAGGTGATGGTGCCGATCCACTAGTGCTCAGCACATGGCTTCCTCTTGTCCTCAGCACAGTTCTGGACACAGGCATGGATATGCCCATTTTACTGAAGGAAACCAACCCAGGGTCACACAGCTGGCAAGCAGCACAGCTGGATCTCAAACTCTAGGCTCCTGGCCCTGCCCCCAGGGGCCATGAAGGGCTCCCCAGATGGGAGGCTGACATTGGCTTTGGGGACACTTCCTCACCTCCGTGAATGATCTCCCTTGTTCGAGGCCCCCCCAAACTCTCTTCACTGGTTCTTCTTCCCCTGGTCCCTGCTCCAGTTATAATCTGGGTGACCCTGGGCATCCTTCATGGAATACCCTAGGCCCCCTTATAGTCAGGGCCTCTCTTCCATTCACTTTTGGGCCAGCCAGACTCCATCCCTTCTGTAGCTGGTCTCTCCTTATATAACCAGGACAGCCCAACCTGGGGTTCTTTAGGCAGGCAGCAGCATCTAAAGGGAATTTAACACTGATGAGTTTTTCCTCCTGTTTTGTTTTGGTTTTGTTTGTTTTTCTATGGTTTCTTTGTATTTAGGTTGGAGACCTTGCTTTGCTGTTGTAGCAATGCCAGAATAGTTCCTGTTACAATAAATTTACGTAATAATAAAAGTGAGGGGATTCAGAGCAATGATTTTTAGCTGACTTGGGCCTGAATGAGTTGGGGAAACATTGTGTCCATCATTTAGAGAAACTATTTAGGAAGCTCAGCTCTGGACAGAGCCCAGAAGAAATGATCACAAGTGGGCTTGTCCAATCACCTGGGTCCATGGCCCCTACCCACCTGCTTGGTCCTCCCTGCCCAGCAAACCTGGTGCTGCCAACAATCTGTGTGTTGTCCCAGGTCCCTCAGGAGAGAAGCTGATGAGTTATTTCTCTTAAAAGGCTCCCATTCCTAGAGATTGCAGGAGACCCCATGTGAGTCAGCTGGATTTCCCCCCCTGTAAGGTTCCTAATGTATGGCCATGTTAATCTGTAGGAGGGTCACAGAGATAAGTGACAGATCTAACAGTGAGGTCCAAGTAGGTGTCAGGTTAGGGTTATGTGTAAGCATAGGGTTAGGATGTGAGCCCAGGGGACTCCAGGCGCTGAATCCCCAGTGGTCCAGTAGTCTCCTTGGAGGGCTGTGTGGAGGGAGCATGGGAGGTTGGCAGCCAGCATTTGGCCTCGGCTTCAAAGACCAGCCTTCACTTTGTGCTAGGGTATAGGTGGGCCTCAGGAGCCACCTCGTACTGCTCCGTCTGGGTGGTGGAAATGACATGGTGATCTTCCATGTGCCACACCGAGTCATGCCACACTGCTTCTGGGCCCCGGGTACATGCTTTTCTCAGACCCAGGACTCAGGTCTCCATAGGGAAGGAGGCTTGTCTAAGGTTAGGGATCTGTCCAGGGGAGTAACGAGGGTAGAAGCAACACGAGTCCTCGAGTGCTGAAGTGAGGGACCATGGGCAGGGCCAGCTCATGTGTAAGGTTGTGGCAAGCCTCAGGGATAGGGCCATGGTCAGGGTTAGATGTAGGTTTAGGGTTTGGGAAAGGGTCAGAACCTAGGGGGCTCCAAGCGCTGAACCCCCAGTGGTGCAGTGGTATCCCCGTAGGGCTGAGTGGAGGAAGCATAGGATGCTGGCAGCCAGCCTTCGGCCTTGGCTTCAAAGGCCAGTCTCCACTTTGGGTTAGGGTACAGGGGGCCTCCAAAGCCTACTCGTGCAGCTCAGTCCGGGTTGTGGAAATGGCATGGTGATGTTCCATATGCCATGCCAAGACACCCCTTACAACTTCTGGGCCCTGGTTCCATGTTTTTCATAGACCCAGGACTCAGGACCACATGGGGACAGACCCTTAGCTAGGGTTAGGATTCTGTCCAGGGGAGTCGCCAGAGTAGAAGCGACACCACTTTCATGATCTCCATGGAGGGCTGAAGTGAGGGCCCATTTGTGGGCCCGTCTCAGGTGTAGGGTTGAGGTGATCCTTAGGGGTAGGTCTGTTGCAGAATCTAGTCTGGATCACCCGGCAGGAGAACCAGGCGACACTCATAGATCTTGGAAGGGAATAGGTATATTTTACATGGGTGGGCTCAGAGTAGATCATTCCAGAGGTCTGAGCCCAGAGCATAAGCAGAGGGAACCACTGATAGCCAGTTACTCCCGCATTCCTCATTAATCAGGGACAGGTGTTTCCTATTCACCCTGTTGGCCATCTTAAGGCAGATTTTCCCAAAGAGGGCTATGTTTAGGGTTAGGTGTAGGGTTGGGGTTAGGGTTAGAGTAAGATTTCAGGACGTTCCAGGAACGTATCCCCTAGCAGTGCAGTGGTCCACACAGAGGACTGAGTTGAGGGCGAATGGAAGATGCCTGCCAGGCTTATCGTTTGGGTTCAAGGGTCAGCCTCCCCTTTGGGCTAGGGTACAGTGTTGCCTCAGCAGCCCCCTCGTGCAGCTCCATCCAGGCTGTGGAAATGGCAAGGTGAGGTTCCATGTGCAGCACTGAGACATCCTGCACCAATCTGGGCCCAGGGTCCGCACTTCTCTCAGACCGAGGACTCAGGGCCCCATGGGGAGAGAGTCTTGGCTAGGGTTAGGGTTCTGTCCAGTGGAGTCACCAGGGCAGAAGCGACACCAATCCCGTGGTCTCCCTGGAGGCCATCCCAGGTGTAGTTTTGCAGTGAGTCTTAGTGGTAGGGTTGCTGCGGAATCTGGTCTGAGTCACCTGGAGGGAGAACCAAGTGGCACTCAGGAGATATTGGAAGGGATGAGATTTATTTTACAGGTGGGCTCAGAGGAGATCATTCTCCGGAGGTCTGAGCCCAGAGCATTAACAGAGGGATCAATTGATCGCCGGTTACTTCTGCATTCCTCATTAGTCAGGGACAGGTGTTTCATGTTCGCCCTGTCGGCCATCTTATGGCAGATTTCCTCTATCATTCCCCCCTTTGATGCCCCTGTAAACAGATCTAGTCTGTATTAGAGGACATCATCTTTAAATTCTTCCACTGAAGGTTCCCTACTCTTACTGGCTCCAAATGTGGCCCAGATTAGAGGCAATCAATATCAACAGAACAACCTATTCATAAGAGGAAGGCGAGTGAAAACAGGAACCTCTCACTGTATTTCCAGATTTCTGGGGTAACCTCTACCAACCTGATGGCAAAGAGTAAGGACAGTCTACCTTATCGGAATGGCGATTCCTCAAGCTTCTGCCCTGCGTAGACCTGCTAGCATCTGGGGTGTGTCTGGATCAGGGCTGAACCTCCTAAGAATCTAGAACTCTACAGAAGGTCACTTTGAGTAAGTTCGTCAGACTTGGGTCAGTCTTCCATGTTTTGGGGCTCCTCAAGTTTGGCCCTCTTAACTCTGGTGTGGTGATCCCATGATATTGGGGTACTTGAGGGCAGTAGGGGTGGTCAGAATAACGATATGAGACCCAGTCCACTGTGCTTTGAGAGGGTCTTTCTTCCAATCTTTGACCCACACAGAGTCCCCTGGTGAGAAAGGGTGTACAGGGGATCCCAAAGAGATTGGGGCCCTCTGTATTGTATATCATAACTTTTTTAGGGTGGCCCCTAACACTTGAAATTACTCTGTTATTCCCTTATCCCCTTTTGGTGTAGGTTCCCTGGGAGACTCCCTAGACATGGAGGGGCCTCTCACATATTAGTTCAAAGGTGGAGAAACTTTGAGTTCCTGGTGTGCAACAGACATGCAGGAGGGCCAGGGGCAACAGGTCTGGCCATGGGAGGTCTGTTTCCTGACAGAACATGGCTGAGGTTCCCTTGAGGGTGCGATTCATTCACTCCACTTTCCCTGAGCTTTAAGGGCTGTAAGCAGTGTGAAGCTTCCAAGTGATGTGGAGGGTTTGTATAATGTACTTCATGGATGCAGGTCATTATCACTGGATAATGTGGATTGTGGCGGGCAGGCTGAACCAATGGACAGTCTCTTTTAGGAGGACTTTAGCTATCTCCTGGCTCCGTTCTGTCCTGGTGGGGGGAAAGCTTCAACCCATCCAGAGTATGTACAGACTATTACCAGGAGGAATTGAAATCCTAGTCTTGGCTGGACATCTGTAAAGTCTATTTCTAGATCTTCAAAGGGGGTAGCTCCTACTGTTTGAACACCTTCCAGGGGCACAGCATGGATTGGGCATTCTTCCTGGTGCAAGTCACACACCGTTTGCTTATGGTTCGAGATAATGCTGGCAGCTGGCTGATGTAGTATTGCTTTTTGAGGAGGGCCTCTAATGCAGTTTTTCCTAGATGGGTGAGTTGATGGTATTTGCTGATGAGATGCCCTCCGAGGGCCACTGGGATGGAGATGCACCCATCTAGCAGTTTTCATCATCATTCCTTGGACTGGGTGGCCCCCTTGATTTCAGCCCATTTAATAAGTCATAGTTTGGCTCCCTACTTTCATTTTGACCATGGGCTCATGGAGGCCAAGAAGTGAGCCTGGTCCCTCTCAATCTGAATCTCTTCCTGCTAGCCCTATGAGGTCTTTTCCTCAGGGTTCTTTTACATACTGGGTGAGTTTGAGACTTTCTCTGGTTGGGACATTTATTTTTCCCATGTCCTCTCTCCTTGCAGTAGGTTCATTGATCCCTTGCTAAGGAGGTCCTGGGCTTCCTCCCTTTTTCTAGTGGGTCTTTCTGCATCCTTTCGTAGTCCTTTTCCTTTAAAGCAACGTCGAGGAGGCTGACCTTTTTCCTCATCTTTTTCTCGACAGTGTCCTCCCTGTTCATGTAGACCTTGTTAGCAAACTCGATCAACTGCGTGACATTCGTTCCACCAAAATCCTCAATTTTTTGGAGCTTCCTTCTGATATCTGGGGCAGCTTTAGCCACGACAGAGGTGTGTACCATCTGTTGGCTTCCTTGTGCTTCAGGATCAAATGGGGTGTAAATGCAGTAAGCCTCACATAGCCTCTCCTAATAATCCCCAGGGGATTCCCCTTACTGCTGAGTGATTGAGGCTATCTTGGTCATATTCATGGGCTTCTTAGCCCCTGCTTGGATCCCCTGGAGGAGAGCCTCTTGGTACTAGCTGATGGAGTCTTGTCCTTCTTCTGTAGTGAAGATCCACGTAGGATGTTCTTCATGTGCGTCAGGTCTAGCCCAGGTGCCAGGATCAATCACCCTGTCTGGTGTATGTTCCTCAAGTTATTGCCGAGCTCCTCTCATAATTCTTCTTCTCTCTTCAGTATTAAAGTGTGGAGCAGCCGTTGGCAGTCTTCCCAAGTTGGTCGGTGGGCCTGGAAGAGGGACTCCATTAGGTCTATCATTGTCTGCGGTTTTTCCAGGATATAATAGTGTGTTAGTTTCCAATTGAGGAGATCAGTAGTGGAGAAAGGCTGGTAATACGCCATGGAGCGGCCAGGCTGGAGGGTTCCATTTTCATCATGTCTCTCAGGTTACCCTCATTCCGGCCTCCTGGCCAACGCACCAGTCTCTCGTACTGGCATCTGGAGAGCACCTGTATCTGGCTGAGGGCGCAATCTGGCTGCTGCTCTGGAGGAGAGAGTATCTGTGGAGTCCAGAGGTGGTGGAGCATCTGGAGCCGGGCAGTCAGGTACTGACAGTCTCAGAAGAGCATATGGTGGCGGCAAAATTGGTTCTTCCTCTGGATCACTAGCAGGAATTTGCAGAGGTTGGGATATCTGTACCCTAGCCTGTCCCAGTTCTTTGCAGGTAAATCTCACCCAAGGGGGGAGGTTTGGGGCCATCTCTAACCAGGAGTTGATATCCAGGAACTGATCAGGGTAACCTGGGTCTCTGGTAACAACATGCCAGTTGCGGCAGGTCATTGGAACATCTAAGGTTCCCTCCGAGGGCCATCCTACCCCAAAAGTGGGCCATTCCAACTCACATAGGGTCCTGAATTTTCTGGGGGTCATCTTAATTCCATAGTTTCCCAAAAAACCCCTCCTCAAATTTCTTAATCATAGTTTCAAGAACTGTAGGTTTGCTCTGTCCCAACCCCATAATGTTCCTGTGAGGTGGTGTCACAAAGGGGTAGGGGTGCCCGCTCAAATGAGGAGAGCAGTCAGATGCCCATCTGGCCGTGTCCCAAAGAAACTTAGGTGACACTTAGCCGTAGTGGTCTCAGCTTTGTGACTTACGATTGGATACTATTCCAATGCGCCATAGACTGTATGCCATTCACCACGGAATGGAAGATGGGCCCACTCAGACTCCATAGGCTTTTGGGGACCTTAAGGGTGCCCACCTGTGGAGCCACAGAATCGAACCTGGCAGGCAAGCCTGACCGAGTTGCACATTCACACTCACATACACACCAGAGGTTATTACATTCCCTCCCACAGAATTCCTATAGATGAGACCACCGAGGTCTCTGGGGAGTGATCACCTCCCCTTTCCACCACTATGGGTGGGCTGCTGGAGCCCCTACAGGTGTCTTGTCAGTGAGACCACTGAGATTTCTGGGGAGTGATTAGCTCCCACTTCCAACACTACGGGTGGGCAGGACAGGACAGATTTACTGATAGGGGCTCCAAACAGAGACCATTGACGTCTCTGGGGAATGATCAGCTCCCCCTTCCACCACTATGGGTCAGCAGTACAGGACAGATTTAGGGCCCAGGTCTTACCTGTTTCTGACCGTCAGTTCCAGGTCCTCACTTGCCAAGCCTCCTCGAGCTGGAGGGAATGGCATAGAGGGGCCAGCCAAAGGCGACAGAGCAGGAGACTGCCATAATTCAGGCAGGACACGCCTTCTCCTTTTCGATTCCTCGTTCTGTCCCCGCCACGTCATTTTCCCAAACGGGTGGCAATAACAGGCCAGCGCTGATGGGTTTCCAGGTCAGGGAACCAAATGCTGCAGAATCTGGTCTGGATCACCTGGCAGAAGAACCCAGCGGCACTTGGAATATCTTCACAGGCAGGAGGCTTCTTTTACACCAGTGGGCTCAGAGGAGATCATTCTGCAGAGGTCAGAGACCAGAGAATTAGCAGAGGGAACAACTGATAGCCAGTTACTCCTGCTTTCCTCATTAATCAGGGACAGGTGTTTCCTATTTGCCCTGTTGGTCATCTTATGGCAGGTTTTCCCTATCAGGACTGGGTTTTGGTTTCGGTGTGGGTTGGAGTTAGGGATAGAGTAAGATCTCAGGATGCTCTAGGAATAGATCCCCCAGCTGTGCACTGGCCCACCCTGAGGGCTGAGTTGAATGAGCATGGGAAGGTGCTTGGCATGCTTAGCGTTTGGGTCCAAGGCCTCCAATTTGGGCTAGGGTCCGGGGGGCCTCCGGAGTCCCCACATGCAGCTAGATCCGGGTGTTGAAATAGCATGGTGATGATCCATGTGCCATGCGGAGTCACTGCTTGGCCCCGGGTCCATGCTTTTCTCAGACACTGTACTCAGGACCCCATGGGTAGTGAATCTTGGCTAGGGATAGGGTTCTGTCCAGGGGAGTTGCCAGGGCAAAATCGACAGCAGTTCTGGAGGGCTGACGTGAGGGCCTATGCGTGGGGCTAGCTCAGGTGTAGGTTTGCGGTAAGCCACAGGAGCATTTCTGGGGTTAGGTTTAGGTGGAGAATTGAGGTTAAAGTTAGAGAACGATCCCAGATCCTCCAGGAACCGATCCCCCAGCAGTGCATTGATCCACCCAGAGGCCTGAGTTGATGGCGCGTAGGAAGCCGCCACTCAGGCTGAGCGTTTGGGTTCAAGGGCCAGCCTCCTCTGTGGACCAGGCTATGGTGGGGCCTCAGGAAACTCGTGGTGCAGCTGTCACTGGGCTTTGCGAATGTCATCATGATGTTCCACATAACATGCTCAGGAATCTTGCACCACTTCTGGGCACCATGTCCATAGTGTTCTAGAACATAGGACTTGGGTCCCCATGGGGACAGAGCCTTGGCTAGTGTTAAGGTCTGTACAGGGGAGTCGCCAGGGCCAATGCGGCACCAGTCCCCTGATCTACCTGGGAGCTGCTGTGAGGTCACACGCGTAGGCCCAGGTCAGCAGTAGGGTTCCGCAAAGAGGTCGGGCTAGGTGTAGGGTAAGGGTTAGATGTAGGGTTAGGGTCAGGGTCAGGCCCTGGGGCTCCAGATACTGAACCCAGCGATGTGGTGGTCTCCCTGGAAGGCTGAGTGGTGGGTGCATGGGAGGCTTGTGGCCAGCCTTCCACCTTGGCTACAAAGGCTGGCCTCCTCATTGGGCTAGGTACAGGGTGGCCCTGGAGCCCCCTTATGCAGTTCTGTCCTGGCTGTGGAAATGGCATGGTGAAGTTCCATGTGCCATGCCAAGTGACACTGCACCGCATCTGGGCCTGGGTTCCGTGCTTTACTCAGAACCATGGCTCAGGGCCCCAGGGGGACAGAGACTTGGCTAGGGTTAGGGTTTGGACCAGGGGAATCGCCAGGGCAGAAGTGACAACAATCCCATGTGAGTTCGAGTCTTGCATTGGCCTCAGTGCTGTCGGCTTGGACTTTGAGCCTACTTCAGAACATGTGTCTCCCTCTCTCTCTGCCCCTTCTCCACTTGGGTTCTATCTCTGTCTCTGTCTCTCTCTTTCAAAAATAAAGAATCATTTAAAAAAAAGTTTTAAATCAGCCATTTCCTGGATGTCTCTTTCCAGTTTCACTTCTGAAGAAGCAGGCATTGGTCTCATCCATTATCCTTTTATGATGTTTGGGATTCCTGTCAACACATACCAGATTTCCCTCACCAGCCTCGATCAGGATGTGCAGAAATTCTTCTACCAGCCTGTCACCTCTCATACAAGGAGACACTTGTATTCCTAGAGCGCATCATGCATGCTCCCAGAAACTGGGCTGTAACCGTGGACAGCAGCACTGTCCCATCATCTTCCCATGGTATTTCAATAGGCTCATCATTCTCATCTTCAGTTACCCAAGTATCTTCTGATATCTTGTCTTCTTTTCCCACTAGGAAGCCTGGCAAGGAAGTTGAAGCAGCGAGGGATCCAGGAGCAGCCCAGCTACTGCTTTGTTCCCACAAAATGGCCGTCTTGTAACTCTTTATGGAAGAGAATAGAACACCACTGCCACCACTGCCACCGCCAGCGTTTCATAGTCCTGCACTAAATGTTGAGAAAACAACCCTCCGCCCCCAAAAAGGAAACCCCTGGCAGCATCCATGTAGAGTACATTTGGCGTATATCAAGTCTCTTGGATACATAAGCGATGTTGTACTTTTGACCGGTAAGTCCAAATTGAAATCGCTCAGAGGTTTTTTTCTTCTGATAGGTCACCCCAACCTATGTTATTGGCCCGTGTGGAGATCTGTTGTCCCTAATGGTTTTATTTGTGTAGTCTCTTCAGGCCAGCCAATTACAGCTCTCAAGTTTCTTCCTGTCTTTTTGTCCTATTCGGGCCTCTTCTGGGGAAGATCAATGCAACACCAGTCCTGAGATCTCCGTGTAAGGCTGAAGGGAAAGCCCATGCGTGGGGCCAGCTCAGGTGTAGGGATGCGGGGAGCCTTCAGAGTAGGGCTAGGGTTAGAGTTAGGTGTAGGGTTGGGGTTAGGGTTAGAGTAAGAGCCCATGACACTCCATGAACGGACCCACCAGCAGTGTATTGGTCCACCCAGAGGGCTGAGTAGAGGGCGCGTGAGAAGGTGAAGGCCAGGCTTAGCATTTGGGTTCGAGGGCTGGCCTTCCCTTTGGGCTATTGTCCCGGGGATCCTCCAGAGCCCCCTCATTCAGCTGCATCCGTACTGTGGAAGTGGCATGGTGATATTCCATTTACCACACCGAGTCATCCCGCACCGCTTCTGGACCCCGGGTCCGTTCTTTTCTCAGACCCAGGACTCAGGGCACCATGGGGACAGGGACTTGGCTAGGGCTAGGATTCCATACAGCAGAGTCACCAGGGAAGAAGCGACATCAGTTCCATGATCTCACTGAAGGACTGATATGAGGGTCAATGCACTGGGCCAGCTCAGGCGTAGAATTGAGGTGAGCCTTAGGGGCAACCCTAGGGTCAGCTTTAGGTATAGGAATGAGGTTAGGGTTAGAGTAAGATCCCACATCACTCCAGGAACAGATCCCCAACCAGCGCAGCAGTCCACCCAGAGGGCTGAGTTGAGAGCACTTGGGAAGTTGCCTGCCAGGCTTTGCTTTGGGTTCGAGGGCCAGGCTCCTCTGTTGGGCCAGATACAGTGGAGCCTCAGGACACTTGTGTAGCTGTCGCTGAGCTTTGCGAATGTCATGGTGATTTTCCAGGATCCATGCTGATGAGGCCTGAACCACTCATGGGCCCCATGTCCGTGGTGTTCTAAGACCTAGAACTCAAGTACCCATAGGGACAGAGCCTTGGCTAGGGTTAGGGTTCCTACCAGGGGAGTCGCCAGGGCCAAAGGGGCACCAGTCCTGTGATCTACATGGAAGACTGAAGTGAGGGCACACGTGTGGGTGCAGGTCAGCTGTAGGTTTCCGCTGTGAAGTCGGGCTAGGTTTCAGGTTAGGGATAGGTGTAAGGTTACAGTTCAGGTTAGGATCAGAGCCATGGGGACTCCAGTCATTGAATGCCTAGCATTGCTGAGGGCTCCCTGGAGGGCTGAGTGGAGGGCTCATGGGATGTTGGCTGCCACCATTTGGCCTTGGCTTCAAAGGCTGGCCTACTCTGTGGGCTAGAGTACTTGGAAGCCTCCAAAGCCCACAAATGCAGCTCCGTCCAGGCTCTAGAAATGGAATGGTGATAGTCTATTTGCCATGCTGAGTCACCTTGCACCGCTTCTGGGCCCCCTGTCTGTGATGTTCTCAGACCTATGACTCAGGTCCCCATGAAGACAGAGCTCTGGCTAGTGTTAGGGTTCTACCAAGGGAGTTGCCTGGGCAGAAGCAACACCTGTTCCGTGATCTCCCATGAGAGCTTATGTGAGGGCCCATGTGCAGTGCCGGCTCAGGTGTAGGGTTACAGTGTGCCTCAGGTTAGGGCTAGTGTTAGGGTAAGGTGGAGGGCTGGGTTTGGGTTAGAGTAGGATCTCCAGACGGTCCAGGAACAGATCCGCCTGCAGTGCAGTGGTCTACCCAGAGAGCTGATTTGAGGGAGCAGGGGAAGGTGCCAGTCAGGCTTAGCGTTGCATTCAAGAGCAGAAGCAACACCAGTCCCGTGATCTCCCTGGAGGGCTGATGTGAGGACCCATGTACAGGGCCGGCTCAGGTGGAGGGTTGAGATGAGCCTCAGTGGTAGGTCTAGGGTAAGGGGTAGTTGGAGGGTTGGGGTTAGGATTAGAGTATGATATGGCATTCAAGAGCCAGCCACCTCCATGGACCCGGGTCGGTTGGGACATCAGGAAACCTATCGTGCATCTGTCGCTGGGCATTGCAAATGTCATGGTGATGTTCCACGTTTCAGGCTGATGAAGCCTTCACCACTTCTAGGCCCCGTTCCATAGTGTTCTCAGACCTAGGACTCAGGTTCCCATGGGGACAGAGACTTGCCTAGGTTTAGGGTTCTGTCCAAGGGAGTCACCAGGGCCTACACTTCACCAGTCCCATGATCTCCCTGGAGTGCTGAAGTGAGGGCGCATGCATGGGTGATGGTCATGTGTAGGGTTCTGCTGAGAGGTTGGGCTCCGTGTAGGGTAAGAGTTAGGTGTAGGCTTAAGGTTAGGGTTAGGGTTAGGTTCAGAGCCCAGGAGGCTGTAGGCGCTGAATCCCCAGAGATGAGGCGGTCTCCCCGGATGGCTATTTAGAGGGCACATGGAAGGCTGGCAGCCAGCCTTTCAACTTGGCTTCAAAGGCCGGCCTCCTCTTTGGGCTGGGGTACAGGGTGGCCTCAGGAGCCAACTTGTGCAGCTCTGTCCAGGCCATGAAAACAAAATTTTGATGTTTCAGGTGCCTTGCTGAGTCACCCCACACTGCTTCTGGGCCCCGGGCCAGGCTCTCCCCATACCCAGGACTTGAGACTCCATGGGGAGTGAGCCTTGGTGAGGGTTACCGTTCTGTCCAGGGGAGCAACCCCAAAGGAAATCTCAGCAGGGTCCATTTACAGTACATACGGCATGGATCAAGTCTTTTCGATCCATAAGTGATGTTGAACTTTTGACCAGTAAGTCCAAATCTAAATCGTTCAGAGGTTCTTTTCTTCTGTGAGGTCACGCCAACCTAAGCTGATGGCCCATGGAGAGATCTGTTGTCCAAAATGGTTGTATTGGTGTAGTGTCTTTGGGCCAGTCAATTACAGCTCCCTAGGGTCTTCCTGTTCTTGTATCCTATTCAGGCCTCTTCAGGGAATGTCAGTACATCACCAGTCTGGAAAATGCCCTGAAGAGCTGAAGGGAGGGCCCATGATTGGGGCTGGCCTAGGTGGAGGGTTGCAGTGAGCCTTAGTGGTAGAGCTAGAGTTAGGGTTAAGTGTAGTGTTGGGGTTAGGGTTAGAGTAAGATCCCAGGAAGCTCTAAGAACAGATGCACCAACAGTGCAGTGGTCCACCAAGAGGGATGAGTTGAGGGCGCATGGGAAGGTGCCAGCCAGGCTTAGCATTTGGCTTCAGGGGCCTGCCTCCTATTTGGGCTAGGATACAGGGGGTCCTCTGGAGCCCCCTCATGCAACTCCATGTGGGCTGGGGAAATGGCATGGTGATGTTCCATGTTTGAAGATGAGTCACCCTGCACTGCTTTGGGGCTCAAGGTCCGTGCTTTTCTCAGACCCAGTCCTTGGGGCCCTATGGAGACAGAGCTTTAGCTCGGGTTAGGCTTCCGTCCAGGGGATTCACCATGGCAGTAGCGACACCACTACTGTGATCTCCCTGGAGGGCTGAAGTGTGGACACATGTTCAGGGCCGGCTCAGCTGTAGGGTTGTGGTGAGCTTCAGGAGTAAGGCTAGGGTTAGGGTTAGCTGTATGATTGTGGTTAGGGTTAGATTAAAATCCCAGGATGCTCCAGGAATGGATCTGCCAGCAGTGCAGTGGTCCACCCAGAGGGCGCATGGGAAGGTGCCGGCAAGGCTTAGTGTTTGGGTTCAAGTCCCAGCCTCCATTTTGGGATAGGGTACAGGGGTGCCTCCGGATCGCCTTCATGCAGCTCTATCCTTGCTGTAGAAATGACATTGTGACGTTCCATGTGCCACAGCGAATCACCATGCACCGCCTCTCTGCCCATGGTCTGTGGTTTTCTCAGACCCAGGACCTGGAGTCCTATAAGGACAGAACCTTGGCTAGGGTCAGGATTCCATTCAGGGAAGTCTCCAGGGCAGAAGTGACACCAGACCTGTGATCTCCCCGGAGAGCTGAAGTGAGGGCCCATGTGCAGGGCCTGCTCAAGTGTAGTGTTGCCATGAGCCTTAGGGGTAGGGCTAAGGGGAAGGTTAGGAGTAGGGTTGGAGTTAGGGTTAGAGTAAGCTATCAGGACGATCCAGGAATGGATCTTCCAGCATGCAGTGTTCTACCCAGAGGGCTGAGTTGAGGGCACATGGGAAGGTGCCAGCCAGGCTTAACTTTTGGGTTCAAGGGCCGGGGTCCTCCTTGCATTAGGGAACAGAGGGGACTCCGGAGCTCCCACGCGCAGCTCCATCAGTGCTGCGGAATTAGCATTGTGATGTTCCATGTGCCACAGCGAATCACCATGCTCCACTTCTGGGCCCCTGTCTGTGCTTTACTCAGACCCAGGACTCAGAGCCCGATGGAGACAGAGGCTTTGCTAGGGTTAGGGTTCCGTCCTGTGGAGTCACCAGGGGAGAAGCTATACCAGTCCCATGATCTCCCTAGAGAGCTGAAGTGAGAGCCCATGTGTGGGGACGGCTCAGGGTTAGGGTGCTGTGAGCCTTAGGGGTAGGGCAAAGGTTAGAGGTAGGGGTAGGGTTGGGATTGGGGTAAGAGTAAGATCTCAGGACGATCCAGAATGGATCTGCCAGCAGTGCAGTGGTCCACCCAGAGGGCTGAGTTGAGGGCTCATGGGAAGGTGCCGGCCAGGCTTAGCATTTGGGTTTAAGGGCCAGCCTACTCTATGGTCTTGGGTACAGGGGGGCCTCCGGAACCCCCTCATGCAGCTCCATCCTGGCTGTGAAATGGCATGGTGATGTTCTTTGGGCTACTCCGAGTCATCCTGCACTGCTTCTGGGCACCGGGTCCATGCTGTTCTCAGAATCAGGACTTGTGGCCACATGGGTACAGAACCTTGGCTAGGGTTAGGGTTCCGTCCAGGAAAGTCACCAGGGCATACATGACACCAGTCCAGTAATCTCCATGGAGGGCTGATGTGAGGGCCCATGAGAAGGTCTGGCTCAAGTGTAGCGTTGCTGTGAGTCTTACGGGTAGGTTTAGGGTAGGGTTGGCTGTAGGGTTGTGGTTAGGGTAAAATAAGATCCCAGGATGGTCCAGGAAATCATCCACTAGGAGTGCAGTGGTCCACCCAGGGGGCGCATGGGAAGGTACTGGTCAAACATAGTGTTTGGCTTCAAGGGCCTGCCTCCTATTTGGGCTAGGATACAGGGGGGCCTCAGTAACCCCCTCTTAGAACTTGACCCGGGCTGTCGAAATGGCATGGTGATGTTCCATGTTTCACACTGAGTCACCCTGCACCACTCCTGGGCTCCGGTGCTTTTCTCAGACACAGGTCTTGGAACCACATGGAGACAGAGCCTTGGTTAGGGTTAGGGTTCCATCCAGGGGAGTCGCCAGGGCAGAAGAAACACTAGTTCCATGATCTCCCTAGAGGGCTGAAGTGCAGCCATACCCGCGATCACGGGTCAGCTGTAGGGTTCCGCTGAGATGTCAGGCTAGGTGTAGGGTAAGGGTTAGATGTAGGGTTAGGTTTAGGGTCAGGGTCAGGCCCAGGGGGCTCCAGACACTGAACCCCCAGAGGTGCGGTGGTCTCCCCAGAGGGCTGAATGGAGGGCTCATGGGAGACTCTAGTCAGCCTTCGGCCTTAGCTACAAAGGCCGGCCTCCTCTTTGGGATACTGTACAGGGTGGCTTCCGGTGCCCCCCTTTTGCAACTCTGTCCGGGCTGTGGAAGTGGCATGGTGATGTTCCATGTGCCATGCCGAGTCACATTGCACCACTTCTGGGCCTGGGTTCCATGCTTTACTCAGAACCAGGGCTCGGAGTCCCATAGGGACAGAACCTTGGCTAGGGTTAGGGTTTGGTCCAGAGGAGTCGCAAGGGCAGAAGTGACACCAGTCTCATGCGAGTTCGAGTCCCGCATTGGGCTCAGTGCTGTTGGCTTGAAACTCTGAGCCTACTCCAGAACATATGCTCCCTTTCTCTCTGCCCCTTCTTCACTTGTGTTCTGTCTCTGTCTCTCTGTCTCTGTCTCTGTCTGTCTCTCTCAAAAATAAAGAATAAAAAAAAAGTTTTAAACCAGCCATTTCCTGCATGTCTCTTTCCACATTCACTGCTGAAAAAGCAGGCATCCGTCTCATCCATTATCCTTTTATGATGTTTGGGGTTCCTGTCAACACATACCAGATTTCTCAAGCCAGGCTCAATGGGACGTGCAGCATTGCTTCTACCAGCCTGTCACCTCTCATACAAGGAGACACTGGATTCCTAGAGCACATCACGCATGCTCCCAGAAACTGGGCTGTAATTGTGGACAGCAGCACTGTCCTATAATCTTCTGATGGCATTTCAATAGGCTCGTCATTCTCATCTTCAGTTACCCGAGCATCTTCTGACATCTTGCCTTCTTTTCCTGCTAGGAAGCCTGGCAGGGAATCTGAAGAAGCGAGGGATCCAAGAGCAGCCCAGCTACCGCTTTGCTCCCACAAAATGGCTGTCTTGTAACTCTTTATGGAAGAGAATAGAACACCAATGCCACCACTGCCACCACCAGCATTTCATGGCCCTGCATGAAATCTTGAGAAAACAACCATCCACCCCTAAAATAAGACCCTGGGCAGCATCCGTGTAGAGTCTGTGAGTCGTGGATCAAGTCTCTTGGATCCATAAGCAATGTTGTACTTTTGACTGGTAAGTCCAAATCAAAATCACTCGGAGGTTCTATTCTTCTGCAAGGTCACCCCAACCGAAGCTTTTGGCTCATGTGGAGATCTGTTGTCCCTAAAGTTTGTATTGGTGTAGTCTCTTTGGTCCAGCCAATCACAGCTCGCAAGGTTCTTCTGGTCTTTGTGTCCTATTCAGGTCCTGAGATCTCCCTGGAGGGCTGAAGCGAGGGCACATGCGCGGGGCCGGCTCAGGTGTAGGGATGCGGGGAGCCTTCAGGATAGGGCTAGGGTTAGAGTTAGATATAGGTTTGGGGTTAGGGTTAGAGTAAGATCCCAGGATGCTCCAGGAACAGATCCCCCAGCAGTGCAGTGGTCTACCCAGAGAGCTGAATTGCGGGTGCGTGGGGAGATGTAGGCCAGGCGTAGCATTTGGGTCCTCATGCAGGCCTCCTCTTGGGCTGGGCTCCCGGGGGGCCTACGGAGTCCCCTCGTGCAGCTGCATTCCGGCTGTGGCGATGTTCCATGTGCCACGCCGAGAAATCTTGCACTGCTTCAAGGCCCTGGGTTCATTCTTTTCTCAGACCCAGGTCTTGGGTACCCATGGGGAGGGAGCCTTTGCTAGGGTTCGTGTTTTGTTCAGGGGAATCACCATGACAGAGGCGACACCAGTCCCGTGATCTCCCTGGAGGGCTGATGTGAGGGCCCATGCACAAGGCCGGTTCAGATGTAGCATGGCTGTGAGCCTCAGGGGTAGGGGTAGGGTTAGGTTTATGTGGAGGGTTGGGGTTAGGGTTAGAATACGATCCCCAGACATTCCAGAAACAGATCCCCCAGAAGTGCAGTGGTTCACCCACTGAGCTGAATTCATTGCGCGTGGGATGTCGTCGACCAGGCTTAGCTTTGGGATCAAGGCTAGCCTCCTCTTTGGGCCCTGATATGATGGGCCCGCGGGACAACTGTCTTGTAGCTGTAGCTGGTCTTTGCAAATGTCATGATGATGTTCCAATATCCATGCTGATAAAGGCTGCACTGCTTCTAGGCCCCATATCCATGGTGACCTCAGACCTAGGACTCGGGTCCTTATGGGCACAGAGCCTTGACTAGGGCTAGGGTTCCATCCAGGGGAGTCGCAATGGCCGAAGTGGCACTAGGTACGTGATCTCCCTGGATGGCTGAAGTGAGGGTGATCACTGGGGCGCAGTTCAGCTGTAGGGTTCTACTGAGAGGTTGGGCTAACTGTTGGGTTAGGTTTAGGTATAAGGTTAGGGGTACAGTTAGGATCAGAGCCCAGGAAGCTCCAGGAGCTGAACCCCCAGCCATGCAGTGGTCTACCCAGAGGGCTGAGTGGAGGGCTCATGGGAGGCTGGCAGCTAGCCTTTGGCCTTGGCTTCAATGGCCGGCCTGCTCTTTGTGCTAGGGTCCATGGGGGCCTCTGGAGTCCCCTCGTACAGCTCCATCAGGGATGTGGAAATGGCATGGTGATATTGCATGCGCCACACCGAGTCATCCTACATCGCATGGGGCCCTGGGTCTGGCTATTCTCAGACATAGTCCTCGGGTTCCCATGGTGAGGGAGACTTAACTAGGGTTAGGGTTCTGTCCAAGGGAGGGGCTTGTGCAGACACGATGCCAGTCCCACTATCACCCTGGAGGGCTGAAGTGAGGGATCATGCATGGGGCCAGCTCAGGTGTAGGGCTGTGGTAAGCTTCAGGGGAAGGGCTAGGACTAGGGCTAGGGTTAGGTGGAGGGTTGGGCATAGGGTTAAAGTACGATTCCCGCACACTCCAGGAACGGATCCTCCAGCAGTGCAGTGGTCCACCCAGAGGGCTGAGTTGAGGGTGCATGGGAAGGTGCCAGCCAGCCTTAGCATTTGAGTTCAAGGGGCAACATCCTCTGTGGGCCCCAGCTAAGGTGGAGCCTCAGGACACCCATCGTGCAGCTGTTGCCGGCCATTGTGAATGTCATGGTGATGTTCCACCTTCCATGCTGATGAAGCCTGCACCGCTTCTAGGCCCCATGTCCGTGGTGTTCTTTGACCTAGAACTCGGGTCCCCATGGGGACAGAGCCTTGGCCAGGGTTAGGGTTCCGTCCAGGGGAGTCACCTGGGCCGAAGCGGCACCAGTTCCATGATCTCCCTGGAGGGCTGTAGTGAGGGCACACACGTGAACATGGGTCAGGTGTAGGGTTCCAATGATATGTTGGGCTAGGTGTCAGGTAAGGGTTAGGTGTAGGGTTAGGTTTAGGGTCAGGGTCAGGCCCAAGGGGCTCTAGGCACTGAACCCACATAGGTGCAGTGGTCTCCCTGGAGGGCTGAGTGGAGGGCATATGGGAGAGTGCTGGCCAGCCTTCAGCCTTGGCTGTGGGCCCCTGTCCCAGCTGTCCTCAGACCCAGGTCTCAGGTTCGCATAGGGTGGGAGCATTGTCTAGGGTTTGAGTTCCATCCAGGGGATTGTCAGGGCAGAAGCGACACCAGTCCTGGAGGTCTGAAGTGAATGCCCATGCGTGGGGCTGGATCAGGTGTAGCTTGCGATAAGCCACAGCTATAGGCCGAGGGATAGGTTTAGGTGGAGGGTTGGGGTTAGGGTTAGAGAATGATCCCAGGTCACTCCAGGAATGGATCCCCTAGCAGGGCAGTGATCCACTCAGAGGGCCAAGTTGTTGGCATGTAGGAAGCTGCTGACCAGGCTTAGCATTTAGATTCAAGGGCTAGCCTCCTTTGTGGGCCAGGCTACGGTATGGCCTCAGGACACTCATCGTGCAGCTGTCGCCCGGCATTGCGAATGTCATGGGAATGTTCCGCGTTCCATGCTGAGGAAGTCTGCACTGCTTCTGGGCACCGTGTCCGTGGTGTTCTAGAACATAGGACTCTGGTCCCCATGGGGACAGACCCTAGGCTAGGATTAGGGTCTGTACAGGGGAGTCATAAGGGCCAAAGTGACACCAGTCCTAGTCCTATAATATACTTGGAGAGATGAAGTGAGCACGCACGCGTGCATGTGAGATGGCTGTGGCGTAACGCTGAGAGGCAGGGCGAGGTGTAGGGTAAGGTGTAGGCGTAGAGTTAGGGTTAGGGTCAGGGTCAGGCCCAGGGGGCTCCAGGCACTGAACACCCAGTAGTGCAGTGGTCTCCCAAGAGGGCTGAGTGGAGCATGAATGGGAGGCTGGCGGACAGCCTTTGGCCTTGTCTTCAGAGGCCTACCTCCTCTTTGAGCTAGGGTACAAGTTGGCCTCCGGAGCCCCCTTGTGCAGCTCTGTCAGGGCTTTTGAAATGGCATGGTGATGTTCCATGTGCCACGTCAAGTCACTCTGCACCACTTCTGGGCCCTGGGACGGTGCTTTTCTCAGACTCTAACCCTAACCCCAAACGTCTACCTAAACCTAACCCTTGCCCTAGCCCTGTGGCTCACTTCAAACCTACACCTGAGATAGCCCCACAAATGGGCCCTCAGTTCAGCCCTCCAGGACTGGTGTCGCTTCTGTTCTAGCATTTCCCCTGAACAAAACGATAAACATAGCCAAGGCTCCCTCCTGATGGTGTCCCGAGTCCTGGGTCTGAGAAAATCATGGACCAGGGACCCAGAAGCGGGCACATGGAATGTCACCATCCCATTTCCAGAGCCCGGAATGAGCTGCACGAGGTGGCTGCAAAAGCCCCCTTGTACCCCAGCCCTTAGAGGAGGCTTGCCCTTGAACCCAAATGCTAACTAAACCTGACCGGCACCTTCCCATGCGCCCTCAACTCAGCCCTCTGGGTGGACCACTGCACTGATGGCGGATCTGCTCCTGGAGCATCCTGGGATTGTACTCTAACACTAACCCCAGCCCTACACCTAACCCTAACCCTAGACCTATCCCTAAGGCTCACGGCAACCCTACACCTCAGCTCGTTCCAGGAATGGGCCCTCTCTTCAGCACTCCAGGGAGATCACCGAACTGGTGTTGCTTTGCTTTGGCGACTGCCCTGGATGGAACCCTAATTCTGGCCTAGGCTCCGTCCCCATGTGGTTCTGAGACCTGGGTCTGAGAAAAGCACGAATCCGGGGCCCAAAAGAGGTGCACGGTGACTCGGCCTGTCACATGGAGTGTCACCATGCCATTTCCACAGACCGGAAGGAGCTGCTCGACATGGCATCGGAAGCTCCCATGTACCCAGGCCTAAGGAGAGGCTTGCCCTTAAACCTAAACGCTAAGCCTGGCCGGCAACTTCTCATGCGCCCTCAACTCAGCCCTCTGGGTGGACCACTGCACTACTGGCAGATCCATTTCTGGAGCATCCTGGGATTGTACTAACCCTAATCCCAACCCTACACCTAACCCTAACCCTAGCCCTAACCCTGGCTCACCGCAATTGTACATATGACCCAGCCCGGCACATGGACCTTCATTACAGCCCTCCAGGGAGATCACGGGACTGGTGTCGATACTGCCCTGGTGACTCCCAAGGTAAAACTGAAACCCTAGCCTCGGCTCCCTCCCGATGAGGTTCCGAGTCCTGGGTCTGAGAAGCAAGGACCCAGGTCCCAGTAGGGGTGCGGGGTGACTCGTCGTGGCACATGGAAAATCACCATGCCATTTCCACAGCCCAGACAGAGCTGCACGAATGAGCTCCGGAGGCCCCCCTATACCCTTGTCCAAAGAGGAGGCCAAACTTTGAAGCCAAGGCCGAAGGCTGGCCGCCAGTCTCCCAGGCACCTCCACTCAGCCTAATGGGGAGGCAACTGCACCTCTGGGGGTTCAGCGCCTGAAGCCTCCTGGGCTCTGACCCTAACCCTAACCCTAACCCTACACCTAACCAGACCTTGACCCCTAGCCCAACGTCTCAGCGAAACCCTAGAGCTGAACCTCGCAGCGCATGTGCCCTCACTTCAGCCCTCCAGGGAGATCACTTGCTCAAGGATTACCTCCTCTGTGACACTTGCAATCATCACTCCATACTGAACTGTTCTGATTTGGAAGGTCCTCCACTGTGCCCATGGGGGCTGACATGCCACAATCCTAGCACTTCCCATACTACACTGTAGTCCCTGGTTTACTTGCCTGTCTCTCCCATTAGATGGCAAGCTCCTTGACAGAAGGTGCAACTTCTCATTTGACTCTATTTCTTTGGTTCCTTTATACAGTGCCTGGTACAAGGGAGACCAGTAAGTAAATGGTTAAATGACTAAACAGTTTCTGCTTCATCATGAGAACATGCTCAGGCTTACCTACTGGAAGAATGTGAGAGTAGATGGAAAAGAGTCAAAGCCTTTCTAGACCTGAGGACAGACAGTTGGCCCCACACATGAGCATTCAGACAAAATTAGTAGATCCACCTACCCAACCCACAGCTGACTCAGAAAATGAGTGAATCCAGTTAATTCCAGAAGAGCTGCCCAACTAACAACACATTGACTCCTAAGAAATAATAAATGGTTTTTATTTAATCCACTGACCTTTAGGGTGGCTTGTTAGGCAGCATTTTTGTGGTAATACATAACTGGTACAATATCTGTGAGTTAAATTTCACCTGGGATCACCATCTTCAGAGCTTTCCTGGCTAAACAAGAGATTGAAAATCCAAGGTCTGCTTTTGCAAGTTCCGCTGTGAATGTGAAGAATGGATTTATTTATAAATTAGCAGAAATAACATTTCTCACTACTTGCTATAAGACATTTTAAAAACTAATTTAAGGGCACCTCGGTAGCTCAGTCGGTGAAGATTCTGAATTTGGCTCGGGTCATGATCTCACAGTTTGTGAGTTCGAGTTCCACTTTGGGTGAGCTCGAGCACTGTATTGGGTGAGCATTAGCCCCCCTCATCGGGTGAGCTTGAGCCCTGCTTTAGGTGAGTTCTGCTTCTCTCTGTCTCTGTCTCTGTCTCTCTCTGCCCCTAGTGGGATTTTCTCTCTCCGCCCTCACTCACTTGTGCCCTCTCTCTCTCAAAAAAACAAAAAACAAAAAAACCTAAAAATTTTAAAATACTTTAAAAGTAAAATCTTCAATAACTTCTCTATTCCAACACACCTCTGTTAATTTTTACATGTTTTTATTCAGCTTCTACCCACATGCATATGTATTTTCATATAGTTCTAATAACAGCAATGTTGTATTTTGTGTTAATATTAGGAAAAGGTACCATATTCACATGTAATTATTTTAATGGCTACATAATAGCTCTTCAAACGGTTATACCATAATTAATCATTTCCCTATTATTTAAGAATACTTTTATTTTTTTGTTGTTATTAAAAAAGGGACATAATACAGAGCTTTTTTTTTCTTTTTTGATAATATTTACGTCGGTGTGAAGGCCAGGATGATGTCTTTCTTGTTTATTGCCCAGGTTCCCAGTACTTAGCAAAGTATATAGTAGACACCTAATAAACATTTGTTGGAGGAAAGCAATGTGTGAATGAACAAATGGATTTACAGAAATAGGCTTCCTAGTTTTATTTGCTTCAAATGCTTTTTTAAAATGTTTATTTATTTTTGAGAGAGAGAGAGAGAGAGAGAGAGACAGAGCGTGAGCAGGGGAGGGGCAGATAGAGAGGGAGAGTAGAATCCCAAGCAGGCTCAAGCTCTGAGCTGTTAGCACAGAGCCCAAAATGGGGCTGGAACCCAGGAACTGTGAGGTTGTGACCTGAGCTGAAGTTGGCCACCCGGGGGGCACCTCTAATGCTTTTAATAACCTTCTTTTTTTTTTTTTTTTTTTGAGAGAGAGAGAGAGAGAGAGAGAGAGAGAGAGAGAAGGAATCTGAAGCAGGCTTCAATGACCATGAGATCATGACTTGAGCTGAAATCAAGAGTCAGACGCTTAACTGACTAAGCCGCCCAGGTGACCCTTGCTTCAAATGCTTTTTAAACTGAATTATCATGATTAAATTAGATTCAAAATTCACATCATTTGAAAGAAAAATTTATTTGCATCATGTTTTAAATTTATCACTTAGAGACAAAGGGATTTGTTATTCACCCTAAAATTTTTGAGTTGGTTGCAAAGTTGACCCATGAATATTTACCAGCTTTAACTGAATAAAGGACTTCCAAGGTTCCTGTTCATTAACTTCTTATACAATTATCACTGGATGAACACCATCAATTCCCAGTCCTCATTCCTTACTCTGAAACAATAGACACTTTTGGCTACTTCTTACTTTTCTCAATTTTGGCCAGTTGTGTATTGGTTTATGTGACAGTGAATTTATATAACTTTCTTGCTATTTTTCTGACCACTCCTCTTGATCATTCTCTAAAGATTTCCTTAGTCTTCTGCTCATCTCCTTTTGCAATCACTGTCTATAATCACTTGCCTAGAATCTTGTCTTTAACCTCTCTTCTCTGTGTAATATGTCAAGAGATGTTTACCTAATCCTGACGACTTCACCTCTCCTTTTTCAAGCTCATCTGTTTCCTTAAGACCTTATTTTGTTTGTATTTCCAATCTACCCCCCTCCACTGGGTCTTCTCCCTTGAACCTCACCTGTCTTCTGGCCTTTGCAATTCTTCCTTGACCCTGATTCTCCCTCAAGCTGTCATCCCATTGCCTTATTTCCCTTTACCAACAAATTTAGAAAGTGTACTCTATGTTCCTTGCCTCAAGTTGTTCCCCTCATTCCTTTCTTTAACTGTTTGGATGTTGAGTTCTGCTTTCCCTTATTGGCCTTTTTTTAGTGACACTCCCCTTCAAAAAATGCCTCTCTTTGGTATCTCATCCTCTTGCAACTTTTCCCAGATGTTTTTGTTTTTTTGAGAGTGTGTGTGTGCACGTGTGTGCAAGTGGGGGAGAGGCAGAGAGAGAGACTCCAAAGCAGGCTCCACACTGTCAGCATGGAGGCTTGAACCCACGAACCATGAGATCATGGCTTGAGCCGAAATCAAGAGTTGGATGCTCAACCAGTTGAGCCACCCAGGGTGTCCTCACTTCATGGTTTCTTTTGCACTCTGCTTTTTCGATTTCTGTCAAGAATATGAGACATTTTTTTCTTTTCGCTTTTTTGTTTTTGGACTTCTTTTTTACTCTACCATCCTTAAAGGTCTTTATCTACTTCTAGGGTTAACAAATATTTATTAAGTGCCTAACATGCGCTGGGAACAATGCTTTTCCTGGGGATGGAGAAATGAACAAGTCAGACACTCACTGACTCTGCAGTATTTACTTCTCCTACCTCACTGCAGATGCAATCCTACAAATTCTCTTTCCAAATGCCTCTGTCTTGTTTCCTCTATCTTATTCTCACTGAATCTCTTGTTCAGGTCTACATCATTATTGGCTTCTTTTGGAAATAGCCTAGTAACTAGTGTCCTGTCTCTCTCCATTCCAGTCCATCCCACATGGCATCCCAAACTAATCTTTTTAAACATTTATGTCATCACCCTACTCAAAATGCTCACTGGCTCTTTCCACTGCCTGCAGAAGAAACTCCAGACTCCTTAAAAGGATACTGGAAAGACCTGAGGCTTTGCAGTCAGAAAGCTTGGGTTACATTCCCAATCTGCCATTTACTCACTCTGTGACGCTGAATAACCTTGCTGCATTTTGGTTTTCCCATCTACAAGATGGGATTAATGACTAGTGATAAAAACCAAATACATATGAAAGTGCTTTATATTTTTTAAGTGCTAGAATGAATATGTTTCTTTTTCTTCTTTTTAGTTTAGAGATAGTCACTATATTGAAAATGGCCTAAAATTCAGAGCTAAACAACAACCTGGTTTCAAATTTCAGCTCCATTACTTATTATCTGTGAGATTTCTGAACAAATCAGTAAACCTCTCTAAAACTGTTTTCCTGTCAGAACACCCTTTTGTGTGAGTATCTGAAAATTAAATGAAACAGGGAATCTGAAAACTTCTAGTAGTACATAATTCATAATAGGCACTGATTTGTTATCTTTTGGGTCTAGCTTACTTTTCCTGCAGCACATCCCACTTTACCTCTTTACTAACCCTATTAAAGAGTCTACTTGATTTTCCCAATTCAAACACTGTACTGCACTGTAAGTGGATCAATGAGTAAACTGTTCCTGCTTCATCATAAGGACATGCTCAGTTCTTCAAAGCTTAGTTAAAATGTTGAGACCTCTCTAAAGTCCTACCTTAATTCCTAATCTCAGTTTCTGAGGTTAAAAATCTTATAATTGCATTTGGCTAATGTTTCCTTGACTATCTAGGAACGAAAATATCAGTTTCTCCCAGCTCTTTCTGTGACAACGTTCTTGGAATCATTTTTCTTTTCAATCCCATTATTACATTCCTTTAGTTGTAATGATGATTTTTTTTTAAGTAGGCTTCACACCCAATGCAGAGTTCAACACAGGGCTTGAACATATGACCCTGAGATCAAGACCTGAGTTGAGATCAAGATGCTTAACCAACGCAACTACCCAGGCACACCTAATGATGATTATTTTTTAACAACTGCCACCATTTACCAGTGAGGAAACATTGCAGTTCTGGGCTAAAGACTTGGCATAATTATGTCATTTGATCTTTAAAACCCCCTGTGCAGGTGGTTTCCTTATTCTTATTTTATAGATAAGAAAAGCCAAAACACAGCTTAAATACCCTGCACGTTACAGTTAATTAAGTGGCAAAGTGGGGACCAAACCCAGATCTGAAACCAAAGTCCTTGAATGAGTTGGGCTTTTTCAAGTCGAGTAGAACAAAAAATAGGGTTTTTAGAAGTTGAGAAAAACAACAACAACAACAAAGGATTAGGAAAATATAAAGAAAATAAAGAAGCACAGGAAGCTGTTTCATGGAAGCCTACTATCTATCTTGAAAGCAGAATACACCAACACTCTAACAATCCATTTAGTTTTTTGGGCTCTCTGGCATGAGTATTTGAGGCCCTATAACTTCTGCTGCTTTATGTATTTGGCTGTCTCACTTCTCTCTCACTACTGTAGAACAGAAATGCTTTAATTCAATTAAAGCAAACTCCTCAATAGTTCTAGAACAATTTCTGCTTCTAGAACCTTGTTGTTATTTTGAACACACATACTTCCCCTCTTTCTCTCCACCTGTCAAAAGCCTATATTTCAAGACTCTGCTATTACTTTTTCCCAACAGCTCCAGGGGATTCTTGAGTGATTACTATGTGTTCAATCCTTTTGCTGACCCATGATGAGCCCATAACCTAAGCAAGGAATAAACCTTTCGAGATTTGGGAGTTATTTGTTCTTGTAACATAATCTAGCCTATCTTGACTGCTGCACAGACTTCAGGAAAGTTATCTATCTTCTCCAAGCTTCACTTTCCTTATCCGAAAAATGGAGATTAAAACAGTAGCTATCAAATAAAAAATGCTCTGAGGATTAAAGGAGATAATGCAGGTAAAAGCACTTAGCACAGTGCAAAGGAAGAGGTGTATCATAGATGTTAGTTATTTTTTAAATTTATATTATCATGAATTAGCAACTGTTGTGTTAGCAATGACAAATGAACATATTTGCTTTTTTCAGTGTTAAGGTTCAAATTACAAATGCTATAGATTTTTGTCAGTAATTTTAGCTGAAAACCTGGGAAGCTATGAATTAACACATTTTAACATAACTAACCACTATAGAGTTAGCCTACCTTGTTATAATAGCTATATATTTTTTAATATCATGAATCTTGGGATACCATGAAAAAAATAATGTTTCATATATATGCACTCTATCTAAAACTCTTAAGCTTATTATGGAGATGTTATCCTTATAATAAAGTATACCATGTTATAAATAACAATTTAAATATAGGATCCAGATTAGCCTATTTCATGACATCTCACACACTATATATTTAAGTTTATTTATTTTTCTTGGGGGAGGAGAGGAGCAGAGACAGAGAGAGAGAGAGGGAGGGAGAATCCCAAGCAGACTCTGCGCTGTCAGCGTGAAGCCCAATGTGGGACTCAAACTCACAAACCATGGATCATGACCTGAGATGAAATCAAGAGTCAGGTGCTTAATCCACTGAGCCACCCAGGCACTCTTCACACTATTTATATTTAATTAAAATTTCTCTCCAGCCATATTATCTATAGTTTATTATTGGTTGAAAACTGCCCAGATCTGATAAAGATGATAATAATGAACACTAACATCTATATGAATTCATCACATTAAAAGTGCTTTTACATACGGTCTCATTTGACTTTGAGTCCTCTGAGTTAAATAATATTTACATTTATAGTTGAGGAAATGAGGCTCAGAGACTTACCTGTCTAAAGTAACAAAAAATTGGGACTGTAACCTAGGTCTCTTTACTATACATTTTGTGCTTATACCAGCATAGAACCCTGCAGTAGTAAACCATTACTGTAAAAACAACTTCAGGTGTGTGCTCTACAGACCTATGTATTATTCTCCTAGAAGTCTGTATAGCATAAATGTTGTATAAAAAACCATTCTCACTATGACTTTTTTTTTTTCCAGAAACGCCAAGATTTGGGTCAATGACAATGTGATAACTCTGGGGACATTTTTGCTAGCTAGCTATTTCAGACTAATAAACTTGGTAAGGACAAAATAAATTTAGACAATATAACTTTTTAAACCAATAGTCAGCTGACATACGAAAACACTTCATAAAGAGCCAACATGTGAGCCAAGTGTTTCACATTCCAATTTTCAAAAGATTTAAAAATAGTTTTATCAAATTCTGTTTTAACTAAACTTAGCAGCACTGAAAAACAAGCATCTATACTTTATAAATTACAGAACCCACAAATGTACTGGAGAAAATGCTAAATGAAAAATAGTTACAGAAGATCCCCAGGTGCCACATCTAGGGTCTTAGACTGAAATAAATTGTTTTTTTGTTTTTTTTAAGGCAAGGTTTTTTGTTGTTGTTTTTTAAGAGAGAGTAAGCAGGAGTGGGGCAGAGTGACAAACTTCAGTAGTCTATAGGCCCAACGTGGCCTCAGGACGATGAGATCCTGACCTGAGCCCAAATCAAGAGTGGGACACTTAATGGGCCGAGCCACCCAGACGCCCCCTGAAATAAAACGTTTTAAGGAAACATTTCAAACAAACCAGTTGCCGTCCAATGTATCAAGAAGAGTGTGTATGATTAAAGTACCAAAAGTGATATAAATGCGATCTTTTACTTTTTAGAAATTGCAACACCCCACTATTTACAATATGAGCTATTCTTGAAAATGACAAGTATGACACATTTTGTGAAGAACTTGACACCCATTGATACAAGTCACCCTGGAGAGAAGCAAAAATGAGAGTTGCTTAAGGTACTTTAACATACTTCCCCCCCCCGCCCCGCCCTCTCCAGAAGCCAAGGTACAATACACCGTTAAAAATGGCTAAGTTGTTACACTCTTAACGTGGCTCCTTGTTACACTATACTCATTTTCCACTACTTTGGATTTTACTTCTAGTTTCTGGTTTAGCTATTAGCAAGGCACTTCTCTGAATGTTTCATTTTCCATAAAACAAGAAAATGGGTACAGGATCATAAAGAGCTTTGATCCGAGTAACATCAGACATCATTAAAAGCCTTTCCTCTGGACGATGCACACAGGCCATGACGTTCTGCTTTCCTCGTATCTCATTACTGAACCCAAGCCTCTTCCTTTCATTGCCACTTTGGGCTCCTTAAAGAACAGCAAAGAGAGTTCCTCAGAAGATAGCCAGTGCTCCTTTGTCCTCAGAGAAGGCTGGGAGAAGGTTTTAAAGCCTCAGCTGGATGAAAGATGGTAGAGGGGACCCACCGTCGCCCCAACCCAAGCCTACGCCACAGCTCCGGTACCACGACGCGCGCGCTCGCGCGGCCAGGGTCCCAGTGAAGGGGCGGGATTCCGAGGCGCGTGCAGAGACGACGGCGGCGGAAGCTGCTGGCTGCAAGGACCTACGGTTCTCGCCGGCCAGGTGGGGGAAGGGCTGCAGCCACACCCGGAAGTCAGTCTGCAAGGGAGGGAGGAGGGACGGGGGGGCGAGGCTTCCGGTAGCGCAAAGGGTGTCGGGAGAGGCTTCCAGCAAACCTTCTTCCTTTGCCTCTGGAGGGACCACCGTTGCCGCGGCTTCGGCTTCCACGATCTGCGTTCGTGCTAAACGGCCACGGCGGCCGCTAGTGTCGCTCCCCCTGTGCCCGGCTCTGTCCGTATTCGTACCCAGGCGGCCGCCACGGTTCCTGCAGCGGCCGCGGCCGACATGTTGTGAGGCGGCGGCGCGGGTGTCTGAAGGATGGTTTGGCAGAGGCGCCGGCAGCGGCTGCTGGCGACAGCGGCAGCTGGGGCTCCGGCTCTTTAGAGCCAAGCCCGCTGGGTGTCCGCCTGGTACCGCGGCGAGGCCAGTGCCCCTGGATCTTGCCTCTCCTCCGGCGTGGTTGGGGACTGGTTAGGCGACAGCGCCCGCTCCTCTGAGGAGACACGAAGGTGGTTCCCCAGTGCTCAAATTTCCGGGCCACCTTTGCTTTCTCCTCTCCGACGTGGGCAGTGCTGTCCCCATTATCTTCAGCCCCCGACCTCCTTCCCAGTCTCGCCCTAAATCTCTCTCAAACACGGGTGTTCCCCCACCCTCACGAACCAGCTCCTCCCCACCCCCCACCCCTCGTTTTCTGCACCCTCTTCGCGCTCCTGGGGTCACACTTTGAGGGCAGCTTTTGAAAAATCTTCGCGGGATACTGGACCAGCGCTGGGGAGTTTTTAAAAGTCGGGGCGCGCGCGAGAGGGAGATACGATGGCTTCCTCATCTGGCAACGATGATGATCTCACTATACCTAGAGCTGCTATCAATAAGATGATCAAAGAGACTCTCCCCAACGTCCGGGTGGCCAACGATGCCCGGGAGCTGGTGGTGAACTGCTGCACTGAATTCATCCACCTTATATCTTCTGAAGCCAATGAGATTTGCAACAAATCGGAGAAGAAGACCATCTCACCCGAGCATGTCATACAAGGTAAGTGGTATGTGTGGGATTTTGTTTAAGCGAGCGTGGGGGGCAGCCTGCTAGTCGCGTGACCCGTTAATGTCAAAGCCTTCGTTCCTCTCTCCGGATAAGTACGAGTAGACGAAAAAGCCACGCGGGCATGGAGGCAGCCGGTGCCTTAAGAACCTCCCTATGTAGTATTCTCGTGGTGCTTTTCATCCGGCGAATACAAGTAAGGCTTGCCAGCGTTTAGGTCGGCTAACATCCTCCAAAGATAAAGTAGCAGTCGTCGTCTGTTTAGAGGCAGGTAAGCGGAAGCAACAAGAATTTTGCCTGCCTGCGGTTGAACCTAGACATGACAACTGAGAAGTTGTCTCCCTAACGTGGAACCGCAGCCTTGACAATGGAGAAAGGAACCCAAAGTTCCCCGTTGGAAAATGAAAATTCAGACAGGATCTTCCAAGCATCAGTGGAGACAGCACTCCTTTCCCCACCCGGCCTTTTCACCAGTGTAGAGGAAAAGATGAATTTTTTGAACGCATGAGTAAAAGAATTTCTTAATGTAAACGCGTTTAACGTTGCAAAGTTTGGTGATGTTGAATAAAGAGATTATGTTTTCAGCTTTAAGAACGGTTCAGTGAGGGGCGCCTGGCTGGCTCAGTTGGTGGAGTATGCAACTCTTGATCTCAGAGTTTTGAGTTTGAGCCCCACGTTGGGTGTCCAGATTACTTACAAAAAAAAAAAAAATTAAAATAGTTCAGTGGTCCTACTGTTCATCAAGTTAACAAAACTTTCCAGTTCTATTTTGGAAGAAAAGGGTGGATGATCATTATCCCTTCTCTCCCCCCCCCCCTTTTCTTCTTTTTCCTTTTTCAGTTTTTCTTTTATGTAGCTTGCTTTGCTCTATGGAGATAAATTTTTAAAGCTTGGATTGAAAGTTTGTAAGAGATTTTTTTCATAGAACATTTCCCTGTCCTTTCCCATTGCAATTCCCACTTAGATGTATACACTTAAGCTTTTATTGAACAGCATTTCTGAAAATTTCAACAGTTTCCTATATTTGAAAGGATTTAGTCCAGTAGTAGGGATTTGGGGGACCACATTCTGATGGTTTGTTTTAGGAATAGGGAGACATTTACTAGTCATAATGTTTTGGGAGCACTTACATATACTCTTAAGAAAAAGTTGCCTTCAATTTGAGGTGATAACTTGCCTTTTATAATTTAATTAAAATTATAACAATTTCTTGATTCTTTCTGAAGTCAGAAAAAATCATGAATTTTAATCATTTTAGTAGGCAGTCAGGTGTCTACCGTTTTATTTTTCATAATTTCACTTTTCAAAGGTGATGTTCCTGTTATTCTGAAGTAGAGAACACATCTCATATTCACCATACCCAATATTTTACTGTCAATATTGATAAAAGGATTAGATGGTTCGTTTTAGGTCCTTAATGATGGATGGAAGGTAGATTTAAATATACTCTGCCGTTTTTTGTTTCAGTCCATGAAGAGAATTTATTTATTTATTTATTTATTTATTTATTTATTTTGCTTGTTTGGTGTGCTGAATACTCTGGCAGGTACAATGAAAGTCAAGTTCTCAGTTTTTCCTCATGTGTTTTATTTTTACATTGTATGTACAGTTTTAAGTCTTTCATAACATTATCCAACAGAGCTAGAATTTCCTTTTACAACTTATATAAAAGAAAAAGAATGTTTTTTATCCACATTGCCTTTCTAATGAAAATTTCAAAAAATTTCTAAAGGATCTGCCTAAACGTCTGTTTACAACACAGAAGTGGGGATTGGTCCAAAAGTCTAATAACACATTACAATCTGTCTTCTCGGGTAGTTTATTCTTTTCTAAGATATATTTAGATTTCTGATTGACATGATGGAATAAAAGTGCAGCTGTAGCAAGCAATATGCTAAATAGCTCAACTTTGGAATATGCTAAATTCACTTTAAGGTTTGAGTCAGAAAGTTCCAGTGAAAGCATTTTCCTTTGTGTACTGAGGATGATTGATTAATTTTTAAAAAATCATCAATTGGCCTGATTTACCCTTTCTTTGGGTAACATGGCTGTTGTTAAGTGGATAAGGACCTACCATTTTTGCCCCAAATTCTCCCCAGTTAGGGGAATACATCGTATAAATTTATAATCTCATATTGTTTAATCATCTTAAAGAATTTTTGTCTTGAGTGGTTTTTTTTTAATCCTTTAAGGTGTGTAATTTTTTAGATGTTTAAAATGTGTCTACAGATTAATCCTGGAAAGCTTGCTAAATCATAGTAAATGTGACTTTTTTATGCTTTTCTGTAAGCCTTTATTATCTTGGTATATAGGATATATTCAAGTGGAATAATTACATTTAAAGTCATATGAATCTCACATATTGAAGTTCCAGTTTTTTAGTAGTAAGTTTAATGAACTAGATTTTGCTTCAGGACATGTCATTTGTTCACTTGCTACTTTGCTTTACATTGTCAGAGCAAATTAAGCATTTCAGGCAGTTCTGTAAAATCGAAGTTATTAAAGTTGAAATAACTTTATTGCTAGTAAATCTTTGAAACAGTTAAATTTTTAAAAAATTCGAAATATTTTGCTTATTTTGAGTTAAAAAGGGGACCTGGTGTTGAAGATCACAGATACACAAATAAATGGGTTCTGAGCTATAAAAGGTGTTCCTTTTATATCATTGCTGGTTTTTGTGAATACATACTCTTAAATAAGTTTTAACATGTTCTGTTGTATTATGGAAAGAATGGACACTGAGAGTTAGAATGGCAAGTTCTACACTGGAAAGTCTTTGGCCTTAGGCAAATCTAAAGGTTTCCTCATTTATGTATAAATAATATTTAATTGTTTCGGGTATTACTTGAAATTATTGAGAATCAGTCAGAGTGGAGAATCTTACATGATATGCCACAATAAATAATTTTACATTTTTAGAAGCTAGCTTTTCTTAGGCAAGCTTTTTAAAAAAAAATGTTTATTTATTTTGAGAGAAAGAGAGAGAGCTCATGGGAGGGGTAGAGGGAAAGGAGAGAGAGAATCCCAAGCAGGCTTTCTGTTGCAGAGATCCGGGGCTCGATCTCACAAACTGTGAGATTATGACCTGAGCCGAAATAAAGAGTTGGATGCTTAACACACTGAGCTACCTCAGACACCCCTAAATAGTAATTAAAAAAATTTTTTTTAATGTTTATTCATTTCTGAGAGAGACAGAGCATGAGCAGGGGAGGGGCAGAGACCGAGGGAGACATAGAATCTGAAGCAGGCTCCAGGCTCTGAGCGGTCAGCACAGAGCCCGACAAGGGGCTTGAGCTCACAAACCACAAGATCATGATCTGACCCAAAGTCAGACGCCCAACCAACTGACGCACCCAGGTGTCCCTAAATAAATAATAACTTTTAAAATGTGTAATGTTACTGATTAAAATATAAAGCTTGAGGTTTGATATGTTTAACCTGACAGCATAATGCCATTTGTAAAGCTGAAGTATAAATAAAGATATTTTAAGTGATTATTTTTTTGAATTTTTAATCTTCTGCCACTCCCCCCCCCCACATTTATAACAGTAGTAACTGAAGGTAGTGAAAGTTTGAAAAAGTCTCTGAGGATTTGCTTCTTCAGCAATTGAGTTGCTCCAAACTATCTATGTTAAAGGAATTTTTAAAAAAATCTAGTTCCTCTCACACTGGTACTTTTGTGAAATACAATAAAAATGGATCACTAGAAAAACAAAATTGAAAAATACATAGAAGTTCAGTTTTTGTTGTTAGATTCAGTAGACTTAAAATTACTCTTGTCAAATTGCTTTGAAGTTTCTTTTCCCCCCCAGCTTTACTGAGATATAATTGATACAACATTGTGAAAGGTTAAGGTGTACAGTGTAATGATTTGATATGTGTTTATATTGTGAAGTGATACCACAATAAGGTTAGCTAACACATCCATCATCCCATGTAGTTACGGTTTTGCCGTGAAGGTTCCTAAATGCTTACTTTGATTTCCATACTTAACTCATCACAAACCATTACAAGCAGTCTGGCACAAATCCATGGACCACAGTTTGAGTAGCTTTGCTCTAAGCTTAAATCACAGACTGTTTTAGAAAGTGGATGTCAAGTAGTTTTTAAATCAGAGGATCTGAGTGATTGCAGAGAAGTTGTAATAATAGAATGAAAATGATATTGTATTATCTAAATAATTATGCATACTGATATTTTTTCCAGGATACATTATATATATGAAATTGGTATTATCACATAATCAGGTTCTTTTCAAGTTATGATTTTATTATTTTCCTCAAAACTGACATATCTTGTTTTTATTTTTCTTCTGCTACCCAACAATTACTTTTGAACACTACTAGGTACCTGGCATGGTGTTTGATAATGCTGAGGATATAAAGATTGATGATATTTGGTTTCTGCTCTGCCCTCACTCTCATTATTGTCACAGATTCCCAGGAGTAGTAATCCATAAAGAACATGGTTAAGGGTCTTCAGAAACCTTTGCCAGGCTAATGAGCCAAGAAGTTACTTTGGCCTGTATCATCCTCTTAATGCATTTTAAGTGAACAACCCCCCCCCCCCCCGCTTTCTTTAACATATAAACAAAAGAAAACAAATTTCAGAATGCTATTTTATGTATTTTAATTTTTTAATGAAAAACCTGTATTATACATTTGAAGTGTAAAGTAATTCACAAAAATTCTTGTTATAACAAAACTTTATATGATTGCATTACTTTTGTAAAATAAGATAAGCCTGTATTAAAATTATTGTTGCTGGATAGAAGTGTTTACCTTTTTTTTTAAGTGGTTACCTTGTCAATGTCTGTCTTTTTTTAAAAAGTCTATTTATTTTGAGAGAGTGTGAGTGGGGGAGGGGCAGACAGAGAGAATCCCCTGCAGGCTCTCCCCATCAGCACAGAGCCCAATATTGGGCTCGTACCCACGAAACCATGAACCAAACTGTGAGATCATGACCTGAGCTCATGAAATCAAGAGTCAGTCATTTAACCAACTGAGCCACCCAGGGGCCCCAACATCAGTCTTTAAAATTGAAAAATGTGCCAAGTATTTTTCCCCCTAATATACCCATTAACTTTTCTGGGTATAGTTTTAAAATATGTGGCAGAGGGTAGCAGACAGGCATCTGAGGAGCAAGTGAAGTATGTGTTTTATCAGCAAAATTATTTTTAATTATTTTTCTTTTCTGGCTTTTACTCTGAGATCCTTAGAGCCAGGGCCCTAACAGTCCATTAAGTCTATTTACGCAAACTAGAAAAAGGCACGTCTTCCCTAAAGACCTTTACTTCCATCTGCCAGAAAAGTGGCGTAATAACATACAAATCTATGTTTACAGTATGAATGGCCTTCCTTAGATATGGTCCTGTTGTGCACTGGATAACCTGCAAAACCGCAAATGGTGGCCCTGCTTAGGAGTCATTTCCCTTATCCTTTAAGATTCTCTTTGTGTGAAATGGAAATGATTATTCCTATATGGTAACGAATGGTGTAAAATATCTTCTTGTTTAGAAAAGACTATATCTACTTATTGCTGTTAGCCATAGTGTATTTAAAATTTGGATTGAAGTCAGTGCAGTTTTAGAAATTAAAATTCATGGCTTTTCCTGTTGAACCATTTAATTGAGAGTACAAATTTGTATATGGCAGCTCTTTGAATGATATTAACTATTAACCTCGGATTCACTTGCAAATTTTTTGAAAGTGGTGTTCTCAGCCGTAGATGTTTTTAAAGGTGAGCTCTTTGTTTTCTTTTTAATTTTTAACTCAAGCTCTCCATGGCTAAAGATAGTTTAGATTGGATTTTTTTGATGTCGAGTCTAGTAATTCATGACATTTTGAAGAGTTGTCTCCATGGTATTGATTTATTAATTTTATAAACTTAATATTTTAAATTATAACTATATTCATTCAACTTGAATTTAGTGTGATAATGCATAGCTGTACTTTTATTTATGTCCTGTATACTTATTAGGGCACTCTTTTAAATGTAAGGGAAAAAATAAAGATGAATAATACATAGTCCAAGTGGTTAAGTGAATCTTATGTGTTAGACACGGTGTTAAATGCCGTAGATCATTTGTTGATCCCTACAGTCCTAAAAATAATATAGTGTATATTTTGCTCATTCTGTGGGCCAGCCTCTGTTCTAAGCTCTTTGTTTATATTAATTCATTTATTCTTCACAGTAACCTGATGTGATGAGATAGGGGTACTGTTATTCTTGTTTTAGAGGCACAGAGGTGAAGGAACTTATCTAGGGTCACACAGCTAATATGCAGCAGAGCTGGGATCAGTCTCTGGCAGCCTTAGGGACTGCATGCTTAACCGCTGCTGCACTGCATATGTTTTGGGAAGATATTATGAAATGCTGTTCTCAGGGAAGGAAAACTAAAGCTTAGAGATACGAAGCAATGTATCCAAAGTTATATGAATATATTGACAACCAAATTTCAAATTACAAGATGTCTATCTGATTTTACAAGGGGGGGATTACTTCTGTCTAAGAGGATCAAGCAAGCTTATTTGAAGATGGAGTTTGATTTGAGCCTTGAATGCATTGCCATCAGTATGAATGTGGGAAACTGAGGTCTGTTGGGAAATATTGAGTGGTCAGATTTAGCATATGTAGGGATTTAATGGCAGAAATAAAGCTGGAAATGTAGGTAGGACTAGATCCTAGAGAAATGTGGTATACGCTAAGGAAATATGACTTTCTTCAGAATGTTGGGAGGAAACCACAAGCCATTCTCTTGGTTTCTTTTGATACTGTCTCCAGCCAGTATTATTGAAAATATACTACTATGTGCCTTTAAAAAAAGAGAAGAAATTGGGGTGCCTGGGTGGCTCAGTCACTTAAGCATCTAACTCTTGATTTAGGCTCAGGCCATTGTCTCAAGGTTTCCTGAGATTGAGCCCTGTGTTGGACTCTGCTCTGGCAGTGTGGAGCCTGCTTGGGATTCTTTTTCTCTCTCTCTGCCCCTCCCCTGCTCGTGCTCGCTTGCACTCTCAAAATAAATAAATAAACATTTTTTAAAAAGAGGAAAAAAGAAAAATCTTGGCTTCTAGCATTGACACTAAAGAATCAGTCTGTCAGTTCAAGTAAAAATTGCAGGCTCCTTAATCTTCACTTAAGTTTCCACTATATCTCCAATTAGGCCAAGAATTAGGTGGTGGTTGTTTTGATGTACAGAACTCAGAGTAATGAATTACTGAAGTTTTTTTGGGGGAGGGGGGGCAAAGAGGAGCAGTAAGTTAGTATAATTAAAATTCAAGTACTAATACTCTGCTTTTTGGCATGAGATTATTTCTAAAGAAGGTTGATGTAAAGCAGCTTAATATTTGAAGTAATTAAAGTTATAAATCATTTAAAAATGTCTTAAAAATCACAGCTTACACAGAAGGGAACGCATATTTGTAAAGGTGTATTTGGTATTCTCCCTTAAGAGCAAATCCCTGTAGTTAGAATTCAGGGCGTCTTTACTGAGGGCAGTCTGGTTCATCATAATTGTTGAAAAACTGCAAGAACTGATGAACTAAGTTAAATTCATCACTATATTTTTCACCACCTATATTTCATCATTGGGTCAGAAAACAAAAGTGCCTTTGGGGCATTGGCAATATATAGAAAACTATAAAATACAATTTTAATTACTGTGAGCCAAAAGAAAACTTTATGCTTTGTCTTGATTACAGAAGGCATTTAGAAAGTGCATTACTGTAAAATTTTCTTTCTAAATGTGAAAAAGTAAAAGGAGAGAGAATTTTTGTTAATACTTCTATCCTTATAGTCTTCTTTATCCCAGTTTTCTGCCACATCACTTGAAATGTTTTTATAGTGCTTCCTGTTAAGTTTTATTTTCGAGGGAAACTTGTTGGCTGAATATAAATGCTGAATTTCATAAGTTATTTCCACCAGTATTTCTTAAACTTGGCAGTTTGAGTGCCTTTGCTAAAAATAGTCTCCTGTTTGGTATATTGTACAAAAGAACTTATCCATTCTTTCATCCCATCCTACTGAAACTTAGAGCATATGTTACCAACCTAAGCCAAATGGCACAAAATATGTTATTAACAAGTAGACTCCAAATATTTGCCTTTTTGGTATTCTAAAAAGTGACTGAGGTAATGATGTTTGATTTACTGTGAGTGGTATAGGAAAAATACCATAATTTTTTCTTACTGAAAGCACATGTTCTTACATTGGACTTTTTTTTCTTCACAGGAAATGCTTTGGTTTTTAAAACTTAATCAGAAAGAAAAGTAAAAGCCTGTGCTGTTAAAAATGTTCCTCAAGTTTTATCTAATTTGTAATATAATATTAAGAAAGTTGATAAAATGTTTTGATTTAGCCATTCAAATAATTGCTGTGCGACTATAAAATAAGTAAAATTATTAGAAGACAGAAATCCTCTCCCCTCAAAAAAAAAAAACAAAAACACAAAAGCTTACCCTTCCATAGATGTGGGAAAACACTAAGTTCTATCACTCTTTCATATTTTCATGTTTTCATTTCCCTAGCACTAGAAAGTTTGGGCTTTGGCTCTTATATCAGTGAAGTAAAAGAAGTCTTACAAGAATGCAAGACTGTAGCATTAAAAAGAAGAAAGGCCAGTTCTCGTTTGGAAAACCTTGGCATTCCTGAAGAAGAGTTACTGAGACAGCAGCAAGAATTATTTGCAAAAGTAAGTAACACATTTTAAATTGTTTTTATCTGAGTACTACCCTGTTTGCTAACAGAAATACTGGTTTCTGAAATCATTTCTTAAATCAACATACATATCCAGAGGATTTTCTTTCTGTGGCTGATTGTTTGATGAGAGTCTGATGTTTAGATCTAACCAGTTTGACTCTGGCCAGTTATTTGCTTCATATAAAAGTAAATATTTGCACATTAAAAAAAAATTTTTTTTTTTTTAAACGAGGGGTGCGTGGGTGGCTCAGTGAGCCAAGCGTCTCAACTTCAGCTCAGGTCATGATATCATGGTTTGTGAGTTCGAGCCACATTTCTAGCTCTCTGCTGTCAGCCCAGAGCCTGCTTTATTTAGATCCTCTGTCTTCCTCTCTCTCTGCCCCTCCCCCACTGTGGTACATGCTGTCTCTCAAAAATTAACGTTAAAAAAATTTTTTTTTAAGTAAATATTTGCAGCAGTCTGTTTTCTTTTTTTTATTAAAAATTTTTTTAAATGTTTATTTGTTTTTGAGAGAGAAACAGAGCATGGGTGGAGGAGAGAGAGAGGAAGACACAGAATCCAAGGCAAGCTTCAGACTCTTGAGCTGTCAGCACAGAGCCTGATTTGGGGCTCAAACTTGAACCATGAGATCCTGACATGAGCCAAAGTCAGACACTCAACGAACTGAGCCACACCGAGGAGCCCCTTTTAATATTTTTTTAATATTTATTTTTGAGAGAGAGAGGGAATGAGGGCAAGAGGGGCAAAGAGAGAGGGAGGCACAGAATCTGAAGCAGGCTCCAGGCTCTGTGCTGTCAGCACAGAGTCCAACGCAGGGTTCAAACCCACGGACTGTGAGATCATGACCTGAGCCGAAGTTGAATGCTTAACCAACTGAGCCACCCAGGTGCCCCAGCAGCAACTGGTTTTCCAAGGAGAACAACTCCAAAATAACTAGTGAGATTTTACTTTGATGTTTTTTTTTTTTTTTTTCGGACAGAATGACCATTTAAAAGCATGAAAAATACATGTAAACATTCTTTTTTTAAAAAAAGAATTTTTTTAATGTTTATTTTTGAGAGAGAGACACACACACACACACACACACACACACAGAATGTGAGCAGGGGAGGAGCAGAGAGAGAGGGAGACACAGAATTCGAAGCAGGCTCCAGGCTCCGAGCTGTCAGCACAGAGCCTGACCCAGGGCTCAAACCCATAAGCTGTGAGATCAGGACCTGAGCCAAAGTCGGATGCTCAACTGACTGAGCCACCCGGGCGTCCCTATACTTAAACATTCTTAAGATTTAAAATGATGGGCCAGTGAGAAAATACCGTATCAAATTTTATAATGAGTGGTATATAAGGAAAATTTGATAAACATCTATTTTATAGTTAAATTAGGTTTTTAATGCACCTTTAAAACAAACATTCTAATCTTAAAAAATCCTTCCTTCTTTCCTTCCTCCCTACCTCCTTTCCTCCCTTTCTTATTAAAATTCTAATTCCCAGTCTGTGAAGGATTAGCACTAATATTCCTCTATTTAAAAAAAAAAAAAAAGGGAGAGAATGAAGTTCTTTTTTCTCTACTAAGTTTTGGCCTCTCATTTCAAATTAAATTGTAAGGCAGTTTTGGGTTGAAGAGGTGAGATTTCCTACCAGTTACTGTAGTTACCATTAGAACTAGGAAGTATCAGTTTTGGTAATCTCTTCTAGATTAATGCTACACCTGATCTCTTTGTAGTCATAATAACCAGTTGGGTTTGGATCAAAAAGCATTTGAATTTTAAGTGTTATCAGACACTAGACATCAGATACCATTTAAACTAATAAAAGTATAAGTTTACTAACATTTGTTCAGTTATAATCATGTGTTAATCATGTTGCCAAGTAATTTACCTGTATTTTTTAAATCCTCACAACAACTTACAATGATAGATATTAAGGAGGTACTAAAAGCTTTGAAACAGGTACTAAAAGATGCTCTATTAGATACTTTACGTACTTTGCATTTTTATAAATATGAAGAAATAAATGTAAATTTTATTATACTTATTTACACATTAGACTCAGAAATGGAGAAACTTGCATGAGATCATTGATTTGTTCTACAGATGTTTACTGAAGAACTCATTATTTACCAGACATAGTGCTAAATGCTAGGCTTATAATAGTATACAAAAGAGACATGGTTCTTGTTATGATGGAGCTTAGTTTACTGGGAAGGACTGAGTTAAACAAATAAAACAGGTAAGTTCATATAGTTAGGAAGTGTTGGAGTCTAAATTCAAACTCAAGTCTTCTGACCCCTAGACATGTGCTGTTTCTACATTACGATGCTAATGTTCTAGCCACCATTTTGTCTACTTAAACTTATTTTAGAACTTCTAAGTGGAACATGCTTTATCCTTTCCAAGGCAAAAAGAAGAATGAAAGAAATAATTGCCCCCCAAATCTGTCTTTACCTTTCTATCCTTGTCATTTGTTATTTCTTCTTCCTTATCTCCCTTCTTTTTTGCCTTTATCTATGGGTGAAGATCCCTTAATATTTCTTTGCTCTTGTGAGGAAAATCAGCAGAGAGGTAAAATTATAGCACCCATCTAGTACTTCTTCCTTAAAGCACAAAGCACTTAAGTCCTAAATATGGAAGGAACTGATAAGTAAATATAACAGCTTTTTTATCACTTTGATTTCATTTCATCCTTTAGACTTTAAGGGTTTTTTTTTTTAATGTTTATTTTTGAGGTGGGGGAGGGGCAGAGAGAGAGGAAGACACAGCATCTGAAGCAGGCTCCAGGCTCTGAGCTGTCGGCACAGAATCTGACATGAGGCTCAAACCCACGAACGGTGAGCTCATGACCTGAGCTGAAGTCGGACGCTTAACTGACTGAGCCACCCAGGCGCCCCTGGACTTTATTTTAAATACTAACACAATAGTATTCTCATTTGAAGCAGCCTTTCAACTGCTAGCAACAAAATCTGGAAAGGGGGAAATTAAGATATGGAAATTAAAGTTAACTGTAAATTATAAATGAGTTATTTTAGTGGGGGGAGGGGAAGAATCTTAAAACAATGAAAATCTCCAAAAGAAGAAGTTAATTAGGAAGTATACACTTACTCTCTTTCACACTTCCATTTTAGAAGAAAAATACTTGAGGTAGATTGGGTAGGAGGCAAAGGGAAAAAAATCAGAAAAAGTACCACTGAAAAATTTAATTTATGAAAATAAAATTTATCAATTAACATAGATTTTAAAGGCACAGGAATGTTTTTATGTCCAGACAGAGAAGTATATTTGCTAATATGGGGACATGGTGCTTAAAAGTCAGTTAAATTTTAATTGTAACCAGTACATGTCTTTGCAGATCACTGAATAAACTATGAGATCAAGCAGCTTTTGCAATAAAACCTGTGTAGAGACTTGAAACTATTTGAGTTTTTTTTTTCTGTGCCACGAAATTATACCTATATATAGTTGATTAAGGCACAGAGTAAGTATTCTTAAGTTTATTAAATTCACATATTTGGTTTGCTCTACAATTTTCTTATGAACTCTTAAAATGTTTTTCATGAAGCACTCTTAGTCTTTTTTACACTCTGGGTATTCTTGCCATAAAAGTAAATATGCCTGTGTGCTAAAATAACTATTTTTCATACTTTTTAAATAAAAATAGATGCAAGTAGTTACTAGGATGTCTGGTTTCTGATTTCCTAAACAAAAAAAGTTTTTGTCTTGTAGGAGAGGTATGATACAGGTACTCTGACAACTGTAATACGAGGCTGACTACTTTCATGAGGAATATATAAAGAGTTCCTAAGTATAGAGACATCATATTAGATTTTGGCAGTGTAAGAGTGTGCCAGGTATTTTGCATGTGAGTGCTAATACAAATTTAAACCCAAGCATATCTCATCACATGTCACCTTACAAATGTTGACATTGGAGAGAATACCTTGCCTATAGTATAATATCAGTTCTGGAATTGAAAAACTGAGGAAGAAACTTAATTTTCTTTTTTGCATAACTTAGAAAAAAGCTAGTATGCAGTTTACTTGTTGACTTCAGCGGATGACCTAAGCTGATAGTGTTAATTCCGATTTAAGAAATTATTGGAATCTTAGTTTGTGTAGATTGATTATCTACATGGAATCCTAACTAAATTGGATAGCTTTTACATTTTCATTTGTGTACATAGGCTTTCCCCACTCCTTTCCAACACCCATTAGTTATTGAACTTTGTAAACTGGCATTGAAATATAGAGTGTTTTGTTGCACCAGTTTTATAAATGGTTTACAGCACAGTATGTGTGGGGTTTTGTGAGACATACCAAAGGTTAGTTTCTCAAGGTTCTTGTTGTGCCTACTTTGGTAGCATTTGATGGAGGATCTTTTATATACATTTGTAGTAGATGAAAAACTAATCCTTTTTTATTTTAAAGCTTAAACCATATACTAAGTTTTGATTCAAATTGAGTAGGATAAGTTAAACTTATATTGCATTTTGGTAACCAATATAAGTGTATTTTTGTAAGCATAGTTATGTTGAAATAAAGTTTTTAAAAGAAAAAAAAACACATACACCAGTTACTAAACAATTTTCTCAGCCTGAAACCCATCTGTCTGTGCTTTGATTTGTGATCAAGCCTAGTACTCTGTAAACCACATTTCCGCTTTTCTGTTGAACTTCATTGGACTCTGCTGCCAGTAGGGGGTTCTGGAGGGAGATTGCCAAGCTGGAGGAGAAAGGCAGCACTTGGGCTCCTTTCTTTTACTTCCTGTTAGCTTCAGGTTCCTTTGAGCAACCTACCAATGCATCTTTACCCTGGCTGCATCAGTTTCCTTTCCTGTAGTAGGAACTGAGTACAGTTTATATTTCTCTAATACTTAGAGAACCAGCCTAAACATTCATTATTTTCCTCCAGGGTGTGAGTCTCAAACCTTGGGGCCCTCTACCAAGCTCAAAGATGCTTTTACCAACCAATCTATGCCACTTCTTCGGAGGTCTGAGTTTCAGTTCCATGGATTGTTCTTTAAAGCTTCCTATATCATGCTAAGCGAAATAAGTCAGGCAGAGAAGGACAGATACCATATGTTTTCACTCATAGGTCTAGCAGGAGAAACCTAACAGGTGACCATGGGAAGGGGAAGGGGGGAAAAAGTTAGGGAGAGGGAGGGAGGCAAATCATGAGAGACTCTTGAATACTGAAAACAAACTGAGGGCTGAAGAGGGAGGGGGAAAGGGGAAGGGGGGTGATGGTCATGGAGGGGGGCACTTGTGGGGAAGAGTACTGGGTGTTATATGGAAACCAACTTGGCAATAAACTATGAAAAAAAAAGAAAAAATTAAGTTTTAAAAATTGCAGCCTTTTCCTTTAATTCCCCCAGTTTTAGGGTTGGTGGCTGCTTTTGATAGTTAGCAGTTGCGTAATATCTAAGTGTTCTTTTCTTGCCTTTTCAATGACCTAGTTACCAACTTTATACTTGGTTAACAATCCTTTATATTGCATTCTTTCTGTTCCCCTAACTAGTGTGACTTCTATCTCCTGATTAGGTTCTAAATGATATAGTTAGGACTCAGGAAAAAACTTTATGGAGAAAATAATATTTCAATTTGACTTGAAGAGTAGAGTTTTAATAGGTGAAAATTAGGACATTTCAAATAGAATGACTATCAGTATGAGTTAAGGTAGTGAAAATGGGAGGGTATGGTGTATTGGGGAAACATTTTAAGTTTTTTTTTTTTTTTGGACTACCAAGTATGTATTACAATTGGGAGATAACTTGGGGCAGGCAGTAATTTGGAGGACCTTGAACTCTAGGTTGAGAAATTGGACCTAATTGGTAACACATGCTTTTTTTAAAATATAATAATGACCTGATTAGAATTCTCTTTTAGAAATGTTTGGAAATAAATTCATGAGATGATTAAGGAAAGTTAGTAATGTATGTGGTAAAATCTTAATGTTAGAGTGTATGCTGAGCATTACCGTTTCGCACAAAGCATTCTTTCAGAAAATACTGGAGAACTATGTGTTGGGAATGTAACAAGGAATATCAAAATAGTCTCTATTCGCAAGTCTAGTGGGAAAAAAAGATACATACTCAGATAATTAGAGAACCAAGTAAATAGATATGGGAATGCATAGAAAATTTGGCATATGAAATAAGTGCACGATATGATCTAGAAGGGTTAAAAAAGACATTTCTGTTTTAATTGATAACTAGGAATTGGCTATGCATAAAGGAGGGTGGTGAGTGTGAGTCAGGCTTAAAGGACAATTCTGAGAAAATGCAGAGGGAGAAACAGCATTGTTTTGGTAGATTCCAATGGAATTTATGTGATGTTTTCAAGAACAGATTCATTTTTCCCCTCTTGGTGTGATTTTTCTGCTAATGAATTAAATTGGGAAAGACCTTTAGCTGTTGCAACATTGCTTGTAATGCTTATGTGTGTATCTTGGTTTCTAAAATTCTGTGATGGTTTTTAGAGAGGATATATCAAATGAATGGATTTTAACTATCTCAAATTCAAACCTGGATAAGTGCCTTTTCTCTAGTGTATATATGGGAAGGGTGTGTATGTGTGTGTGTTTACACATCCACATGTGTGTATTTATGGGGAGAGGGACAGAGGAGAAATGTATGTATAGGATAGGGAACTGTGATAGAAACTCAAACATCAAGGTACATTCATATATAGTACTTTTCCTTAAGAGTTAGGGATAGTGAACTAGACAACTTTTAAATCACAAATAATTTTTAGATTGAAAAATGTTTACATCTAAGTTGTAAGTTGAGTGGACAGAAGAATGAAGTGAAAAAAAGGAAGAGGGGGAGGGGCTCTTGGGTGGCTCAATTGGTTAAGCATCTGACTTTGGCTTGGGTCATAATCTCTCGGTTCATGGGTTCGAGCCCCGTGTCGGGCTCTGTGCTGACAGCTCTGAGCCTGGAGCCTGTCTTCAGATTCTGTGTCTCCCTCTCTCTGCCCCTCCCCTGCTCACGCTGTCTCTCTCTCTCTCTCTCTCTCTCTCAAAAAAATAAATTAAAAAAAATTAAAAATTTAAAAAAAAAGGAAGAGAGAAACCGGGAAAGGAACTGAAGAGAGAACATTGTGGTTTTTCTACCAGCTTTTTCAATTTCAGTGGAACCAAAGGTCATAAAATTATGTGTCATAAAGGGGACTGTCTATAAGAGAACGAAGTTTTGGAAACTGTCCTTAGTTGACAGAGAAGCAGTCATCTAACAGTTTTCTTATAGAGTTCATGTTCTCCAGACATATAACAGTTATTTGGTGGTTAGAAAATATCCAAATTTGGTAATGATTAAGTCTGTAATTGGCTTAATCAATACTTAACCAAAGTGTGTATGTTGTGAGTTTAAAAAAAGTATTACTTGTTTTTATTTTTTGGTGTTTAGGCTAGACAGCAACAAGCAGAATTGGCCCAGCAGGAATGGCTTCAAATGCAGCAGGCTGCTCAACAAGCGCAGCTTGCTGCTGCCACAGCCAGCGCATCTAACCAGGCTGGATCTTCTCAGGATGAAGAAGATGATGATGATATCTGAAATTTACCAGCTGAGTTTCTATTTCCTCTATAAATCTTTTTCCCTGCACAAGAAAACAGTGAAAGAAATGCTTATCTGTAATTTTGTATGCATCTTGGTGGACTTGCCATTGGTATTCTAGGGATGTCTGCTGTTAAGTTTCATCTATTGTGTGCTATTCATGTAAAAACTGTCTCTTTGAACTATTGAAAATTTAAGATTCAGTATAATATCGATTTTGAATTTTTAATGGTGTTTATGAAATTTTAGATAGCAGTGAGTCCTTTATTTGATCAATAAACAGTGTTACAGAAAACGTCAAGTTTATAAAAAATACAGTGAAATTTATACAGAAACTCTAAATCTGCATTTGCATTTCCTCTGCCCTTTTAACTAGACTAAAAATTGGGAATTTTAAATTATTGGGGGGAGGGTGTTGTGTAATGCAGTAGATGTTAGATCAGATTGGTGAAAAAACAAAGAGTTCAGTTTTGTAGTATCTGAATTTTTTGTCTTTTAAAATGAGTATATATATATATATATATAGGGAATAAATATATATGCTCAGATAAATATACTTGTTTAAAAAAATCTCAAAACGACATTCAAAAACTAGGAAGGAGTATGTTCAATAGTAGTTGTATGAATTCGGTGGGTTATATTTTTGATTTTGTTTTTGTTTTATGTAGAGGTAAAAAACTACAGTTTTATTATGGCATAATTCATCTTGAGCTATTACATTTCAAAGACTGCCCAATTTTGAGGACTGTCATGATTCTTACTATTTCACTCCAATAATTGTTAATAGTATTACCTGCTTAGTCCATCCATCTTTATTGGAAGTTGTGAAGCAATTGCTTAGGTCCATTGGTTTAATGGAGATTTATGAATATTCAAACCTTTGCTAGGGGAAAGAAATGAAAGTTAAAAGCATGCTTGCTATAAAAGAGGGATTTTTTTGTAATTTAACTGGTAGTTATAGTTTACTTATTGTTTGTTTTTAGCATTACTTTTACATTTTCTTGACTAGATGGCCTTGAGTGTCCAATGCTTCCTTTTGAAATGGCATCATTGTCTCCATCATAATTGAGTGATAGCTTTAAAGATGATTGGTTTTATTTTGTTTAAGAAAGTGTGTCATAACTGATTAGCCCTATATGAAACACAAATAGTTTCAACCTACTCATTAAAAGGGAGAAGCTTTAATTTGGTTCCACTAAATAAAGGATGGTAGTGATTTTTATAGGAATCCAATGTATTGAAGAAATGGCATATTGTTTGTATTTTGGAAACAGAATGGAAAAGCTACTTTAAGATAGTATAAAGTAATCTAAATTCCTATGTCAGTTGCCAAATCATTTAAATTTGTATATTCACCAAGCCCAAGGATAAATTGTGGTTGCCAGGATTCCAGTTTTAATTGGAGAGCTAAATAAGTAAAGTTTATAAGTATTATATTTCTTAATGACCTTATTTTGCAGTTTTAGAAAAAGTGAAATATTAGCATACGTTTATTTAATACACTTCCTCCATGCCATAAAAAGGTTAACTTTTCTGAATGTTTTAAGTTGAAGTTGATATTGTATCCATGAAGTGCTTTGGACAAGATAGAAAGGGTTGTTTTTTTAAAAGTTTAAGTACCAAAGGTAGTCTAGTCTAAGAAATAATAAGTTAATAAGTGTTGGCTTTTCTAATTTGTACTGTAACATCCTTATTCTTTCTATTTTAAGTATATCTGTTTCTTAAGTAAACAACTTAGATATTTTTCCCCTTTTTTTCCTGATGCAGAGTTCAGGTTAATTAATATTTTACTGCATCTGATAATGTATTATATGTTTGAAGCCTAGTGACTTTTCATTTTGACATTCTTGTGATTTCATATGCTGTATTCTTCAAGCAATAAAATCTGATGTGTTTTATAAATTGTTTTTATATTTAATAATCTACACAGATTAACAGCAGGAGATTGCTGTTATTAACATTTTTACTAGTTTCAAGAATCTTAGGCCCAACGAACATTTTGATCATTTGGTATGTAATACCTGACTTTCTCTTTTGTTTATTGTTATTTCAGAAAATGCAGTTTTAGGATCTAGGTATAACAAAGTTAATTAAGCAATGTTTTACTTTTAGTTTATTTATTAGCATTTAAAAGTCATTATACTGTCCATTGTTGAGATTTTTAAAATCTTGTGGAAAGAGAAACAAATTTTTAGGGTTCTTGAGAAATAAAGTTACTGTTTAGTAAATATCTTCCCCACTTCCTTAAATAACTGTCTTTTTCAGCAGACTATCAAATCGATAAATGTTGAAAAGATACCAATTTTTTTTCTATTTTTCTTTTTTTTAGAGAGCATGCAAGTGGGTGGGGTGAGGAAAAGGGAGAGAGACAAAATCTTAAGCAGACTCCATGCCTAACGCGGAGTCTATCACAGGGCTCGATCTCCTGACCCTGAGATCATGACCTGAGCCAAAATCAGGAGTTGGATGCTTAACTGACTGAGCCACCCAGGCGCCCCAGAAAGGTACCAATTTTTAAAACTGCATATACCATGCATATGTTTTCACAAATTAAACATATTCTTATCACTGGCCTTCAGATCAGGACACAGCAGTGTGAACACCCCAGAAGCCTCTCTTGCCCCTATTTTAACACTGTCTTCTTCCCCGTAAGTAACTACTATTCTGTTTTCTAAAACCGTAAATTAGTTTTTGCCTTTTATTTTATGTAAATGCAATCTTTTTTTTTTTATTAAACTTTAATAAGTCTTGTACAGGCTTACTAAATAAAAATATTACACCCTAATAAAGATTGAAAATTTACATTCCAATTGACTTGCTTAAAGAGTTTAAGACGACTTTCACATTTAGAGCCTAATTAAGGCTACTAGACAGGCACACTCTCATCTTCCATGTCATCTTTAACCCCTTTGTCCTGAGAAAGGAGGCTTATATATATAACTTCTTTAGTTCTTCAATTGTTCTTGTTCTAGTATCTTCATCTCTAGTGTAAGATTAACATTTCCAGAAGTTTAGAAAAGTTCACTTTATAGCAGCTGAACAGAGCAGATGGTCTCTGAGATGCATTCTTTCTGATTTAAGTGCTAGATACACTTGGCTCGGTGGGACACGTTTTACTGAGGGATTCAAGTAACTGACCACTTCTTAAACCTATTAAAACTTGTACTTGCTCTATTTATGTTCCAAACGGTTGAAAGAGTTCTAGTAGGATCACACTCAAGCTATACATATCTGACTTGGTCTCACACTCAAATCCTTCCAACTCTCAGGTTAAGTGTACAGATAAGTACCCACTCTGGAAGTATGTGTTGGTGTTCTGTTGCAATTTCTATTGATCCAATCCATGTTCTGAATGATGTCTGTACAGGCCAGACCAAAGTCTCCTGTTTTTACTTGCTGATCAGGGCCATGAAGAAAAATATTTCTGAACTTCAGATGTTTTTGTGTAATTCCCATGTTACGAATGTAAAATACACTTTCCACCAATTCTCGAAAGATTTTTATTGGAACACTGGCCTTAACATAAGGACATGCAGATTCACCCACACACTACGGCCCTGCTTGTTTCTCTCGGCTATCCAGTTCCACAAAGAGAACTCACACAGGTGGATCTGAATGTGCAATATCAGGTAACACTCCATCAAGTGATACCTGCCCCATCAAGTTTAAGTTTTCTTAAGCAGATTCTTCGATGGATGTGAAATTCTCTTCTAAGTTGCTTGCAATCATGCTTAAGTGGCAGCTGATGTTCAACAATCTGGAAGACAAGCCAGCTCTTGGATAAAATGATTCCAATTCAGTGGCATCTTTTGTGACTAAATTGGTGATATAGTCCATCAGTCTATTAGTTTGGTTTTCAGGGCCAGCGTCTCCTAAGGATTTTTCTTTTTCTGAGGTGAATTTGGCAAGGATAATGGATGAGCTATTCTTTTTTTTATTTTTTGTTTATTATTGAGAAAAAAAGAGACATTGTTAGTGGGGGAGGGGCAGAGAGAGACATACAGAATCTGAGGCAGGTTCCAGGCTTGGAGCTGTCTGCACAGAGCCCAGTGTGGGGCTTGAACTCATGGACAGCGAGATCATGACCTGAGCGGAAGTTGGACGCTTAACCGACTGAGCCACCCTGGATGAGTTATTACTTTAATCATTTTTGACATCATGTTGATCTCTGTTGTCCTCTTGTTTGGAGATCACTTCCAGAGATGGCAACTGAATAGAGATTCTGTCTTGCATTTGGGCCACATGAGCATCTACTATCCAAGGAGTATGATGGCCTACAATATTAGGATGCTGAAGACCTGCTAGCACCTTCACTTACCATAGTACCTTCACGCAGTCTGTTTAGTTGCACCCTTATTCAGCATACTTTGATTGCAAAATTCTGACCATCTAATTTATTCTTGAGCTTATATACTCATCCATATCCACCTTTTCCTAAGGTAGCAAGGTGTTCTAATGCATTTAAGTAATGTGAGGTTTGTTCTTCAAAGCTACTTCTCTTGATCTGATCTAGATATCAGAAATATCCTCACAGGGATCCTGAGGAACTTTCTTTAGCTGACCTCATTAAATGAGGAACAGTTATGGGTGCCTGATTGCCTCAGTAAGTAGAGCACATGACTCTTGATCTTGGGGTTGTGAGTTCAAGCCCCACATTGGGTATAGAGATTACTTGAAAATAAAATCTTACCCCAAAAAAAAAAAAAAAAAAAAGCAGTTGCTCTGTTGTGATGTAGTCTTGGTGAGCCAAACTCATCAATACAAGTGAAAGAAGATAGTAGTACCATTTTTATAAAGGTCTGACAAAGCAATTTAAACACCAGTCTTGAACAAAGTGGATTCATACACGTGGCTCAAGTGTTCCAGTGAAGAAACAAGTAGTAATTTGGTTTGCAACTGCAAAAGGCAAAATCAGCCATTGTAGGTTCATTTTAACACCTGGAGTTCTCCTGGAATATCAGATTCCAAACATCCCTCCTGCTACCCCTCCCCACCCCAGCACCATGCCACTAGGTCTGGGTTCAAGCCAAGATCCAGCCCAATTCACTCAGGGGCTGGGATGAACCTTGCTCCTCCCCAACCTGCTCAGGAATTAAGGTGGACAAGGGCTGGGAGAGGGCCACTGCAGCATTCCAGGTCCCTCACCATGATACTTGGAGTCCAAGCCCTGGGCCAGGAAGTTCATGGCAGGCATACAGGCACAGACCCCGCTCCATCGCCCTCTGCCTCATGCTCCTGGGTCCTGGAGCTGCCCCCCAGTATCACAGACTGCTCCCCAGCCTGCCTGCTAACCCACTGCCACCTCACTCAACAGTCCTGTATACTCTCTTATTTGATCATAATCATATTTGTGAGTTTACAACGCCACTGTAACAAATTATCCCAAACTTAGTGATTTAAAACAACACAAATTTATTCTCTTACAGTCCTGGGTATCAGAAGTCTAAAACTGCTTTTGGTTGTTTTTTTGTTTTTTGTTTTTTGTTTTGTTTTTGTTTTTGTTTTGTTTTGTTTTTTTTTTTTTTTTGAGAGCACAAGTGGGAGAGGGATTCAGGGAGAGGGAGTGAGAGAATCTTAATCAGGCCTCACGCTCAGTGCAGAGCCCAACTCAAGGCTGGGTCTCACAACTGAATAATCATGACCTGAGCTGAAATCAAGAGTCAGATGCTTAACCAACTGAGCCACCCAGGTGCATCCCCCCCCCGAAACTATGTTTAATAGGCCGAAGTCAAGGTATTAGCAGGATTTGTTCCTAAATCTGAAGGTTGTGAGTGGAACATCTGTTTCCTTGCCTTTTTTCAGCTTCCAGTGGCTGCCTATTTACTTTGTGGCCCCTTACTTGGTGTTTAAAGCCTCTGCTTTCATCATCACATCATCTTTTCTTCTACAGTCAAATCTTCCTCTGCCTTCTACAGTCAAATCTTCCACTTGGATAATCCAGGAAAATCTCATTTCAAGATCCTTACTTGAATCACACCAGCAAAGTCTCTTGCCATGTAAGGTAACATTCACAGATTCCAGGGATTAGATCCTGGATATCTTTGGAGGCCATTATTCAACCTACCAGAATGAGATTTATTCATAGCATATGTATTTGTAGTCATTCATTCTCATTACTGAATAGTATTTCATTAATGTAACCATTTTTATTATATCCAAAATTTATCCATTTTACCATTGATGGGTATTTGAGGAATTTCTACTTCTTAGCTATTATGAATAATGCCATGGAGAGCATTCTTATACAGGTCTTTTGGTGAGTGTATATATGCAGTTCTGTTGAAGTTTATACCTGGGAGTGGAATACCTGGGTCATGGTGTATGCACACACTGGTTTTAGTATGTATTGTCAATTTTCCAAAGTGCTTATAAGAGGGCACCATTCTAATATGTACCATTATAATGAATTACTCTAAAGGTCTAGAGGCCTGACAGTGTTAATGAGTTTCTCAAAATACCTAAATTATACCAAATGAGTTATACTTGTTACAGCAGTCCTGTTGTTACTTAATATCATGCAGAGGAAAATAAAAGCAAAAATTTTTGTTGTTATTATAGACCCAGTGGTATTAGGCACTGAGAGTATTGCTCCATAGGAAAAAATGTAAGTTTTAGGTAATCATAAATAGTATGTTGAATTTATAAATAGAATGTTTAATTATGGAAAATATATAATTTACATTTTAATTGAATTAAAAATGTTTTTGTTAATAACCTTTTTTGGAAATACAAATATTTCCTCATACCCAAATGGCCACCAGGAAGAATTCTTCAATCCAAATAGCATAGGCATTGCTTTCCACTGGCTTCACTTTTTGTTTTCTTCTCCCCTGTCCCTAGTAACTGGGTCCCCTCTTTTTTTTTTTTTTTTTAATTTAGAGGAGAGAGAGAGAGAGTGTATGTGCGTGAGCTGGGGCGGGGGGTGGAGAGAGAGAGAGAGATAGAGAATCTTAAAGCAGGCTCCACGCTGATTGTGGATCCCATGACCTTGGGATGGGACCATGACTTGAGCTGAAATAAATAGTTGGACACTTGGGGCACCTGGATGGCTCAGTCAGTTAAGTGTCTGACTTTGGCTCAGGTCATGATCTCACGGTTCGTGGGTTCGAGCCCCACATTGGCTCAGTGCTGACAGCTCAAAGCCTGGAGACTGCTTCAGATTTTGTGTCTCCCTCTCTCTGCCCCATCCCCGCTTGTGCTCTGTCTCTCAAAAATGAAAAAATGTTAAGAAAAATTTAAAAAAAAGTTTGACACTCAACCAACTGAGCCATCCAGGTGTGCCCCAACCCTCTCTATTTTTTACCTTGGCCCACAGCATAGAATATCACGGGTAGGATTGGCCAGGGTGATGAGAATGGGTATATAAATAGCCTCCTTTCAACTACCCACTTTGTAGTTAAAGCATCACTAATCCTCCTATTTTCTCAAAATAAAAGACTTACTTTTAACATACATACTTAGATTTGCTTTTTCCTATAAAAGATGTAAGTGAAAAGAGAAAAGTAGGGAAGCAAAAGAGGTAACTTTAACTTATAATCAATCTCTACCAGAAACCAAGCAAATAAGTAGAACCTTAGAATTTTTTAATTTCTCAGAACTTCTTAGGATTCTCAACCTCAGTGTTTCTGACATTTTGGGTCAGTTAATTCTTTGTTGTGAGAGGCTATCCCTGTGCATTGTGGGGAGTTTAGCAGCATCCCTGGCTTAGATGTACTGAGTACCAGTAGCACCGCCCCCCACACACATTGTGACAACCCAAAAAAGCCTCCAGACATTGCCAGATATCCTGGGAGGGGGTGCAGAATCACCCTCTGTTGAAAACCACTGCCTCAGAAATCTAGGTTTTTACTTTTAAAATAAGGTACCAGGGAAGACTGAAATTGAACTTCTGTTTGGAAGCAACACGTGGTCTAAGTCAAAAAAGACAAAAAGAAACAAGGTGATTTGGAAAGTATAGGCCCAGGATTAAAATATATATTGAGGTGGGCACCCAGGTGGCTTAGTCAGTTAAGCGTCCTTCTCTTCCTGCTTGGGGTTCTCACTCCCTTGGTCTCTGCCCCTCCCCACTCACGCACTTGCACTTCCCTCTGTCTTTCTCAAAATAAACACACACACACACACACACACACACACACACACACACATTTTGTTTTGAGGAAAGTAAACAATGTATATATATTGTTTTGAGGAAAGTAAAATCTTAAATCTTAATGTTGGCTCTTGACTTCACATCTGCTGATCCCTTTTCCCCCTAGGACTCTAGTCCAGCTCTTCACCCAGAGATCCTAGCCACACCCAGTTTAAGATAGATCAGGTATACTGTCTCATTACTATGTATATCTTTTAACAAGTCTGTTTTTAAATTGCTTTTATTGTAGTTAAATATAAAATTTACCATTTTTAACCATTTTTAAGTATTCAGTTCAGTGACATTAAGTACATTGATATTGTTGTGCAACCATCACCATTATCTCCAGAACATTTTCATTATCCCACACTGAAATACTGTACCCATTAAATAATAATTTCCCGTTCTTATCTCTCTGCAGCCACAGAGAACCACAGTTCTGCTTTCTATTTATATGAATTCAACAATTCTAGGTACCTCACAGAAGTGGAATCATACAGTATTTGCCCTTTTGTATCTGACTTATTTGACTTAGCTTTAAAGGTTCATCCATGTTATAACATGTATCAGAATTTCATTCCTTTTTACAGCTGGATAATAGTCCATTATATGTATACACCACATTTTGTTTATTCATTGAGTGATGAATGGGTGGGTAGCTTCCACCTTTTGGCTATTGTGAATAATGCTGCTAGGGACATAGGTGTACAAACATCTGTTCCCTAAGAAGCATGTTTTTTTTTTTTCAGTGTACAAATCTATATATTGAAAATTGAAACAAGGGAAGAAGTATAGTATAAATGCATATACAATGACAATTTATAATATATGATAAATATGACATGAATGAAGGGTTCACTTGTGTTAGATCCTACCTGAGTTATTCCATTTTCTCATCACCTCTGTGAGGTGTGGGTGTTGAGAGTCCAGGGTGGCAGGCTGGGAACACAGGTGTACCATTAAAAGTAATAGATATATAAGGGGCACCCAGGTAGTTCAATTGGTTAAGCGTCCGACTCTTGATTTCAGCTCAGGTCATATCTCACAGTTTGTGAGTTTGAGCCCCACATCTGGCTCTGAGCTGACGGTGTAGAGCCTGCTTGGGATTCTCTCTCTCTCCCTCTCTCTCTGCCCGTGCTCTCTCTCTTTCAAAATAAATAAATGAACTAAAAAAAAATCAACATGTAAGATATAGTATTTTACTTTATTTATGAAACTTTATATATTATGCATAATGTAGTAGATGTGAAAAACAATATAGTCCATGGCTATTTCCTTTCCATTTCATATTATCTAATATGTTTCCTGCTTTTGTGTATTTCATATTAATAGTACTTATTTGTTACTGATGTGAAATTTGTAGTGGAGCTAGATTTTCCAGAAAAACATTTTAGTGATTTTAGTGTGATTGAGAGGTTTTTATTGGGGTTTGGTGGTAGAGGGAAAGAGATAGAAAGGAAATTTCTAGTGATGGAACAAGAAACTGTGCTTGCTTTTAAGGCAGCTTAAGATCCTCTGACTACTAAAGGAAAATAAGGCAGGCTCAAAATTATGTGGCTATGCAAAATATTTCTCATAAGTTTTTTTTTCTTGTCCCGGTAAAAGATACCATTAATGTCATATTTATGTCATTAATAAACTTCCAGCATCCATGTAGTAGGGTATAGTAGTACAGTCAAAGTAAGAAGAGACAACAAAATTAAAAAATTTAAAAAATGAGATAACAATGAAATTTATTTCAGAAGCATTTATTTGTTGTATTACAGGATAGGGTATGTTTTATAAGCCTAAGGTTTATATATGCAGTTAAATCATACATGTAATGGTAGCCAAAGTTTGGTCTGTCTTTACAAACATTTTATAAATAAGGAAACTAATCTAAAGAAACTGGGGCACCTGGGTGACTCAGTCAGTTAAGTGTCCAACTTTGGCTCAGGTCATGATCTCGCAATTCATGAGTTCGAGCCCCACTTTGGGTTCTGTGCTGATAGCCCAGAGCCTGGATCCTGCTTCAGATTCTGTGTCTCCCTTTCTCTCTGACCCTCCCCTGCTCGCAGTCTGTCTCTCTCTCTCCCTCAAAAATAAACATTAAAAAAAAAAAGAAAATATAGCAAGTGCTCGTGCTCTCTCTCTCAAAAACAAATAAACATTTTAAAAAATTTTAAAAAAAGAATCTAAGTAGTTCTAAGGACTATGTTTCTTCCACTAGATCATTCTGCTTTTTCTCCAAAAGTACTCTGGGAAAACTGGGATGAATCTTTATATCTTTATTTGAAGTCATTAAAAAAATTATAAGCCTTCCTGAGGATAGCAAAATTGTGTGCTACTGCAAGATAATTACAGAGCTCACTCTAAGGAAGCAGAGGTAATGTCTGGTTTTAGGCTTCCTCTTTCTGCTCACTGTTGTCCAAATGATTCAGTGTTATGAAGAATATGAAATATTATTAAAGAAACTATTTCAGAAAGTTGGTTTATTGTATAGGTTTTATATAAGACTTTTCTTCTGATCAAAATATTTCTAAGACTATAGAAAAATATGACCTGGAATCAGTTTTCTAGAATTTCATCTTATCCAAATGTTGCAGAATTTTGGAATTCTTTGGAGTAAGCTCCCAACCAAAACCAAGTTTAAGAATTTAATTACAAGGTCCCTATTTGTTTATATCCCAATAACAAGCTTACTATTATGCAAATAGGCAATAAAAATATGGTAATTGTGGCCCCTTATTTAGAATTTTGAAATTAAGGATGTGTTTTTTAATGGTACTGATAAATCAACTGCTATTAGTATATGAAGATAAGACTTAGAGAAATGCTGCCTCCACCTTTAATGCTGGAAATACTTTCCAGTATTCTAGTCATGCTCTTTTGCAGGTTGGGCAACTAGAAGCCTCACTTCACAGCCTATTGATGTTCTCACCTGAATCTTGCTGTAGCCTCCTAACTGGCCTTGGCTGCCAGTCCCTCCTTGTTCTGATCCCTCCTTCACATTGCTAAGAGTTATTTCTCTAAAACACAAATATGACCTCAGCGATCATAGTATTAAGTCCAAACTCCTCTAAGCATTACATAAAGTATCTTTCATAACGTGATTCAACTTTTTCTACATTTTCTCAATTGCACTGAAATATGGGCAGTATAATGCCATCTCTTGTACACTTTACTACCTTTGCATGTGCTTCTTCCCCACCCTGGATTGATCTTTTCTTCACTTCACCTCGCAAGTGTCTAACCATACAGCAAGACACAGCTTAAATTTTAGCTCCACTGTAAAGTTTTCCCTAATTCCTCAGTGCATAGTTACTCTTTCTCTGCCTATGCCTGTGATACATATTTCTATTTTCAAATCCATAATACCACACTATAATTTGTTTGTTTACAAATTATTTGCATTACAGTGAGAGCTGCCAGAGAACAGGGACCATATCATCATTATTTCAGCATCCCTAGCAACTGATATAGTAAAGTTTTTTAGTTGAACTTTAGTTGTGGTCGGCCCTCATTTCACCTGATGCTCTATACCATTTGCTCCTAGAGCTATCATACAATATACAGGTACTCAGTAAATATTTGATGATGATGGTAATGGAAAAGAAGAGAAATTATTACATTTCATGTGCCATGTTTAAAAAGAAAGGTCTTTTTCTCCTGAGAGAAAAACTCAGGAATATGGTATTTTAGTACCTATAACGTTGAAATTATCGGAAAACTTCCCTCGCTCCAGGCATAGCACGTTCTCTGGTCCTAGGAATACAGGGTAACAAAAAGTTATACCACAAAATTAACCAGAAAAACAGAAGACAATCAAGGGATTTCAAGCAAAGAGTGATTTAATACAAGGAATTAGATAATACAATTACTGGAAGAACTGGAAGAACCAAAAAGAAAGGCAGACGATATTGCCCAGGGATGAGGAACTAGGAGAACTCTCTTGGAGCCTCCACTCATCTGCCGATGAGTGAGCCGACTCGCTCGTTCAGGAGTCTTGTTACTGCATAAGAAGTTACTTAACACTCAGCAGCTGCAAACAACAATCATTATTTCTCACAGTTCTGTGAATTTGCTGGGCTTAGCTGAGTGCTTCTGCTTCACATGCTGTTGTCTGAGGCTGCAGTCATCAGAGGGTGCAACTGGAATGAGATTTCCAAGGTAATTCACTCACCTGGCTGGTGGTTGGCACCGTCGGTTGGGATCTCAGCTGGAATGGTCAGTTGCAACTCCTTGATTCTCCATGCGGCTTGAACTTCTTAGAGTGTAGTGGGATTCTAAGGAGGAGTATCTCCAGAGTGTTCCCAAGGGAAGGAAGTGGACTGCAGGTTCTCTTAAGCCCTGGGCTCAGCCGTCCCAAAACATTCCTGCCACCACATTCTATTGGTCAGAACTATTTCAGGGACAGCCTAGACTCAAAGGGGAGGATACAGGTATCTCTGGCTTTTCCAGCATTCCAAGTTCTACCACTCACTTTTACGGAAGACCTACATTAGTACCTGTTTTTACTAACCAAAAGAAATCCGAAGAAGATCTTTGCTTTTACAAGGAAAGGTGAAAAGGGAAAATAGCATTCAGTGTTTGTTTGGCAGAGAGAACCTTACAGAGGCAGCATGCACGCTGAGCGGCAGAGTCGCACTGCTACCTCCTTCCCAGGAACTACACTCAGCCTCTCAGCATCAAGCCACCATAGCTTTGAACGGAGTCTGTGAGCATCTCTGCTTTATCCTGATTTATTTTGTGTATCCATCAGAAAGATGTGTCCCACGGTGTCAGAAAAGCCTAAGGGAGGTTATTTTTTCAGTCTTGGAATGCTCAAAAATTTTTTCATATAAATGAATAGTAATTGCTTCTTTGCCTTATGCCATTTCAGTTCAAAAGTTTTCATGCTCTACTTTTGGATAGTGGGGGAGAATACAGGAGGAGGATGTAGAAACATCCAGGAGGGGGATGAATTGTTGGGAGTGGGAGCTGTCTTTAGAGACTAGCTGTCACACTTGTCTTTGCACATGCTTGTTCTTTGCTCTGAAATGCTTTTTTATCATTTTCTGACAAATATTCAAACTGCAAAATCCAGCTTACATTTCAGCTTACATCTAGAGCCTTCTCTGATAACCTCAAATACAGTCAGTAACCCTTTATTTCCTGCATATAATCTGTGCCTGTGGTACATATTTCTGTTTTTGTATCTATCATTCCTTATTATGATTTGTTTGCTTACATATTTTTCTGTGAGAATATCTAGGAGACAGTAATCATATCATCATCATCATCATCTCCATATCTCTAGTAAGTGTCATAGTAAAGTTTTTGCAATTGAACTTCTAAGTATCTGCTTGTGGTCAGTACTAATTTAGTCTGGTGTTCTCCACCATCCTGTTCTTGGAGCTTCACCGTGGGGCCTAAAACAAGGGAGATACTCAGTGAATATTCAATGGTGATAATAATGGAAAAGAAGAAAAATGCCTTTTAAGTATTCTGTTTAGGAAGAAAAGACCATGTATGAGTCATTTAATAAAAATTTTCAGGAAAATTGATATTTTATTCCTGAAAGTTTTAAACTTCTCTAGAAAAATAATTTTCCCAGCATAGCACATTCTCCACTTCTGGGAACGTCAGATAAAATGTTATGCCGCATAATTAATCAGAAAATGGAAGCTACTTGAGGTATTTTAAGTGAAGAGGGTTTTAATACAGGAAATTAGATAACAAAATTGTTGGAAAGGCTGGAGGAGCTAAAAGAGATCAAGTTAGCCAGTGATGAGGAACTGTAGGAAGCTGCTTCTTCCCCTGGAGCCTACAGTTGTTTGCAGAATTCAACTCCTGCAAGACCCCATACTGCCCATTGCTCCCTGCCCCTATGCTGTTGATGCAAACTACCAGATGCCCATGTTTAGCTGCTACCCAGGTGCCACCGGAGCCAACTGTATGACAAGAGGGTGCAGCTCAGCTAGTGCCACCACTGCCTGAGCTAGAAGAGTGTTTCTTTCTTCCTTTAGCTTTCCAGTCTCTTGCACATGCCCACCGTTGACTGAATCCTGAACAGGATTCCTGCTGGCTAGGGAGGCCAAGGAAATTCCTAGGTTTCCCAGCCCTTGCAATACAATAAAATTGTGGGGATGATACTGAATGCACCACAATATCTAGAACATGGCATTATAAACTTGGCTTACAAAAGGAATATAGTAATCATAGCACTCATGATAGTTCTGCCCAGATGGAATTTTAGGATAGAAGAGTTTCTGTCTTATCCTTTTAAACATTTGATACAATAAATAAGAGGTTCTTTTTTTTTTTCAACTAGTGTCTAGAATTGCAGTACTCATAATCTTAGGTAACTTTCAGCCTTAGTTTTCTCACTAGTAAATTAGAAAACCTTCCTGACTTAGCAGTCTTTCAAAGGTACAGTGGTGGTAGGATCTTTAAACTTATTAGAGAAAAAAATATGTATGTGTACATATAAATGTGTATGTATATAAATGTTTTGATACATACACACAAATAGTGTGACAAAAAGATACTGTTTGAGAGAATGGAAATTTATTTTTGCCACCCAGTGATTATGAAGGACTTTGGTAGAGTACTGGTCAAAAGTCGAAATATAGCTCCACTAATGTTTATTGGGCATTGGCACTGAGCTTGGCACTAGAAACACAAAGATGCACATTCTACATTCCAATTCAGTAAGTATTCATTAAATATCCGTCTACTGGGTATTTAGGTCTTGGGTTTACTAAGATGAACAAGGCCAGACTTTTTTCAAGGAGATAGTCAAAGACTGATAAGCAAATGATTGCAAGATTGTGGTGTGTTGATAAGAAATTGAAAGTATGACCAAAAACAATTGAATGGCAGAATTTTAAAATTTAATTGACAGTTTAAGAAAACTTGGCATTTACTTAAAATTACTCAAGAAGATGCCATGTCTAGGGGAAACAATACTGGCTCTGAAATGAAACCGTCTCAGGCAGTTAGAATTGAGGGTATTTGGTCTTTAAATGCGTGTAAAATGCTCACTTTGGGAAATACTGAAATGTATTTTCTTTAAGGTCATATAATCCCACCACAAAGACAGCCACTGGGAACATTTTGATGTATTTCTTTGTAATCCAAGGGTATCTTTTTTAAGATAATGGAAATGAAACAAAAAATAGAGGCTAATAAGGTCACAAGGCATGGTAGGTTGCATGTAAATTAGAAGGCAAGAAAAAGAGCGAGAGCGAGAGAGAGAGAAAGAGAGAAGGATCTCTTTGGGCCAGGTATTTCACACTTCAAAATACACACTTGAGCTTAGTATCTTCTTCCCTCCACTTGCACTTGCCCTTTTTAGGAGTGACACCTCCATCTATCCAGTAATGCAGTCAGATACATCCAACTACTGTCAGAATAATCCTTCTAAAACAGTCTAATTTTATTGTTCCTTTGAAATCTTTCAATAATTCCCCATAGATTTTGGAATCAAGTGTCATTTTCTTATTTCACTATTTATAGCCCTTCACCATCTAGCTCCCACCCACCCTACTTGCTTGACCTGCCTTCCTGTTACCTACATAGTTCTCTGCACCAGCCATATTAAAAATTCTGTAGTTTCACAAAGGTGTAGCAGGTTTTCCAATCATTTTTGTCATTCTGCGTGTTCTTTTCTCTCTAGAATGCCATTACATATCCCCATCTTTTCCTCTGCTTAATTACTTCTCAAAAACTCAAGGGTTGCCTTTCAGGATGCTGCAATCTATTGTGTTCCCCCAATGCACCAGGCACATATCTCTAACATAGCATTTGTCATGCTGTCCTGGAATTACTGTGTTTTTATCTTTTATTCAACTCAACCAAGAGCTCCTTGAGGATAGGGACTATATCTTGATGATCTTGAGACTCCTGCTTCTATCACAGTACCCAACATATAGTAGATGTTATAAACATTGGTTGAAGGAATTTATGTAAATTGGTAGATAAAAGGACTGGTGAGTTTTATTAATAATCTTCAGGAAATACATTTGGAAATTGTAGCAAATATTGTTAGTTGCTTCCACAATAGCCATCTCCCCTTTTTTTATTATCAAAACTCGTTTCAGTGTGGTAGTGTACCACAGGGCATGTATCCTGATAGATCCAAGGCTGTCATGGTATCTCCTTCCCTCTTTGCCAATAATACATTTTGGTTGACCATGATAAGGCATAGAGGGAAGCTACGGAGCCTTCAGAGAGAGGTCTTGTTACTTTCTCTTCTTTTCTCCCTTCCTGCTCTGTTTACAGTTCTGTGAGGCATGTGGAGCCTGGAGTTGGGGCAGCTGTCCTCTAATCTTAAGGCAGCAGACTGGAGAACAAAAATTAACATGCTGAGAACTGTGGAGGGGGAAAGACAGAGTCTGGGTCTCTGAAGGGATAACTGAGCCACACCAATCCTAAATCCTAAATTGCCTATCACATCAAACTTCCTTTTATGTAAGATAATGAAAATGGCTTCATTGTTTAGGCCACTGAGTGATTGAATGGTGGCCCCAAGAAGACATGTCTATATCCTATCCCCCAGAAGCTATGAATGTGACCTTATTTGGAGAAAAGTTCTTTGCAGATATAATTAAATTAAGGGTCTTGAGATAAGCTGATCCTGGATTATCTGGGTGAGCCCTTAATCTGGTAACAAGTGTCCTCATAAAAGAGGAGGAGAGATGGAAGTGCTGGAGAAGGCAATGTGAACACAGAGACAGAGATTGGAATTACCCAGTGACAATCCAAGGAATACATGGAGCCACCAGAAGCTGGAAGAGGTAAAGGGTTCTCCTCTAGAGCCTGTGGAGGGAGAATGACTCTGCTGACACCTTGATTTGGGGCTTTTGACCTCCAGAACCATAAGAAAATTAGTTTCTGTTGTTTTAAGCCATCCAGTTTGTGATAGTTTGTTATGGCAGCCTCAGAAAGTAATACAAACTGTAAGTCAATTATCTGTTGGTTGCAGCCAGAGAGATCTTAATTAATATAACGATTAAGTTCAAACCAAACATATGAAAAAACAGGTATTGGTATTAATTTAGGAAGATCCTGGAATCCCTGAAAATTCTTTCCATAGGATTTCAAACTAAGGTTGGTACTAATCTTGTCAGATATGGGAGTTAAGCATATCTCTGACTCCATTTCACTTTCCCCTATATCACTCTCCCTCAGGGACTAATAGCTGGTAGCAGAGATGAAAGTTATGCCCTCCTCAATGAGAAAGAATGAAATCTGGCCATTCGTGGCAACATGGATGGAACTCGAGGGTGTCATGCTAAGTGAAATAAGTCAGGAAGAGGACAGATACCATATGTTTTCACTCATAAGTGTAACAGGAGAAACTTAACAGAGGACCATGGGGGCGGGGAAGGGGGGAAAAATAGGGAGAGGGAGAGACAAATCGTGAGAGACTCTTAAATGCTGAAAACAAACTGAGGACTGAAGGGGGAGGGGGAAGGGGGGTGATGGGCATGGAGGAGGGCACTTGTGGGGATGAGCACAGGGTGTTTTATGGAAACCAACTTGACAATAAACTATAAAAAAGAAGTTATGCCCTCCTTAAGATGATTTTTTTTAAACTATTTTCTGTCAACCTTATTCCATTTTGATTGCCTTTGTGAAAGAGCAAGACCACTCAGTGGTTGTTCCTACCCATTCAGGGGCCTGAGCGGAGGAGCTACAGAGCAGTTTTCAGTGGCAGGCTGAACGCTCCAGTCTGAATAGGCACAAAGGGCACCTGCCCGCCTCCAGACCAGTCCACAACTTCAGATTGAATAGTAGTGAACTCAGGAGCTGGAACAGTCCATTTACCCAGAAATTCCTCCTTGCTCACAGCCTTTTCAGCAGCGGCCTGCTCTTCCTTTTCAATCTCTTCAGGATCTCTGTAGAAGTAAAGATCAGGCATGACCTCCCATGGCCATTCACGGGAAATGGTGCCACACGTGCTCAGAACTTCCCAGGCCAACATCCACCACATCAGACCCACTGAGTGAGCTCCCTTGTTGCAACGGATGACATGGCAATGTTCACTTAGTGCAGAGGAGAGTCTGTGTCAGACAGCGATGGTAGACAGGTTAACATAAAATGTCTCTGTGAGAGGCTGGTGGTCAGCCCAGAGATCAGTAACCACCAAAAGTCTCGGTTCTTGGAAGGCTGCAGGATCTGGTTAGTGAAGGTTCTAGGAGTGAAGTGGTCAGCAAGAGGAGTGGCTCCAGTAGCAGCAGCAAACTTCAGCACAGTTTGCTGGCCAGTGTTTCTGTAAGCTATGACCCTGATATCAGCTGGGTTTTCAATGGCAACAATGACATGAGCTGCCAGTAGAAGCTTCTCCTAGGTTCTCTTCAGATTTATGATAAATGCCATCACTTTTCCTTTTATAGATATACTGTTCCATTTGGAAGGTTGGTGCCACTTAAGTGGGTTCCTGCTGCAAGGAATTTGAGGACATCCTCCTACATTTGCAGGACATCAAGGGCATGGACCTTGTGAAAGTTTCCCTTTAAGTTATGACAGGAACGCAGAACAATGCCATATGGACCCCTCCCTAGGCAGCATGGGAAAGATCCTTTTTTTGAGAGAGAGAAAGAAGACGCAAGTGAGCAAGGGGCAGGGTGAGGTGGGGAGAGAGAGAGAGAGAGAGAGAGAGAGAGAGAAGTGGGGCTCACCCAAAGCAGGGCTTGAGCTTACCCAAAGTGTGGCTCATGCTCACCTCATGTGGGGCTCGAGCTCACCTGAAGTGGGGCTTGTGCTCACCTGAAGCAGGGCTTGAGCTCACCCAATATGGGACTCGAATTCATGAACCGTGAGATCATGACCTGAGCCAAAATCAGATGCTTAACACCTGAGCCACCCAGGTGCCCTCGTGGAAAAGATCATTAAGACCAATTTTGATGAAGTTAGATTCATCCCTGGTCCAGCTCAATATGGGAATTTTTTTTTGTTCCTGTTTTTAAATATAAGCAAAAGAGATTGGGATTTGAGGTAGCTTCAAAAATATATATAATTGGAACAGAAAAAAATATATATAAACATTTAAAAGTCAGGAAAAGAATAAAAAGAAAAGCAAGACCAGGATACATTTGGAATGAAATATGCAAAATTGAAATTATTACGGATCAAAGCAAAAAGAGTTAACAATTATGTGATCCACGTTTTCCTTAAGAAAAAACATATTAGTTTCAAGAAAAGGAAAGCTTTGTTTTTCCTGGAAGTTATTCTTTAAGAACTTACCATTTAGGTTTCAATTTAAATATCACTTTCTCAAGAAGAGTTTCCTAATGACATCTTCCCTCCAAATTAGATACCACTACTATGTGCTTACCATTGTGTCACTTTAAGATCCTTAGAAGACTATTAAGTTCTTTGAGCAGAAAGACTGATCAGCTTACCCTTGTATCCTTGGTTCCTACTCCATTGCCTGGCATGTTGCAATATTCAGGGTTTTTTTTTGGGGGGGGTTAGTGGGTTAATAAGACTTCATGGAAGGGATGGGGTCTAGTTCCCATTCTAACAATGCATTGAGTATGATCCAAGCTGTGAGTGGGACAGAGTTTTTCTTAGAAAATAGCTTGGAGTATGTTCTAAGACATGAAACAGTTAACAGTTTAAAGCCTGTTTAAAATTATTTTGCCCTACAAAATGTTCACTGTGAACATAGCAGCTGCCCTTTGAAGTCATAGAACAGTGTTAGTAATGACACATGGCACATGGATTTTAAGCAGCACAGCTTCCTGTTGAACCCTCTGAGATGAACCAGCTGAACCCACTTATCAATCTTAGTCTCATATAAAGCAGGACAACCAGGGCACCTGGGTGGCTCAGTTGGTTAAGCGTCTGACTTCGGCTCAGGTAGGTCATGATCTCACAGTTCATGAGTTTGAGCCCTGCGTCGGGCTCTGTGCTGACTGCTAGCTCAGAGCCTGGAGCCTACCTTTGGATTCTGTGTCTCCCTTTCTCTCTGTCCCTCCTATGCTTGCACTGTTTCTCTCTCTCTCTCAAAAATAAATTAAAAAAAAAAACATAAAAAGCAGGACAACTAGGCAGTATGTGTCTCCCAAAATGATTGCTATGATGCTAACAATACTACTAATGAAGTATTCTTGCCTCTCAAAAAAGTGGAATCTGCAAGTTTCTAAAGCTAACTTCCATTATAGGAAATAGAGGAGATAAAGGAACACAATGAAGCAAACAGACAAATCCAGAATAGGGTGATTTCAATAGGACAACTGGTATCTGTAATCAAGTCAATGGCATCAAAAAAGTGTAAGGGAGAAGAGACTGCTCTGGATTAAAAGAAGCTTAAGAAACAACCAAATGCAACTGGTTTAAATATCTGATTTCAACAAACAAATTATAAATAGATAATTTTGACACAATTAGGAAAATCTCAATTAGATAACACCAAGAATTATTGTAAGTTTGGTTACATGAATTTCTCAGTTTGGGTTCTCCCAGACCCAGAGATAAAGATTCAAAAGCAAGAAGTATGGTTGAGAAGGGATCCCAGGAGACACAGGAAGAAGAGAAGGAAGTGAGATGAGGAAGGAATAGAAGCCAATAAAAGTTGCACTATTAAGCAATCTAACCACTGTGGGCAAGTGGAACTTAATCTCTGATGTACTTTGGGAAATAGTGTGAAATATACCTCAGAGCTAATCCCCACCCACAGGCCAAGGGACCTGGGTTACTTACATACCAACTCCCATCAGGCACTGGTTCAGCTGTGCCCATGGGAGAAGACAGAGTGGGCTCTCCAAGGGCCAGAGAAAGCCATCAGGCAAAGAATACACACTCAAATGGTAAGAGCCAAAGTGATATGGGAAAAAGCACCAATATCATTTGCTACAGTGTGACAATAGTGTGGTGGTAGTGTAAAAACATGACCTTTCTTAAAAAATGTATACCGCAATATGTGAGGGTGAAATGATGTCTGAGATTTGCCTTAAAATACTTCAACAATAAAAAACAGATGAGGAGCACCTGTCCAGCTTAGTCGGTAGAGCATGGGACTCTAGATCTTGGAGGCCATAAGTTCGAGCCCCACGTTGGGTGTAGAGATTACTTAACAATAAAATCTTTAGGGGCATTTGGGTGGCTCAGTCGATTAAGTGTCCAACTCTTGATTTCTGCTCAAATCATGATCTCATCGTTTGTGAGATAGAGCCCTACATCAGGCTCTGTGTTGCCAGTGTTGAATCCCTGCTTGGGATTCTCTCTCTCCCTCTCTCTCTGCCCCTCCCTCAGTTGTGCTCACTCACTCTCTCTCTCTCTCTCTCAAAATAAATAAATACACTTTAAAAATTAAATATTTAAAAATTAAAAAAATGACAGGTGAAATAAATATGGTAAAACTTGATAATTATTTAGATCAGTCATGGGTATGTGGAAGTTAACTATGCTAACCTCTCTACTTCTGTGTATATGAGATTTTTTTTACAATAAAAATATTTTTAAGGTACACCTAAGTAATAAAAATGTCAGTTGGGCTGCCTGTAGTAATTAGATATAGATTATTTCATTTAGAGAACATCTGACAAAAATAATGTTTTTATTTTAAAATAGTTTACTTTAAGCTTTTCTTTCTAGCTATAGGTTTGGCCTAAAAGGTTTTCACAGTAGTCCAAGTTGGCTGGGATCTGGGAGCTACCTTTTAATTGCTTTTTTGGGATGGAGCCAATCAGCGAACTGGACCAAACACATTTTACAGATGGTCCAGCAGCCCAGGGCTGCTGTGGCCTCCCTAGGCTGGTGTGTTAGGAGTCCCCCATCCTCTGTAATTGGGTTTTCTAACATCTGTGAGGCACTTTCTTTTCTTAGTTGCAAACACAAATCTACCTGCTTACACACAACAGAAAAGCTAATACCGGCCCAACAGCTGAACCCTTTGGTTCTCCTTGCCTTTGTTGACACTCTTGGATTTAGACTCTTCTTGTCTTCCTGGACTTCTGACACTCATGTGCATGGATCTGATAATAGAATATTCAAACACTTCTTCCTGGGTCAACAAGTCACCGAGCCTCAAAGTTTGCTTGCTTACATCAGGACTATCCACTATCCCCAACTACTTCATTAGACTTTTAGGCTTGTCCTTTTTACACGCTCCACAATACCCCTTGGCACTGTTTTATAATTATTTGTTCATATCTGTTATGTTAATTCATTGAGAAAGGATTACAGTAGACGGCGTTTTTTGAGGGTGACAAAACCCTGACATGACTCGCTTAGGCAAAAAGAAAATCTATTGTCTCATGAAACTAAATCACAAGGACAGGGGAGTAGTTAGCAATATGAACAAAGGGGACTAGGATTTTTTTATTTGTTATTCTTTGAACAAAGATCTGGGAATTAACAGCCTAGCTTGCCTTTTACCATACCAGAATCCCTTCCCTCAATACCTCTATGCTACCCGCACAGGCAGCCCTAATTAGGTATAGCCTGGCTCCATAAGCTGGTCCTGGAGATTAGATTGTCAGGTGAGCAACTGGGTTCTTCTGTACCCAAATAAATACTTACCATGTGCCTATTTACATGTCAAGCACTGTTAGGTTATGGATGAGTGTATGTAAAGGATTTGGTCCCTGTTCTCAGTGGAAATCTCAATGTTATTATCACCTTGGCTACCACTTTGAGGAGTCACTTCGTGTGTTCTCAACAATCCCACTCCACCTTGGCTCTTTGCAAACTGGGGATCCTAGTTATTTTTAATATGTTTTGCAGTACAGTATAACTCTAGCTGGTAGATTATGAAGTTTCTTTAAACATTCATTGCAAACTCTCAGGTTTGTAATGAACAGAAGGTTTTCTAATTTTCTACTAGACATTGATTGTTTCCAGGCACTTAGCCAAATTATGGAAAGAAATTTATTTTAAAGATTCATTTTTAGATTTTATTATTTTAAGATATATGCTTTTTTTTCAGTTAAGGCAAGCTGTTTTCTGTTTATCTTTTTTTGTTTGTTTCTGTGTTAGGCTATAGTAATATCCTCCAAATCTTACTAGTTTAAAATGACAAGAGTGTATTTCTTACTCATGCTATATGTCCATCTTTGGACAGTAGGGGCTCTGCTCCACGTTGTTCTCACTAAAAGATGCAGATTCACAGTGGCTTCACTACCTGAAACATCACTGGGAACCATGGCAAGGGGAGGGAGAAGGGCAAATCCTGCAAGATCTCTTAAATTCTTCCTCCCGGAAGTGACACTCATAACTTCTATTCAGTTTTATTGGCCAAAAGAAATCTCATGGCCACTTCTAGCTTCAAAGGGGCAAGGAAGTACCACGTGCCTGGAAGGGAAAAAAAAAGTCAAATATTGGGGAGAAGCAATGTTTTCTTCTGGTTACCAAATATTCATTTAATTCTTCCTCATTCATGCAAAATACATTCACCGGCTTGCCAAGGTAGACAACCTAAAAACTCCATCTAGTCAGGGCATCCAGATCAAAACCCAGAACCTCTGAGTGATGTGCAGTAACCTCTACATTAGGTACAGATGTGGCTCCTTTTGACATCAAAACCTATGCCTGAAAAGTCAAGTTATCTGTCCCCGTGGATAGGATAACCGCTGTAAAGATTCCCTTCAGGAAGGAGACATGTAGCAGAGGCAGACACCTATCTGTGGCAGTTCTGAAATTCTGTTCGGCAGCTATTCTGAGGACCTTATATCACCCTGGGGAATGAGGAATATTTCTTCAGTAAACTCTGACTCTGCCCCTTGTCAGTGATTTCCTTGTTCTTTGCTCTCCATTGCTCCTGATTCTTTCTGTCAATGATTTTCTCCATTAGTATCCTTGGCCATATCTGGAATGGGTGTTTGGGGGAATATGCCCTCCTCCTTTCTTTCCAGGGATATTGGAGTTCTCAGAGTGAATAGTCATGATCTCTTTTATTTAGCCTAGTCTAGTAATTATTTTGAAACTGCAACTCTCTCAGAAACTTAATGAAAAGGGAAAAATACCCAAACTAGTCATTTTCATCAACTCCATAAGCCAGTAGTCACCTCCATATATCCTTTCAAGGCATGATTCTCATTTGATGTAATTCTTTGTTTTCTCTCTCCCTCTCCCTCTCTGTCTCTCATTGTGATTACAAAGATTTATCAGACTTGATGTGAGGGTCACTTCCCCTTAGTCTCTTTTCTCTGAGCCATTGTATCTAAATAACCTTAGTTGGTTGGACCTTTGATCTGGGACCTATTAATCTATACAGAGATGTAAAAAATTGGTGAAACCAACATTCTCTTAACTTGATGCATTGCCTTCAGGCTGAGTTTTTGTCATTGCAAACATTCCTCAGTTTTATCTTTAATTATTTGGGGTTGAGAAATAGTTGCCTGTTGAGTCCTCAAATTGGTGATTATTTATTCTCTTCATTCTTGCTTGCAAACCGGTCAATTCTTTTTTTACCTCATACCTTTTTTGTAGTATCTTGTCAAATGCAAGCCAACAGAAATGAGCATAAAACATTCCTTTTTTTCCAGTCTGTCACTTAAGCTACAAATTTATTACATGATCTGTCTCCCAAATGAACTGTAGGAAACAGTTTTATGAAACGTTTTATCACTGCGTAACATGGATTGCTATCTTTCCATCCTCTGAAAATGGTTTTCTTGGTACCTGCCATCTGTCTCTTAAATATTTAAGTTCTTGTTATGGCAGCACCTCACTTTAGATAACAATTTCTATCTTCTACTCATGTTCTAGATTTTGCTGCAGTAACAACTCTTGAGTTCCCAGTGGTTCAAAATTATAAAGATTTATTTATCATTCATGTTACTTGTTTTCACAGTATGGAGCAGAGCTACACAAATAGACACATAGCCTACCTCTCAGCGTTCCCAAAGACATGATGCTTAACCTGTTAGATACCTGAAGACTTTCCCAAGGTACACAGAAAGGATAAATTTTAAGAAGTCAATTTCTACAGCTTCAATTAACATATATCTCTTTCCAAAGATTGATCTGCCTGAGTATGAGCTTGTGATGGAAGTGTAGATTCTCCTTTCTCACATTCCCTGTCACAATTGTTTTTTTCCCCATTCTATATAAACCCTGCTCATATCTCAAATTCTTCTCAATGCATTTTCTGAGACATTAAAAACTTCCATGCCATAGAAAAGGAAAATATGAATATGGTTGTTAATGTAAAGAAAGTGAATGGCTGGGTAGCAAATCCTTTTCCAAGTCAGGTGATTTCAAATTTTTTTCTTCCCCCCAATTTAAAGAACTTAATTGAGTTGTCAGTGGAGAAATCAGTAAAAATTATGGGTCTCTTAATCTCTCTTTGATGAGAGATTATTATATAATTTTTTTGCCTGTAACTCAGAAGTTCAAAGAAGGGAGTGGCATTACTCTGACAAAATTCTTTCCATTCCCAACTACTTATTTATGTAAACAGGGTTCTCAGTGCTTACATCTTTTGAAACAGAAAGCTAGGAATAGAACTGACGCTGCCGAATCCTCTTTCATTGTAGTAAAGTTATATTCATCCATATAAAAAAAATTTAAATGGCCCATTCAACTCATTAAGAAATGCATTTCCAATAAAATTGGACTTATATGTTTAGTAATTATTTATCAAAATATGTGATATATTTTCATTGTCTTCATAGTACTAATGATTGGAATTATATATATATATATACATATATGTATATATATATATGAAAGAATTTTTCCCAACATTTTAGAGCCTTATGATCAGAGGAAACAAGTGCTTTTTGTAATGAAAAGTTGCATGCTTATTTTTGTTGCAAAGAACTATGATAAGACAACCAATGAAAGGGATGCCTGGCTGTTTCAGTCGGTGCAACATGCAATTCTTGATCTCAGGATTGTGAGTTCAAGCCCCATGCTGGGTGTAGAGATTACTTAAAAATAAATAAATAAACAAATTTAAAAAAGAAAAGAACATCTTTACTCTTAGAACATGTTTGCTGAACTATTTAGGGGTAAAGTGTCATGATGTCTACAACCTATTTTTTTTTAAGTTTATATATTTATTTCGAGACAGAGTGTGAGTGGGTTAGGGGCAGAGAGAGAGGGGAGAGAAAATCCCAAGCAGGCTCTACGCTGTCAGTGCAGAGCCCAATGCAGGGCTTGAACTTGTGAACTGTGAGAACATGACCTGAGCCGAGATCAAGAGTCAGAGGATCAACCAACTGAGCTACCCAGGCACCCCTGCAACCTACTTTTAATTGGTTCAGAAAAAACAAACTACACCCATGCAAAGAAAATATGATAAAATGTTGACAAATATTAAGTCTATTCTAGATAGATGCTAATGGAAGGTATATGGTGTTGAATTGGGTTTTTTTTTTCATTTTTCTGTATACGTGGAGTTTTTCCTAATAAGGTGTTAATAAAAATAAATACCTATAGTTATAACTTTCAAATTGAAGGCATTGTGGACCTATGTAATATTTTTCTGCAGGTTAACAACACCAGTCATATGCAGGTGTCACTGATTAGAGCAACTGTATGCCATTTCAGTGGTAGGTAGTTCGACTATACATATTGAAATAACGAGATATCATCAATATGACAACAAGCTGATGATTGCCAGGTGGGGGGATGGGCAAAAATGGGTGAAGGGGAGTGGGAGATACAGGCTTCCAGTTATGGAATGACTAAGCCATTGGAATAAAAGCCACAGCATAGGGAATATAGTCAATGGTATTGTAATGGTGAGGTATCAGGACAGATGGTAGCTACACTTGTGGTAAACATAGCATAATGTATCAACTTGCTGAATCACTATGTTGTACATCTGAAACTAATAAAACACTGTGTGTCAACTATACACAAATTTTAAAAATGGAAAAAAAGACGAAGATACAAAATAATTATTGAAATATAAGGAAACATTTAAATGATACTTAAAATGGCAATATTAAGATTATTTTGCATTCAAAATGAATAAATTGTTACCTAGAAAAGTTATGTAAAATTTATAATTCCACCACGAATTTGAACAAATGAGATTCCTTTCCATTTTCTCATGTGTTAGACTGTCAAATTGGACATTACAAAGTTATGCATTAGAGACATGTTTATTTTTCTGTGAAAATTATGAATAAAAATGTGTTTTTACATAAAAAAATAACTAGGGGCACCTGGGTGGCCCAGTGAGTTCAGCGTCCAACTCTTGATTTCAGCTTAGGTCATGATCCCACGGTTGTGTAATCGAGCCCCACGTCCAGCTCCATGCTAAGTGTGGAGTCTGTTTAAGATTCTTTCTCTTTCTCCCCTCTCCCCCTTCTCATGCTCTCTCTCTAAAAAATAATGATAATAAAAAATAAAATTTAAAAAGTTTTAAAAATTAAAAAAATTTAAAAACCTAAATATTACGTGTCTGGAATATAGTAAATGCCCAGTCTGTTTGTTGAGCTAGTATTGTAATGGAAAGAATGCTAGGCTGGGGGCATGGAGCGCAGTGTTTTCTAATCTTAGGCCTGTCCCTATTTAGGCATAAGACCTGGAGATCACTTATCTTTTCTAGACCCTACCTTCCTTATTAAAAAACGAGAATGGGGGCACCTGGGTGGCTCAGTCGGTTAAGCCTCTGACTTTGGCTCAGCTCATGATCTCATGATTTGTGGGTTCAGTTCCACCTCCCTGTCAGGCTCTGTGCTGACAGCTCAGAGCCTGGAGCCTACTTCGGATTCTGTGTTTCTCTCTCTCTCTGCCCCTCCACTGCTCACGCTCTGTCTCTTTCTGTCTCAAAAAATAAACATTAAAAAATGTTTTTTTAAAAAGGAGAGATTTACATAAGATGGCCTCTATGCTCTCTTTAAGTATCTAGGCACATGAATATAAATTTCCTTAAAAGTTGGGAAAGTTTTCATTTCTATAAGATGTTAGAAGTTTGAAATTTTTTACCCTAAAAGAAAGCTGGGCTTAATAGAAAACCTGGAGCAATATAATAATAACAACTTATAGTTGATCAGAACTGACATTTACATAGCAATTGTTAAGCTGGTAAGTACTTTCTTCACACATATGATCTCAGAATCTATCTGACAACTCAGATACTGATACTAAATGGCTTGGTTTGGAGCATCTGGATGGCTCAGTCGATTACATATCCGACTCTTGATTTCAGTTCAGGTCATGATCTTAGGGTTGTGAGATCAAGCCCCATGTCAGGTTCTGCACCGGGCTGGAGCCTGCTTAAAAGTTTCTCTCTCTCTCTCTTCCTTTGCCCCTTCCCTACTCGTGCGCTCGCTCAAAATAAATAAATAAATAAATGCCTTGGTATTATATATAACTTATGAATTTATAAGCTGAAATTATCTAAATGTTCTCCAGAATAGGATAAAGATCTGTAGCCAACTAGAGAAAAAGGGGGAATGTGTCATATATGATTGAAATAACAGCCTGGCTCTCACTCCAGCGTGTGTCAGAAAGTTTATTATGGGTATATCTATTAGTTAACAGAAGGGGAGCCGGTAAATGGATACTTCAGTGGAAATTATAAACCTAAAAGCTTTGATTCAGGAAGAAACTATAGGTGAAAGTAGCATTTGATGAAAAGGCTTGCTGGGAGACAGCACAAAGCAAAGTTAAGCCCTTGGATCTGATACCAAGCCTGTATCTAAATGACAGCCTGTCCTTTCTCCACCAAGTGACTTTTGGAAACTTACTTGACTTCTATGTGACTCACTTTCCTCATTTATAAAATGTGGATAAAAATAATACCTATTTCTTAAGAGTTGTTATGCAGATTTAAATATTTAATATTTATAAAATATCTAGAATAGTGATTACACAAAATATAACTTCTTTGTTAAATAAAATTTTTAAATGTAAGTACCTTCTCAGCAGCATATTAACAGGATTATATGCCATTATCAAGTGGGATTTATTCATGGAATGCAAGGGTGCTTCAACTATGAAACCTGATCAATGTAATATGCCACTTTAACCCAGTGAAGGAAAAAAGCATATGATCATCTCAAACTGATGCAGAAAAAGCATTTATCAACACCATTCCATGATAAAACTAGGAATAGAAAAAAATTACCTAAACATAATAAAAGTCTTATATAAAAAACCAGCAGCAAATATACTCAGTAGTGAAAGACTGAAAAAGCTTTTCCTCTAAAATGAGGAATAAGATAAGGATGCCCCACCCACCATTTCTACACAAAATCGTACTGGACGTTCTATCCAAGAAATAGAAATAACAGGCATCCAAATTTAAAAGGAAGAAGTAGGGATGCCTGGGTGGCTTAGTGGGTTAAGCATCCAACTCTTAATTTTGGCTTAGGTCCTGATCTTGGCTCAGGTCATGATCTAATGGTTGATGAAATCAAGCCCTGTGTTGGACTCTGTGGTAGCAGCATGGATTCTTGGGATTCTCTATCTCCCTCTTTCTCTGCCCCTCCCCCACTAGCTTATGTGTGCTTTCTCTCTCTCTCTCTCTTTCTCTCTCTCTCAAAATAAATAAACTTTAAAAAAATAAATTTATCTCTGTATAGATGATATGATCTTACAAGTGGCAATCCCTAAAGATTCCACAAAAAACTGTCAGAACTAATAAATTCAGCAAAGTAGCAGGATACAGAGTCAACACACAAAAATCAGTTGCATTTCTGTACACTAACAACAATCTGAAAAGGAAATTATGAAAATAATTTCATTTATAATGACGTAAAAATACTTAGGAATTAACTTAGCCAAGGAGGTAAAAGACTTGAATAATGAAAATTACAAACCATTAATGAAAAAATTTAAAGACAACATAAATAAGCCAAAGATATCATGTGTTGATGGATTGGAAAACTTAATACTGTTAAGCAATCAATACTACCCAGAGTGATTTACAGATTCAGTGTAATCCCTACCAAAATTTCAATGACTTTTTTTGAAGAAATAGAAAAGCCTATCTTAAAATTTGTATGGAATCTCAATGGACTCTAAGTAGCCAAAGCAATCTTGAAAAAGAAGAACAAAGCTAGGGGTGCCTGGGTGGCTCCTTCAGTTAAGCGTCCGACTTCAGCTCAGGTCATGATCTCGTGGTTTGTGAGTTCGAGCCCTGCATCAGGCTCTGTGCTGACGGCTGAGAGCCTGGAGCCTGCTTCAGATTCTGTGTGTCCTCCTCTCTCTGCCCCTGCCATGCTCATGCTCTGTCTCTCTCTGTCTCTCAATAATGAATAAACATTAAAAAGAAAAAAAAAAAACAAAGCTGGATGACTTACACTTCCTAATTTCAAAACTTACTACAAAGCTACAGTAATCAAAACAGTGTGGTATGGTGTAAAAACAGACATACAGATCAGTGGAAAAGAATAGAGAGCCAAGAAATAAGCCCTAACATATATGGTCAAAAGATTTCTGACTAGGGTGCCACAACTGTTCAATGGGGGTAGGACAGTCTTTTCCAGAATGGTGCTGGGAATACTGGATATCCACATGCAAAAGAATGAAATTGGACCCTTCCCTAACACCATATATAAAAATTAGGTCAAAAGGGATGAAAGACATACATGTAAGACCTAAAACTATAAAACTCTTAAGAAGGAAATATAGGATAAAGTCTTCACAATATTGGATTTGGCACTGATTTCTTGGATTTGACCCCAAAGTCAAAGGCAACAAAAGAAAAAATAGACAATTTACATTTCATAAAAACTAAGACATTTTGCACATCAAAAGACACTATCAACAGAGTAAAAAGGCAAATGACAGAATGGGAGAAAATATTTGCAAATCAAATATATGATAAGGGATTAACATGTAGAATATATAGAGAATGCCTAAAACTCAACAATAAAAAACAACTTTATTAAAAATTCGGCAAAGGACTTAAATAGGCATTTCTCCAAAGAAGATGTGCAAAAGGCTTATTAGCACATGAAAAGATATTCCACATCACTAATCATTAGGAAAAGGCTAATGAAAACTACAATGAGATACCCCTTTACACCCATTAGGACGTAATAATCAGAAAATAAGTGTTGGAGAGGATGAGAAATTGGAACACTTGTGTACTGTTGACAGGATGTAAAATGGTAACTGCTGTGAAAAGCAGTGTAGTGATTCCTCAGAAAAGTAAGCATAGAATTACCACATGATCCAGTAATTTCACTTCTGTCTGTAAACCCAAAAGAACTGAAAGCAGAGCCTTGATCAGGTATTTGTATACCCATGTTTGTAGCAGCATTATTCACGGTAGTTAAAATGTGAACACAACCCGGGTGCCCGTCTACAGATAAATGGAAAAGTAAAATGTATTATAGACATACAATGGAGTATTTTTCAGCCTTTCAAAGGAAGGAAATTCTGACATATGCTACAACTGGGTGAACCTTAAGGACATTATGTTAAGTGAAATAAGAAGGTCACAAAAAGAAAAATTCTGTAAGATTCCACTTATATGAGGTACTTGGAGTAACCGAAATCAGAAAGACAGAAAGATCAGAAAATCAGAAAGACAGAAAGTAGAATGGTGGTTCCCAGGGGTGGGAAAGGAGGGGGAATTAGGAGTTTGCGTTTGATGGATATGTTACCAAAGTGGCAGTTTCTTTTCCTACTTAGTACAGTTCGCCAAATAACCAAACAGAATTTGATGGCAAGCAGGTAGTTTATTCAATGACCAGAGAATGGAGTAAGGAACCCATGGTTTGTTTTTGTTTGTTTGGGTGTTTGTTTTAAGTAAGCTTCATGCCCAGCATGGAGTCCAACACAGGGCTTGAATTCTGGACCCTGAGATCAAGACCTCAGCTGAGGTCAAGAGTAGGACGCTTAACTGACTCAGCCACCGAGGTGCCCCAGGAACCCATGTTCTAAAGGCACCTTCTCCCTGATTAGGTCTTCTGGTCAGTGTTTTAAGGGGTTAGAGTAATTAAGGGACTGGTAAGGAAGTTGACAACGGGATTTTTTGGAGAAGGGGGAAAAGATTTCTCAGAATCAGAGTGCCCCCTCTTTTCCTCCCTTAAACAGGTGCAGTCAGATCTACTGTGGTGGTAGGTATGTTTTTTATTATTACAATTAGATGGTAATGATCCTGAGATAATCTGGAAGGTTAGCACAGTATCTAACCTGGATTATATCAGACAAAAACTAGGTTGTGGTGGCTTGTTTGGAACTTGCAGCCTCTGGCATCCAGCCCTTAGTTTCTGGTGGCAAGCAGCACCTGTAAGTAAGGCTACAAAACTAGGTTATTGTGGCTTTTTGGAGCTTGTTAGTGAGTCCCTGGTGACAGGCATAGAGTTTCAGTTTCACAGGATGAAGAGTTATAGAAATGGATGGCGGCAGTGGTTGTACAATATTAGTAATGTATTTAATACCACTGAAATGTACACTTAAAAATGGTTAAGGTGGTAAATTTTATGTTGTGTGTATTTTACCACAATAAAAACAAATTGGGAAAAATGTCTTCCACAAAGGAACTCTAAGTCAAGGGAATATTTTCACGTATTGATTCTGATCTGTTCTATACAGGATGAAAGGATTGGGTTGCTTAGAGTGTGGGTCCAGAAGACACCCTTCAACTCAAGAACCAATATAAATGTTTTATTCTCCTTCTTGTTTGCTTTCTGTAAAGTTATCCCAGAGAGGGGCACCTGGGTGGCTCAGTCTGTTGAGCATCCAACTTTGGCTCAGGTCATGATCTCATGACTTGTGGGTTCGAGCCCCGCATTGGGCTCTGTGCTGATAGCTCAGGGCCTGGAGCCTGCTTTGGATTCTGTGTCTCCCTCTCTCTCTGCCCCTCCCCTCCTCACACTCGGTCTTTCTCCCTCTCAAAAATAAATAAACATTAAAAGAAATTTTTTTAAAGTTATCCCATAGAAATCCCATGGAAATATCTACTTCAAAAGCTTCAGGAACAGGAATGTCTTGACTGCATATTTACTTTATACATTACAGTTCTGTCTACTCATTATGTGTGTATTTTAATAGTTACATAGTAAAGGTAAATAAAGAAGGTGCAAGTCATAAGTATTAAGAAAGAGAGGGACATCACTGTAGAGTCTATAAACCTTAAAAATATAATAAAATATTATTAGGAATAACTTTATACCAACAATTTCAACAACTTAGATGAAATATACAAACTACTGAAGCTTACTCAAAAGATTACTCAAAAAGATAATATGAAAAATTTTATAGCTATTAAATCAAATTTTTAGTTAAAAACTTTCTCATAAAGAAAACTCTAGGCCCAGGTTGCTTCACTGTTGAAGTTCATCAAAATGTAAAAGTGAAGTAATTAAGATGGTATAAAAATTCCTTCAGATAATTGAAGAGGAGGGAATGCTTCTAAATTCATCGTATGAGACCAGCAATAACGTGGTACCCAAACCAGACAAAAACAACAGAAGAAAAAATTACATTCTAATATTTCTCATAAAGGTAAAAAATGTCTTTAGACAACTTGGGCAAAATGAGTTCAATAATGAATGCAAAGGATGATACATTATGATTAAAGTAGTTTATTCCAGGAAAGTAAGACTGGTATAACATTTGAAAATTACACACACACCCTCACACCCAATTGTGTGAATAGGTAGAAATCCCAATAGGTAGAAATCATTTGACAAAGCTTACTTTCATTCCCCATGAAAACTTCCAGCAAAGTCGAAATTGAAAGGAACTTCCTCAGCGTGACAAAGTCCATATAGGAAAAAAGCTGACAGCTAGCCTTATGGTTAATCATAAAAGATCTTTCCCTCTAAGATTTCAAACATGGCAAAAAATGTCCATGCTCATTCTTTTTTACTCAGCATTGTATTAAGGCCATAAAAAGATTCAAAAACCATGTAGATTGTAGAAGAAGAAAGAAAGCTATATTTGTACACAGAATAGCCATCTTTATAGAAAATCCTAAGGAACTGAGGTGCCTGGCTGGCTCAGAGCATGTGACTCTTGATCTTGCGGTTGTAAGTTAAAGCCTGACCTTGGGTGTAGAGATTACTTTAAAAAATTAAAAAGAAAATAAGGACCTATTAAAAAAAACTACTATACCTAGGAAGTGAGATATCATCATTGAAGCACACAAAGTCAATATAGAAAAAATATAAAAATACTAGCCACAATAAGGAATTAAAATTTAAAAATTTCTACCAATATTAATATTAAAAATATGAAATATTTAGGAATAAATTTGATGGAAGATGTTGAAAGCCTATACACTGATAAGGATAGAACATTGCTGAGAGAAATTAAGGAAGACCTAAATAAATAGAGAGATATAGCATATTCATGGATCAGAAGACTCAATATTGTTAAAATGTCAATCTTCCCTTATAGATTCAATACAATCCCAGTAACAAAGGTCAGCAGAATTTTTTGTAGAAATTGACAAGCTGATTCTAAAGTGTTTATGAAAATTAAAAGAATCTAAAACAGGCAAACAAATTTGTTTTATTTGTTTACTTATTTATTTAAAAATTTTTAATGTTTATTTATTTTTGGGAGAGAGAGAGAGAGAGACACAGAGTGCGAGTGGGGGAGGGGCAGAGAGAGAGGGAGACACAGAATCTGAAGCAGGCTCCAGGCTCTGAGCTATTAGCATAGAGCCCAACATGCGGCTCGAACCCAAAAACCATGAGAATATGACCTGAGCTAAAGTCGGACGCTTAACTGACTGAGCCACCCAGGTGCCCTTACATATTTATTTTAGAAAGAGAGAGGGAGAGGGAGAGGGAGAGAGAGAATCTCAAGCAGGCTCCACATCCAATGAGGAGCTCGATGCAGGGTTCGATCCGACCACCCTGAGATTATGACCTGAGCTGAAATCAAGAGTTGCACGCTCAACTGGCTGAGCCACCCATGTGCCCCAAAACAACTTTGAAAAAGAAGTGGGGAAGGATTTACACTATTTAATATCCAGACTTCTAAAGCCACAGTAATCAAGATGCTATGGTATTGGTGTAAAAATAGACAACAGAACAGAGAGTTTGTAATTAGAGTCACACTTATATGGTCAATTGATTTTCACAAAGGACTAATGCAATTCACTGGGGAAAGGGTAATCTGTCAAACAAATGATGCTGAAACAATTGGATAGCCATATGTGACAAAATGAGCCTCACACTATACACATGGTATACACTGTTACTTCACATTGTATACACACTATATGCAAAAATTAATTCAAAATGGATCATAGTCTTAAACATAAGAGCTAATACTTTAAAATTTCTAAAAACAAACAGGAGAAAATCTTCATGTCTTTGGGTTTGGAAAAGATTTATTGCGGGGGCGGGTGGGAAAGATTTCTTAAATAGGACACAAAAAAAACATTTAAAAAGTCTACTGTATTAATTACTTACTGTTATGTAAGAATTACCTCCAATCTTAGTGACTTAAAACAATATACATCATAACCTTTGTGGGTCAGGAAGCTGGGCCTTCTGCTTCAGAATCTCTCATAAGTATGTAATCAAGGTGTCAATGTGACTGTGGTCTCATTTGAAGGATCATCTGGGTAAGGATTCTCTTTCAAGCTCACTCATATCGTTGTTGGCAGGATTCAGTTTCTCAAGAGTTGTTGAGAAAGTCTTATTTCCTTGCTGGTTATTGGCCAGAGGCCAACCTAGGCCACGTGGGCTTTTCAACAGGGCAGCTCACAACAGAGGAGCCTGCTTCATCAGAGGAAGAATGAAAGAAAATCCAGAGAGAGGCTACAAGCAAGAAGGAAGTCATGTGCTTTTGTAGCAGACTCTTAGAAGTGACATTCCATCACTTTCCCCACAAACTTTTCATTAGAAATAATCATTAGGTCCAGCTCACACTCAAGGGGAGACTCAGATTACACAAGGGCACAAATACCAGAAAGTGGGGATCATTGGAAACCATTTTAGAAGCTGCCTACCACAAACAACAAATTGGACTTTATAAAAATTAAAAACTTTTGCTCTTCAAGGTACACTCTTATGTATGGGCTGGGAAAATTTTTGCAAAACATATATCCAATAAAGAAGTGGTATTTAAAATTTTTAAGGAACTCTTAAGATACAAAACAGATGAACATAAGGGAAGGGAAGCAAAAATAATATAAAAACCAGGAGGGGGACAAAACGTAAGAGATTCTTCAGTACAGAGAACAAACTGAAGGTTGCTAGAGGGGTTTTGGGTTGGGGGGAGATGGGCTAAATGGGTAAAGGGCATTAAGGAAGACACTTGTTGGGATGAGCACTGGGTATTATACGTATAGAGGATGAATCACTGGAATCTATTCCTGAAATCATTATTGCACTATATGCTAACTAACTTGGATGTAAATTAAAAAATTAATTCATTAATTAAAAATAAATAAAAAATAAAGAACTCATACAACTGAGTAAGAAGAAGATAAACCAGGGGGTGCCTGGGTGGCTCAGTTGGTTAAGCAACTGACTCTTGATCTCGGCTTAGGTCTTGAACACAGGATTGTGATCCATGCTGGGCATGAAGCCTACTTAAAGAAAAAAAAAGAAAAGGATAAACCAATTTTTTAAAAATAGGCAAGAGAGATTAAAAAAAATTTTTTTACACTTATTCATTTTTGAGAGGCAGAGAGAGACAGAGTGTGAACAGAGGAGAGGCAGAGAGAGAGGAGACACAGAATCTGAAGCAGGCTCCAGGCTCTGAGCTGTCAGCATAGAGCCCAAGGCAGGGATTGAACTCACAGACCATGAAATCATGACCAGACCTGAAGTTGGGCGCTTAACTCACTGAGCCACCCAGGCGCCCCAAGAGATATTTAAATAGTTACTTCACCAAAGAAGGTATATGATTGGCAAATCAGTATATGACATAATGCTCGACATCACTGTTCATCAGGGAAATACAAATTTAAAATGCAATGAGATATCGCCATATACCCACTAGAATGTTAAATTAGAAAGATTGATAATACAAAGTATCAGTGAACACGTGAAGCACCTGGAACTCTCATCCACTGTTAGTGGGAACTTAAAATGGTACAATCACTTTTGAAAACAGTTGGGAATTTCTTAAAAAGTTTAACATAGACCTAGTATATGACCTAGTATTACATTCTATTCCATTATTTCTATTGGCACTATAACAAATTATCACAAACTTCATGACTTTAAACTACATACATTTATTATCTTACAGCTTTAAACTACATACATTTATTATCTTACAGCTTTGGAGGTCAGCAGTCCAAAGTCAATCTCTCTGGGCTAACTCAAGATGTTGGTAGATCTGGTTACTTCTGGAAGCTCCAGGGGAGAATTAGTTTCTTTACCTTCTAGCTCTTGAGGCTGCCTGCATTCTTTGGCTCCTAATCCCATTCCCCATTCTCACAGCCAACAGCATAGCCTCTTCCAAATTCTTCCTCTGTTTTCTGCTCCATCATCACCTCATCTTCTGTCTGACTAACTCTATTGCCTCCCTCTTGTAAGGAGGTTTGTGATTACATTGGGCTTACTTGGATAATCAAGATAATCTCCCCATTTTAGGTTCCTTAACTTAATCACAACTTCACAGTAACTATTGCCCTACAAGGTAACATATTCACAGGTTCTGGGGATTAGGACATGGACATCTTTGGCAAGTCATTATTCAGCCTGCTGAACCCTTTTAGGTAATCACTGTAAAGAAAAAAAAGAAAACATATTTGCACACACACTCTTTCACAAATGTTCATAGCAGCTTTATTAGTAATATTTACAAATAGTCCATTTGTAAAACAAGAAAACCTAAACATCAATCAACATGAATGGATAAACAAATTGTAGTTTACCCACACAATGGGACACTACTCAATAGTAAAAAAGAATTAACAATTTATATAGCAACAATATAAACATTCTTTTTTTTAAATGTTTATTTATTTATTATTATTTAAATGTTTATTTACTTTTTGAGAGAGAGGGATGGACAGAGTATGAGTTGGGGAGAGGCAGAGAGAGAGGGAGACACAGAATCCAAAGCAGATTCCAGGCTCTGAGCTGTCAGCACAGACTCGACGTGGGACTTGAACCCACAGACTGTGAGATCATGACCTGAGCCGAAGTCAGACACTTAAGTGACTAAGCCACCCAGGCACCCCTATTTATGTATTATATGAGGTAGCAGTCAAGATTTATTTTTTCAATATGGGTGCTTTGTGTGCTTTGACAACACCTGAACACATTTGATTATAACAGGGGACAGGTTCTATTTGCTTCTATATAATGCAACATTCTCACCAGTAGATGGCAGTCAAAACTAAGGTAATGATTAAACTCCCCTGCTCATGTTTAATGATTTGTAGAAGTGTAACTTCTGTCATTCAGTGAACAAATTTCTGAAAAGTCCTATGAAAATTGTAAGACATTGTAATGATCCAACATTCTTTTTGGAAAGCAGAATTATTTTACAAGGTAAATAAGTACCACTGGGGTGCCTGGGTGGCTCAGTCGGTTGAGCAACCAACTCTTGATTTCAGCTCAGGACATGATCCCAGGGTTGTGGGATCAAGCCCTGTGTCTGGCTCCATGCTGGGCATGGAGCCCGCTTAAGATCAGCTTTTTTCTTTTAAAAATTAACTTTCTAAAAATTGAAGTGCAACATATATACAAATGCACAAATCTAAGTACCTCCAGTTTGAAGCATCATCACAAAGTAGAAACACCTTGTACAAGCATCACCCATCTAAAGTGAAAGACCACTACCAGTATCTCAAAAGACCCTCTTGTACTTCCTCATAATCATCACCGTCTTCTTCCCCCCAAGAGATAAACATTATCCTGACTTCCAACATTATAATTTAGGTTTTCCTGCTGTTAGAAATTTTATAAGTGTAATTATATATTATAGATTCCTTTTGTCTAGCTTCTTTCACTTCATTCTTTTCCTTTGTGGTAATATATTTTATTACATGAATATACCTCTATTTCTCCATTCTACAACTGAAGGAAATTTGGGGTGTTTCCAATACTTAACTGAATAATTGCTGCCATGAACATCCTTGTACATGTCTTTTGGTGCACATATGAATGCATTCATTTTGAATATATATTAGGAGTAGAATTTTGGGATCATACAGTATGTGATATTGCCAAATAGTTTCTCAACGTTCCACCAGAGTGTGAGAATTTGCACTATTCCATGTTTTTACCAACACTTGGAGTTGTCAGTCTTTCAAATTTTAACTATTTTGACAGGCATGTAGTAATATTTCATTGGTGGTTTTAATGTGCATTTCTCTGATATCTAATAAGATTAAACGCTTTTTAATATGTTTGAAGACTACTTGAATATTTTCTTTTTTGCTTTTAGTAATCTCTACACCCAGCATGGGGGCTCGAACTCATGACCCCAAGATCAAGAGTCAGATCCTCTACCAACTGAGCCAGACAGGTGCCCCTGAATATTTTCTTAGGTGAAGTGCTGATTCATGTATTTTGCCAATTTTCTATCATGTGGTTTATCTTATTGTTTTGTAGTTCTTTTCATATTCTCGGTATGAGTTCTATGTTGGGTAAATGTAATGCTAATATATATATTCTCCATTCTGAGCTTCTTTTTTCATTCTCTCAAAAGCACTTTTTGATAAATTTTAATGAATGCCAATTTACCAATTTTTTCCTTTATGGTAGTGCTTTTTTGTATCCTGTTTAATACACTTGTGCTAACATCACATCATGAAGATAATCTCTTATGATATGTTCTAGGAGCTTCATTATATTAATTTTCACAGACCTAAAATCTACCTGGGATTGAATTTTATGTATTATATGAGGTAGCTGTCAAGATTTATTTTTTCAATATGGGTATCCAGTTGATTGAGCAACTGGGTGTTTTTATGTTCAGGTCTTTTAAAACTATACCAAGTTTGTTTAAAGTAGAGCTAAATTCATTATTTGATAGAGTTTTTCTGGGCAAAAAAAGTCATTAAAAAATCCCATTAGAATCCTTTCATATGCAGACAGTTGCGTGCTTTGACAAAACCTGAACACATTTGATTATAATGGGGGATGGTTTCATCATTATCCAAAAGGCACTGCCTTTTCTGGGAGTTTAAAACTCTTCTTTCTTGGGGGAATTTAAAAGATAAATTTGCTTGAAGTGAAGCAGATTATATAGGCTTAGAGATGATCCTGGTGACACTTCAAAATCAATTAATCAACCTCAAAGCCAGTATTAATCTGCCTTGTGACTGATCTGATCCAAACCTGAGAAGATGTTACTATCAAGCTGGGGAAACATGAACACATTCAACAGTTAGAAAACAAATTCGATAATATGAAATCAAGTGTTTCTTCTTTTACCTCTTCATAGTAGGCTTGGTAAAGGATCAAACAACAACAACAGCAACAACCATGAATCCTCCCCAGAAATTTAAAAAATAAGATTTGTAATTCAAAAAATCTGATCGTGTGGTTTCGAACAAGAGGTGTTGTATTCTAAAATTATTTCTATAATTTATAACTTTTATATTTGAATGTAAATTAACTTGTTTACTACTTCTTGAAGTTTATGATTATATATTTTCACAGATGGCCTTATCTGGCTGTCTTTCCAAGTCTTGCCAATACATTAAATACATTAAAATGTGTTGTTTGATTAATTATATTATATGCCTACAGGTATAATTTTTTAGGGAAACAACAAATAGAAAAAGATAAAATGTTTAGATTAGAAGTTTGGGAGTCACAATTGAATTGGCTTTCTCCATACTTCAAAAAAATCACCATTAAGCTTGCTTCCTTTTTTGTGGATTATTCACTCTTTAATAAGATTGCCAGGAAAGTGGCAGTCATGGTTGCTTTGGTTTTTCTGAAAATTTTTTTATTAATTTTTAAACTGTTTCTTTTAACCTGTATTCTGAATAATAACTAAGACAATTTTTATGTGCAATTCTAAACAACTTTCAAGTTTGAGAATTTATTAATTTTAAAGAATGTACAAAAACTCTGTGCATTTTACAAACCTAAAATAATTAGCTCCTGCCAATTCTTTTTCTGTATAAAAAAGAGTACAATTAAGAAAACATTATTTTATAAATAATTTTCATTTTAAGATTTCTTTTAAATCACATTTTAATTCTAGTTTGCTGGCAATTTGGAAGCAAATAAGAATGATATATAGGCATTTGATGTAAAAGAATCTGAAAATCAATCCTAGAAATATACTTACATCTATTGTCAATTTTAAAGCTATGTAGAAAGTGAATTTTGTTTTATTATTTGAGAACCTTTGATTTTCATTTATTAAATATTAATTGTGTACCTGTTCTGTGCCAGGAAGAGTCTTGAGCTCAAAGGAGACAGACAAATAAAAAGACTATTTGAATTATCTCTTTAGATGTAGGTACCGAGAACAATAAGAACATACCAAGGAGCACCATGTACAATGTCAGGAGAGGAAAGAAGAGGGAAAGGAATATTCACAAAAGGCTTCTCACACCCATGTGAGGTGAATCCTCGAGAATGTGTAAGAGTTAACCAGATGGAGAGGAACACATGCACAGAGGAATGATAGTGTACCCAGGAAGTCGTGGAACTCAGGGCAGTTGGATATGGCTAGAGCTTCGGAGTAATGGCAGAGTGGTAGGAGACAAGTGGAAAGGTAGTTCGAGGCCATATGGTGAAGGTTCTTGGATGTTGACAAAATTCACAGTTCTGTAATGTTTCTTTTTGTTTAAAATGTCAATTTAAGGATTTTAAGATGACCATCTGGATCCTTTAAACCAACAAAATATTTAGTATTATCAGGGAAAATTTTGAATTACCCTTTTCCAAAGAATAAGTGAAATAGCCATAATGACCTCAGAAATTACCCAATTTGGAGATTAAGAAAGAGCTCCAAGAAGCCCCAGGGCTGCTATTAATAGAACACCAGACACTATTTTCTAGATATGGGTTCATAATAATGGCTAGAGTTGTTTTGTGAATGAAATCAAATGCATTGCCTAAATTGTGCTACAGCCATGTAATTTGTGGCATTCCTTTCCTCTGAACACAACAGACCAGAAATAAAACACTAAAAAAGAGAAATAAATTTTTCCCCTCAGATTATATATTTGCCTATGAAGAAACTCTTTGACACCAATTTAAAAAATTTTTTAATGTTTATTTATTATTAAGACAGAGAGAAACAGAGCGTGAGTCCGGGAGGGGCTGAGAGAGAGAGAGAGAGAGAGACAGAATCTGAAGCAGGCTCCAGGCTCTGAGCTGTCATCACAGAGCCCGATGTGGTGCTTGAACCCACAAACCGTGAGATCATGTCCTGAGCCAAAAAGTTGGACACTTAACCGACTGAGCCACCCAGGTGCCCCTCTTTGCTGCCAATTTGCTGAAATGGTGGAGAAGAGACACTGTTTCTTCAGGTTAGCTTCAGGGAATGACTCAGGCAGTCCTCTAGCACAATCAGCTGGGGACAGTGGATTGAATCCTGAAGAATTGTAGTCAGTCCGTGAACACTGACATTTGCTGGGTAGTGGGTAGGCTGAGGCAAATTGTGAATAGGTGGAGCTGTCTCCTTGAACCAGGCTAGGCAAAATCCTGTGATGCCAGAGCACTAGGAAGAGTTTCCAGGAGTGGCAGGGCCTTGCATTTTCCAGAGCCTTCAACTTAAACACTGAGCAGTTTCCTGCCTTCCCACTCCTGGGTATGAACTGGTTTGACTCACTCCCCATCAGTTCTAAACAGAATCTCTCCAGCATAGCTTGAAGTGAGTCATTCATCTCCTCAGTCTTTCCCTGGAGATACAAAGGATGGTATTTGTGTGAGTGTGGAGTGTGTGTGTTTGTGTTTGTAGTTTTTTTGGCAAATGCTGTAGAGCAATATGTGTGTGATTTAGATGAATAATCAAAATACATCGTGGAGTTAAAAAATAGCAAATGCAACTACATACAAATATCATGGTCCAACCACTGGAAATTAGGAAATTCTGACTTAAATAGGCCTAGACTAAGACCTAGGCACTGCTGTTATTTTTTAATTCTAAACTCTTTTTAAATAGGTAAAATGCGGGCAATGTAATAAAATCAAAATAAAATAATGTCACAAAATAAAATTATTTCCAAATAAAATTGGAAATGGTGCCAAAGAGTGGTAATGAAAAGTGAGGCTTCTCACGCCAGTCTATTTCCCCTCTTCGGAGGAAACCCCTACTTCCAGTTTCTTGTGTGTCCTTTCACAGGTATTCTGTGCATATAACCTCATAGTAAATCATTCCTCTATTAAACGAAAAGTGATTGCATCTTCTACCCACTGTTCTGAACCTTCTCAGGCACAAAATTTTCAAAACTCTCCAAGAAGCAAATTCTTCATTAAGAGCCACAGATAAAAGCTGTAGTCAGAAAATGTTGCAGATGTATCTAGCAAAAATCTTTTACAGTTAATTTCAGGTATTCACCAACTCCCTCAAACCCATGACTGAAATTCATGGTTAAGAGTTCCTTACCTAAGGTGTTTATTTTTTTTAATTTTTAATGTTTTTAATTTATTTTTGAGAGACAGAGAGAGACAGCGCAAGCAAGGGAGGGTCAGAGAGAGAGGGAGATACAGAACCTGAAGACAGGCTCCAGGCTCTGAGCTTGAGCTAGCTGTCAGCACAGAGCTCGATGCGTGGCTCGAAAACACAAACTGCGAGATCATGACCTGAAGTCGGACGCTTAACCGACTGAGCCACCCAGGTGCCCCCCTAAGGTGTTTAATCTAAGATCATCCTGAATACTTAGTGTTGTTAGACAAAATACAGGATGTTTAGGTAAACTCAAATTTCAAATTTCAGATAGACAACAAATAATTTTTTAGTAGAAGTATGTCCCATTTAATATTGGCAATATCAGAAATTCGAATTTAACTGGGAGTCCTATATTTTTATATGCTAAATCTGGCAACCCTACAGAAAAAAAATTTCTGTAAATGTTTGTTTATTTTGAGAGAGACAGAGAAAGTGTGAGCTGGGGAAGGGCAGAGGGAGAGAGAGAAACCCAAGCAGTGTGGAGCCTGACATGGGGCTCCATCTGAAATGGTGAGATCATGACCTGAGTCGAAATCAAGAGCCAGATACTTAACCAACTGAGCCACCCGAGGAGCTCCCAGAAATTTTTGATTTATTGGAAGCTATTCCAGCTAATTCTTTCTAGAATGCCCTGTATTAAAGATGGTCTAGATTATAACTACAGGACCAAGCTCCGCAGGATAAAGTCAGATTTTAATAGTTTAACCAGAAATTGTTTATCTGCTGGCCTATTTCAAAATAAGTGGCTTTAACTTGCTCTTTTATTTAAAGGGTAAAACTGTATTGTTACAATGCAATGGTTGTTAAAATTAAAAATACATTGAATTTACATATGGATTATCTTACTCTCAAAGAAATTAAAATATCTAAAATCTAGGCGGTTTTGGTCCATAAAATGGACACTAAAATTTTAGCTAATTGGGTTTGGACAAGGATGAAGAGAATCAGCCTTTTATGATCTTTATGATCAACAAAAATAATATTAAGCATTGACCCATAGGTAGCGTAAAATCCTGACATGGAGGATGCGAAATTGTTATATATGACTCTTTAAGTAAATCAATAACATGTTATAGTAAATATCAAATGACAAAGACTTACAAACATTAGAATCCTAATAGGAAGAAAGTGGAAACACGGATTACCATAATAAGTATCATTCTGTTATACAGGAAATGAAGAAAAAATGACAATGTTAGACCCTGAGTATCCCAAATACATCTAAATGGAGTCAATGAAATTAAATTTTATCATTTTATTTTAGAATTGTTCTCAGCTAGTAGCTAATGGTAAATTTTCATTTCCTTCAATATTAATCTGCATAGGATTTCAGCAACGGTGTGCTGATGTTAAAGGATTAGTTCTTCAAAGGAAAAGACAGCCCTGATTTGTAGCATTTGCCAATTCCATGGTGTAAATAGTTTTACTATGACTGGTATCAAGCTAACGTTTTCAATAATCTGTTTGCAAAAGTCCTGAAAACTTAACAAGTGGCTTTTGTGAACTTATAAAAGCCAGTTTTATTTCTATAAGTGCATATGATACACTAATTGGATTTCATAAAAAGAAAATAGAGAACTAGGTGTTCTTTTTCTTAATTGGATGTGTATATTTTTTTAATGTTTATTTACTTTTGAGAGAGAGAGAGACAATGTGTGAGTGGGGGAGAGGCAGAGAGAGGGAGACACAGAATCTGAAGCAGGCTCCAGGCTCTGAGCTGTCAGCACAGAGCCCGACGCAGGGCTTGAACTTACAGACCATGAGATCATGACCTGAGCCGAAGTTGGACACTTAACTGACTGAGCCATCCAGGTGCCCCATTGATGTGTGTATTTTTAGATTTGTCAACACAGGCAATCCCCCACCCCCTAAAAAACAAATGAATGCTTTAAGAGTTAAATTAATGGAAATTTTGAATGGGTTTGGGAAGGTGCAATAATCACCTGAAGAAATTTATAACTTTTGTTATACCAGGTCTGCTGATTCTAAAGAGAATTTAAATAAATACCAAATTGCTTTTAAAGCCATTCAGTTCTGTAATAACCAGTGGGAAAGAATCAATCATAATAGAGAAGTGGAAATGAGTTACCTCTTTAAATAAATCTATTCCATTTGATTTACACAAAATTGTCTTTTTTTACTTTTTTCTTTTTGCCAAATTTCATTAGAGGAATTATATGAAATGCTTTAACTAGATTCAGTAATGGAGAGCAGAATCCTCAAAGACAAATAGTAGGTGGTTTTCTTTTTCTTCAGTGAGCCACTTTAAACTATTCTCTTGAGGTTTTGAAATTCTTCCAACCCTTGGTTAGGAAAACTGGCAGATCAGAAAGCAGCGATGACTATTAACTAGTCAGTGCCATTCTTCCTTCGGCTGGCATGGATCTGTATTCTGGTATGATCCAGTTTCTGGTGTGCTGCTCCATTTGAAGCATTAAAACAGACATGCAAAGTACAGTGTCTTGATATTCTAACTAAAATAGTTTCAGCTTGATTGTTCTGGCCTACCTATGTAGATAATGATTCTATTTGTGGACACTGTCGCTGTAGTTTTAAGACATAAATCTTAAGTTATTTAAATGACAAGAAAGGAGTTGCTATTGTTTATGCTAGAGATTTCCTTTCAATAGTGAAAATTCTATATGATTGGTAACCATTTTATCGATGGGACATTGGTACATATATGCTAAGAAAAGCTTTCCATATTCCAAGTGTTGATATAAAGTTTTATTTTTTTCTTTGAAAACACTTTCCAGTAAAGTGCTTGAGACATTACTAATTTTATATATGGAATAAACTTTTTTAAAAATGAAATTTATTCATTTATTATTTCTGGGGGCGGGAGAGAGAGAAAGAGAGAGAGAGAGAGAGAGAGAGAGAGAGAGCGCCAGCGGGGGAGGGGCAGAGAGCGAGCGAGAGGGAAACATAGAATCTGAAGCAGGCTCCAGGCTCCAAGCCATCAGCACAGAGCCTGATGTGGGGCTTGAACTCATAGCCCTGAGATCATGACCTGAGCCAAAGTCAGATGCTTAACTGACTGAGCCACTCCGTCATCCTTTAGAATAAACTTTTGCAAAAATTTAATTTTAAGACAAGAGATTGATGTATGGTTGGAGGTTGGTTGATGCATTTGGACTAGTAAATTACTCCATATTCCAGAATGCAGCAGTAAACAATTATCTTTCACAATCTGATTTAATAAGGGAATTCATGCAGGGAAATTTTGAAACTGGAAAGGGCATTAGCTAAATGTTTATAACTAAGAAACTATAAAAGGAACTTACATTTGAATTAATACAAGATAAAAATACACAAATGTAACACTTCAATGGCAGAGTTCAAATGTATGCCCGAAGAGAAAATGGATTCAATAAACATTATTTTTCATAGTTAATAAAAAGATACAGTGTAATAATTTTTAAAATTGCTAATGAGCCTGTGTAATTTGAGCTCTTTCAAGTTTACTCAGTAGAGTGGCTGCATTGTACAAATATGTGAAGAAAGCTAGAATATTATTTTCTCAATTCCTTCTTACTGTTGATTACATTATAAAATATGTATTATGAAACAGAAGCTCTGTGGTAATGGGTTACCAAAATAGGTCAAATAGCAAAAAGGTATAAGATAATTGGTTTGACAAAATTTTGTATCCCTTAATGATGCAAAATATGATTTGGGGGTGCATCTGAAGTAAAATAATAGTAGACTGCTATTATACTAAAAAGATTTTGCTTTCAAGATGCTAAAAGTTATGTTTTACCTTTTTTAGGGATAAAAGTGATGTGTTTGTACTGCTCACAAAGTGACTTGTTATGGGTCCATAAGATTTAGTCTTATATATGAATAAACACCCAATAGATTCTGATAGTCAAAAATCAACATTCTTATACACTGCCATGCCAACAATATATATTTGTGTGTGACTATGCATGTGTGCGTAAAACACCTCTGGATGTTTGTTAGCTAAAATGTGCCTATACTATTTTAGAGATTTGTTATAAAAAGGAATACTTTGGAAGCTGATTTTTATTATTTTTATAATAAAATATAACACAAAACATTTATTCTTTTGTGATAGTTTTCACTTTTTAATCATTTTTGCTTAAAGACTGCTGAATAGTGAATTCTAAAATCATGATAAAGTTTTGTAAGTTATAGTTACTTAAAAGAGTTTATCAATTTAAGTTGGTTTTTTGAATTATGTTTTAATTTTATACTAATGTAGGATAGTGGAAATTTTCCCTGAATTTTTGGCCAAAAATCTAACTTTTTGAAGAGAAATGAATTGTTTTAAGTGTGGAGTTCTGTTCAGAAACTTTGGGAGAAGAAAAATGGTCAGGTAGGAGAAATGACTTTATGTTCATTTGGGGACTTGTGTAAACAGTATGGTTAAGGATGATCTTCAGTGTGAATGGTAGATTACTTTACTTTTTAAAGGGAAAGCATACAGTTTTGGCTTAAATTATGCTCCATATGTCTTAACTTTCATGAGAATACCTAGATACAGTAAACCTTAGAATTGGAATGGTTCTGAACAATGAGACAACCATTTAATATGTTTTCCACTACTAATAAATCTTACTTGTGATTGCTAAATGCATTCATGATGTCTAGGGAGTAAGAGGGAGAGGAGAAATGGATAGCAGCGTTAGGTGATAGGAGTAACAATGAAGGAATTCTATTTGAAATACAGGCAGTGTAGAAAAATATTGGAAAGAGAAAGTGTTCAGTCAGTGCTTCACAGACTTTTCACTGCATGGCATACTTAAGCATTTAAAATTTGGCCATTGGAAGAGAGTATTTGTATGCTTAGAGCTGGATTCAGAGAAGGGAGGCAATGATTCAACAAGAATGGTGGCCTGTCAGGAAGGCACAGGTTACTTGCCTTAAGTCTAAGAGGGATCACAAGCTAGGCAGGGACAAGGATTGAAGCGGAAGAGACTGGGGCACCTGAGCAGACAGTTTAAGGGGAGGAGTTTCAAATGCTGACATTCCGGTTTGGAGAACTTAAGACACTCAGCTGTCATGACCCGGAGGGGCACTGTACTAGTGACTGGATTGAAGTGTGTGTATGTGTTTAGAAGACAAGCATTAACGCTAAAGCATATGTTAGTAGTTGCTAAGTGTATTTGGTATCTAATAGTACCCGCCAAACTGGATGACTGCAGTTAATGATTGCTCACAAAGGCCGGGAAGTAATCCCCAGAGGAAAAAGGAAATGGTGGATCTACCTCCAAGATTCCCATGTTCTGAGTGAGAGGTATCTGAAGTTCCAATAGGCTCTCTGCAACTACCGGGGAGGAATCTGGTTCCCGTCCAACCCCACGGACGAGGCGTCCACTCTCCAGCTGGGTCTAGCTCGGTTCTCGTTTTTTGCAGTCGATAATGCAGCTCATATTGGTCCATGTCTTTCATCTCTTGTTATGCCAAGACATGAAAATGAATGCTGAAATATCTGCCTCTTATGATTTCCTGGCAGAAGTTATAAAATTAAAATGTCTCATTAAAAACAGAATCGGGGCACGTTGCGTTCACATTTGACGTTCAACCTCTTACACTTTCCGGTGATTCCCAAGATCACCTTTACCAATCAAGACTTAAAAAAAATAAGTAAAACACCAATCTCCGACTATGTAAACCCGAGGATTTTTAAGAGGTTTCTATGTCAGGATTTCTCCCAGGTGGAGGAAGCGAAAGACAGGAAGGGAGGGTGACTGGAGTTGCCTCATCTAAGGGGTCTCAGGGGAGAGAAGGAAGGCGGGCGTCTTTCCCTGCTCTCCCTTTCCATCTCGGAGACAGAGATGAGAGTGGCGGCGGCGGTGGGACTGTCCGAGCCCCAAGCGGCAGGCAGGAAGAAACCTAGCGCGTGACCCAAGCGGGTGGGAGACCCTCCGGCTAGGGGACTCCACCGGTGGAGGCCAGGCGAGCGCGGGTCCGCCGCGATCCCAGGGTGCATCGCGCCCCGCCCCCTCCCCTCTCCGCGTCCCGCCTCCCCTCGGCCCCGGCCCCCTCCCAGCCGGCTCCGGGAGGCGGGGACGCGGCGTCGGCGGCGGTGGCGGCGGCTTCTCCTGTCTAGTCTTTCTCACTCACTGGGGAGCCCGGCTGTGGCGGCACCTTCGGAGGCAGGGCCGTGGAGCCGCAAGCCCGTCGGCCAGCCAGTGGGAGGTCGGACAGATTAAGGGCAGAGCCGACGGACGGACGGACAGCAGAGCAGCCAGACGGCCGGAGTCGCCTCAAGTTCCGCCATGAGCTGGGGCACGGAGCTGTGGGTGAGTCCGATAGAGGGGCTCCCCGCGCGGACTCCACAGCGCGCAAGGGGCGCGGGCTGGGCAGGCGCAGCTGACCGTCGGCGGCCAGAGCGCTTCGGGCTGTTCCCGCCCCAGGCGCTAGTGGAGGGCCGGGGTCCCTCTCCTTTGTGTGTAGACCCCTGTTCCTTTCCCCCGGGGTGAGGGGCTGCTGGTCTGCGCTCCCGCCTCTGCCGCCGCGGCGGAGCTGAAGGCAGCGCCTTGGACGGCCGGCGGAGCGGCCCGCGGGCTCCCGCGTCCGCCGCCATCCTCTCCCTTTCTCCGTCTCTCCTCCGCCTTCACTTTCCGACGCCTGGCTCCTGGCCCGGCCGCTCTCCTCTCCCTTTGTATCTCCCCGCCCGGAGGCGGGGGAGGGGGCCCATTGTCCCAAAGGGGCGCTGTTCTCTAACTGGGAGGGGGCCCGCTGCGGCCCCCATCCTGGGCAAGTGTCCCCGGGGCGAGGGCGTCGCCGGGTCGGGACGGCGCGGGGAGCCTCGAGGCGCCGCCCACCGCCCTCGCCCCAGGTAGGGGGAGGCTGGCGGCTTTGTTCCGAGCCCGGCCTCCGGCCAGCCAAGCCCAGCCCACACGCCCATTTCGCTCCCAGTCTGTGCCCCGGACCCGCGCGGAGCTTCGGGGACTCGTGCTGGGCCATCCCCGGCTGCTACCTTGGGTTGGTGGGGGGTGGGGTGGGTGGGTTGGCTTTTGGGATCTGAATTAAATTGATGGATCGATGGGGAAGCCAATTTTGCCAAAAGGAGCGTAGGGCTTCGCGATTGCTTTACTTCCCCTTCCGCTGTTCTTTATTCTCACTCGTTCTCCCCCTTTCTTTCCTCCTTGTCTTTCTTGGGCACTGAAGGCTGCAGACAATACCCAATGACTGACCAACGTGCGGGTGGACTGTAATAGATCGGAGAATTCGCTCGCAAGGCAGCTTCAGAAGGGTGGAGGTGTGGAGGGCAGTGATTTCTCAGGTGCAGCCGAGGGACCTGGGGCGTGGGGGCGCTGTCCTGAGAGCTGCCTGGCTTCAAGCCACTCCCCCTTTTTAATCCCACCTGTGCACATTTTCCGTGCCTTTTGTTAACGAGGATCTGGTGAAACCACTGCAGGGAAAAGGGGGAAAGAACTTTCTTGTCTTTCAAGGAGCAGTTTGGTTGGGAATGAAGGTAGATCGGTTAATTGAAGGGCGAAATGATTCCTTAGGTTATTTTTCACAGACTGGGAATCTTAGAACTGAAAGAGACTTTAGAGTTCATCTGGTTGGAACACGCAGACAGCCCAGGAATCTCCTGCAACATTCAGGGCAAGTGTTTGCCTAGTCTGTAAACACACCGCCTCCCAAAAATACCTCAGACGTTCGTTTCTTAGATAGCGTTGATTGTTCTTCCATTAAGGAGGATTATGTAGTAAATCATTTATGTAAAATTTAACCTTTTACATTAGTTAGATTCTCAGGTGTTATTGGCCTTTTCCCTTTGAATTTGTACATTTTATAATTGGTTGTGCATTATCAATTAAAGTAGATGGGTATAGTTTTATTTTTTATTTTTATAATTAAAATATTTTTATTTTTACATAAATGATCCACATTTCAGAGGAAGCAAAAATATACACAGATTATTTTTTAAAGTACACACAGGAAGAGTAGAGTAATAGTATTTAGATTTAACTCTTAGATTTAAAAAAGCACTTTCTATCATACTGTAGAAAAACAGTTTTAAGGAGAAGATTAAAATGCGATTAAAATTTTTTGGTTATAATTTAAGAATATAATGCATTCAGAAGTGGTTAGCAGTCTCCCACTGTCTTCTGTATTTTGGTTATTTACTTTCAGCTTTTAAATAGTTTCTCAGCAGTTTGGAAAGGTAAACTATAGAAGAGATGGGAATTTGTGTTGTAAGTAAAAATTGTTTTGTATCCTTTTGGAAATTATGAAAAAATTTTTAAATTTTCTCTTAAAATTTAATGCACTGTGTTACAAACTTTTTAGTGGTTTTAGGATTTGAGGGAAACATTTATAAGAAACTAAATGATACACAATGAACAAGTATCATCTGGTGATTAAACCCTAGTTAAGTAGAAGTTGGTGTAGAGGGCTATTGTTAGCACCAGAAGAGACCTTAGAGAAATTTGACTGGACTTCCTGTTTTTACTGTTCTGTTTTGAATAAGGATATTGTGCTTTCAGTGGACTGTAACAAACACCTATACTGTTGCTCTTGTCACTGAGGAATTTTAGACTGGGAAAATTCTCTTGAAATTCTGAATTTAGAAATCAGTTCTATTATTTCATGTTTAAGATCACATTACTATCCCAAAGGTTTAATTACTGGTAACACGTTGTTACCAAAAAATGATGAATGCAGTTATGCTCTCAAACTTAAGTTTCTTTCTTATATTCATTGGAGTTTCATTGCTTTTTTAATGCTTCTTAAGTCTTATATTAAATTTGACAAAACAATAAAATAGAGAACCTCTTTAATACTGACGCTGGGGAGCAGAACTAATAATGATAGTCTAAGTGGGTTATATCGGGCTTTTTTAGTTTGGTTGTGAGGGGATATGAATTAACAGGTAATAGATTTGAGCTGTGCTTCAAGGGATTCCACGTGTTTTCAAATGAGCATTTAAGCAAGCATTGAATGTATGCTAGAGACTTAGTTTTGGGTTCTGTGTTCTTGGTAACATCAAACAAAGAGATGACAATGTCTTCATTTCTTCATGGTGCAACATAATTATAAGATAGCATCCTTTTAAAAAATTTTTTTATTTTAATGAGATGCAGAGAGTGTGAGTGGGGGAGAAGGGTGGAGGGAGGGAGGGAGAGAGAAGAGAAGAGAGAATGAATCCCAAGCAGGCTTCATGCTTAGCGTAGAGCCAGACATGGGGCTTGATCCCACGACCCTGGGAACATGACCTGAGCTGAAATGGAGAGTCGGACACTCAGCTGACTTAGCCACCCAGGCAGCCCAGTTATAAGATAGCATCTTAATTGTTGTGTGCTGTGTTGATTTTCTTAGCACAGGAAGAATGGTTGGATCAAAAAGAGTCCAAATATGAATTCATGAATTCACAAAGCACAAATTTTGTAATTATTAGCCCTTCTTAAACGTAAGAAAATTAGCGATTGGAGAAGTGCTGTGTTTAGACAGTAGTTTTATTTATTAGGAGGTTCTTTTTTGGTTTTTTGAGGAGCACATTTCAACAGAAAAAAATCGTGTATGGATTGTGAGTGTGTGCCTTAGTTTCCTTCATCTGTGTGATTTTTAGTCCTTAGTTTTAAGAGTGTATAATTTAAAATTTTTTAATGTTTATTTATTTTTGAAGGAGAAAGACAGAGTGTGAGTAGGGGCAGAGAGAGGGGGTGGACAAAGAATCTGAAGCGGGCTCCAGGCTCTGAGCTGTCAGCACAGAGCCAGAAGCGGGGCTGGAACCCAAAGCTGTGAGATCATGACCTGAGCCAAAGTTGGACACCCAACTGACTGAGCCATCCAGGTGCCCCAAGACTGTATAATATAAAAGCCATTGTTATTTTCATTAAATTATTAGCTAAGTGCATTTGACAAAGCTCATGTTCTTTTTGGAAGAAATTGAAAAATTTGGGTTGGATGATAGATTCAGTGAATAACCCCCAGTTTTAACCCTTAATGCTTCTTTATCTTTGTCCGCATAACATTTATGTAGCATTTCTGTTTTAATACCTACACTGCAAGTGTACTAGACTTTTGAGTCCTGGAGTATAGAACTGGATTAATCTCTTTGTTTTTACTGACTGAAACAATGCCTATAGGCGATCATTCGTGTTTTGCCTAATTGAATTAATAGTTTGTTACACAGAGTATTGATTACTGATTAAAAAGTGCATCCTGGAGGAAGTGTTTATGGTTCTAAAGGCATTTGTAGGTGATGATGGATTAAGTGGTCTAGGTAACAGTTCAAGAATGTCTAAACAAGTTGAATCCAAAATTTTGAAGTTAAGTTTTAGTGTTTGGGTTAAAAACTTTTATAGTTGGGAAAAAACTGACCTAAAGGTAGTTCTTTTGAATTTACCTGACTCATAGGTTTGTGATGTGACTGCAAAAATAGCTGATGAAATCTTAGCCCACATTAATAGATTTGTCTAGGACAAAGCAGTTTGGTCCCATTGTAGTCTATAATGGTTAGAATGTATTTGTAATATTGAAGATTACTTCACAGTTTTTAGAAAATCTGTGTACCTGTGTAGAGGAGATTGACAAAGAAAACAACTTATTAATGTGAATGGTGTTGCTTTTTTCAAAGGCCATGAAATTACTGTAGGAATTTAGTTTAAAGAATATTGAGTGTTTGTTAAAGGGAAGCACTGCGAATGTGTGGTGGAATTTATAAAGGTTTCTAACATTGGCCCTTCTGTGAGGAAACTTAGAGCCATTTTCTAGGTGATACTCTTTTCTAACTCAGACACTCCCCTATGTTGGTATCACTGTCCAGAATGTCTCCTGTTGATCAGTTTTTCTAAACCTCCTTTTCTCCAGAGTACACATTCTGGATAATCTCTTTCTTATGGGACTACCCCTTATATTATAGTTATTTCTTGTACATTCAAACCTTTGGAACATAGTCATGGCATAAATAATAAAAAAAATTTTTTTTTGAGGGAAAGCACGATTGAGAAGCCGAGGGGGGGGGGCGGGGGTGGGGAGAGAAAGGAAGAGAGAGAATCCCAAGCAGGCTGCATGCTTAGTGCAGAGCCCAATGCGGGGCTTGATCCCATAACCCTGGGGTCATGACCTGAGCTGAAATCAAGAGGGATGCTTAACCTACTGAGCCACCCAGGCACCCATATTTATACAGTGTATTCCCTTCTGTTGGTAGAAATTGTTGTGTTCACCATTGTATTACAGCTGTTGTTCATAGTTAAGGAGGCTAAGAGTTAATCAAGTCACCTATTTATGCCATCATTCTGTCCTAATAAGGTAGAGGCTGGAGAACTGCCTCTAACCGATCTCTCTCCTCTGCATTTGCTATTTGCTCCGTTCCACTCCACTTCCATGCCTTTATTTTGGAATGCTCACTCTTTCTCCTTCCCCTAGTCTATAAATGTGGATTTGGCTGAACCCTTAAAAACCTATTTTACCTACTTTTTCCTATATATCAGCCCGTTTGTAGGCAGAAAATAGGACAAGGGAATAGTACTGATTTATAATTATGGCACCTACAAGTGCTATTTTATTTTTTAGTCTTCAGTCTTTAAACATTTTTAATTCAATAGCAAAACAGAAAAATTCTGTTTGGGGAACATAGTCCTACCTGCAGTGTATTAAACACTAGTGGGAAAAGATTATATAGAGTTTTGTTTCATAGGAAGCAAAAGCTGTTTCATGTATTAGTTCAGGGTATGTATATCAGACATACCAAAAAAGATATTTGGCATGGAGTTTGGAATAAGGAAGGTTTTGCATATGGAGATTCCTGAGAGAAGTTCCTAGAGGGCAGAGATCATCGCTATCATTGTCCGATTCATTACTGTATTCTCCCCTATCAGCACCTTGCCTGGCGTAGAGCCTGACACTACTAGGATCTTCAGTAAATGTTTGCTGGATTGACCTGAGTGTAGTGGTTAGGTTTGGCTTGAATTTAAGTGTAGGATACCTGGAAGTAATGATGCAGGGTAGATTGGGACCAGGCTCAGTGGTAGATGTGGCTGAATGCTTGATTCAGATTCATGGGGTGAGTGAAAGAGAAAGAAGTTATTTATTAGCATTAATTAACTGAACTTTCAGACTATTTAAAAATCCACAGAAGGAAGTTTTAGTTTGTGTTAGTAGAAAGGATTATTTCTTCCTTCCGAATCCGTTGGTGGCAGGAGGAGGAATCCCTCTGGGTTTTAGAAGATGAAAGTTTATGGATTTTATCACCTCTGCAAGAATATTTGAAGTGTGTTTGTTCTTTTAACAATGTATTATTGGTTCTGATATCAGTTGTATTTTTTAAATCTGTTATTTCTGTATTTTGTTTATACTGATTTTCCATTACGCCATATATGTGAGTTAATATTTTTTACTTCTATATCAGTTTAGTTCCAGTGCTTTTTCTGAGGTTGAGTTTTGATCATTCTCCCAGTGTGCTCTAATTAATAGCCTCATGAGCTGATATATGCACTAAGTTTCTCAAATATCAAATATATTTTAGAATATTTTGAGATACCACCTTTAATTGATGGTAGAATGACGCTTTAAAATCGCAAATTGTGTTTAAAAATAATCTTTTGATACAGTTAATTCTAATATTGTCACCGCTTTTCAGCATTCCTTTTTTCCTGTAATAAGTTGTATTCTGTGATTAGTTTTATAGGGTTTTCATTGACTAGTTCCTTAAAACCACCTCTTTCACACCATAGAGAAATGCTATAAGGCGTTGTAAGATGATGTCTGATTGCTTTTTGTAATGTGAGATTCAGCATTTAGAATTTGTACAGAGCCCAAGAGAAAGAAATCTAGAATAATAAGATAAAAATTTTTGTACAATGTCCCTGTTGAATCCAAATTACTTATTAATATTTGGGGCTTAGGAACAATTTTTCCTAAAGTTCTTGACAGAGAACTAATCCTCAGACTTCGAAATACCTCATGAAATAAGTGAAATATTAGTATTATATATTTGTCATAGTTTGAAAAAATATAAATGTTTATATAGAGTTAGATTTTCCTGTTTTTGGCACACCATTATTTTTTTTTTCTAGAGTGAGAGTCCTCTCTTTTGTTCCTGCTGTATCCCTAATATGTAGAAAAAGAAGAGGCACTGAAATATTTGTTGAATGAGGAAATGAATGAGTTGCTGTAACTCTATCATCAGATAATGTGTTGAATACTAAGAGTATTTTGGCTTTTTTTCCCCAGCATGTATATTTCTTGTATAGTTTAACTTTAGCGATCCTTTGTTTTTAAGTAGGCTCCACATCCAATGTGGAGCTTGAACTCAATGACGCTGAGTCAGTGCTGTACCAACGGAGCCATCTAGGCATCCCTTTAGGGATCCTTTTTATAATCTTGAAATATAACTAATTGTGCCTTTCATATGAATTTTTTCTCTTTTAGGCCTGGAATTCTCATTTCCTTGATTGAGTACAGATGATTATTTTCTTTCAAGTTTGTTTATTTTAGAGAGAGAGTACGTGTGAGCAGGAAGAGGGTTGGTGAGAGAGAATTCCAGGCTGGAGATTCTGACAGCACGAGCCTGATGCATGGCTTGATCTTATGAACTGTGAGATCATGGATCTGAGCCAAAATCAAGAGTTGGATGCTTAACCAACCCACTGAGCTACCCAGGCACCCCCAAATGATTATTTTTAGTTGTATATCTTATGAACCTTTGGATTCTAGAAATGACAACAGTGAACATTCTCTTGGATGATCATGTTAGAATAATGTAACTGTAAATTTCCTGAGACTTAATGAATTGGGAAAGCATAAAACATTGATTTTTAGTGAGTAGAAAGGTGAAGTTGATTCTGAGATTTTTGACAAATATTAGTGGTGGTTAGTTGAGATTTGTTTCCATTGTAAATTATAAAAATCAGAATTATTGAAATGGCTATGGTAAGTAAATAGCTTTTGAATAAACACAAACTATAACTTAATTTTTTTTGTTTTTTATTTATTTATATTAGAGGGAGACATAGAGCGAGCAGGGGAGGGTCAGAGAGATGGAGACAGAATCTGAAGTAGGCTCCAGGCTCTGACTTGCCAGGAACAAGCCCGACTTGGGGCTTGAACTCACAAGCAGTAAGATCATGACCTAAGCTGAAGTCGGAAGTTTAACTCACTGAGCCACCCAGGTACCCTGACACAAACTATAAATTTTGAATCAATCTTCTAGACAGACCATGAACTAAATGAACATCTTTTACTGTTTGCCAAGGCAGAATGTAATTAACATTTGTTAACTTTTTGAATCAAAATGACCTTATTTCACATTCATTTTTTAAAGTTTTTTTAAGATACAGCATTTAGCCATTAAAGTGTACAAATCTTATATGTAGAACATTAAGATTTTAAAAAATGAACTTAATGGAACTCCCACTAAGATCAAGATACAGAAGTTTCCTTCATGCCGTTTCTGGTAAATATCTGCCCCAAAGTAACCACAATTCTGACTTTTATTGCCATTGATTACTTTTGTAGGTTTTTTTAAATTTCACATGAATAGTATCGTATAATATATATTCTTTTTGTATGACTTTTTCATTTAACGTGTTATATGTGGGAATCGTTCTTTTATGGTTTGTTTGTGGTATTCCATGTTATGTATAGGGTTTGTATTTTCTTCTTCTAGGAAGAAGCTTGGGGTCACTCCTAGTCTGGGACCACCTTAAACCAGGTTCAGGGCTTGAAATTCCCTTGTGTAGTTGTTGAGTTTTGGTTTCTGTCCCCATATTTTGTGCTATGTTATCAAAACAAAGATCCTGATTTTCAGAATTGACAAACATCCTCAGGGCAAAAGTAGCGTATATGTTTTTATTTTTCCTTTTTGGTTCTCATTTTTCATTTGTAATTCCTTGTTATCTTGGCTGGTCTCTGATGCTCTTTATGTTTTTGAAATATATGTTTTATCCATATTTTAAAGTTTTTATCCAGTAGAATAATGAGAATTGATCCGAAAAACCTCGCCTGCTACCACTAGAAACTGGAAGTTGTTACATTGAGGTTTTAATTTTTAAAAAATGTTTATGTATTTATTTTGAGACACACACGCACACACAAACACATACACACACATTGGCGGGGCAGAGAGGGAGAGAATCCCAAGCAGCCTCCGTGTCTTCAACACAGAGCCTGATCTCATGATTGTGAGATAATGACCTGAGTTGAAATTAAGAGTCAGATGCTTAACAGGCTGAACCACCCAGGTGCCCCAGAATTTTTAATTATTTTGTTATTGTATTTTTAATTTCCAAGAGCTGTTTTTTGTTTTCTTTCTTTATCTCGTTCTCTTTTATAGAGAGCATGAGCAGGGGAGGGGCAGAGAGAAGGTGAGAGAGAATCCCAGATAGACTCATGCACAGGGGCTCGAATTCATGAACTGTGAGCTGATGACCTGTGCTGAAATCAAGAGTTGGGCACTTAACCAGCTGAGCCACCCAGGCACCTCTGTTTTCTGAATATCCTTTTTTCATAGCATCCTCTACTTAACATCTTGAAGCAGTATCTTCTCTTAATTCTTTGTGTATACCAAAAATAAGTTTTTGTTTTATTTTGTTTATAGTTTTCTTATCTTGCATAATATTTGTAGCTTCCAAGTTGCTTTTTTCCCCTTTTTGCTAGTTTTCGTTCCTGTTTTTCATGTTAGAGACTTTCCTTAAATATTTTGTGATCCCACGATCCTGGAAAGATGTCTGTCAAGATTAGGGCATACTGAGCTGTGATATGCCCTACCTGTAAGGTTAGGGTTTGGACTGTTTAAAGTTTTTGATCCCTTTAAGGGATTTTCGCTTAATAGTTCTCCCTGGGATTGTTCGGATCTTGTACCTCCTTTCCAATCCTGTTGTGAAAGCTCAGGAGGTATACTATAAGTCTTTACTTTTTAAAAAATTTTTTTAAAAATATTTATTTATTTTTGAGAGAGAGAGAGTGTGAGCAGGGGTGGGCCAGAGAGAGAGGGAGACACAGAATCCAAAGCAGGCTCCAGGCTCTGCGCTGCCAGCACAGAGCCGGATGCGGGGCTCGAACTCACAAAGCGTGAGATCGTGAGATCATGACCTGAGCTGAAGTTGGACATTTAACCTACTGAGCCACCCAGGCGCCCCTATAAGTCTTTCTTTTGAAGTCACATTTATCATTGCTGCTTATGGTGCTAGGGGCTGCAACTTGATTTTTTTTTTTTTTAAGCAAGCGCTTAAATAGTTTGTCTTGTGTAACAAGATATTTGGAGATAGGCAATCACTGGTGTGGGTTCATGAACTTAGCACTCTGAGGATCAGCGTCTGCGGAAATGTTTTGGACTTTCCTTCAGAGTTGGAAGTTGCAGCTCCAACTATCAGATCTGTATGTAAGTCCAAAAAAAAAAAAAAAAAACAAAAGGAAAATAAGAGAATGAGGAAGAACATCAAATATATCTGCCTCTTTGTCAGGAATGCAAAAGCTTTCCCAGTTTCTACAACAAACTTCCCCTTAGGTCTCACTGTCCAAAGCTGTACACATTGCCACCTGAACAAAATTAGGGTTCTATTAGGAAGAAGGGGAGTAGGTATAAGGTACCCCAAAATACAGAATTTATGATGCCTGTCTTGAAGGAACTAATGATTACTTTGTGAGAGAAATTCACACGTGTGTGTTCACATATATTTATGGATATTTGAATAATAGCAATGGGGTTAAGAAAAGGTAGTGATATTAATGATGAAGCAGATACATATATATATATATTTTAAAGTTTATTTATTTTGAGAGAGAGTATGTGAGCAAGGGAGAGGCAGAGAGAGAGAACCCCCCGCAGGCTCTGCGCTGTCAGTACTGAGCCCAATGTGGTGCTTGATCTCACAAACTATGAGATAATGACCTGAGCCGAAATCAAGAGTGGGATGCTTAACCAGCTGAGCCACCCAGGCACCCCAAGGCAGATATTTTAGAGTTGAGATCTTTTGTAGTCTAACATGGCCCACCATCATTTTAAGAGGCTTGATGGTGGAGGGCTTATGTGTCTTTCCTGGAGTTCATGGATTGCCTTTTGCTTGCTATACTATGTTGTGGTGACATCACCTGCCAGAATAGATGGGTATTTTGCGTAAATGGTTAGAATTAATGGTGAGGGCTTGTTGAAGTTGACCTAATCTCAGACTGAGTGAAGGTATTGCACGGATCAAAAGAAAGAAAGAAAGGAACTTCTAAAATAGAAGTCCAGAAGTTTATTTTGTGAGGAGAAAGTTTTCCTGGATGTTGGAAACAATAAAGATCTCCTTTAATGGCTCAGGTCTCATAGTCACCTAGATCTGATACCAAGCTATAAAATCGACTCCAGTAAGTAGAAGGCCATCAGCCTAGAGTTACTGGCACTTTTTTTTTCTTTCTTTAAATTTTATAGTACATATGTTAAAATTAATGAACCAATATTGGTATATTGTTTAAAAAAATTTTTTTTAACATTTATTTATTGAGAGAGCATGAGTAGGGGGAGGAGCAGAGAGGGAGAGAGACACAGAATCTGAAGCACGCTCCAGGCTCTGAGCTGGAGCTCGACATGGGGCTCGAATTCATGAACCATAAGATCATGACCTGAGCTGAAGTTGGACGCTTAACCGACTGAGCCACCCAGGCACCCCTATTGTTAACTAAAATCCATAGTTTATTCAGCTTTCCTTAGTTTTTACCTAATGTCTTTTTCTCTTCCACATTACATTTAATTGTCATGTCTCTATATGCACTTTTTTTTTTTTGATGTTTTTTTTTTGGAGAGAGAACACGTACGCGAGCAAGTCGGGGAAGGGCAGTGAGAGAGAGGGGGCCAGAGGATCCAAAGTGGACTCTGTACCGACAGCAGTGTGCCTGATGCAGGGTTGAAATTATGAACTGTGAGATCATGACCTGAGCTGAAGTGAGATGCTCAACTGACTGAGCCACCCAGGCGCCCCTCTCCTTAAGCCCTTCTTTTCTGCCATTTATTCAGACTTTCCTTGTTTTTGAGGATCTTGTGAATTTAGAGGAGTATTAGGTATATTGTTGGATGCTTCTCTATTGGAATTTGTTCGATTACAGATAATTTTTTTTAATGTTTTATTTATTTTTGAGAGAGAGAGAGAAAGAGGCATTATGAGCTAGGGAGGGGCAGAGAGAGACACACAGAATCCAAAGCAGGCTCCAGGCTCTAAGCTGTCAGCACAGAGCCTAATGCGGGGGCTCCAACTCGTGAATGGTGAGATCATGAGCTGGGCCAAAGTCGGATGCTTAACTGACTGAGCCACCAAGGCACCCTTGATTTTTTTGTGATCAGACTGAGGTTGTGGGTTTTGGGAAGGATGATCATGTGCCGTTTGCATTACATCATTTCAAAGATACAGATTATCAACAGGATTTATTATTGTTACTGATTTTGGTCACTTGGCTGAAGTAGTGTTTATCAGATTTCTCCACTGTAGTTTTTTCCTCTTTTTCCTACTGTGTTCTTCGGAAGGAAGTCACTATATGTAGCCCACACTTAAAGGGAAAGGAGTTATACTCCCTTTTTTAGTGTTGGAGTGTCTACATAATTTATTTGGAATTATTCTGCATAGTAGACTTATCTCTTCTCCCCAATTTATTAATTTACTCATTTATTTATATCAGTAAGGATATAATCCAATACTGCTTCATTTATTTTGTTGCTCAGATTGTTCCAGCTTTGGCCATTGGGAACCCTTTTAGTTGGCTGCTGTGCCCCTGTAACATATCTCCATCAGTAAGAATTTTTTAAAAGAACTTATTTGGAGCGCCTGGGTGGCTCAGTCGGTTGAGCGCCAGCTTCGGCTCAGGTCATGATCTCACGGTTCATGGGTTCAAGCCTCGCGTTGGGCTCTATGCTGACAGCTAGCTCAGAGCCTGGAGCCTGTCTTCAGATTCTGTGTCTCCCTCTCTTTGACCCTCCCCTCCTCACGCTGTCTCTCTCTCTCTCTCTCTCTCTCTCAAAAATAAATAAAACATTAAAAAAAAATAAAAGAACTTCTTTACTTCCTTGCACTTTAAGATGGTACAGGCTCATCTTGCATATTTTCTGTCCCAGTCCTAGAATCAGCCATTTCTCCAAAGAGCTCTGGTTCCTTTTATTGGAGAATGGTGTTAGAGACTAAGATATAGGTGCGAGATGTGCTTACTACTGCAATTTTACTCTTTTAGTCTCTCTCAGCTGATAAAACAAATATATGTGTATATATTAAGCTGTGTACATGCACTGTATCCATAAATATTTCTGTATGTGACCCATCTGTCTAAAAAATTTTTTTAACTTTTTTTTTTTTTTTTTTGAGAGACAGAGACAGATCATGAGGAGGGGAGGGGCAGAGAGAGAGAGGGACATGCAGAATCGGAAGCAGGCTCCAGGCTCTGAGTTGCCAGCACAGAGCCCGACGTGGGGCTCGAACCCACGGAACTGTGAGATCATGACCTGAGCCGAAGTCGGACACTCAACCGACTGAGCCACCCAGGTGCCCCACCATCTGTATCTATATTAATTAAATATTTAATGATGTCTCCAACTCTAATCCATTTGTACATTATCCTTCTAATCTCTTCTTGCTTACCTGTAAATTCCCACTTGGGACAACTCCCTTTGGCTGCAGTTCCTTTTCAGTATATACGTAGTGTAGCAAATCAGAGTTATTAACCTGTTGCCCTTTGGGGAACAACTTTATCAGCTCAAGTACAGTTCTTACATGCAGTTCCTTTTCCCTCTAGTTCTGCAGACTCTTGCATTTTCAAAGTTAGGTCAGCACCATTTATTCCCCCATCCCCTTCAGTGAGCTTGTTTCATACATTTATAATACAGTTAGATTTTCTCTTTTTTTCTTTTTTTACAGTCAGATTTTCTTATCTCAGTCTGTGTTCTTTCTTGGGATCCTTTGATTTTCTCCATGATTTAAAAAAAAATTGTATAGACTAAGGCTTGTTCCTTGTGCTGTAGAGTTCTGTAGGTTTTGACACATGTATAATGTTATGTATCCACCATTCCAAGGTCATAAAGAATAGTGTCACCTCTTAAAAATCCCCTGTGGTCTATCTCACACCCATTAGGATAGCTCCTATCAAAACAACAGAATAAAACAAGTGTTGGTGAGGAAGTGAAGAAATTAGAATAGTGTGTGCTGTTGGTGGGAATGTAAAATGGTGCAGCTACTGTGAAAAACAGTATGGTGATTCCTGAAAAATTAATCAGGGAATTACCATATAATCCAGCAATTCCGTTTCTGGGTATTTACCAAAAGATTTGAAAGCAGAGTTTTGTTTTGTTTTCCTTTTTTTTTTTTTTTTTTTTTAAAGTAAGTTCTGTACCCAAAGTGGGGCTTGAACTCACAACCCTGAGATCACAAGTCACATGCTTTACTGACCGAGCCAGTCAGGTAGTCTGAAAGCAGGGTCTTGAGAGATTTATATGCCCATGCTGGTAGCATTATTCACAGTAGCTAGAGGTTAGACGCAGTCTAGGTATTGATCAGCAGATAAATGGATAAGCAAGATGGTGTGTGGATACAATGGAATGTTATTAAGCCTTAAGGAAATGCTGATCTATGCTACAAAAATGGGTGAACCATGAGTACATTATATTAAATGAACTAAGCCACAAAAGGACAAATACTGTGTAATTGCAGTACATGAGGTACCTAGAATAGTCAGAGACAGAACATGGAATGATTGCTCAGGGCAGAGGGGAGGAGGGAATGAATAATTATTATTTAATGAGTGTAGTTTTAGTTGAGAAGATGAAAAGAATTCTGGTAGATGGTGGTTGTGGTACAACAATATAAATGTAATTAATAACATTGAATTGTACACTTAAAATGATTAAGATGGTAAATTTTGTCTTATGTATACTTTTTATTCCCTTCCACCAAAAACAAAAAATCCCCTGTCATATACCTGTTTATCTTCCCTGTCCAAGTACTGATTTTTTTATAGACTTTTTTTTAATAGGTTTTAGATTCACAGCCAATTTGAGCATAAGGTAGAGATTCCCATATGTCTCTTGCCCCCAGGTATGCATAGCCACCATTATTAGCATCTGTCACCAGAGTGGCACATTTGCTACAGTTGATGGACCCACACTGACAGAGTATTATTACCTAAATCCATAGTTTACATTAGAGATCACTTTTTTTTAAAGTTTATTTATTTTGAGAGAGAGACAGCACAAGCCGGAGAGGGGCAAAGAGAGAGGGAGAGAGAATCCCAAGCAGGCTCCACACTGTCAGCGCAGAGCCTGATGTGGGACTCCAGCTCATGAAACTGAGATCATGACCTAAGCCGAAACCAGGAGTTGGACGCTCAACCAACTGAGCCATCCTGGTGCCTTTAGAGATCACTCTTGACATTGTACACTCTATGGATTTAGGCAAATGTATAATGACTACCACCATTCTAATATACAGAGTAGTTTCAGTGCTCTAAAACATCCTTTGTGCTCCACCTATTCATCCTTCCCTTTTTTCTAACCCCTGACTACTGATCTTTCATCACCCTTAAAAGAAAGCCAGTACCCATTAGAAGTAACTGTTTCTCTCTCTCACCCAACCTTAGCTTTAGGAAACCACTAATCTGCTTGCTTTTTCTAAGCATTTGCTTGTTCTGGACATTTCATATGGATGGAACCCTACAATATGTGGTCATATGTAACTGGAACTTTCTTTCTTTATTTTAATAGTGTTTGTTTATTTTTAAAGTTTATTTATTAGAGCAAGAGCACAAGCAGGGAATGGGCAGAGAGAGAGGGGGAGAGAAAGAGAATCCCAAGCAGTCTGCACTGTCAGCACAGAGCCAAACACAGGCTCGAACTCACAAACTGTGAGATTGGTGACTTGAGCTGAAATCCAGAGTTGGACACTTAACTAATCCACCCACGTGTTCCTGTGACTGGAACTTTTCAATAAACATAATGTTTTCAAGACAATCTATGCTACGGCATATATCTGTAAAATTCACTTTTTTCATTACTGCCTAATATTCCATTGTATGCATACTGCATTTTATTAACCTGTTCATCAGTTTATGGACATTTGGGTTGTTTCTCTTCTGGCTATTGTGAATAATGCTGTTATGAACATTTGTGGATAAGTTTTTCTGTGGACATATGTTTTTGTTTCTCTTGGGCATACACTTAGTGGAATTGCTGGGTCATATGGTATCTCTGTGTTTAACTGTTTGAAGAACTCCCAAAATGTTTTTGCATTTGCACTAGCAAATATAAGAGGGCTCTGAATCCTTCACATTCTTGCCAAAACTTGGTATCATCTGACTTTTTTTTTTTTTAACGTTCATTTATTTATTTTGAGAGAGAGAGAGAGAGAATCCCAAGCAGACTTGTGTTGTCAGCGTGGAGCCCCACTTGGGGCTTGATCTCATGAACCATGAGCTGAGATCAAGAGTTGGATGCTTAGCCGACAATTAAAGCCATCATAGTGGTTATAAAGTGATATCTCATTGTGGTTTTGATTTGCATTTATCTTGTGACAAATAATGTTGAGCATCTTTTCATTTGCCTTTATATATCTTCTTTAGAGAAATGTCTTTTAGCCTCAGTTAACTTATTTATTTGTTTTTGTAAGTTTTTTAAAGTATATTTTTTGAGAGAGAGTGTGAGTGTGTGCGCACGTGCGCATGCATGGGAAGAGGAAGAGAGAGAATCACAAGCAGGCTCAGCACTGTCAGTGCAGAACCCTATGTGGGGCTCGAACGTACAAACTGTGAGATCATGACCTGAGCCAAGGTCGGATGCCTAACTGACTAAGCCACCTGGCTTTGAGCTCCGCATAGGGTTCTCTGCTGTCAGCAGGAGCCCACTTCGGATCCTCTGTCTCACTCTGTCTCTGCCCCTCCCCCACTCGTGTGCGATTGCTCTCTCACACATTCTCGCTTTCTCAAAGATAATATTAAAAAAACTAAGAAAATATTAATGTTCACCTTAATTTGCTGTGATTAGTAAAATAGAAATAAACAATATTGAAAAGAAAAAAAATTTAATTGCAATGCTAAGAAGATACTGCATTTGTATTTGATGTTTCTCATTGAACTTGTCAGCCACTCTTTCAGACTAAGAAATACTTGATTTTGGCATTTAATTTGAGAAACTTAAAATCCAAGTGCAGATGTTAGCTGTGCTCTTTTACTTGTGTTTTGTGCAAGAAACTTTTCAGCTAACTGACACTCCACTTGGCTTACTTCCCTTAGCTCTAACCATGATGGCAGCTCTGGTCATTGTCAGGTAGAAACTTTGTTGTTACATCTCAGTAATTTCAGCTATGAAAGGCCAGGCAAGGTGGGGTCTCAGATACTTAAAAATAATGAAAACTTCTGTATAATTCATATGTGGCCTTTTGAAGTTTGAATTTTATTGCAGAATTTGGTTAATGCCTGGAACTAAGATAATTTTGGCTGATCTTCAGATCTGTTCTAAGAACAATAGTGGCAATATTCTTTTGTAGTGAATCAAGATTACAAATGCCCCAGTGGTTACTTACTCATTTTATTGTAGATAGTTAACTGAAGTCACATTTTTGTTTTCCTTTTTCTTAGTATTTTTACTATATTGTTTAGGTCAAGAACCTCGGTCTTGTTTTCTTTTCTTTTCCTTTTTTTTCCTTTGACTTTCTCCTTTTCCTCTGTCTTAAATTTCTTGGTTAGGTAAAATGTTGATCCATTTCTACATTCAACTCCTGTTAGTCCAGAGGTTATTGATTTATTTCGTGGATTTTATACCCTTTACTTGAACAACAGCAGCTGCTCTCTTATTTCACTCAGCTGTTGATTATGTGGCCAGTTTGGCCTGGAGATTCTGATTCATTAAGTTGTGGCGGTGTTGAGTGGTCAGCCATCTGGAGTTTTATAAAACTTTGCTGGTTTTTACCCCTGGCTGAGAAACATTGCTGTTAATTAGCAGACCTTTAAACTGGGTGAGCACTGGAATCATCTTGGGAATTTAAAGGCAGTAACAACAAAACAAACCTCCCAAGCCCTATTCTAACCTCCTTAATCAGAATCTCTAGGAATGAGGCCCAGGAATTTATATTTTAGAAACACTTGGGATGATTCTGATAATACCAAAGTTTAAGAATCATTGCTTTACATGCTCCAAAGTCTACTTATGTTAAACCAGGGCATTTAGAAAACTTTTTATGTTTTATTTATTTTGGAGACAGAGACAGAGCATGAGAGTGGGGGGGGGGGGGCAGAGAGAGAGGGAGACACAGAATCTGAAGCAGGCTCCAGGCTCTGAGCTGTCAGCACAGAGCCTGACGCGGGGCTCGAACCCACGAACATGAGATCATGACCTGAGCCGAAGTTGGAGGCTTAACCGACTGAGCCACCCAGGTGCCCCTAGAAAACTTTTTGTATTTGAACTGTATCATGTTTCCTTTTCATTCCCATTGAATTGCTTTTAGTAATACTAGGAGCAGTTGATTATTGAATGCTTACTGTGTTGAGGCAATGTATCTTCTTGGGGCTCAGAGAGGTTAAGTGTCTTTTCAAAACTACTTCACAGTAAGTGTCAGAACTAGGGTATAAATTCAGGTCTCTTTCGGCATGCAGAGCCTTCAGTCTTTACCATGAATATTCTACTACTTTTATTACTTTTGTTGAGAAGCCAGTGTATGTGTAAAAGAGATTAGTTTTTGAAGGTCCTAACAGTTTGTCAGTTTATTATAAGGACTTTGCTTAGAATATTGTCCACTGCATTACAGTGTGTTCTTTATGAGACTCATGGGAGAAATTTCTCTTAGGCTTTTTATTATTTAGAAAGTGTTTCCCATGACTTTTCTCATTTTGAATTTGCTGCTAGAAAACTTGCAGTCACATTTCTGGTTCACTGATAGGAAATGTATGGATTTTTTTGGTCTGTATTTTGTTTACAAATTCTCTTGGTATCATTTTAAATGTCTCCTTGTTCATTTTTCTCATTTTTTAAAGTTTGTTTATTTTGAGAGAGAGAGAGAGAATGAGCAGGGGAAGAGTAGAGAGAGAGGAAGAGAGACAGAATCCCAAGCAGACTCTGCACTGTCAGAGCAGAACCCGATGTCAGTTAAGCATCCGACTTTGGTTCAGGTCATGATCTCGCAGTTGGTGAGTTCGAGCCCTGCATCAGGCGCCTGCTGTCAGCACAGAGCCGGCTATGGATCCTCTGTCCCCCCTTCTCTCTGCTCCTCCCCTGCTAGCACTCTCTCAAAAATAAACAAACATTAAAAATATAAAAATTAAAAAAAAACCTTCATATTAAGTTCAATCCTTTTTTACTCCTAAAGTAGCACTGGCATAAACCTTATATTGCGCATAGGATATACTTACAAGTATTATACCTATGAAATAAGTTTTGAAAGGAGACTATTAAAATTCTTAGATAGACTTCAATGTCAATAGCAAAATGACTGTCAACAGAATGACTTGTACTTGCTAATGTATAATACATCAGATATTCTGAAAAACAGTGAAATACATACCAGGAGGAAAGTACACACATGGAGGAGTTTTAGCAGCTAAGAAAAGATGGAAATAGGGCAAACAAAAAACTTTCAGGTTAGTACTGTTTTTCTGATAGATTTGTATTCAAATCTTGCATTCAGACCAATACTTTACCTTTTTTGTTTTAAATTTATTTCTCTACTATCAAAAACTTAGGGATAACCAACAGTTATTCAGAATTAGACTGTTTATTCACAGGTGGCAATGAAATACAATAAAAGTGCTAAAAATATGTTATAAATGGACAGTAGTCTGTTACTTTTTGTTGTATTTCCAGCTCAGAGGTAAAATCTGTTTTGAACCTCAATTTCTCTTGAATTTTACTATGTCTTCATTTAAGCACAGGAATACAGTGAATTAAAGGGCTTATAAGTGTGACCTGATAAATTGGTTAAATATTTTTAGAATTATTATTTTATCACATAATGGGCCATTAGTTTCCTAAACTTTTCCTCTTAAAAATTCTTAAGCATTTCAGGCATCAATACCGTTTTCCTTTCTGATGGTATTAATACCAAATGACTATTGAGATCTGGTAGTGCTAAAGATTGAGTCTAAAATATGCTTTCACTAAAATATTCAGAGAGTAGAATCCAACAAATGACTACCTGAGATTTTCAACCAATATCTCTTATCTAGGCCTATCTGAGGCCTCTCTAAATGCTTACTTACATAGAAATTAAAAAGAAGTCTGTACTACAATATAGAGAAACACCTGCAACAAAAGAGGGGAAGCTTCAGCTACTTATTGGTATGCACTTCTTCCACTGCAGCATTTATCTGGAGTGTTTCTATGGCAACACAGGTAAGATTAACAGTATCATGCATCAGAGGAAGTGATCAAGATTCTAAATTTTTTTTCACAGTTCTACCTTAAACCATTATTTGCTTTGTGCTAACTGGAAGACTTGAAATACAATCTGGAAACCTTATTATGTAGAAACTTGTTGAAGAGATTTAATATGCTACTTCTTTAAATTAGGAGGTTTTAGAATTAAAAGACCCTGAGAGACTCAACTTGTAGGGCCCCCAGGGTTCATGGGTAAGAATGTATGAAGATACTTGAAGGTATGTACACTTCAGTGCCCCTAAAGCGTGGGGGAATTTTATATGCATTGTCTCATTTAATCTTCACCCACAACCCTATGAAGTCAGTGGTGGTATTATCTTTATTTTATAAAGAAATGGGTTCTCAGAGGTTGACTGGTTTGTGAGGGGTACAAAGTTGGCAGTCCCTCCATTTGACACTTCAGGAAAAAGACAAAAGCATTAATGATTTGTCACAAGTATTCAGACTCAGGCTGGTATTATGTGTATGGAGCACATGGCTAGTAGATAGAGGTTTATTCATTTCTCCTGAGTTCAGTAAAATCATAAACTGTGAAGAACTGAAGTACTTTAGGGAAGTGTGAAATAGAGATTTAGAAGAGTTACACATTTCGATGTATGATTCAATGGCTGCCTTCTGGAAAGCAAAACTCAGGATGGTCTGAATCATCAAGTATCTTTCTTGTCAATGTGACTGTACAAATTAATGAAAACCTGAGTCAAAATTAAACTTCCCATAAGAAATATTATTTCTGGGATTCTTTGAAATAGCTGTATAAATGTCACCACTCTCCAGGAATTTCTGAATGGCTAAATTCCATGTAATGTTTGTGTCCACCTGACTTGGAAAGTTCATTTTCTTTTATAAAACTGCTAAAAGCTGAAAGACACAATATCTAAGGGGTCTACTTAATGCTGTAATTCTTGATAATTGTTAACTCTATAAAAAGTGTTGACTGTCTCACTTTTCTATAAATATAGTTCATTGCATTTTACTTCTTTTATTTATTTATTTATTTATTTATTTATTTACTTACTTACTTACTTACTTACTTACTAGTACGCTTCACACTCTTTGTGGCACCCAACATGGGGCTTGAACTCAAGATCTTGAGGTCAGAACCTGAGCTGAGATCAGGAGTCAGATACTTAACTGACTAAGCCCTATGTACCCCATTTTTACTGCTTTTAAATTTGTTTTTAATTACTAAAAGTTCATTTATTTTACAGTCTAATGATCATCACCGTTATCAATAAAATAAAGTAGTGACCTGTAGGAGTGCCTGGGTGGCTCAGTTGGTTGAGCGTCCGGCTTTGGCTCAGGTCATGATCTCGCAGTTTGTGGGTTCGAGCCCCGCGTTGGGCTCTGTGCTGACAGCTCAGAGCCTGGAGCCTGCTTCAGATTATCTGTCTCCCTCTCTCTTTGACTCTCCCTTGCTCACGCTGTCTCTCTCTTTCTCAAAAATAAATAAAACATTAAAAAAGTAGTGACTTGTACATAAGTACAAGTACAAAAGTAGTGACCTCAACATGAGGTTCCCACTGTTAAGAGAGCTTGAATGCCCCTGCAGTAGAGACACTTTCAACCATCCAAGTTATAAAGTATAGGTCACAGTTCTTTGGCTATCTGGGGTGGAAAGCAGTTAAGAGTGAACAGCCAAGGAAAACTGGGGGTGGAGGGGGTGGGGGAGGAATGGCCCCTGGAAAAACTGCCTGGGTTTGTTACTTGACCTGGCAATTGAATAGTCTAAGAAATGGGGTTCCTGAACTTTTGAACTTCATGGACCACTACAATTTCAGATTAGATTTTGGGAAGTGACCAAAGACTATCAACCTTGTGTTTGTTTTACACCTTTACTTTAAAAAATAAAAAATAACAGGGATGCTTATGTGGCTCAGTCGGTCACCATCACACGGTTTGTGAGTTCAAGCTCCCACATAGGGCTCTGCTCTGACAGCACAGAGCCTGCTCAGGGTACTCTCTCCCTCTCTCTTCCCCTAACCTGCTCGTGCTCTCTCTCAAAAATAAACACTTAAAAATATTTAAAAAAAAATACATATGGGGCACCTGAGTGATTTGGTTGGTTGGGCATCAGACTCTTGACTTTGGCTTAGGTCACGATCCCAGGGTCATGGGATGGAGCCTTGGGCTCTGCACTGGGCATCAGCCTGTCTCTCCCTCTCCCTTTCCCTCTGTCCTTCCCCTGCTTACACAGGCTCAGGTTCTAATTCAGAAAAAAAAAAAAAAGTAAATGTTCAGTAGGTTACTTTTACTAATTTGGAACAAGTAGTAACTATAGTTTTACAGAACTTTTGGGACTTCTTTTTAACTGAATAAGGATATTATTTTAATTCTCATGAAGGTATCACATACACAATGATACAACAAGCAAGTTGTATCAAACATTCAATACATCAAAAATCCTGATCTTATTTTAAACAAACTTTGATTTTTTAAAAAAGGTGGCATGTGCTCAACTTTAATTTAAACATGCTACCAAATGAGATTACTAGTGGGCAAAGCAAGCCACCGTGGCCCTGAACATCTGTGTTACTGGATATGCTAAAATGCAAGGACTCAATCGACTTGAAAATATTTTGAATTTTAACTTTTTAAAGGAGCTATGTGTTGTCATCTGTGGGATAAATTTTTGCAGAAAATTGTCCTTAGGGTTACAGATATGAATTGTTGATTAGATCATTTTGGGGATTTTAATTTTTTGTGATTCCATAAATATAGGATTTTAATTTTAATGTTTGTAAAAAAACGGTTTCTTTACAGACTAGCATTTGAGTTCATAATCAAATCTTTAATTATGAGCAAATCAAGTTACGTTTTTCTACTCTTATTTTTATTCTTGCTAGTGTCAATGTAAATATAAACAATGTAAAAATTAAATACAGAGACTGTAGAAATTTTTTCTCCTAATAGCAAGTATCAGTTAATATCTTGTGGCTTTATACTGAACATGGAAAAGATGCATTCAGGGTAGTTAAGAAAGACTTGCTCAGTCATTAGAGATATGTGTGTATATGCACTTTGTTTGAAGAAATTCAGATTTTTAATTATAAAAAATGGACAAAATAATTGCTTTAAGAAGAAATTCACTAGCGGATTTCCTTGAGAATAAGCTGTTTTCATTCATTTCAGGTCAGTCAAAATCTATCAATGGCCTGCTTTCATATTAAAGGTATATTCACCCAGTTCACTTAAAATGATTTAATTTAAAGTTTACAAAACTTATACCCAACTTTTATTTCCCTTAAGTTTTTTATTTATTATTTTGAGAGAGAGAAAGAACATGCACACGTGAGCAGGGGGAGGGGCAGAGAGAAGAGAGAGGAGAGTGGAGAGGAGAGAGGGAGAAAGGAGAGGAGAGAGGGGGAGAGAGAGAGGGAGGGAGCGAGCGAGCTCCAAGAAGGCTTTGCATGCTATTAACATAAAGCCTGATGCAAGTCTTGAGCCCAAAAACCGTGAGATCTTGGCCTGAGCTGAAATCCAGAGTCTGACACTTAACCGACTGAGCCACACAGATGCCCCAATATATTCAACTTTTTCTGAAAATTTAAATTATTATATACAGGTTAGATATATGCCAGACTTGAAGGTAGATCCACAAATTTGATTAGTTCAACAGTCTACAATATGGTTCTCAACAGGGTCAATTTTGACCCCTCCCCACCAAAGGGGACATTTGACAATGTCTGGAGACATTTTGGGATGTCACAACGGTGAGAGGAGGGAGGGGGGAGACTGCTACTGGTAACTTCTGGGTAGAGGTCAGGGATGCTGTTAAAACTCTTACTGTGTACAGGACAGCTCCTATTCTTCCTCAAGAAAAAATTATCCAGCCCAAACGTCAATACAACCAAGTTTGAGAAACCTGGTCTGTGCTTCTTCTAGAAGATACACTGGTAATCTAGAGATCAGAAGCCAAGAAATTATATGAAAACTACTTTTAAGATAACTGGAATGCTCTGAATTGACCTGGGTGCAAAGGACACATGGGAGAAACAGGGTGTGCCCTCTATGAGCTCTCACAGGTTTAAAACACACATAAATGAGACAAAGTCAAGAGAGTTTTGTTTTGTTTTATGTTTATTTATTTATTTTGAGGGGGGTGTTCCAACCAGGCCCCAAGCTGTCCGCACAGAGCCCGATGCAGGGCTTCATCCATGACCCAAGCCAGAAATCAAGAGTTAAATGCTTAACTCACTGAGCCACGCAGGTGCCCCCAGGAGAGTTTTAAGTTAAACTTTAAAGGATGAGAAATGGGGGTGATGAGACTCTGGGTAAGATGCTAGAGAGAAGATGACAGCAGCCAAAACTTGGAATTGGAAATGTTTGTTAAATGTTGAAAACCATTATTGAAGGAAATTCATTTGATCTTCATGATAAACATTTTTGGTACAAGGAAATAGTACCTGAGAATTAATTTAACAATTTCAAAATTGTTATACAGATATACCATTTAATGTCTCTGCCTCGGTATAAAGGCAGAGGGGGGGACGCTCAGAATGGATTTGGTTATGCTAAGCCCCACATAACCAACCTGAGAATTAATTATAATTTTGGCTCTTCCAGAAATGAAACCTTAAACAAGTTGATTAGAAATCACCTGATCAGCATTAGTTAGATAATCTGTCTGATAGACCCTGTCATCCCCTAAAGGAAAGTAGTAACCAATTACTTGCAATAACCAATATGCTTTTTTGACTAGTAGAACTTCCTTCTTCCTGCTCCCTTCTGCCTGTAAAAGTTTCATTTACTACAGCTCCTTAGAGGTCCTTTCTATCTGCTAAACTGGATCCTGCCTGACTCAAATTGTTGAATAAAGCTGGTAAAATCTTAAAAATCTACACCATTTTTTTTTTAACAAGGGGAAAAACTCTTTGGATTCCCAAGCATTCTTCATGTACTCAATGAATAATCTTAATACAGTTAACATGTGGAAGAAGTCTGATTAACTACTGCTGTAGAGAATCCAACTACTTCTTTTCCTAAGAATCTTAGAAGCAAGCAAGCAAATGTAAAATAAGTCCCCTTTGATAAAACATCAATGGGGAGAGGGTCAGTGTTGAGTAGTCTCATTTAGTCTATCACAGTAATCACTCCCTTGCAAGTATCCTCAATTCCTTTGGCGTTCTCTTGCTTTGCTGTACTTCTGATAAAATCCAACCCTGGTTGTATCCAGTTGTGTAACTCCTGTACATGCCCATATCCAGTCAGCAGAACAGAGCTGGAGAAAAACAGCCATCCATAATGCTTAGCCTCACTTTTAAATTTTTGACCACAAAACTCAGGAGGGCCTTCCAGGGTGCCCTTTAATCCTACTACATTTTCCTGGTCTATTCATTCTCTAACTCTTCACAATGACTATTTGCCACTTCCTCTTGCTCATGAAACCTCCAGTACCATCTTTCCTCATTGTTAGCTACTACTTTAGATTCCACTTTCACAAGGAAAATTGAAACAATCTAGAATTAACTTCATCTTCCCATTTTTAAACTATCAGCTTGTACTCCTCCTTTTTTTCTGTTCCACTGGTCCCTGATCCTAAGATCAATTCCTTCATTTGTGCACTGATCCCATGTCATTTCTTACTTAAGTACATTGCTTCTGAAATTGTACCCTCTCCCACATTATCAAGATCTAGATACTTCTTATTCATCATAAACATACATCCCATTAATATCATCCATGTTAAAAAAAAAAAAAGACAAAAACCAAAAAAGTCCCTTACTGTGTTCCCCGACCTAGCCCCATTTATGTTTCCTTTCTTAGCAAATTCCTCCAAAGAGCTGCTGGTGTACTTGCTGTTTCTACTTCTCACATTTAGCATTTACTTTTTTCTCACCCCTAAATTTACTGTGTATTTTCTACAAACATGGACATGCTCCTATAAAAAAATGTAACCATCAAAATAAAAGTAACAGTGATACAACATTACCATCTAATTCTCAGAACTCATTCAAGTTTTGTCAGTTGCTCCAATAATGTCCTTTACAACAATAGGACCACATCTAGAATGGTATGTTACAATATTGTCATGTTTTTTCTTTAGTCTCCTTCAATCTGTTAGTTCCTCAGTCTTATCTTTCCTGACTTAGACACACTTTTGAAGATTTCAAACCAATTATTTTGCACAATAACCATCAATTTGGAGTTTGATCTTTCCCCATGATTCAGATTAAGCATCTTTGGCAGGAAATGATGCAGTCTCCTCCTCATTGCCTTCAGTCAGGTGGCATAGGACTTCAATTAGTCCCATTACTGATGATGCTAACTGATTACTTGATTAAGGTGATCACTACCAAGCCTCTCCAGTATAAGTACTCTTTTTCCCTTTGCGATCAACTGTGAAACTATGAAATATCTTTTTCATCAAACTTTAAATTTATTCATTTATTTTTGTTTTTATCAGTATGGACTCATGGGTTCCTATTTTATTCCATGGATTATCGTTTATAACCATCACAATTGATTTTGATGCTTAAATTATCCCACATTTGGCCAGTGGGAGCCCTTTTAAGCTGGCATTTGTTTCTGACATGTCCTTATCATTGAGCAATTCCTTTACTTCTGGCACAAGACAGTTCAGGCTCATCTTGTATTTTTCCTGCCCTAGCCTTGGAATTAGCTATTTCTCCAGGGAGTTCTGGTTGCTTTTAATGGAGAAAGATATTTCAGAAACCAAGATTTGGATACTACGTATACTCATTGCCTGCTATTAGTTTATCACCACCCCAAGGCCCTCTCAATGAAAAGACCTACAGAAAATGTAAGCACACATACAGATGGACAAGATGGACATACACACATTTATCCTTTTATTTATTTATAAACATTGAAAACCATGAATTGACACTACTATCTCCAATTCCAATTTAATAGCAACCACCACCCCCCTTTCAATATTTATAATTCCTTTCTCCAAAGTGAAAAACCTGGCTCCCTTTATCCTTAATATATTTATACATGTAAATGATCCTCAACATATAACCAATTTCTCATTGCTACTGCCACCACTCCCCACCTAAATACCTTTTTAGCTATACTCAGTCTTAATATCACTTATTTAGACTGCTGCTGCCCTCTACTATAATACTCTGCATTGGACTAATGCTACTGTACTCACCCATCCACATGGATTCCTTCCTCCTCATTACACCTAGGCTCCATAGTCCTGAGCCTGACTGCCCTCCTGCATGGATGCCCTCATCATTCCACTCAGGTTCCAAAATACTGCAATGGGTTATAGCTGCCACTGTCCCAACCCTCCCATGTGGTCATCCCCATCCTACTCACACTCTTAACATTCCACTCTGAGCACACCATCCCCTCATGTGGATGTCCCCATCCAGCTTAGGCTCTCTCTCAATATTACAGGTCACCTTCCTGTGTACAAGCCCTCCTCAAGACTCAGGTTCTGATGCCCTCCTCTAGACCATCACAGTTTCTAAAACCAACCTTGCTCAATCTTGCCTGTATTACTCAGAAGGTAGTGGGAGAAGGGAAAGATCCTGCCACTCATTCACCTTAGATTCTGTTTTATATTCCCCAACCGCACTTCCCTACCTATCCCTAATCAGAAGGATTCTTAATTCATACAGTTTGCTTATTCCAGAACCAAACTGAGTCTGCGTGAGTTCCAGGCATTTTATAAAAAAACAAAATTTCTTGCAATTAAATAATTAGGTAGTCTGTGTCTATCAGTGGCACTTAGAATTATAAAAAGGATTAGAATTGATTAAAGAAATAAGTAAAATAATATAGATGTTAATATCTTTATTACATCTTTTAACCTTCTAGGATAAAAAGGTCTTAATCACAAAATATATTAATGTAGGATATAGTTATAATAGAATGTCTAAAATAGAAACGTAGGGGCACCTACATGGCTCAGTCAGTTGAGCATCTTACTCTTGATTTCAGCTCAGGTCATGGTCCCAGGGTTGTAGGATCAAGCCCCATGTTGGGCTCCATGCTGAGCATGGAGACTCTTAAGATTCTCTCTCCCTCTGCCCTCTTGCTCTGCTCATGCTCTCTCTCAAAATAAATTAACTTATATTTATACTTAGAGGGTTTTTCTTTGGCTCTACATTCCCATATCTGAGAATAGCTTTGTACTGCAATTTATTTTTGTGTTAAAGAGTATTTAAAGGTCTAATAAGAACTAGAAGAGCTTTATAGCGTCAAGTGAATTGAGATGTTTGTAGAATTAACATATGCAACCCATTATTTTGTAGATTAACATCTTTTTCTATCATGTATTTATATAAAAATCTTGATAGTAACAAATCTACATGAGTTTATATTGGCCCCACAGTTTTATTCCAACAGATAATTCAGCAGTTGTTACTTACAAATATAGTGTAGTAAGACAGCATGAGCAATGTTTATACATGTGTTTCAGACTCATTCATTCTTCATTTATTCACCCAGGATAAACTCACCCTGTGTAATAGTAAACTGTCTCAACTTCTCTGCATCTTCTCTGTCATCACTCTACTCCAAGCTACAATTACCTTTCCTGGAATACTGTAGTAGCCTCTTAACTGGTCTCTCCATGTCTTTTCTAGTCATCTTCTAATCTGTTTTTCACATTGAGCCCGTGATCTTTACAAAAATGCGAAAGTAATGTCAGACAATACTGTACAATTGTTAAGAGCAATGATTCCGTAGCCAGGCTGCCTGGGTTCAGATTTAAAATTTGTCATTTATGGGGCACCTGGGTGGCTCAGTCAGTTAAGCATCCGACTTTGGCTTAGGTCATGATTTTCGTGGTTCATGGGTTCGAGCCCCCATATCAGGCTCTGTGCTGACAGCATGGAGCCTGCTTCGGATTCCATGTTTCCCTCGCTCTCTGCCCCTCCCCCACTCGCGTTCTCATTTTCTCTCTCTCTCAAAAATAAATAAACATTTTTAAAAAATCTGCTATTTATTAGATGTATCACCTTGGATCAGCCACTTCTCTGCCTTAGCTTCCTCATCTGTAAAAGAGATGTCAATATATGTGCCTTAAGTTGTAAGAAGTAAATGAACAAAGTAAATGCTCTGTGAATGGCAGTCTACGTCATCAACCTCAACCAACACATCTGTGTCTGTATTGTTCATCCACACTGGCAGGTATTTTTTGTTTATCCCATTTAAGAAAGGGCCACACACCCCATTTAAGAGTGTTTTCACCTGCTACATCCTCTATCTCAATCCACCCTCTTGCGCTCACCTCTTGCTAACTAGCTGCTAGTTATATATTTTTCTCAGATCTCTATCAATATCTTTTCTATAGGGAAAAGTTCCTTGAATTAAGTGGTAGGTTAGATTTTTATATCAATATCATCTTAAAGAATTTTGATACTCCTTTGTGTGGCTATCTGATAACTGCTCTCCTTTCTACCAGGCCTGGTTTTGCTCACATTATGTCCTTAGTGCTGAACTCAACACTCAATCATTTGTTGAAATGAATAAATATATCTGCCACTTGTTCCAGACGTTGTGTTGAGTGCTTTGCATAGCAAGTATCTCATTTAATCTCACCTGATGGTAAGTATCAGTACTCCTATTTTACAAATGTGAAAAGGATCAGGGTTTAAGACCCAGTAAATGGCTAGATAGGAGACCCAAAAAGTTAACAGTAAATCCTGCACTTAGAACTTATAGCCTACCGGGGCACCTGGGTGGCTCAGTCGGTTAAGCATCTGACTTCAGCTCAAGTCATGATCCCATGGTTCATGGGTTCAAGCCCTGCATTGGGCTCTGTGGTGACAGCTCAGAGTCTGGAGCCTGCTTCGGAAGCTGTGTCTCCTTCACTCTTCCCCTCCCCCACTCATGCTGTGTATCTCAAAAATAAACATTAAAAAACTTATAGCCTACTAAGAGCTGAATAAATCTTTTACATGAACAAAAAATAAATTACATACTATTTGTGCATTAGTATTGTGATGTTGTTTGATCTGCCATGTGATATTTTAATGCACTAATAAAATGCTAATACTAATTAAATAAGAGGAAGAAATTAGAGGTATAAACATTGCAAAAGGAGAAGGTAGAGTGTTACTACCTGCACATCTGGTATCAACGATACCGATAAAACTCAAGAAAATGAAAAAATACTACAAAAAATAGAATTCAGTTGGGTAGCAACTTCTCCAGATTAATATGAAGTCACTTTAAAAAATATAACTACCAGTCAGAATTTTTAGCAATTATATTTCACAACTCTATAAAGTTAACAGCAAGCTATATTACTTTGTTTCCTTTTGCTAAATAATTACAGGTATTCTTAGGCACCATTGGTTATGAATAGCAGGTTTTATCCTTTAGAAATGATACTGACTTTTATGCTTTCCCCTTCTTTATCCAATATTTGTAACATATGCAAAATATTTCTTCAAATGCAATGATGGCTCAGAGCGTCTCTTTAATACACAAAATAGTGTCTTTTAAATAATGAAATTTTTTTCAGAATGAGAATCTCAGATCTTTAGGGTTTCCAAAAGTTATGTTTTACTTCTTTCCTTTCAAACTGTAACTCTATATAATTCCGTACATCTCACAGTTTTTTGGTTTTATGTTTATCATGATTCTAGATACCAAGAAATATTTAAGATAGGTAGAGGTCATTTCAGATTCTGTTCACTTGACAAAAACCCAAAATGGCCTTGACTCTAGTCCTCCATGGAAACTGCTGAACTTTAGAATGCGGTTACTATTCTAGGCCTCAGAAGAGACACAATGCTACAGTTATCACTAATTCTTTATTTCTCCACTCTCCTTGATAACTATTTTCTACTGAGGAACTGGAAGTTCAGAGAATGACATCCAAGAAATGAAGCCAGACATGGGAATAGAAGTTGTGGAGAGAGGCAGAAGAAGCGAGGTATAGAGTACATAAGGTAGAGGCACCTGGGTGGCTCAGTCAGGTAAGCGTCCTTCTTAATTTCTGCTTAGGTCATGATCTCGCCCTGAGAGACTGAGCCCAGTGTCGGGCTCTGAGATGACATGGTGAGCCTGCTGGGGATTCTTTCTCACCCTCTCTCTTCCCCTCCCCCATGCACACATGCTTTCTCTCAAAATAAACATTAAAATAGGGAGAGAGCACACAAGGTAGCTTGGAAAAAAATTCCCAGTATCTACTACTTTAAAGTAAAGTCCAAAATCTTTAAGAATGATCTATAATCATAATAGTCTGCCAGTCATCTTTCTAGTTTCATCTCACACCACCCTCCTCCTCAATGTGTAAGCCCCAGGCATAGTAGCCTCTCAGTAACTCTAATAAATGACTGACAGAATCACCTAGGTAAGATTTTTTTTAAAAAACGTATTCCCCAACCCCACCCCATACCTAGTACATCAGAAGCTCTAGAGGAGGAGACCAGAAATCTATTTTGTTTTAAATTTTAATGTGTATTTATTTTTGAGATAGGGACAGAACACAAGTGGGGGAGGGGTAGGGAAAGTGGGAGACACTGAATCCAAAGCAGGCTCCAGGCTCCAAGGCAGGGCTTGAACTCAGGAAAGGTGAGATCATGACCTCAGCTGAAGTCAGATGCTTAACTGAGCCACCCAGGCATCCCAATCTCATTTTGTTTTCACAGAACCAGGATGTGGAAGAACATTCCACAGAGAAGCCTTCTCAGACCCTTCAGACTAGGTACATCGGTGATGTGATGCATTTCCACAACACTTTGTATTTAGCACTCACTTATAATCACACTTAAAATAATTTGCTGAATGTCTATCTTCCCACCGAGATGAGAAGCTCCTTCAGAACAGAGACCATGACTGTGCTGTTTCCCCTCCCAGAATCACTGTCTACCTTTAATACTTCTCTGGACCCAGTAGACTGCATCAGTAAGTGGTCTCCCTTGCTCTTAAACTTGGGCTTAACTTGTGTTCAGTCAGTGGAAGGCACAAACAAGATGAAAAGGAGGCCAAGGTTTTTATTCCTGCAGTTCTCTCTCTACCAATTATCTGTAAACCTCCTATGTTCCTGTCCTAAACGTCAGATGCTATCAGGCAGCCCTGTCTTAAAGCTCCTCCTGATGAAGAATCTGATTAACTATTCCTTCTCCTTGCCCATTAAGGCCAACCTAAGTAATAAAAGCTTCCAACTGTTACTAGCTCCAGGGTACTTCACCATCCACCTTGGTTCAGTTGACCATATGCCCACATCTTTACGAACAGTATCTTTATTATAAACTCTACTCATTTTAACTTTCGAGCGCTATTTCCTTCCAGGGCCCTAACTAATCTAATGTCCATTCAAAGACATGCTAAGTTGAGGATAAAACAGTCTTTTTTTTTTTAAATGTTTATTTATTTTTGAGAGAGAGACACAGAGTATGAGCAGGGGAGGGGCAGAGAGACACACACAGAATCCAAAGCAGGCTCCAGATTCTGAGCTGTCAGCACAGAGCCTGACGTGGGGCTTGAACCCACGAACCATGGGATCATGACCTGAGCTGAAGTCGGATGCTCAACCAACTGAGCCACCCAGGCCCCCCGAGGATAAAACATTCTAATTAGTGTGGCAGTTTCTACAAGGCAAGTGTTAGACACTGTGCTTCCTATAAAGTCATCTACAAATGTTTGTTGATTATATGAATGACCCCAATAGAGCATGTAGAAATGGTTAGGTAAATTAGATCCTTTAGGCACTTAAAAAAATAAAGGTTTCAGAGTCACACAAAGCTGGGTTCGAGCTTTGGTGACAAAGGTTAATCTTTCTCATTAGTTTCACCTTCCATAAAATGGGAATACCAACATTTAATTAGTTTAAGTTATGGTACTGTAAAGACCAAAATAGTTGGCATGAAAATAAAATACAAGAATATTTACCACCGTGCCTGGCATACAGACACGTTCCAAATCCTAAGTTCCTCCTTTCCCCAAAGTCAACTCTTTGAAAAAGACATTTAGCCAAATTATATAAAATGGCTCAAAATCACTTGTTAATTTACTTAACACTTTATTTTTTTTTGTCTTTATTTTGAGAGACAGAGACAGAGAGCAAGCGGGGGAGGGGCAGAGAGAGAGGGAGACACAGAATCAGAAGCAGGCTCCAGGCTCTGAGCTGTCAGCACAGAGCCCGATGCGGGGCTCGAACCCACGGACTGAGATCATGACCTGAGCCGAAGTTGGACACTTAACTGAGTCACCAAGGCGCCCCTTAATATGAAGTTTTTTTTTTTAAAGTCCAAAATTATGTATTCACTCAAAGTACTATGCACAATGGTGGTATATGGAAATGAAAGCTAGCAGTAACTACCCTACCCCACCTGCTCACAAGCTAGTTTTTGAGGTTGAAGTGCAGGAATCCTTTAGAGTTGATATTAAAGGAGCAAGGTGGCCATGTAAATTTAAAGTGGTATTAATAGTGCCTATTTTATGTTAACGTGCAAGAGAATTCATTTACTTGACCATTTCCCTTTTACTCAGTGCCTACCAGTGATGACAAGAAAGACTAAAGAATAGCTAAGTCAGGGCACCTGGGTGGTTCAATCGGTTGAGCATCTGACTTCCGCTCAGGTCATGATCTCATGGTTCGTGGGTTCGAGCCCCGCGTCAGGCTCTGCTGACAGCTAGCTCAGAGCCTGTAGCCTGTCTTCGGATTCTGTGTCTCCCTCTTTCTCTCTGACCCTCCCCTGCTCATGCTCGCTCGCTCTCTCTCTCTCTCTCTCTCTCTCTCTCTCTCTCTGACCCTCCCCTGCTCATGCTGTCTCTCTTTCTCTCAAAAATAAAAACATTAAAAAATAAATAAATAGTTAAAGAATAGCTAATTCATAAATGTTTTCTGAACATTTCTGCTTTGGATCTTAGAAATTCTTCAGGTTAGATTAATGTACAGTACTTTTGAGTTCTATAAAAATTTACTTTAATACTAACGATGATAATTTCTTGATTCTACATATTAAGATTTTCTAATACTACTTAGGAAAATAAACCATAAAAGTTCTGTCTGGGCCAGCTCTGCTTCTTCGAAATATAATAGAGTATATATAATATAGCTAAATTATCTCAGTATTTAAACCATAATTATATGCTAAGAATGGAATGAGGTCACTCTTTGGCGTTATTCCCATGAATATACCAACAACGAAATAATCTCTTCAGATTAGATTAGGGCCAGGAAGCCCATTTACTCTCTAAATAATAAATATAATTTTTGAGGGCATTTACTTAAGTGTACTAATTTGAAGGAGCAAAACTGGAACAACTAAGACATCTGGATCCTTAATTCAGCCCTTACGTAGCTCTGTTACCTTGGGCAAATAGCTTAATCTCAAGGTTTCATTTTCCTCATCTGTAAATAGGCTGACCTTTGATGTCCCTTCTAGTCATATGATTTGTGATTAGATTTCATACTTAAATTGTGCTCATGGAGTAGATTTAAGAGTCTGAAATGGGGGAAAGGGAAAGAGGCTAAGATAAAAAGGAAAATGAAGTCAGGAGGAAGAAAGCCAAGAAATCAAAGACTATGCAAAGGGATGCTTAGTACTGTTCTAGAGAATATTCATATTAAAATATATGAATGCATATACATAGGGACTGGTTCTGCTCTTGACACTACCTTTTGTTAATCATGTTCTTTCAGGACAAAGGATAAAATGTCAACTCCAGGGGAATGATACTGTATGATTGGTGTGAGGGTAGAGGAACAGTGGCAGGGAGTTGTCCAGGATAGTATGTAGCAAGGACAAGGAGGAAGGTTGATGACCGGAGAATCTGAGCCAGGGCAAAGGAGTATGACATAAAACTAGATTTAAAGTAGTTAATCCCATACTGTAGTCTGAACTTTATATTTAAGTAACCACTGAATGACCCTGGGCTCAAGTTTGAGATTTGGGAAGCAGAGCAGCGCTAAAGAGGCTAATGTGGACAAATGAAAATCAGTAGGATCCCCATATTTCAAAGAACTGTGAAAAAGAGAGGGACCAAGTGGGAAGGTGGATCATCAATAAGGATGCTATGGTATTGTCAGAAATTGTACAATTAAACAAAGAAGATGTTAGATAATTTATAGGTACAAGATAATCAAACCTTGTTTCATATAACAGTTGTGTTCTGATAGTATGTAAATTTATTTTGGATCAATAGAATCATTTTAAAGGTATTTTAAAAATGTATTTTAAAGGTCTACAGAGAACAGTCATCTTATAATTTAAGTGTCTTGTAAGTACAGCATTCATATATTGAGTTTGCTTAAAGACATAAAGCCTTTATGTTGATCCAGGTTCAGATATACAAATCTGACCACTGAAAATTAACCATCACCACTGTATTTAATATTATTCTGAGAATACTAGCTAATGAAATTAAAGAAAAATTTTGATTATTTGATTAATAAGTCTTCTTCTCACTAAGTATATTTTTGCTCACGTGTCCCTACTGCCAAGCTCATTACTTATTCACTTGTCGAATTAAATAAATGAATAATAATAGCCACCAGTGCCAAGCGCTGTACTGAATACTTCATTTACATTTCATTTAACGTTCTCACTTTGGAGTCCTGTAAATACTCCAGTTATATAGCTGTGGAACTTGAGGCTCAGAGGTCGGGAGCTATTAAATAATACTAAACTAGGTGGGCAATATGAAGAACTATAAACAGATCTGTATTTAGAGCTTATGGTCTACTAAAAGCTAAATAAGCGCTTTAAGTGAACACAGGAAACATTAGTAGTCTTATTTGTGCATAGTTATGAAATATTGATGTTTGGTATGATATATCATGTGCTATTTTAATGCATTGATGTGCCACTATTTTTGTTAGTGGAATATAGTTATTTTGGAATCTAAAAAAATCTGAATCATTTGCATCTTGAGATGTAACCAGGTAGTTACATATGTACTCTACATTAGAATTTCAAATTAAACAAAGGTCAGTCTTCTATAACTCTGTAATTTTCAAGAGGAAGAAGAAACTAATAAAGCATAGCTCTGTAGCAAGAATAATTGTAATTTAATTCAGAAAATATGAGCATTAAAGTACTAAAACTGATATATAGATAATTATGTTGGAACCTTCATCTCTACATAATGAAACTAAAGGATAAAGGAGATAAAGGCCAAACTCCAAATGCTTTTTGGAAGTAAAAGCTATAGCTTTCTATCAGTAAAAAAGAGTTTAGTTCCTGTTAAGAAAACAAAAGATAGTTTAAAAGATTTTCTCAAAAATTATTCAAGAGATGAGATTAATTGAATAAAGCATCATTGGAAAATATGTGGTGTTAGCTTTTAGCTGTCTCCTGACTGCTCTCTTCAGGCAGAAAAATGTATCAGAGCTGGAAAACTTTGCATAAGAATATGCAAAGCAAAAAATGATGCTGTTCTTTCTATTTACTGTTAATTTATTTATTTGCTATTGTCTCTTTCAATGAAAGATTACTTTAAAAACAAATGAAATTTTATTTTCAGGTGTCATAATTAAGTGGTCATCAGTGTATATACTGTTCAGTTTATTTTAGAATATTTTTATTAGCTACTTTGTTAAAATAACCAAGTATGTTTTACATTCTGTTTTATAATTATTTTTTAAATGTTTATTTATTTTGAGACAGTGTATATGAGTAGAGGGAGGGACAGAGAGAGAGAGAGGAAGACAGAGAAGAATCCTAAGCAGGCTCTGTGCTGTCAGTGCAGAGCCCGATATGGGGCTCAAACTCACGAACTGTGAGATCAAGATCTGAGCGGAAATCAAGAGTCAGCCCTTAACCAACTGAGCCACCCAGGTGCCCCTGTTTTATAAATTTATATTTAAGTTTCCATTTTGTGATACGCTGAGTTTTATATTTATAAAAGTGTATTTGTAGTCTATACTTTAAGTACTTTAGTTTTACTAGTTTTTTATTTTTAAAGGAGTTACTGAATTGTGAACACATCAAAATACTAGTATTAAAACTACTGTTTTGGAGCCCCTGGGTGGTTCAGTTAAGTGTCCGACTTTGGCTCAGGCCATGATCTCATAGTTCGTGAGTTTGGCCCCGCATCGGGCTCTGTGCTGAAAGCTCAGAGCCTGGAGCCTGCTTCAGATTCTGTGTTTCCCTCTCTCTGCCCCTTCCCTACTCACACTCTTGTTTCTCGCTCTCTCAAAAATAATAAATCAACGTTAAAAAATATTTAAGAAACTGTTTCTATATTAAATGAAGAAAATGCCTAAATAAATACTGATTAAAATTGGCATTTTAGTATTAAATTCTGAAAATACTTTTATAGTAGAAGCTGTGTATTCAAGGCATACATTCTTTTGCATGTTTGGTATATTTTGCAATAAAAAATATATACAATTGAATAAATGCATTGCATAAACCCTAGTTTTGAGTATTCAGAGAAAAGAATTTTAGTGAATTTAGTTATTTTTTATTTCTCTTTTAAGTTTTTTTTTTTGTTTTTTTTTTTTTTTGTTTAGTTCACTCTACACTCATTATGGGGCTCAAACTCACTACCCTGAGATCAAGAGTCACATGCTCTTCTAAATTTGGTAATTTTAGAAGTATATATAATAAGGGTTTTAAAATGTCACTTTTCTGAAAATATTTTCTGAGGTTTTGTATGTGATTTGTTCTTTAGAAGTTGGTAGGTTTAAAAAAAAAACCCTTCAAGTGTGACTTACCAAAGAATCATATCACATTGCTTCCTTTGTGCACATAGTGAAATATTCAGAAATTAACCAGATGTTTTCCTAATAACATGGTCACTTTTAATTTTTAAATTTTAATTCCAGTATAATTAATATACAATGTATTATTTTCAGGTGTGCAATATAGTGATTTAACAATTCTATACATTACTCAGCGTTCATAATGGCAAGTATACTCTTAATCCCCTTCATCTACTTCATTCATCCCCCTCACCTACCTCCCCTCTGGTAACCAGCAGTTCTCTGTAGTTAAGAGGCTGTTTTTTGGTTTGTTTTCCTTTGTTTTGTCTCTTAAATCCTACATAAGAGTGAATCATATAGTATTTGTCTTTTACTGATTGATTTCATTTAGCGTTATACCCTCTAGATCCATCCATGTTGTTGCAAATGGCAAGGTTTCATTCTTTTTTAAGGCTGAATAATAGTCCATTTGTGTGTGTGTGTGTGTGTGTGTGTGTGTGTATCACATCTTCTTTATCCATCCGTTCATCTGTCAGTGGACAGTTTGGTTGCTTCCATAATTTGGTTATTGTGAATAATGCTGCAATAAACATAAGGGTGCATATGTATTTTCAAATTAGTGTTTTTGTATTCTTTGGGTCAATACCCAAAGTGGGATTACTGGATCATATGGTAATTCTAAGTTTTTGAGGAACCCCATACTGTTTTCCACAGTGGCTGCACCAATTTGCATTCCCACCAGTGGTGCACGAGCGTTCCTTTTTCTCCACATCTACGTCGACACTTATTTTTGTGTTTTGATTTTAACCATTTTGACAGGTATGAGGTGGATAGCTCATTGTGGTTTTGATTTGTATTTCCCTGATGATGATTTTTTTTTTATTTTTCTTTTCTTTTTTCTTTTTTTTTTTTTTTGGTGTTGTATATATTCTTTATATATTTTGGATACTAACCCTTTGTCAGATATGCCATTTACAAATATCTTTTCCTATTCCATAGTTTGCCTTTTAGTTTTGTTGATTGTTTCCTTCACTGTACCAGAAGCTTTTTATTTTGATGCAGTCCCAATAGTATATTTTTGTTTTTGTTTCCCTTGGCTCAGGGGACATATCTAGAAAAATGTTGCCATGACCAGTGTCAGAGAAATTACTGCCTGTGCTCTCTTCTAGGATTTTTATCATTTCAGGTCTTACATTTAGGTTTTTAATCTGTTTTGAGTTTATGTTTGTGTATGGTGTAAGAAAGTGGTCCAGTTTCATTCTTTTGCATGTAGCTGTCCAGTTATCCCAACAGCATTTGTTGAAGAGATTTTTTCCCGTTCCATTTTCTTGCCTCCTCGTCAAAGATTAATTGACCCATATAATTGTGGGTATATTTTAGGGGCTCTCTGTTTCGTTCTCTTGATCTGTGGGTCTGTTTTTGTGCAGTACATACTGTTTTGATCACTACAGCTTTGTAGTATATTTTTAAAGCTGGGATTTTGATACCTCCAGTTTTGTTCTTTTTCAGGGTTGTTTTGTTCAGGGTCTTGTGATTCCATACAAATTTTAGAATTATTTGCTCTAGTTCTGCGAAAAATGCTCTTGGTATTTTGATAGGGATTGCTTAGATTGCTTTGGGTAATATAGACATTTTAACATTATTATATTAAATGTATTATAAAGCATTGAGTGTCTTTCCATTTGTGTCATCTTCAATTTCTTTGGTCAGCACCTTATAGTTTTCAGAGTACAGGTCTTTTACCTCCTTGGTTAAGCTTATTCCTAGGTATTTTATTATTTTTTGGTGCATCTCTAAATTTTTTTTTATTCTTTTAATGTTTATTCAGTTTTGAAAGCGACCAAGAGAGACAGAGCACGAGTGGAGGAGGAGCAGAGAGAGAGGGAGACACAGACTCTGAAGCAGGCTCCAGGCTCTGAACTATTAGCATAGAGTCCAATATGGGGCTCAAACACACAAACCATGAGATCATGATCTGAGCTGAAGTTGGCTGCTTAACTGACTGAGCCACCCAGGTGCCCCTAAATGGCATTGTTTTTTTAAATTTCTTTTTCTGCTACTTTATTATTCGTGTATAGAAATGCAACAAGGGTGCCTGGGTGGCTCAGTCAGTTAAGCATCTGACGTGGGCTCAGTTCATGATCTCATCATTTGTGGGTTTGAGCCCTGCATTGGGCTATGTGCTGATGGTGTGGAACCTGCTTGAGATTCTCTCTCTTGCCCTCTCTCTCTGCCCCTCCCCAACTCATGCTTTCTCTGTCTTTGAAAATAAATTTTAAAAAATTGTCATGGATTTGTGTATATTCATTTTGTATCCTGCGACCTTAACGAATTCATTTTTCAGTTCTAGTAGTTTTTTGGTGGAGCCTTTAGGGTTTTCTGTATACAGTATCATGTCATCTGCAAATGTTGACAGTTTTACTTCTTCCTTACCAATTTGGATGTCTTTTATTGCGTTTTCTTGTCTAATTGCTGTGGCTAGGACTTCCAGTACTATGTTTAGTAAAAGTTGTGGGACTGGGCATGTACCTGATCTTCGGGGAAAAGCTCTGTCTTTCACCATTGAATATGATGTTCGCTGTGGGTTTTCCTTTTTTTTTTTTTTTTTTATTATTTTTTTATTGAGAAAGAGAGCATGCAAGAGAAGGAGGGACAGAGGGAGAGTATCTTAAGCAGGCTTCACACTCAGCACAGAGCTTGACATAGGGCTTGATCTCCCGACTGTGACCTGAGTCAAAATCAAGAGTTGGACACTTAATTGAATGAGCCATCTAGGCGCCCCCATATACAACCTTTATTATGTTGATATATGTTCCTTCTAAACCTACTTTGTTGATGGTTTTTTGTCATGAATGGATGTTGTACTTTGTCATATGCTTTTTCTGCATCTGTTGAAATGATCATATGGTTTTTATTATCCATTATCTTGATGTGATGTATCATATTGATTTGTGAATATTGAACACTCTTGCATCACAGGAATAAATTGCACTTGATTGTGGTGAATGGTTTTTTTAAATGTATTTGTTGGATTTGTTTTGCTCGTATTTTGTTGAGGACTTCAGCAACTGTGTTCATCAGAGATACTGGCCTGTAGTTTTCTTTTTTTGTAGTTTCTTTATCTGGTTTTGGTTATCAGGGTAATGCTGTCCTTATAGAATCAATTTGTTTTTGTTTCTGTTCCGGTTTTGTTTGTTTGTTTTCCCCAGATTTCCACGTTACTCTCCCCCCCTTTTTAAATATAATTTATTGTCAAGTTAGCTAACATACAGTGTATATACAGTGTGCTCTTGGCTTCAGGAGTAGTTTCCTGTGATTTATCACTTACATAAAACACCCAGTGCTCATCCCAACAAGTGCTCTCCTCAGTGCCCATCACCCATTTTCCCTGCTCCCTTATCCCCCTGTCTCCCCTCCACTCTGTTTGTTCTGTGTATTTAAAAGTCTTATGGTTTGCCTCCCTCTCTGTTTGAAACTTTTTTTTTCTTCCCCTTCCCCCATGGTTTTCTGTTAAGTTTCTCAACTTGCACATATGAGTGAAAACATGGTATCTGTCTTTATCTGCCTGCCTTATTTCACTTAGCATAATACCCTCTAGTTCCATCCACGTTGCTGCAAATGGCAAGATTTCATTCTTTTTCATTGCTGAGTAGTATTCCATTGTATGTATATACGTGTGTGTGTGTGTACCGTATCTTCTTTATCCATTCACTAGTTGATGAATGTTTGGGCTCTTTCCATAATTTGGCTATTGATAGCACTGCTATAAACATTGGAGTACCTGTGGCCCTATGAATCAGCACTCCTGTATCCTTTGGATAAATTCCTAGTAGTGCTATTGCCGGGTTGTAGGGTAATTCTATCTTTAAGTTTTTGAGGAACCTCCACGCTGTTTTCCAGAGTGGCTGCACCAGTTTGCATTCTCACCAGCAATGCAAGAAAGTTCCCCTTTCTCCACAAGTTTGCCAACACATTTTGTTTCCTAAGTTGTTAATTTTAGCCACTCTGACCAGTGTGAGGTGGTAGCTCAGTGTAGTTTTGATTTGTATTTCTCTGATGATGAGTGATGTTGAGCATCTTCTCATGTATCTGTTAGCAATTTGGATGTCTTATTTGGAAAAATATCTACTCATGTCTTCTGCCCATTTCTTTACTGCATTGTTTGTTTTTTGGGTGTTGAGCTTGGTAAGCTCTTCATAGATTTTGGATACTAACCCCTTTATCTGATATGAATCTGGAAGGTTTCCTTCTTCTATTTTTTGGAATAGTTTGAGAAGAATAGGTATTAACTCTTCTTTAAGTGTTGGGTAGAATTCACTTGTGATGCCATCTGGTCCTGGACTTTTGTTTGTGGGGAGTTTTTTGAGTACTAATACAATTTCATTGCTGGTAATTGGTCTGTCCAAATATTCTGTTTCTTTCGTATTTGGTTTTTGGAAGCTTATATGTTGCTACGAATTTATCTCTTTTTTTCTAGGTTGTCCAACTTGTTGGCATATAATTTTTCATTGTATTTTCTTAAAATCCTTCGTATTTCTCTGTTGTTGGTTGTTATTTCTCCTGTTTCATTTCTGATTTTGTGTTGTATATTTGAGGCCTTTCTGTTTGTTTGTTTTTCCCTAAAGGTTTATCAATTTTGTTGGATCTTTTCAAAGAACCAGCTCCTGGTTTCATTGATCTGTTTGATTTTTTAGTTGCAGTATCATTTATTTCTATTCTAATCTTTATTTCCTTCCTTCTGGTTTTGGGTTTTTGTTCTTCTTGTCTAGATCGTTTATGTATAAGTTTAGGTTATTTATTTGAGATTTTTCTCACTTCTTGAGGTAGGCCTGTATTGCTGTAAACTTCCCTCTTAGAAGGATTTGCTGCATCCCAAAACTTTTGGAATATTGTGTTTTCATTTTCATTTGTCTTTGTGTATTTTTTTATTTCTTCTTTGATATCTTGGTTGACCCATTCATTGTTTAGTAGCGTGTTATTCAACCTCCCTGTATTTGTATTCTTTTCAGATTTTTTCTTATGATTGATTGTTAGTTTTATAGCATTGAGTTCAGAAAAGATGCATGGTATGACTTTGATCATTTTGAATTTGTTGATACTTGTTTTGTGACCTAATACGTGATCTATTTTGGAGAATGTTCCATGTGCACTTGAAAAGAATGTATGTTCTACTGTTTTCAATGGAATGTTTTGAGTCTATCTGTTATATCCATTTAGTTCGTCATGTTGTTTAAAACCTGGTCACTTTTTAAAAAGTTTCTATTGTGAAGTTAGAAGGATTTTCACTAATAGTAAGAGTTCATGCTTTTGCATCCCACAGGTTTTGTCACCAATCAGTAATCCATCATGTTTGATAGAATTTGTAGATTGGCAACACACAGGATTTCTGTATCTTGTGTATCAGATGATTGCTTTAGTTGACAAAGATAGAATTTGAACAGTAACATACTTTTGGTAGTCACTTCTGCTCTTTCTTGGATAATGAACATTGTGCACTTAGGTAATATTTTCCTTTGTGATCTTGGTTTATTTTAACAAAAGTTTTGAAAAATTACTTTCTTTTCTCTTATCCTGATTCTGATTATGTAGTCCTCTTGAAATGCATTCCTTTATTGCTTCTAGGTGTCCATATCTTTTAGGACCCAGTTTAAGATTTATCTGCATACACATAACTAACCTCATACTGAATGCTGAGAGATTGAAAGCTTTTCCTCTAAGATCAGGAACAACACAGTGATGCCTGCTTTTGCTATTTCTATTCAGCATAGTATTGGAAGTTCTAGTCAGAGCAGTTTTGCAAGAAAACAAATAAAAGATATCCACCTCTGAAAGGAAGAAGTAAAATTATCTCTGTTCACAGGTGACATGATCTTACAGTTAAGAAACACTAAAGATTCCACAAAAACTTTGAGAACTAATACAAATTCAGCAAACTGTCAGGGTACAAAGTCAACATGCAAAAATCAGTTGGGTTTCTATTCACTAACAAGGAATAATTTGAAAGGAAGTTAAGAAAACAGTTCACTTATAATGGCATCAAAAAGAAGAAAATATGTGGGAATAAATAACCAAGAAGATCAAAGACTTATCCACTGAAAACTACAAAACACTACTGAAAGAAATCAGAGAAAACACAAATAAATGGAAAGATATCCATATATATGGATTTGAAAGATATCAATACTACCCAAACCAATCCACAGATTAAATCCAATCTCTATCAAAATCCCAGTGAAATTTTTTTTGCAGAATAGAAAAATCAATTATAAAATTCATATAGGTCTCAAGGGACACTGAATAGCCAAAATAATCTTGGGGGGGGGGGAAGTTGGAGAGCTCCCTCTTCCTGATTTCCAAACTTAGTCCAAAGTTACAGTATGGCAGTGGGATAAAGACAAACATAAAGACCAATGGAATAAAGACCAATAGAAAGCCCAGCATAAACCCTCACATATGATCAGATGATTTTCAGGAAAGGTGCCAAGGCCATTCAGTGTGATCTTTCCAACTAATCAAGCTGGAAAATTGGATATCTACATGCAAAATAATGAAAATAAACCTCTACCCTACAAAATGTGCAAAAATTAACTCAAAATGAACAATAAATCAAAGACCTTATGTAAAAGGTAAAATTATAGAAACTCTTAGAAGAAAACATAGGGGAAGAGTTTCATGACATTAGATTTAGCAGGGACTTATTGAATACGATGCCAAAAGCACAGACAACAAAAGGGAGAATAGATGAATTGTGGACTTCATTGAAATTTAAAACTTCTGTGCATTAATTAAATGACACTATCCACATAGTGAAAAGGCAGCCTACAGAATGAGAGAAAATATTTGCAAATCATGTATCTATTAGGGATTAATATACAGGATGTGCAAGTAACTCCAGCAACCCAACAACAAATAATCCTGTCAGAAATCAGCAAAGGGCTTGTATAGACATTTTTTCACAGAAGGTATACAAATGGCCAATAAGCACATGAAAAGATATTCAAAAGCTCTGTCATTAAGAAAATGCAAATTAAAACTATAATGAGACACGACTTCATACCTAATAGTATGGCTGTATTTTAAGAAAAGGAAAATAACAAGTGTTGTCAGGATGTGAAGAAATAAGAACGCTTGTGCACTTTTGGGAATGTCAAATAGTACAGTTGCTGTGAAAAACATTATGGTGGTTCCTCAAAAATTAACCATACCATGAATTACCATTATGATCCAGCGATTCCATCTTTGGGTATATATCCCAAAGAATTGAAAGCCGGGTCTTGAGAGATTTGTATGTCTACATTCATAGCAGCATTATTCACAATAGCCAGAAGGTAGAAACAACACAAGTGGCTATTGACAGATGAATGGAAGAGGCAAAATGATATATACATACATTGTATAATGGAATATTATTCAGTCTTAATAAGGAAATACTGATACATGCTACAATATGGAAGAAGCTTGAGGACATTATGCTAAATAACCCAGAAAAACCACAAAATACTGTATGATTCCACTTACATGAAGCCTTCTGAGTAGTAAAATCATAGAGACAAGAAAGTTGAATGATGATTGCCAGTGGCTAAGGGGAGGGGAGAATGGGGAGTTATTGTTTAATGGGTACAGAGTTTCAATTTTGCAAGATAAAGAGATTCTGGAGACAGTGGTGATGGTTGCACGACAATATGAACGTACTTAATGCCACTGTACACTTGAAAATGAGTAAGTAAATTTTATGTATATTTTAATTAAAAAATGACATAAACAATCAGTAAAATATATAATCTTTAAGAAGTAAAAATGTCTTAAAATATCTGTTGACCTAAGTAATCAGCGTCAATAACAATATAATACAGTAAAACATTAAATTGTGAGTAACTTGTTCTGTGAGTGTTCTGCAAGGTGAGCAAATGTTTCTAATAAGTTTTAACTTGATAAATGAGCGATATCTTGCAATATGAGTAGTGTGTGATGCTGAACATTACATGATCACACCTGAGCCAATGGTTCTTCTCTCTTTCTCTCACTGTGGGATTGTGGGTGATCATCTCCCATGCTCAGATGCTCGGTCTCAGGCTGTGGTGTTTGGCAGGAATCATTGACTTTTCAGGACATTGGAAGGTGCCCACACCTAGCACTTGAGTATTTTTTGTCATTTCAAAGCACCTATGGACAGTTCTTTGCTTTTCCATACAAGCTTAGGAATGCTTTGCTTCATTCTATGTCAGACTGCCCACAGATATAGACCCTTTCCTCTGCTGCCTTATTGCCAGTTATATTAAATATAGTATATGACAAGAGTTCATTAATACTGTACTGTAGTCAGCATCTGTTAGTGATAGTGAAAGTCATCCTACACAATATTACCCTCCTCTCTCACCTCCTCACATCAGCCACAAAGGTTTTCAAAGTTAAGTGCAGGTTAATTTGTTTATTTTTCTTTGTTTTGTATTTTCTTTATTATTTTGTGTATTACATATCAATCATTTTTATATAAATATTTTTGGGCTGTGGAACAAATCATCTGAGTTTCCATTATTTTTATGGGGAAATTCACTTTGATATACAAGTGCTTTGAATTGCAAACATGTTTCTAGAACGAATTATGCTTGCAAATCAAGGTTTTACTGTACCATGTTTAGAAATATCTTTGTTTCTTTGTAGCTTCATATTTAAAATTATGTCTGTTGTAATTATTTCCAATCTATAAAAGCAGATAACTTTGAATAGCAAATTTATTTTTTGATTTCAGACTTGTAGCTTAATTTTAATATAACTTTATACACATACGAATAGAACTCTAACCTTGACTTCAGATTCTTTTTTTATTTATTTTTTTTAAGTATTTATTTTGGTGGGAGGAGAGTTTGCATGCATGAGAGAAAGCAAGGGAGGGACAGAGAGAGAGGGAGAGGGAGAATCCCAAGCAGGCTCCGTGCTATGAGTGTGGAGCCCTGTATGGGGCTAGAACTCATAAACCATGAGATCAGGACCTGAGCCAAAATCAGGAGTTGGGCGCTTAACTGACTGAGCTGCTCAGGTGCCCCTTCAAATTCTTTTTTAGCAGATGAAGTAAAACCCTGTCATAATATGATAAGTGAGATCCAAAAATTTTAATTGCATAAAATATAAGGTTCTTGAAATGTTATTTAGTTTGTACTATCACCAAAAGTGCAGAAGTAGAGATGTTGAAAAATTGTATGGAATTGTCATTTCACTGAAGTGAGAAAGGTCCTAAATGATCTGGTGTTCAGTCATTTTTTTTAAATCTTAACTCTCTTAAGGACTTAGTTTGCTGCTTTTTGAGAACAAGAGCAGGGCAGAGGACAGGAAACAGTAACATTATATTCAAATTTGTGTAACCTCTTGGGCTTGGCTTTATTCAGTGAATTTGTATTTGTTAGCCTCATTAGAAACAAGATTTGAAAGTGCACTTTTGATTTTTAGGGACAAGAATTTTGTTCCCAAAGATTAAAGTTAAATATGTTGCATTTGAAGACATTTCAGCTGTATTAATTTGTGTTTTCTGGGAAGCAGCCACCTATATGGGAATGCATTAGGGGGAATACCTATGAGGGGAGATGGAGAGGGAGCCAGAGAAGGCTGAAAAAGCCCTAAGGCCAACATGCAAGTATGACCTAAATGGAGGTGGTGAAGGAGGAAGGAACAAATATTGAGTAGAAGCATCTTAGGCTAAAGTGAAGTTCTAAGGAGAGTTTGGCAAGCTGTGTGGTAGTCCTTGAACCATATTCACCCATCAGAAGAATCCTTGGTCTGCCTGAACCAGACGTCTGTATATCTTTGCCTTCCTTAGTCTTTGTGTGGGAGCAGCCAGTGGAAAGCCCTGTGGCTGGGGCCCTGATCAGCTATGCTCCCTGTGGTTAGTAATCTGAGAGGTACATTCTCATGGTCTCATTATCATCTTATAAATTATTTTTTTGTGTGGACGCTTTTATGCCTGCTAAATCATTGCATTTAAAAGACATGGTTCTATTAATAAAGGACTCTTGTGTATTCATTTATAAACTATAATTTGGAGAAGTTGAAGAATTATAATATTTTTGTATTATTAGTCTGTTGATTTAAATTATGAATGCAAAAGTGAGAGAGGACTCTTCCTCCCCCTTCAGAGCTCTAATACCTCCTGTATCTGTATTCTCAACTAATGACCTTGCCTCCTATTTTAGTGAAAAGAATAGAAGTATTCACAAAAGAATTCTCCACAAGCTGCTACTACTACCACATCTACCAAACTTTGTAAACCTGTGCCCTTTTACTCGGCTTTTCTCCTGTTATAACTTGAACTGTCCATGGTGTTAGGCAAAGGTCAGCCCCACCAATTTTGTATGCCTCTGCTCTTACCTGCTTAGTGTTCACTGCTCCAGTTCTTCCCTCTTTGATCTACAGTATTAGTGTTTTCCTTTCTGTGTGTCATTTCCATTAGCACATAATCATACTGTTTCTCCACCTAAAAACCACCCACACTTGACCCTACTTCTCTTTTTAGTTATCATTCCATATCTCTTCTCCTCTTTAAAGCACAATTCCTTGAAAGTGGTGTCTTTATTCAATGCCTCTAAATTCTTTCTTCCTCATCCTGACTGAACTCACTTTAGTCAGGGTTTTGCCTTCACTACTGTAACAAAACTGTTCGTGTTAAGGTTGTCAAGTGATTTTCATAATGCTTAATTCAGTGGTCTGTTTCAGTCTTCTTACTTTCAGTAGCACTTGACAAGTGGATTGCTTCCTCCTCCTTTAAATAATACATTATTCATTTGGCTTCAAGATGCCACACTTTCTGGGTTTATTTGTACCTCACTGGTCCCTCCTTCTCAATGTCCTTCGCTGGTTCCTTCTCAGTTCCCTAACATCTCAGTGTTGGTGTACAGTAAAGCTTAATTGAAATTGCATTCAGGATCATGTCTTAACATACATTTTCATGGAGCCACTTCTTTTTAATTCCAGACATATGTATTTAACTGCCTACTCAACAGATCTTAGTATCTAAGGATATCACAAACTTAACTATCTAAAACCAAAACTTTTGTCTTCTGCCCTCGACCAGACTTGTTAACTTAATTGTCCCAGTTTAGTTCAAAGCAGATTTATCCTTCTAGTTCATGGTGCTCAAAATTGAGGTCTCTCCTTTCACAACCCATATGCAAAATATCAGATTTTGTTGATGCCGCCTTCAGAATATATCCAAAGTCTTACCACTTTTCATTACTCTGCTTCTTCTACCTTGTTCAAGCTAACCTGAGCTATGATCTGGTCTGGATTATTGCAGTAGTCTTCCCCCAAAGTCTCCCTTGCCTGGAGTCATTTTTTTATTATTAAAAGTTAAAAGTAATTTTATTTTTTATTTTTCATTTTAGAATGTGAGTTTGGGAGAGGGGCAGAGGGAAAGAGAGAATCTCAGGCAGGCTCCACGCTCAGCAGGGAGCCCAACATGGGGCTTCATCCCCTGACGCTGGGATCATGACCTCAGCCAAAAATCAAGAGTCAGATGCTTAACTGACTGAGCCACCCAGACACCCCATGAATCTTTTTTTTTTTTTTTTTTTTTTTTTAATCAACATAGAAGCCAGAGTGATCTCTTTAATAACCTGAGTCAGGTCATGTCAGGCTAATGCTCAAGACCTTCCAGTGTGTTTTCATCTCAATCAATGTTAAAGCCAAGACCCTTATGGTGGAAGATAATCTACATTCTGATCCTCGTACACTTCCCATTTTAACTTCAATTCTTTGTTCTGCTCATTCAGCTGTAGCTTGCTTATTCAGCTTCTTGCCATTCCCTGGAATACATCAAGCATATGCAGGCTCAGAATCTTAAACATTTTAACAACTAAACCTGAAATTGCACTAGTTCTTCAGGTAGGCAGAAGCACTAATGGTGTGGATATGTATCCAAAGTAATAAGTAGGAAGGCAGAATCAAATCACATAGGTGTTTGTGGTAAAAATAGAGTTGGAGAATGAGGAATTATCTTCTGATTGTCTCTTTTGGTGAGATGGGAAGTAAGGTTATTGGCTGAGAGATGGATAGGAGGTGTGGTGTAAATTTAAACTGTAAGAAGTTTTAAGTTAGTTGGCTAGGATAATGGGATGGTGAATGGGTTTGGGCGAAGTAGTTTAAAGCCCTTTGTGTTAATAAGCACAAATTCAAAGTATGACCAGTTATTGTAGTTGGTTGGTTCGTCTGTCAGTCCTTCCTTCCTACCCCACCTTTTTTCACCAGGATGAGAAGGATTGGTGAAGAGTTAAATATGAAACTAGAGTTGAAGTTTGAGAAAGCAAGAGAGGGCAAAGACAGTTGGCATGGAGTGATTACAATGATGGCTTATGGAACCCAACCTGTGTTGAAAGAGGAGGGGCATGAACAATAGAAATGTGTCAGATCAATGGATTGAAGTTTCTGTCTATGGGGTCAAAGCATTTGTGGCCTTGGAGGGTCTGGCTGGCTCAGTTGGTAGAACATGCAACTCTTGATCTCTGGGTCATGAGTTCAAGCCCCACTTTGGCCATAGAGCTTACTTTAAAAAGAAAAAAAAAAAACTGGGCTCCTGGTGGCCGCTTACTTAGTTAAGTGTCCAACTCTTGATTTCGGCTCGGATCATGATCTCATGGTTTGTGAGATAGAGCCCCGTGTTCGGCTCTGAACTGACAGTGTGGAGCCTGCTTGGGATTCTCTGTCTCCCTCTCCCTCTGCCCCTCCTCTCTTTCAAAAACAAACAAACATTAAAAAAAAAAACTACTGTTCGTGGGGTACTGGAGTTTGTGAGCTTGGCATATAAGGTTAGCTATCTGAGAATGAGACTTGAAGTTTATTGGGAATAGGAGATACTGCACTTATTTAATTTTTTTAAATGTCTTTTATTTATTTTTGAGAGACCGAGACAGTGCGAGCAGGGGAGGGTCAGAGAGAAAGGGAGACACAGAATCCGAAGACAGGCTCCAGGCTCTGAGCTAGCTGTCAGCACAGAGCCTGACGCGGGGCTCGAACCCACGAACTGTGAGATCATGACCTGAGCCGAATTGGACGCTTAACCAACTGAGCCACCCAGGTGCCCCGGAGATAACTGCACTTAAATGACAGTGGAAATGATGACTACTGGAATGAGTTGCTGAGATAGAGTAGAAGAGAAAGTCATGGGAAGAGAAGTAAAAAAATAAGCAGTAGAGTATTGGAAGAATTATCTTGTTAGATTTTGAAGTCACTAAAAGCTTGATTTAAAATTTAATTAAATTTTTAATTAAAAATGAAAAGGGTGACATGTAAGTTTTCAAAATACACAAGTTTGCATCTGTTTTTTAAAGAACAGATAAAACTACAAGGAAACAAATCCAAATAATTAAGTTGTTTAGTTTAAACTTAAAGTATTCCTCAGTTTACTTTGGGGGTAGACGTTGCTGACTCTGAATTATGATTTTTTTTTTTTAAGCTCCATGAGACTGAAAAAACATTTCCAGTTCCATATGAATCCAAGAATGGGAAAAGTCAGTTATGTTAGATCTTAAAAATGTTTCTGCTAGTACTTTGGTATTCAGAAGTTCTGGAGAAACTTTGGCAGAATATCAGAGCCATAGAGTAAGCCCAGACTAGGACAACAGAGTCATTATTCTGCTTTTTAGTAAAGAAAGTCTTTTTTTAAATAGTTGTGACCCTTGGTGCTTTACCAAAAGTACTTGACTTCATTTGGATGCAAGGCTGTGTCACAGTAATTAGAAAAATAAGTATTGAATATAAAATGGTGACTTCTAATTATAAATTTTGTTATACATAAAATAGTTTTATTAAATTACGTTAAAGATAAAAGTAAGATGACTGAGTAAATTTATTATTTGTTACCACACTTACCACTATGCAGTAGAACCTTGGAGCAACATATAATTCATTTGATTTATGCTGAATAGTGTGGACATTTAGTTGGCTTTGGTGCCAGCTTTAATTTAGAATGTTTTCTTTGTGTTCCCAAATGAATAAGGTAAAATAACTTTAAACATTTTACAGAATTAAAAAACAGTACCTAAGGAAACAAAAAATAGTAACTTTCTTTAATTTAAATATGAGATAGCATTTAATTCGGGCATACCACTGAGGGGAGAGAGAACATTTCACAGAAGCTGTGTTAAGAATGAATATGTTGGAAAAGGAAATGAAGGGTTAATGGAGGCAAGGAAATGGAAGGAGTTAAACTCTGCTAGTAAGAGTCAATCCATAGAAATAAGAGCAATGCTAAAGGTGGAGAGAATGGGGAAGTGAGGATAAGTTTCCTGTTTTGATAACTTAATATTTATTTGTAATCCATAGGTTGTTTCAGAATACTGCTTAATTTTACTTCTTTAGTTTGTCTTAAGCATTTCCTGACATGTTCCACTATATAGTCCCAAGGTATCTGCTGGCATGGACTGGGGAGAAATGTGATCTCAGGCTTTGAAACTAAAGGGATTAGAGAGTGTTACCTATGAACACATTTATGGTTGATTCTTATATTTGATTTAAGAATTTTCTACTTTACTTTGTGTTAGTAAAAAGATTTCTTAATGTCTTTCTTCTGTCATGCTTCTGGAGGTGTTCTGATCGCTAATGATATGCTGCTCAGAAACATTGAACAACTTACCAGAAATCATGTAAAGAGAGTTTAAGCATTCATTGTGTGTTTGTATTAGGCAGTTTCTAACTGAGATTTTTTCATTTGTTCCTTTCATCAAAGCTTGCTAGTGACCCAGGATTTTTTTCAAACCATCTCTTTCTTTCCCGGTGAAAGAAATGCATCATTTTAAATAACAGTATTCACAATAGTTACTCATTTGGTTTTCAAGAATATAAAACTGGCAATGATTTTACAAGATAATCTTTCTAGTCCCATCCCATTTTTGTTGCTATCCAGCTATGGGGCACATTACGTAAGCAATTCTGGCCATCAGCTTCCATATTTGTAAAACCAAGGGTCTGGGACCATTATTTATTAATAAACGTTAATTACTAAACTTATTTACCAAACAATGGTGTGTTATAAGTAGAAAGAAAATGAAGTCTGAAGTCAGAAACTTGGTTTCCTCATTTATAAAATGCCTTGTCCAAAAGGGTTTTGAAGGTGATATTGGGTAGTACATGTGAAAACACTTTGTAAATTCAAAAGTGCTATGCAAATAGAATGGTTATTCATTCAATCAGCAAGTAAGTGCCTTATATGTGCTAGGCTGTGTGATGAGGTTAATTTTGTTATCAGTAACTGGTTTTTAACATTTCTTAAGTCATCGAGTACCATAAAAATACTAAATTCATTGTTAACAAATGAAGCAATTCAATTAATGATTGGAAACTGGTATATAAAAATGAAAAATGAACTTGTATGTTGTTATCTAATGTCTCTTGGATTCGTAGTAATGACACAACTTTATGGTGAAGTTCTTTCGCAGTTTGCAGTTGATGTTTCTATTGAGTTCTGCTTAGAGAAAAAGTAAAATGTTTGGTAAAATTACAGAATTAAAATGAACATTTGTTCACTGAATACATTAGCATTTCAACCATGAATCTTGTTTGGATCTCTTGCTATTTACTTTGCCTTTTTATTCTTTATATGAATATTGCTAAATTAGTTTCTCTGCTCTCACTTCCTATCAAAATTTAAATCACTCATTTTTGAATGTTTGGAGTTTATCATACTTATACTGATTCTTAATGTATTATAAATAATATGTCTAGTTGAAAACCAAGATATATTATTCAATGGATTAAATAAATTTTATGTTAAAAATGAAAATAACTGTTTTGTCTGCATTTTAAAGGTCATAATATTAAATCTATATTTGACATAAATTCTATTTGTAATTTGTGGGTTAACTGAGGCAAAAAATCATGTACAGTATGAGTATATAATATAATATTTAAAATTTTCTATGTCAAACTTTTGTCTTTTAGAGGTACTCTTTTTTTCAATTCAGATTTTTCCCCCCAAAAAGTGGTTAAAAAACAGAGAACTTTGTTTCATTTTTAGTCAAACATGTATATCTTGCCTTTATCTTGCCTTTTAATGCTTATTGGTATGTTTCCTAGTTAGCCTTTATTTGAGATCTATTAATACGTATATGAAAATCTTAGTTAAAATATAATTAACTCAATTATTTGGCTTCTCTGACGTTTTCTTTTTTTTCTTTTTTCTTTTTTTTACATTTATTTATTTTTGAGAGACAGAGTAAGACAGAGCACGAGTAGAGGAGGGGCAGAGAGAGAAGGAAACACAGAATCCGAAGCAGGCTCCAGACTCTGAGCAAATGTTCAGCACAGAGCCCAATGCGGGGCTCGAATCCACGAACCGTGAGATCATGACCTGAGCTGAAGTTGGACGCTCAACCGACTGAGCCACCCAGGCACCCCTGATGTTTTCTCCTTGTACAGTTGTCCTTTGATATATTTGAATATTTAAATAATCCAGGCACCTGCGTGGCTCAGTTGGTTAAGTGTCTGACTTTTCATGATCCATGGGTTCGAGCCTCGTGTCGGGCTCTCTGCTGATAGCTCAGAGCCTGGAGCCTGCTTCGGATTCTGTGTCTCCCTCTCTCTCTGCCCCTCCCCTGCTCATGCTGTCTCTCTTTGTCTCTCAAAAACAAATAAACGTTTAAAAAAAAGTAAAGAAAAAAGATATCATGGCCGTATCATGATGGACTAGAATGGTTTCCCATGAGAAGATTATTTGAAATCTGGCCACAGATCTGTTACTATTAGCATGGAAGCTTGCCCTGAATGTATTCTGAGTCTTATGATAATCAGATAATAATATGAAGCCATCAGAATAAAGCAAAAGTTTGAAAAATTAGAAGCCAGATAGTGACCTCTGCTGCAGTTTTTTAGTGCTATTTAAAGTCACACGATTGCGAATATACTGAATTCGCTGAGTTTACTGATGAATGTTTGGAAGCTCCCTCCTTTTATTGTGGTAAAATAGAAGTACATTTACCATTTATGTGCATAATTTATTGACATTAAGTATATTCATGATGTTGTGCAGTCATCACCACCGTCCATCTTCTAGAACCTTTTAATCTTTCCAAAGAAACCCTACGTATTAAACAGTAACTCCCCATTCTCCTCTCAGGCCCTAGGAACCACATTTCTACTTTCTGTGTCTTATGTATTTGACTACTCTAGGGACTTAATATAAATGGAATCACAATATTTGTTCTGACTGGATTATTTCACTTAGAATAACATCTTCAGGGTTCATCCATGTTTTAATATGTGTCAGAATATCCTTTTAAAGGCTGAATATTAGTCCATTTTATGTATATACCATAGTTTATTCATTCATCTATTGATGGACACCTGTGTTGTTTTCATCTTTTGGTTATTGTGAATAATGCTACTTTGAACATGAGTGTGCTGGAATCCTCTCAGATTTCAGACTTAATAGTGAATGCATGCTTTTAGAAATATACTTGCTCTTTTTGTGGTAAAAACAGTGATATAGTATATGTAAAACAACATGGTGACAAACTAATGATCTCAACAAATAGTTAGAAATCTTTTAGGAAAAGTTATATGTCGAAAGTATACTTATGCAGTTTGTGGTATCTCAGCATATAGTGTTTTAAGATTGTTTCAGTAATAAAGTGTGTTTAGAACTACTTTTTTGTGAACCACTAAAGGAGAGGTATGTTGAAATTTATTCTCAATAGTCAATTATTTGAATAGCGTTTTATGAAGAAATCCTATAACCAGTGATATAGCAGTGAATGGAATTTTAAAAAGGAAATTGGGATATAATTGCAGTTTATTCACTTCATCTATCAGTAAGCAAAAAAAGTGAAGCCAGAACTCCACAGAATATTATAGCATATTTTTATTATGGTCAGTTTTATGAAAATAATGCCTTTATAATATAGTAGATAGACTTTTTACAGTATTTCCAAATGAAATGGGAGGGACTATTGAAGGTTGTTGTTTCACGCAGGTTTGTTACTCATCTCCCACCTGTTTCAAATTTATTGACCATTTCTTTAATAAATGACTGTTAGTAGTATCCAACCAAGTACTTTTGAGAAAATTTAATCTGTTCCTTCAAATTTCAGAAGTGAGTGAATAACTACTTTTCCAAAGAAACAAGCTGTGGAGAAAGCATTTTGATGATGAATGTTTGGAAATGCTTCCATCATTATGTAATTTTGTGTGTATATGCAAATATTATATCTGCACCTTTAAACACTTGGAAACAGAAATTTCTTGTTTTAAAGTCAGAGTATTAGTCCGGGTTCTCCAGAGAAGCAGTACCCACAAAAGTGTGTGTGTGTGTGTGTGTGTGTGTGTGTGTGTGTGTGTGTGTAGAGAGAAAATGAGAGAGATTGACGGGTTTATAAGGAATTCTGTGACAACGATTTTAGAGGTTTGGCAAGTCCAAACTCTGCAAGGTATGCCCAGGGAAGAGTTCTTGTTGCAATTTTGGCCAAAGACAGTCAGCTGGCAGCATCTCTTCTTGCAAGAAGGTCAGTCTTTGTTCTGTTAAGGCTTTCAACTGATTAGATGAGGCTCACCCGCATTCTGGAGGGTAATCTGTTTTGAGGGTAATCTGTTTTATTTTAAATTCACCAATTTAAATATTAATTTCATCTAAAAATGCCTTCACAGGAACACCAAATTGACACACAAAATCATATCAGAGTTTCAGTGGAGTTTGAAGCTATTTGTTAAAAATATAAACATGCAGTGTTTCCTGAATAGTAGTTTGTAAAAATTAACAAACTAACATCAGGGACCTTTATTTGCCAAATTTTAACACAAGCCTTTGCATATTGGTGAATGAGGTTTCAGAAGAAATTGGAAAGTATAGTCAATAATGAGGTTTTTCCCAATTAGATCTTTATATTTTTGTGAGGTGTTTTTTTTCCCCAGCTCTTGACGACCACTAAAAACTAAGCATTCACAGTTTGGAACCAAGGCTTTTAGATTTATTTGCTATTAAGTATTATACCAAGATTTTAGAAATAATGAAGCATATTTCATTCATTGCTCTCACTAAAATTGTTGTTCATATTTTTAAAAACACTTGACCCAAAGGCTTTTGTTTGTTAAATAAGTTAAATTTTTAAAACTAACATTTCATTTAAACTTCTTCTTAAAATTTCTATTTTTGTGGATTTCACAATTATGTAATTTAATGGTATAGTGTATAAATTCATAAACTCACATGTAATGTAGGTATTCAGATTTTTTGCTGATAGGGGTTTGTAATTTTAAAAAATTAAAGATTTTATCTAGAAGATGAAGTATAATATAAAATTTGATAAAGATGATGGTGGGAAGAAGCCTTTGAAGCATTTTAGAAAAATGAAGTGTGATTGTTTTACCTTCAGACTGTTCCTTTTGGGAGGAATGTTTTTTGTTAGGAGTTTTTCAGTTTGAAAGATAATTCAATTTATAATAGGAAATATTACTAATATTCCAATTAAGTTCACTGGGCAGTGCATTTTTTGCCCTTTCCAAGTCTACTTTGGAAGCCAAATGATAATGAAAGAGTTGTATGAAAGAATAGAATTAGAGTAATAATACCAAACTCTGATTGCCAGATGAATTCTGTCTCTGCTGTTTATAGATAGAATCTACCTTTACAAGTAGAATTTAAAATGATTTAAGGTAGGGAAAGGAATAAAGGGCAAAGTCTTGGAGATAATTCATTTGTAAATAGCGAATCTTGCCTTGGGAGTTTTGAGATGAATAATACATGGTTCCTGACCTCAATAGAGTATGACAAGTGAATAAGATAGTAATTTTTAAACTTCTGTACAACAAAGGAAATAATAAAACTAAAAGATGACCTATGGAAAGGGAGAGGATAATTGCAAATCATATATCTATCTGATAAGGGGTTAATGTCCAAAATATATAAAGAACTTAATACAACAACAACAACAACAACAACAAAAAACCCAAATAATCAGATTAAAAATGGGCAGAGGACCTGAATAGACATTTTTCCAAAGAAGACTTAACAGATTGCCAACAGACACATGAAAAGACGCTAAATATTCCTGATCATCAGGGAATGCAAATCAGAACTATAGTTGTCACCTCAAGCCCATCAGAATGGCTGAAAACAACACAAGAAACAGTGGTGTTGGTGAGGATATGGAAAAAAGGGAACATGGAACCCTTGTGCACTGTTGGGAATGCAAACTTGTGCAGACACTCTGGAAAACAATATGGAGGCTCCTCAAAAAGTTAAAAATAGAACTACCCTATGATCCAAGAATCACACTGCTGGTATTTATCCAAGGAATACAAAAGTACCAACTCAAAGGGATACGTGCACCCAAGTATTTATAGCAGCATTATCTACAATAGCCAAATTATGGAAACAGCTGAAGGGTCCACTGATTGATAAATGGATAAAGAAGACATTGTGTGTGTGTGTGTGTGCGCATGTGTGTGTATAAAGCCATAAAAAAATGAAATCTTGACATTTGCAGTGACATGGATGGAGCTGGAGAATATTATTCTAAGCAAAATAAGTCAGAGAAAAATACTATATAATTTCACTCATGTGGAATTTAAGAAACAAAACAAATAAGCAATGGGGAAAAAAGGGAGGCAAACCAAGACTCTTAACTACAGAGAACAAACTGTTGGTTATCAGAAGGGCAGTGGTGGGGGGATGGGTGAAATAGGTGACTAAGGAATGCACTTGTGAAGAGAACTGCGTGATGTATGGAAGAGTTAAATCACTATTGTATACCTGAAACTAATAATTACACTGTATGTTACCTAATTAGAATTTAAATAAAAACTTTTAAAGAGGACAAAAACTGTAGTTAAAGTCCCTCGCCTTGGGGACCCATAGAAAGACCAGTATATCCCAATCTGAGAGTTTAGGGCCATTTTCTGGAAGCTGTGGTGCCTGAACTATATCTCAGAGGAGGAATAAGAGTAAATTGTAAAAAAGTGACCAGGGGAGAGTGTTGCATCCAGAGGAAACCACATGGGTAAAGGCATTCAGATTTATGTTAAAAAAAATTTGCATTTATAACCTATTTCTATGTAGATCCAAAGGATGAGGTGTGTGGAGACCAGCAGAGAAGCCTAGATTTTTTTTTCTTTTTATACCTCGTTGCCTCTCTGAATAGATATCAGAAGCTGGTTAAAATATTTGTAGATAAAATTTTAGACTTTTCAATGTGTTTTTACCTTTCCTTTCTAGGATCAGTTCGACAGCTTAGACAAGCATACACAATGGGGAATTGACTTCTTGGAAAGATATGCCAAATTTGTTAAAGAGAGGATAGAAATTGAACAGAACTATGCGAAACAGTTGAGGTAAGTTATAATTTTTTTCAGTTCTCAGAAATGAAGTTATATCTTTAAATAGTGGATAGTAGATCAGTGTAAACTCTGGATTTTTTTGGTCAAAATTAGATTGAATTAGGTAACCAATTTGTTTTAATGATCAATTTAGTTAAATAATTGCTAGTACCACAAGGTATATTGGCTAGCTAGATCATGCATTGATGTCAGTCCAGAAACATACTTAAAATGCTAAAATCAGGAAGCAAAATGCCAGGAAAAAGAAATACCTGAGTCATATACTTTCCCCTGTAACTTTTGCTTTAGTAATCTTTCAAAATCATTGACGATTTCTTGAGTTTCTCAGTTCTTCAGAGTTTCTAGAACTTGGAAATTGAGTGTTGAGCTGATTTCTGTCAAAAATCAGATATATGTTACTGATGAAAGTAATGTTAGAGTATGTGTTAGAAGATGATAGTTATAAAGGGAAAATTTTAGCCATAAAACAAATGGAATTTATCTTAAGATTTTGTTCAAGTGGAAAATTGTTGTGAGACTAAAACTTGACAAATAGTTTTGGTAGAACTTACTCAATAAAAAAGGTGCTTAAAGCCTTAAAGATTAGACACCAATATAAAATTCTAGGTAGCAGGGTTGGGGTTCCTTATATTGCAAGTGATGAAAAATCCAGCCTACAATAGGCACACATGACTAAAAAATTCAGGTATATTTAGGAGTGTCTGGGTGGTGTCTGGGTGGCTCAGTCAGTTTAAGCGTCCACTCTTGGTTTCGGCTCTAGTCATGATCTCACGGTTGGTGAGATTGAGCCCGGCTTTGATCTCTGTGTTGACAGTGTGGAGCCTGCTTGGGATTCTTTCTCTCCCTCTCTCTGTTCCTACCCCATTCTCTCTCTCTCTCTCTCTCTCTCTCTCTCTCTCTCTCTCTCAAATAAGCATTTTTAACTTAAAAAAATTTTACGTATACTTTGATTCAGGGGTCCAATATGTCGAAGCACCATTTCTTGGCTCTGCTTCCCCTTGTTGCCTTTATTCTCAGGTTCCATTCAGTACTATCCTTTTTGCCCCTTTGGCTCTAGATTTCTTATCTTCATACCTCCACATTCCAGGGAAGAATCATGATCTTTTCTGTTGTGCATTTGGGGGAGGAGAGAGGAAGGAAAGGGGAGAAAGAAGAAATTGAAAGAAGGGAGAGGAGGGGGGTGGAAGGAAAACAGAGTGCAAGCTTGTGCCACCTGCTTTTTTCTAGGAACTCCAGTGAAGGTCACCTTTTATCATGCTAAACCTGGTTAGGTTGTATACTTCTCCTGAACAGTTCAGAGGTGAGAATACTCTTATCTAGGTAGTGACAGGGGAGGATAGTTACCCTATAGAAATTTAAGTGGGTGGCAGAAGGTTGGGGGATATTTGAGTGATAAATCACGTGTATCTACTACGATAGTAGTGCTGTATGTAACTACTAACTGATTATAGGGGATGGAATAGACTAGTATGATGAATAGATTACTTATATTTTTATACTGATATAAATACTATTATAATGACATTTGCTAACATAGTGGCATCTTGCTAATTTCCTGATCCCATTCATTTCCTCTGGTTTTTGTGGGTTTTTTTGGTTGTTGTTGAGAGAGAAACAGAACACAAGGTGGGAGGGGCAGAGATGGAGACACAGAACTCAAAGCAGACTCCAGGCTGTGAGCTGTTAGCACAGAGCCTGTACAGGGTTGAACTCATGAGATGTGAGACCATTACTCTGAGCTGAAGTTGGATGCCTAACTGACTGAGCCACTCAGGTGCTTTTTAAGCAAGGTATTTTCCATATGAAAATACGAACCAGCAAACCTATTAGTATATTAATAATAATGATGTAATATTTCATCTGTCCAAAATTTATGATCTGGGAACTTTACCCAGAATCTAGGATTCTTTACCCAGAATCAAGAAGCATTAAGGACCTCCAAGAGGTTAAAATAGCAATAAAAAAAAGTAATCACATGCGAACAATGAAAAATTTCCCTCGTTTAATTTTCAGTTGGATCTCATTTCTAGCACGGTAAGTTGTCTGGTTTCCAAGTTTTCCAATGGAAGTGAGGATAAGAAGTGTTACAGACAATGTAGTGATGGCAGTTTGAAGTGACAGTAAAGGAAAAGTTTAACATAGTACAAAATATCAGATGAGAAGTGTTTTCAACATAAAAGTACCTTGTCAGTAAGGGAATGATGAAAAATACTATGGGATAAGCAGTTTAAACAAATCGGGTGTAGCAGGATAAACTTAAAAGGCTATTCAGTCCATCAGTGTAAAAAGCGTATTGTAGAACTGAATGTATGTACAGCAAGATCTCCTTTACTCACGTGTATGTATACAGTTATGTATAAAAGTTGTATGAATTCTGAAGAGGTCTAGGATACACCCCAAATTGTTTTATAGTGGTTATCCCTAGGGAATGGGAGGGGGGGATGGTAGGGGAAGGAATTTCCACTTTTTTCTTAGACTTTTGAATTATTGAGGTTTTTTCAGTGATTGTGTATTATTTGTATAGTTTAAAACACTTGTTCTTAAGCAAAGAAGATGATATATTTCAAAAGAAAATTGTATTACAGATTATAAAATTAATTTGGTAATTTAGGGGTACCCGGGTAGCTTATTAAGTGAAGTGTCCGACTTCGGCTCAGGTCATGAACTCGTGATTTGTGAGTTCAAGCCCTGTGTCGATCTCTGTGCTGACAGCTCAGAGCTTGGATCCTGCTTTGGATTTTGTATCTCTCTCTCTGTTCCTCCCCAACTTGTATTCTGTCTCTCTCTCTCTCTCTCTCAAAATTGATTTAAAAAATATTTTTAAAAATTAGTATTTATAAGGTAGACCTTTAGCAATCTGGATGTCTAGAATAACTCTGGACTTAAGGGATTCAGGAAGGCCAAGGTTTTACTAGAGTAATAGGGCTAATCACATGGCAGATTTGTTAGCCTTTCTGTTTTGTGGCCTATAATAACTATTAATAATTTTCATTGAAGCAAGGCTGGCTAGAGCCCACAGTTCCGTTATATGGAAAATACAGTTTTGTAGGAGAAAGTAGGTTTTATTATGTATAGACATACAGATACTCTAGATCAGTGTTTTGCATCTTTTCTTCTGTCCCAGCATACTCAAGAATTTTGGCACATCTCTATCTTAACAGTGGCTTGCCAATGTAGTCATTTTCAACAAAGACAGAATTATTGAAAGGTATTGAGGTAGAATTGTGAACAGCCATGTGTAACTTAAACCACTGACTCCTTTTTCTCTTTCTATGTTGAGATTTGCTCCTTTGACTGAATACTTAATAAATGATTGAATTATCAGCTGCTCTTTATAGTATCCAAAGGGAAGAAATTTGGCTTGTTTATTTCCTCTTCTTTAATGGGAAAAATTCTTTCGCTAGTCTTTTTGCTACTGCAGAGAACAATTTCTTTTATAGTGAGGCAGCCTTTCCCCCCCCTTCTAAATAATAACTATATTCAGAATGTTACACATTTATATTTTAGATTTATTGTAAGATTAAAAGTTTCAGTTTGGGGCACCTGGGTGGCTCAGTTGGTTAAGTGACCGCCTTTGGCTCAGGTCATGATCTCGTGGTTTGTGAGTTTGAGCCCCGCGTCAGGCTCTGTGCTGACACCTCAGAGCCTGGAGCCTGCTTCCGATTCTGTGTCTCCCTCTCTCTGTGCCCCTCCCCTGCTCATGCTCCCTCTGTCTCTCAAAAATAAATAAATGTTAAAAAAAATTTTTAATTTCTCAGTCTTTAGTACCCTTAGTTTATTTTCTTCTTTCCCCTCTTTTGTCTGTTTTGGTGGCTCTGGTTTAACTTTGATTATTGATATTGGTTTGAGGATGGGAATAAATAGAAAATAAAGCATTTAATCATGCATGGAGACCTAGTTATGATGTGGCAATGTTGAGGTTTGGGAGCGAAGTCAGAGAATTCCTGAGATGTCTTCAGTACAAGGTGGTTTTATTAAAGCATGGGGACAGGACCCGTGGGCAGAAAGAGCTGCACTTACATTGTGAGGAGTGACTTATTATATATCCGTTCAAGTGGGAGGCGGTTAGGAATAGCGTTGTGTCTAAGGAATTTGGAAGCAAGGTTTCTAGGACCTTGAGGGGCCAGTTGTTACTAGGAAAAGGTCATTTATTACTGTCTAGTAAAACCTTAGTCATGAGACCCTTCAGATGTATATCAGTGGGCCATATGCCCAGAGGATCATTGCTAACATGTAACTTGGGGTGTGGAGACAAAGGAAGTTTCCAGAGGAATATTTTATATGTTAAAGGAGACTTACAGGATCCTGGAGGTTGGGATAAAGTTAAGCTAAGACTGTTTTTTGCCCTTAGCAAAGTATTAACATTGAGGAAGTTGAGTTCCTAGAGGAAGGTCACTCTGCCTATCTCAGGGACTTGTCAATGGACTGTGTAAGTTATAAAGAAATTGAATTTTTTCTTTTGCCTTTGTCCTCTACATCAGTTACAGATAATTATCTCCATTTCGAGTGATGATATATAGTGACTTCAAATTATTTGGTAGAATGTTTTTTTGGTTACAGGCATAAAAAACTGAAATTGGTCATTTTAATAAACTTATACTATTGTATTTGTACAGCAGACATTAAAATTTCTTTAGTAAAAAATGAAGCTGTATGTACCTAATAGGTATGTATCATTTACCTTTTTTCTAATAAAGATAATTACAGTATTAAGTTCCATCATAGAGATTGCTCTATCAAATTATATTCCCCTACTTCCAAAGACCATTCCTTTTTGGTTCAAATATGGCAGTGTGGTATACTGGAAGAGAAATAGATTGGACGACAGTAGTTAACAGCTACTCTTAACTAGAACAGAAATCTCTCCAAATTCCTTTTGATCTTTTATGTTGTATACCAATGCCAAGCCTGGCCAACATAGCTGGTTCTCCTAGAGCTGAGTGAATATAAGTTGAATGAATAAATAATTGAATGATTTGTGTTCCAATTTAGTGTAGAAATTAGGATCTCTGCTCATATGCTGAAACTTTGACAAAATACTGCTTTTTATCCATACTAGAGTTTTTGTCATGTACATCATTGTGATGAGGTTGTTCTACCGAGAGCTGTTCTAAATATTTAGGGTAGGCTTAGGTATAGAACAATCCAAATAAAACTAGTTTCTATTTTATATTTAGTCTCTACTTTCTCATGCCCCTTAGCAGAATTTTCTGTTATTTGTTACTCTGTTTAGTCTCAGAAGAACCCAGGGAGCTCATCTTAATACTGATTTGATGAAAGTGGAGATTACGTTTAATTTTTGCTTGGCCATTGTTTAACTCTCTACTACTTTGGTCTCCTTTGAGTTTTTGATCAACTCCTGAATATAGTAAACCCTGATCGTGGCATCTGGGTAGAGGCAGGAGGAACTAATGCCCATATTTTGGGGTTTGGATGAACTTTCTTCATAGAAGTAGTTCCTGTGGAAATTGTTTTATTCCTTTCAATCCCCACTGAGCCTGCCTGGGTACACATATGTAGGTTCCTATATGAGATGATTTATTGGCGACATGATTGTGCTTTTTTAAAAATTTTTTTTAATGTTTATTTATTTTTGAGAGACAGAGACAGAGTGTGAGCAGGGGAGGGCAGAGAGAAGGAGACAGAATCAATCTGAATCAGGCTCCAGGCTCTGAGCTGTCAGTGCAGAACCCCATGCGGGGCTCGAACTCACTAACCATGAGATCATGACCCGAGCCCAAGTCAATTACGTAACTGACTGAGCCACCCAGGCGCCCCACTGTGCTTCTTAATTCTAGCATATCACCTACGAAAATGTAAAACTTCACAGAGGAGAGAGATTTTTGTTTGTTCTGTGTACTGCTTATTTCCTAGCTTCTTCTAGGACAGTGCCTGGCACAGAGCAAGCCCTTTTTTGGTATTTACTGAACACTTATATAGCATTTATTGTGTCAGCACTATTCTAGAGCTTTTGTACATACTAATAGGTTTTGTTTTCTTAAAAACCCAGTGAGATTTCAGGTATTATTTTAAAGATAGGAAACTGAGTTACAGAGAAGTGAATAGTTAGTTGGCTTCAAAGTAGCTGCAGAGTCTGGGCTCTAGATAGTATATTATGCTTCTTCAGCATAAAAAGAATGAATAATTCTCTATTGAGAATTTTTTTTTCCCCTATCACCAGTGCCTAGTACCACTGAGACATCTTTGGGTCTCAAGTATTTTACTAAAGACAATAATAAATTATCTAGAAACTATATAACATAGTCTTTACAACTAACACATCTGTTTATAATGTAATAGCTACAAAAATTTGATCAAAATGTAAATTAAATTGTGTAGTTCATAAGTTTAGGTCTAGTTGTATGTTTTCTATAAAGATAAGAATAGGTAAAAAAAAAAAAAAAAAAACCACCTTAGAAGTCCTTATAAGAAAATGTTTTTTTCATTAGAGAAAGTGGAAAAAAAAAAAAAACACACCCCTTTCAAGAAGCCCTATTTATTTTCATTTCCTTTGCAAAACATTAAGAATACTTTGGGTGTTTTTTAAACCTCATGCAGAAAGTGTTTGTTTTTTTTAACTAAGAGAACTTAAGATAAATACTTTTTTTTTTTTAACTTTATGTTAGAGAGAGAGAAAATGAATGAGCAGGGGAGGGGCAGAGAGAGGGGGACAGAGGATCCAAAGCAGGCTTTGTGCTGAGAGCAGAGAGCTCCATGTGGGCCTCAGACTCCTGAAGAACCGTGAGATCATGACCCAATCCAAAACCAAAAATTGGACACTTAACCGACTGAGCCTGAGCCACTCAGGTGCGCCCCCCCTCCCTTTTTTTACATTTAATTTTTTAAATTGTGGTAAAATGTACTTAACATATGATTTGCCATCTTACTCATTTTAAGTGTACACTGGAGCTGCATTAAGTGTATTCCCACCGTTTTGCAACCAATCTCCAGAACTTACTCATTTTGAAAAACTAAAATTCTGTACCTGTTAAACAATAACCCCATTTCCCCTTTCTTCCAGTGCCTGCGATTCTGCTTTCTGTTTTTGTGAATTTGACTACTCTAGGAACCTTACAAGTAAAATGATAAAGTATTTGTTTTTTTTGGACTGGCTTATTTCACTTATCCTAATGTAAGGGTTATACATGTTGGGGCATGTTTAGAATTTTCTTCCTTTTAAAGACTATTCGAATATTATTCCATTGTATGTATATACCACATTTTGTTTATCTGTTTACCTGTTAATGGACATTTTGGTCTACCTTTTGGCTATTATGAATAATGATGCTATGAACAGGTGTGTATAAGTATTTGTTTGAGTCCCTGCTTTCATTTCCTTTGAGTTACATACCTAGACTGGGAATTGTTGGATCATATGGTAAATCTGTGTTTAATTTTTTGGAGAACTACCATAATCTTTTCCTCAGTGGCTGTGAATTGTTTTACATTCCTACCAGCAGTGCCCAAAGGTTCCAACACTTAAAATTTAACACTTAAAAATGTTCTTGCCAACACTTAAAATTTCTGTGCTTTTGTTTCTGTTTTTGAGAGTAGCCATCCTAATAGGTGTCAGAGATCTGCTTGTGATTCTGATTTGCATTTCCCTAATGATTAGTGATTGTGAGTATTCTTATGCTTTAGGGCCATTGGTGCATCTTTGGAGAAATGGTATTCAAGTTCTTTGTCCCAATTTTTAAATCAAATTATTTGTTTTTTTTTTTTTTGTTACTGAATTTTAGGTGTTTGAATATATATTCTGGATTTTAACCCCTTATTAGATACATGAGTTACAAATTCTTTCTCCCATTCTGTAGGTTGCCTTTTCATTCTGTTGATTGTGACCTTGGATGTACAAGTTTTACATTTTGATGTACAGGTTACTTTTTCTTTAATTGCATGTGCTTTTGGTGTTCTATCCAAGAAATCATTGTCAAATCCAGTGTCATGAAACCTTCCCCCTATTTTTTCTTAAAAGAGTTTTGTAGTGTTAGCTTCTACGTTTAGGTCTTTGATCCATTTTGAGTTAATCTTTGTATATGGTTGCAGGTAAGGGTATACAACTTCGTTTTATCTGTGGATATCTTTCATGTTTAATTTTACACTGTATAAGGAAAGATTCATGGCTGTAAGTGATGGAAAACCCAGTTTGAATGGTTATAATGAGAAATTTATTGATTTATTTATTGATAGCTTTTGTTGATTTTACTTTTTAATTGAGCCCAAGAAGAGGTTGAATAGTCAAGTTGCTGGAAGGCCTGGAATGTAGGTAGGTCACAGGGAAAAAAATGTATCTGAAACAGTCAGGGAGCCCTTTGTTTTCTTCTTTTTCTCTAAAAAAATTTTTTTAAAAAAAATTTTTGGCTTCTTTTGGTGAGTTGCCTCCATTCTTTCTGTATAGCTTTCTCTGTATAGCAGGAAATACACTCACTATCAGTGCCAGTTTTATGTCTCAGATATTCAGCTCTCATACTGGTCTCAAGGTCCCGAGACTTAAAAATTCTAGGAAGAAAACTTTTTGTCCCAGTGAGATTCAGTTTTCTATCTCTGGATCACTTAATTCAGGCCCATTAATAGGGCCACTTGAATTAATCTGGCAACTCCTTAATGCATTGTTAACTCTTAGATGGGTGGGGAGGGACAGTTAAGAAGAGGGATGCTGATCAGTCTCAGGTATTTAATAGTATGCTTCGGCCAGAAGAAATAGTATGAGTTGTATCCCATTTTACAAATAAATATGATATTGGTCACCTGTTAAATAAGCATTAGAACTCAGCTTCTCATTGAAAGGTGGTTGAAAATGGATAGAGGTGATTTTTAGCCTTTAAAAATCTTTGAGATGTCTTCTATTCCATCATTTAACTGTAATATGTGGTTTGATAAAAGTGAATTAAAGTTTTGAGAAATTATTTGAAATATTCTATAATTTTTCCCTGAAACCAAAAATAAAAACATGACAATAGATAAAAAAGATTAAAATCAGCAATTTAAATTTAAGTAGTGTGTGATGATATTTAATATTACATATATAATTAGTATATATATATGGAATACTGTAAGTTTTGGAGAAGCCCATTAAATTTAGAAGCTTTGTCTGACCACCGAAGGAAAAATGTTCATTCCTCTGTATCTAGAGTGCGAGATCCTAAGGTAGTTGGAACACATGGGTGAACTACACATATATCAAAACAAAGCATCAGCATGTCTGTGACATCTTTTTTAATTTCTTTGGTATGTATTGCATGTGTATAAAACTTTGTGTTTCAGTTAATTCCTAATTTATAGCACCCTACTCAAAAATATGACTCACATATAAACTGCTATCATAATTGGTTACTTGTAGAATCTCTGGACTTGTTAAAAGTTTGTGGAAAAAAAATAGCCTAGGGGAACCGACAGTAAGCTTAGATTTCTTGAGAGTGATGAATTGCCTAAAATATCTTCAGTTGAGAAGTAACCTAAATGCTTTACACTTACATGTTTAAACAAGCCACTCTGAGATTTATTTGACCTAATAAGCATATTATGTTAAAAATGTGAAGCAGGGATTTATGGGACTTAGTAATCATTCACACTTGTTTACAAACTTTTGCTGACTTTAGACTCTTAGAAGTTTTAAAGAAGATCAGCTGTTTTGTAGGGAATACATTTTTCATGTTCTTACCATTATTTTTTTTAAAAAAGTACAAAAGTAGAATATGATTATTGTAATACATTTAAATTCAGGTCCCTTCCCAGCCCCTCTCCCCAGCTAGAAGTGAGTACAATTAATAATTTGTTGTGTCTTCTTCCAGAACATGTTTTCCTAGAATAGAAGTTTTGATTTGGTGGAATACAAGCAAAACATTTTGGACCATGCTTTTTTAGTTTTTCTATTGGCAGGGTTGGCTTGGATAGAGGCTAGTGGGTTGTGTATGGATGGTTTCTGTGGGCTCTTTATACTTGGGTTTTGGGAAGAGTTGCTGTAAATCGGTGGCTTTTACATAAAGAATGGTAAGAGAGAGTTAAAAAATTGGCTTAGGGCTAACCCTGCGTTGCAAAAGATAAAAGTAATTGTTACTTTCTTCTCTTTCCTTCTTCTATATATATGCTTTTCCTCCCAGAAGTTAGAGTTTTTTTTGTTTATTTATTTTAATGTTTACTTATTTTTGAGAGAGAGAGAGAAAGAGTGTGAGCAGGGGAGGGGCAAAGAGAGAGGGAGACAGATAGATTCTGAAGTCATGAACTGTGAGATCGTGACCTGAGCTAAAGTCGGACACTGAACTAACTGAGCCACCCAGCTGTCCCCAGAAGCTAGAGTTTAAATTCATGTTTTTTATGAATTTGTTTTTTTATGCTATGTTTAAGCTGTGTTATGACTTTTGAGGGTAACCTCTGGTAGTCATAATTCTTTTAAGAGTCAGAAGCGCAAGTGAGATTGGTTTAAGCAAAGAAAGGAATTTGTTGGCTTAATGTGACTGAAAAGTTCAGGGAACTGGGTACTCAGGAAAGTGTTAAGAATTCTCTTCTCTTGGTCTTGCTGTCCTCCCTCTGTTGGCTTAATTCCCAAGTAGTCTCTTCTCACTAGTAAATCTAAGATTATAGCCTATCAGTTTAGCTTTAGCAGAGAGAGCACATGTTTTCCCAAGAAGTAACAACAGAAATTTTAGGATTGACTTTTGTTAGCCTGGAGTAATGAGACTGTATCAAATAAATATTTCTGGACCATAACATGTGGCCAGCCCCACCATAACTACATAGATGTGACATTGGAAGAGATGTAGTTTCGGATATGCTAGGCAGTATTGGAGTAAGAACTCCCAAGTCCCAGGGGTTTTACACAGCAAGTCTTATTTCTTGCTCATGCAAAGTTGACTACAAGTTCAAGTGATAACTATCTAGGGTAGCCTATGTGGTAACTCAAAATCCCAGACTGTTTCCGTCTTCCATCTCAGCATGGAGCCTCCCCAGTTGATTCAACAGGGACTGGGAGAGCCCTTAAGGTTATGTACAAGTTGTCAGTGCTTTAGTCTGATAGTTACCAGAGCTTAGGGCCCATGATACAGAATTAGCCACGTGGGTTCTGCCTATCTGCAGGGGGGCTGGGAAATGTACAAAATAACACGTGTTTTCGATTAGCAGAAGTGTATCTGCCACAAGCTATTAAAAAGTAAAAGGTAGGGGCGCCTGGGTGGCTTGTCGGTTGAGCGTCCGGCTTCGGCTCAGGTCATGATCTCACGGTTCGTGGGTTTGAGCCCCACGTCGGGCTCTGTGCTGACAGCCAGCTCAGAGCCTGGAGCCTGCTTCAGATACAGAGGGAGATTCTGTATCTCCCTCTCTCTCTGATCCTCCCCCTGCTCGCGCTCTCTCTGTCTCTCAAAAAATAAATTAAAAAAAAAAAACATAAAAAGTAAAAGGTAGTGAGTGATGCAGGTAGCCAAAACAGCTAATGCCCACTATAGCCTGGATCTAAACAGTGCTTAAAAAATGTTGATAATACAAAAATGTGTTCAGAGTTTGAAACTACTTGCTCTTTGAAATGTTTTTTGCCCAAGTTTGGCTTTTTTGTTTAAAGTAATTCATGGATTCGTGGTGGATCCATGACGTGGAAAATCACTGACTTTAAACGTAATTTCTAGGGGCACCTGGGTGGCTCAGTTGGTTAAGCGTCTGACTTCAGCTCAGGTCATGATCCTGGTCACAGTCATGAGATCCAGCCTTGCGTTGGGCTCCCTGCTGGGCTTGGAGCCTGCTTAAAATCATTTTTCTCCCTCTCCGTCTGCTCCTCCCCCCACGAGTTCTCTCTCTCTCTCTCTCTCTCTCTCTCAATGAATGGATGAATGAATGAATGAAAATGAATGTGATTTCTAGAATACAACACACATAGGTTGGAGACTGTGGGTTTGTTTTTTTTTTTAAGTGTATTTATTTATTTTTAGAGAGAGCATGAACAGGTGAGCGAGGGTGGAGAACGAGAGAGGGGGAGAATTCTAAGCAGGCTCCATGCTTTCAGCACAGAGGCTGATGCTGGACACGAACCCAAAAACTGAGAGATCATGACCTGAGCCGAAATCAAGTCAGACACTTAACTGACTGAACACCCAGATGCCCTGAGACTGTAGTTATCTTAATCAAAGTGCTCACAAATTAGTTACCTTGAAATTGCTAAGTTCTATGAATATTTTTGGACCAGTGCTGTTATATCTCTGATGAATTGCCTATTTCTTCTTAGAACTTCAGGGGGAAAAAAAATCCCTCATCTTCAGTGATAAGCTTTCTTGGGTTTTCTGAGTTATCTATCTCAGGGGTTGGAAAACTTTTTTTTATACAGCACCAGATAACAAATAATTTCAGCTTTCTGGGCCATATGTCACAGCTATTCAGCTTTGCTGCTGTTGACCCATCTCTGCTGTTACAGTGCAAAAGCAGACATAGATAATACATAGATGAATGAATGTGGTATGTTCCAGTAAAACTATTTATAAAAACTATTTATAAAAACAGCTGGATGGGCCATAATTTGTTTACCTCTAATCTACCTGACTGCTCATCCTTATCACTCTTCTCAAGCATCTTGTCTTTCCTTAGTAAGCGGTTATTCCTAGATTATCTTTAGCCACCTTTTCATTTCACACTTTTTGGGTAACCTCATTCTTGAGAGCTTGTTTGGAGGTTCTAGCAGGGGAGCACAGCTACTCATATACCCTTGATGGAAGAACGGTCGTCCTCTTCGACCGAGCATGCAGCTTTGGGAGGGATGCACATGGAGTGGTGAGGGAGGAAGGGGACACCCATCAGCCAGCTAGATCAGCCGAATTAACCCTGGAGATCAATGGAGTGACAGATATCACAGCCAGATTGCCCTCACATCCTGGGTAACCTCATTCTTATTCATTATTATTATTTTTTTTAGCTATCTGAGGTGTTGGAATCAGATTTGAGGTGGGTTTTGGAATTCTCCTTTACTAACTATGTGACCATGGACAAGTTATTTAATGTGTCTGAGTCCTGTAAAATAGGGCTAATAATACCTGCTTGTAGGTTTGCTGTAAAGTATAAGATGGAGTGCTTAGCATAGAGATTGGTAAATAATATATGGGTGACAAATGGTAGCTCTTGTTTTTGTTATTGCCCTCTTATATATTGATTCTCACATCTGTATCTAGATCCCAGAAGTTTCTTTAGAGGTTTTTTTATTAAAAAAATTTTTTTAATGTTTATTTTTGAGAGAGAGAGAGAGAGCGAGAGAGCACGAGAGAGCATGTGTGTGCACGAGCAGGGGAGAGGCAGAGAGGGAGACAGAATCCCAAGCAGGCTCCAGGCTCTGAGCTGTCGGCACAGAGCCTGATAGAGGGCTTGACCCACAAGCTGTGAGATCATGACCTCAGCTGAAGTCGGACACTTAACTGACTGAACCATCCAGGTGCCCCCAGAGTTCTAGTTTTTACTATATTTATCTATTGGACAATTCATTTCACCTGTTCAGTAGTGTCCGTTAAGAAGCATTCATCTTCAGGTAAGAGTCTTCTCACATAGTAAGAAATTCAGAAATGGGATTCTGAAGCTTAATGATGTCAGGGGCATTGTGAATTTCTTGATCTTCCCACTCATGATTGCAAGATGTTTCAGTAGCTTCAGTCATTCTATTCTCACACATTTGTATCCAGAGTAATAATAAAATGTGAAGAAAGGACTGTATAATTTTTTCCTTTTTCGTATAAAAATTACCACAAAAATTAGAAAGGTAATTAGGAAATAAAATCTATAGGACTTGAACAACTTAGGGTTGGAGAGATTTGATAAAGTGTAGGATGATAGGCAGATTTTTGGCTGAAATGTCTAGGTTTATGGTGGTACCATTAATAGAAGAAAAGTTTATAAAGAAGATAAATTCCATTTTAGACTTGTATTTGATATACATACCTGTGGCAGATGGACTGCTATCCAATAGACATTCCTCCTCCTATAACAACTTTATTGAGGTATCATTTACATACCGTAAGATTTCACCCTTCTAAAGTATACTATTCAGTGGTTTTTAATATATTCACAGAGTTGTCAAACTGTCACCACTATTTTATGTTAGAACATTTTTATCATTGCAGAGAGAAATCCCCATACCCATCAGTAGTCATTCCCCATTCACCCCTCCCTCAGGCGCTAGCAACCACTCATCTACTTTCTGTCTTTGTGTATTTGTCTGTTCTAATTAACTGAATTATTCCCATCTCTTCCCATCTTACTTTTTGAGTTCTCTTTTAGACAGGACTCTAGGTCATATACAATTAACTAGTTTGGTAGCTATAATTCATCATTCTTTCTTTTTGATATGGTACATGAAATAATGGGAAGCACATAGATTTCCTGATGTTTGAGTTAATAAGTTAATTCATCCATAAAAATGATTTTGGGTGGTGTTTCAGATAACTTTGACTAAGAACCAATGGTTAAGGGTATATGGTTAGACTTCCTTAATATGATGTAGAAGGGCCTCTGCTGCCCTGCATGTACCTTTCCAGTCTCACTGGTTAACATTGTTTGGTTCACAGTGGATGTTCTAGCAACAATTAACCCATTCATAGTTCTTCATAAATGCTATAGTATTTTTCTTTTCCTTGTCTTTGCTCATTAGGTCTTCTATTTAGAATTCCCCCAGGGCCTTCCAGTTGTCTAATTCTTGTTTACCTCTTGAGGGTATGTCAGGGAATCAGAAATTTCAGCCTTTCTCCTCTGGGGAAACCCCTCTATAGAGGCTTCTATTGTTCTTTTACCATATTATTTTATGGAAAAGGGTTTTATATATTTGATTTCTCTAGGCCAGGGGTCTCTGGACTTTTTATTCCTTACCTGTAAAAATTGTTTGAACATGTGTGTGCACAATTATCTGTAAATAATGTACATGTAGTGTGGTGTGGTAAATGTTAATAATCTGTAAATAATGTACATGTAGTAGTGTGGTGTGGTAAATGTTAATAAAGATTTAAAAATGTTTATATGTTTTTGAGAGAGTGCTCATGTGTGAGTGGGGCAGAGGCAGAGGGAGGGAGGGGGGAGAGAGAGAGAGAGAGAGAGAGAGAGAGAGAGAGAGACACAGAATATTAAGCAGGCCACAGGCCCACTGCGGAGCCCGATCTCACGACCATAAGATCATGATCTGAGCTGAAATGAAGAGTCAGATGCTTAATGGACTGAGCCACCCAAACATCCCTAAGACATTTATTTTTTTTTCCTTTTTTCTTTTAAAAATTTTAATGTTTATTTTTGAGAGAGAGAGAGAGAGAGACAGACAGACAGAGTACAAGTAGGGGAGGGGCAGAGAGAGACACAGAATCCGAACCAGGCTCCAGGCTCCAAGCTGTCAGCCCGGAGCCTGACACAGGGCTTGAACCCACAAACTGTGAGATCATTACCTGAGCCGAAGTCGGACACTTAACCGACTGAGCCACCTGGGTGGCCCATTTTTAACTGTAGTATAGTTGACATATGAGTTTCAGTGTACAACATAATGATTTAAACATTTCTATAACTCATACAGTGTTCAATATGATAAGTGTAGTTACCATATGTCACCAGTTATTGTACTATAATTGACTATATTTCCTATGCTGTACTTTAAATCCCTGTGACTAACTTATTTTATAATTGGAAGTTTGTACCTATTACCTATCTCCCCCATCTCCTCCTCTCTGATAACTTTGTTTTTGTTCTTTGTATTTATAACTTTCTGTTTTGTTTCCTTTTTTTTTTTTTTTACGGTTCCACACAGAAGTGAAATTGTATGGCATTTGTCTTTCTCTGACTTATTTCACTTAGCATAATACTCTTTAGGTCCATTCCTATTGTTGCAAATGGAATGGCAGGATTTTATTATTTTTTTTTAATGACTGAGTAATACTCCTGTCTGAGTGAGTCCCACATCTTCTTTATACATTCATCTATCGATGGACACTTAGGTTGCTTCTGGATCTTCACTATTGTAAATAATTCTGCAGTAAACATAGGGGTGCATATATCTTCCTGAATTAGTATTTTCATTTTCCTTGGGGAAACATCTAGAAATGAAATTACTAGATCATGTGGTATTTCTATCTTTAAGTTTTTGAGGAACTTCCATGTTATTTTCCATAGGGGCTGCACCAATTTACATCCGCCAACAGAGTCCAACAGGGCTTAAGAGTTCCCTTTTTTCCGCGTCCTTACTAACACTGTTTCTTGTCATTTTGATACTAGCCATTCTGACAAATGTGAGGTTGTTTTGCTTTTCATTTCCTTGACGATTGGTGAAGTTGAGCATTCTTTCATGTTTCTGTTGGCTATCTGTATGTCTTTGGAAAAATGTCTATTCAGATACTATACCTATCTATCTATCTATCTATCTATCTATGTTTATTTTGAGAGAGAGAGAGAGAGAGAGAGAGAGAGAGAGAGAGAGACAGACACAGAGCATTAGCAGGGGAGGGGCAGAGAGAGAGGGAGACCCAGAATCTGAAGCAGGCTCCAGGCTTTGAGCTGTCAGCCCAGAGCCCATCTCAGTGCTTGAACTCATGAACTGTGAGATCATGACCTGAGCTGAAGTTGGACACTGGACTGAGTCACCCAGGCACCCCTGGATACTATACTATCTATTTTTAATCAGATTGTTCTTTTGATGTTGAGTTGTAGGAGTTCTTTATATATTTTAGATATTAACTCCCATTGAAGATATCATTTGTACATTTCTTCCATTCAGTAGGTTGCCTTTTCTTTTTGTTGATGGTTTCTTTTGTTTTGGAAAAACTTTTTAGTTTTATTGTAGTCCCAATTGTTTATTTTTGCTTTTGTTGCCTTTGCCCGAAGAGACAGGTCTAAAAATAGAATGCCAAGACCAATGTCCAAGACTTTACTGCCCATGTTTTCTTTTAGGAGTTTTACGATTTCAGGTCTTTAATCCATTTTGAGTTTATTTTTGTGTATGCTGTAATAAAGTGTTCATTTCATTCCTTTGCACACAGCTGTTCAGTTTTCCCAGGACTGGGTTTTCTCCATTATATATTCTTGCCTTGTTTGTCAAAGATAAATTGACTATATAGGTGTGAATTTATTTCTGGGCTCTCCTGTTCTGTTGATTCATGTGTCTGTATTTGTGCCAGTAGCATACTGTTTTGAGTACTGTAGTTTTGTGGTGTATTTTGAAATCTGGGATTGTGATATCTCCAGTTTTGTTGTTCATTCTTAAGTTGGCTTTGGGTATTCAGGGTCTTTTTGTGGTTCCATACAATTGTAGGATTATTTGTTTTAGTTCTGTGAAAAATTGGTGTTTTGATAGAGATTGCTTTGAATGTGTAGATTGCTTTGGGTAGTATGGACATTTTAACAGTATATATTCTTCCAATTCATGAGCATGAAATATCTTTCCATTTATTTGTGTCATCTTTAATTTCTTTCATCGTTTTATAGTTTTCAGAGTACAGGTTCTTTCACCTCTTTGTTTAAATTTATTCCTAGATATTTATTCTTTTTGATGTAGTTGTAAATGGGACTAATTTCTCTTTGCCATTTTGTTATTACTTTATAGAAACACAACAGTATATTAATTTTGCATCCTGCAACTTTACCGAATTCATTTATTAGTTCTTAGTTCATTTAGTTTTTGGTGCAGTGTTTAAGACTTTACTATATATGGTATTGTGTCATCTGTCAATAGTGACATTTGTTCCTTAAAAATATGAATGCTTTTTATTTTTTTTCTTTTCTGATTGTTATGGCTACAACTTCTAGTATGATGTTAAATAAAAGTGGAAAGAGTGATCATCTTTGTCTTGTTCCTGATATTAGAGGAAAAGCTCTCAGCTTTTCACCATTGAATATGGTGTTAGCTGTGGGCTTGTCATATATGGAGTTTATTATGTTGAGATATGTTCCCTGTATACCTACTTTGTTGAGAGTTTTCATCATGAATGGATGTTGAATTCTTCTCCTTTATCTGTTGAGATTATCATATGATTTTATCCTTTGTATTGTTAATGTGCTACATCACATTGATTTATGTATTTGAGCCATTCTTGCATCCCTGTAATAAATCCCACTTATGTGGTGAATGCTTTTTTTAAAAACCTTTTTTTTAATGTTGTTTTTGAGAAAGAGCGTGCAGACGGGGGTGGGGGTTAGGGGGCAGAGCGAGGGAGACAGAGGATCTGAAGCAGGCTCAGAGCTGTCAGTGCAGAGTCTGATGGCAGGGCTCAAACTTACAAACCATATGATTATGACCTGAGCTAAAGTCAGATGCTTAACTGACTGAGCCATGCAGGTGCCCCGAGGTTGTTGGGTTTTGTTTTTTTTTTTTTGGTTTTTTTTTGGTTTTGTTTCGTTACTGATTCTGTTTCATTACTAGTATTTAGTGTATTCAGATTTTCTTTCTTACCGATTTAGTCTTGAAAATTGTATTTTTCTGGGAATGTGTTCATTACTTATAAGTTGTCCAATTTGTTAGTATGTAAGTTTTCATAGTAGTCTCTTATAATCTTTGTATATTTGTGGTATTGGTTTTAACTTCTCTTTCATTTCTGATTTTATTTATTTGAGTCCTCTCTTTTTTCCCTTGATGAGTCTGGGTAATGATTTATTGTTTGTTTGTTTTTATTTATTTATTTATTTTTAACATCTATTTGTCTTTGAGACAGAGACAGAGCACAAGTGCAGGGAAGGGGTAAAGAGAGAGAGAGGGAGACACAGAATCTGAAGCAGGCTCCAGGCTCTGAGCTGTCAGCACAGAGCCTGATGTGGGGCCCGAACTCAGGAACCACGGGATCACTACCCCAGAGTCAAAGTGGGATGCTTACCTGACTGAGCCACCCAGGTGCTCTTTTTTTTTTTTTTTAAAGAACCAGCTCTTAGTTTCATTGATATTTTCTATTTTTTTAGTCTCTATTTCATTTATTTCTGCTGTAATCTTTACTATTTCCTTCCTTCTACTAATTTTGCGTTTTGTTTGTTCTTTTTCTAGTTCCTTTAGATATAAGGTTAGATTGTTTATTTGAGATTGTTTTTTCAGTTTCTTGAGGAAGTCTTGTATAACTATAAACTTTCCTCTGAGAACTGCTTTTGCTGTGTCCCAAAGATTTTCAGTGCTGAGTTTACATTTTCGTTTGTCTCAGGGTATTTTATTATTTTCTCTTTGATTTTTTTTGTGGACTCATTGGTTATTTACTTGCATATTGTTTAGCCTCCATGTGTTTGTTGTGTTTTTTCCAGTTTTTTTCTTGTGATTGATTTTCTAGTTTCCTACTGTTGTGGTCAGAAAAGATACTTGATACGATGTCAGTGTTTTTAAACTTACTGAAACTTGTTTTGTGGTCTAAATGTTATTTATCCTGGAGCATGCGCCTTTTGTACTTGAAGAGAATGTATTGTTTTTTTTTTTTTTTTTATCATTAAGTAACACCCATCTTTGTTTTAAAGTCTGTTTTGTCTGATGTAAGTATTGCTATCTCACCTTTTCTTATTGTTGTTGTTTCCATTTGCCTGGAATATCTTTTTCCATTCCTTTACTTTCAGTCTGTATGTATCTTTAGGTCTGAAGTGAGTCCTTTGTAGGCAGCATATAGATGGATCTTTTGTTTTTTTTTTTCATTTCAGTTACCTAATATCTTTTGATTGGAGCATTTACATTTTTTGATTCCAGCATTAAATGTTTACACTTAAAATAATTATTAATGTATATACTGATTGCTGTTTTGTTAATGATTTTCTAGTTGTTTTTGTAGTTCTTCTTGGTTCTTTTTTCTTTGTTTTTCTCCCTTGTAATTTGATGACTTTTTTTTAGTGTTGTGCTTGGGTTCTTTTCTCTTTATTTCTTTGTGTATCTGTTACGGGTTTTAGGTTTGTGGTTGCCATGAGACTCATCTGTAACATGCTATGTATATAGCAGTCTATTTTAAATTGATGGTCTTTAAGTTCAAACACATTCTAAAAGCACTACATTCTTCCCCCTCCCTTTGTTTTATGTATTTCATGGTATATTTTACATCTTTGTATTTTGTGTATCCCTTAACTAATTATTGTAAACAAAATTGGTTTTACTGCTTTTGTCTTTAACCATCATACTAGTTTTATGAGTGATCTACTACTTTCACCATGTATTTGCTTTTACTGGTGAAATTTTTTCTTTCATAAGTTTCTTCTAGTTATGGCCTTTTCTGCCTTAAGAAGTTCTTTAACAGTTCTTGTAAGGTCAGTTTAGTGGTGATGGTTTTTTAACTTTTGCTTGTCTGGGAAACTAAATCTCTTCACTGCTGAATGATAACCTTGCTATGTAAACTATTCTTGGTTGTAGGGTTTTTTCCTTTCAGCACTTGGAATATGTCATGCTGCTCCTTTGTGGCTTGCAGAATTTCTGCTGAAAATCAGCTGATAGACTTAAGTGATTGTTCCTGTGTGCACAATATTTGCTTTCGTCCTGCATCTTTAAGATTCTCTCCTTAATTTTTGACATTTCATTATTAAGTACTTTGGTGTGGACCTCTTTGGGTTTATCTCCTTTGGGGATTTCTTTCCTTCCTTGACATGGATATCTGTTTTATTTTCCAAGTTAGGGAAATTTTCAGCTATTATTTCTTCAGATAAGTTTTTTTGTCCTCTTCTCTTTTCCGTCTGGGACCCCCATAATGCAAATGTTAATATGCTTGATGTTGCCCAGAGGTCTCTTTAACCTATTCTTTAAAAATTCCTTTACTTTTCAGTGTGGATGATTCCCACTACTTTGTCTTCCAGATTGCTCATTCATTCTTCTGCTTCCTCCTCTAGCTTTTCATTTTTTGTATTTTTCCAGCTCTGATTGGTTCTTTTTTATATTTTCTAACTCTTTGTTTAAATTCTGAGTTCATCTATTCTTATCTCAAGTCTGGTGAGCATCTTGATGACCATTGTTCTGGATTATTTATCCAGTAGATTGCCTATTTCTATTTCATTTAGTCATTTTTCTGAGATTTTGTCTTTTCTTTCATTTGGATCATATTCATCTGTTTCCTTGTTTTATCTCTGTTGGTTTCCATATATTAGATGGGTCACCTATGGCTCCTGGTCTTGAAAACAGTGGCCTTATGTAGAAAGTGTTCTTTGGGCCAAAGTAGTACAATTTCCCTTGGTCACCAGAACCAGGCACTCCAGGTATATTCCCCATGTGGGCTCTGTGCACCCTCATGTTCTGACTGTGCCACAGCGCTGCTGGCTGAGAGATCTGCTGTGAGTGTGATGGTGGTGGGGTTAGCTCCTGGTATAACTGGCTGCCAGACCCCACTGTGACTGTTGCAGGCATGCTCGGGGGTGTGGAGCTGGGTGCCTGGGCCCCACCCCTTCCCAGGGCAGGAGTTGCTTTGGAGGGGTACCTGCCAGAGCAGATGGGTTGAATAGGATAGGTCTGCAGGGGAACACTGGCCTGGGTGAACAGTGCTACCAAAGATGGCAGATGGGAGAGTTTCAGAACTGGTGCCTGCAGGCATAGCGCCAAAGTAGGCTGAAAGAATGCAAGAAAAATGGCACCTGCCATCACTTCCATTCCTGGAGAAATTTCCTACAGATACCTGCTCTTCTGCATACTACCTAAAATTAGTCCATAAATGTCCTTCACATGTGGCCCAGGCACTTTTCAAACTACTGCCTCTGTGCTGGGTCTCCCAGTGAGTGATATTCACTGGCTCTTTGAAGAGCAGAGTCTCAGTTTCCTATAGACCTGTGGCTTTCTCTCACAGTTAAGTCCTGGTAATTTTCAAAGCCAGATGTAATGGGGGCTTGTTTTTCCTGTGCAGATCCCCAGGTGGGAGGGTACTTTATATGGGGTTTCATCCCTTTGCTCCTTAGGGAAGATTTCTGCACCTGTTATGTCTCCCACTTGTGGGTTACCATGATGGGGTTTAGGTTCCTGACTATGTCTCTGCCCCTACTACCTTTTTTTGATGGGCTTTCTTTGTATACCTTTAGTTGTAGAACAGGTGTTCTGCTAGCCTTCAGGTCATTCCCAGAGAGAGTTGCACTATATGTACTTGTAGCCTTGAGTGTTATGGAAGAGAGAAGCTCAGGATCTTTCTTCTCTTCCGTCTTCCCTCCCTCCCTCCCTCCCTCCCTTCGTTTCTTTTTTGAGCTAAGTACAGAAGTTGAGAGTAATTTTATGTCTGTTGAATCTAATTATAAAAAAATTGGTGCCTATATTTTATATGTGTCTTTTTATGAAGGAGAGAGAGAGGGAGACACAGAATCCGAAGCAGGCTCCAAGCTCTGAGCTGTCAGCACAGAGACCAATGCGGAGCTCGAACTTGGGAACTGTGAGATCATGAACTCAGCTGAAGTCAGATGCTCAACTGACTGAGCCTCTTAGGCACCCCTTTCCTTCCTTTCTATTAAACTTTTGGTAAGCAAGTATATAAATGTAAGGCCTGAGGCTTTCATCCTGTACCTTATTTTACAACCAGTGATAACTATGAGTTTTTTAATTAACTTGGTAAATGTAATCCTCCTCAGTGTCTTTCCTGTTAGTTTCCCCGACTCTTCAGGGTGTTAAGACCTTCTCTTTTGTATCATAGCACCCTTTGCCTACCTTTATCAAAGCACTTACTATGTTGTGTGTTGTAATTACTGGTATATACTTCTGTCCTTTCAAGATAGAGTAAATCTTGAGTGTGGATACTCTCATTTCTAATGTTCCTAGTAGCTTGCACAGTGCCTAGCATTTAGAGGATAATTATAGAATGAATAAGCTGAATTAAGTGGAATGAATTGATAATGATTTGAGAATAATCAGGATAGTGATCTTTTGAAGTATTTATTTGAAAGGCCATAGGGCCATTTATTTTTTAAATGACTATAGGTTAAAGTAGTATATCTCATATTTGTGTTGATGGACTAGTTTCTTTTTGAGTTTCCAATTCATTGTCTATTATTGCTTTTGTAAAATCCAATAAAAATTTAATGCTAGTAAAAATTCATAAAAAGACACATATAAAATATAGGCACCAATTTTTTTATAATTAGATTCAATAGATATAAAATTACTCTCAACTTCTGTACTTAGCTTTTTTGTGGATTAGTAACAAAGAGTCTGTGGGGCTTTACTTGTCCATGAACCATATTTTGAGGACTGTATAAAGCACTGTGTTAAATGCTTTACAGATATTATCCACTTTAATTTTCATAACCCTATGAGGTATAGGTACTGTTACCGCTGTTGATAGGAAACTAGGCAAGTGAATTATCCAAGGACACATAGATACCACACAAAACAGCCAGGATTCAAACCCAGGTAGTACAGTCTGACTTGAGAGTCATGTTCCAATCTTCTTCTGAGTTTCCAAAGATGAGGTGAGGTAGCATTTTAGTCTGAGACTGTCTAGAATGACATAGATGCACACAAAGAAAGTTACAGTATAAATGTAATTAATTAGCCTTTAAAAAAAAGAGAATGTGAAGGGTTCCATAATGTTCATATAAAAGTAGAATTATGGAGGATGCTGACCAACTGTTCTTTTATCCTATTAGTGAATCAGCATCTGTTTACATGTTATCTTAGTTTATATTAAAATACCTGATTTGCAAAACAGAATAGTGATGGTATGTCTTTGAAGTACATGTCTTTCTGCTGTGACTCAGTTTCATACACTGAGTACTTTATTTCTTCTGTTCTTGGTACTTTGTTTCTTCTCTTCCTCCTCCTCTTTGCTTATTTGGTACCATAATCATCCAAATTATTATGATTACAGTCATACAAACACAAATAACATTTCTTTTTACAGATATCAGTATTTTTAGAACAAAATGTAGGGATCATATCATATTAATGGTAGTAGATGATTATATTGCTGTCTTGTTTTATATCATTGAATTCTTGATGTCATGAAATTGGCAGCTTACAGAATATTTCTGTTTCAACTGTAGTATTTTTTATACATTAAAAAAATTTTTTTTCTTCCTGTAGAAATCTGGTTAAGAAGTATTGTCCCAAACGTTCCTCCAAAGATGAAGAGCCAAGGTAAATTCTATACCTGTTTATTATTGCATATTAAAATTTAAAAGCCCTAATATTTGTGTTATTTAGTAAAAGAAATATGCTGTTAGCCCTTTATAATGATTTTTTAAAGTTTTAATTAAAAAAAAACCCACAGTTTTATGAAGAAGGAACTACTGTTTATTCTAATAAGAATGAATATTTTGGTTAAATTTAAGTTTAATGAGTTAAATTTCAGTTTTCTAAAATGATTGAAGTATGGGTTTCCAAGCAAAATGTGGACTGGGACTCCACTTGAGTCATTTAGTCTTTTGTATTTTTTCCATACTTGATTCTGTAGTTGTTAGCTTATTATTATTATTATTAGATTCTTGCTTTTACTCTTAGAGGTATTAAGATAGTTTGGCTGGTTGGTTTAAAGGGATAATGACAGGAATGAGGTTTTTGGGGTACTCTTGGAATTCTGATAAAGGTTTAGGAATTGCTTATGAGCATTTTGGTCTTAAACAGGGATATGTGAATGGCTCTGAAATGCAGAAACAAAGAGACTAGACTTAAAACAGCTTTGTGTAGAATTGTTAATTGTTAGGATTCTTAGATTTAGTGTTAATGGAGTCCTACCTGAACTATTTGCCTTGAGCCAAAAGAGTGTTCTGGCACTGTATTCAGAGTAGATCTATACATTTTAATACAGCAATTCTCTTTGTTTCTCTCCTTCCCTCCACACACATTTTTTACCCTTATTTTTGCCCCTTCTTACCCCTCTTTTGGTGCCAACTGTACTGGCACTTTACTTCCATTCAGGATGTGGGCAGGCATACAAGCAGCTGTGTCCAGAGCTGATAGCAAAATTGTTCTGTAGATCAGCCATCGAGATGCATTTGAGTGGTATGATTGGCAGGTTCTGTCCTCGAGAGCAAGCACATCATCTCTGCACCAGGTTCAGCTGCCAATCCTAGGAATCCAACCAAGTTCATTCCCCAGCTCAGGCCAGTCACTTGGCTACTTAAGAGATTCCAGTATGCCAAAAGAGCCTGCAGGTAGTATTCTTATTATTTTTTGACCCCATATATCCCTTTATAAATTAAGACTACTTGAAGGTATACAAACATATACAACTTGAGCTTAATGTGGGATTCTTTTCATACAAAGTTAATTTGGAGCTAGTAAAGAGTTAGGTTGAGTATGTTAAAATTTATCAAGTGTCAGTCTCAATCCATACCTCACAAAAAAATTTGTAAAGAAAATAAAAGTAAATTTCACCATTTTTAATATGTTTTTGTCAGGTTTACCTCGTGTATAGCCTTTTTTAACATCCTTAACGAGTTAAATGACTATGCAGGACAGCGAGAAGTAGTAGCAGAAGAAATGGCGCACAGAGTTTATGGTGAATTAATGAGATATGCTCATGATCTGAAAACTGAAAGAAAAATGGTAATTATTGTTTTCACCTATTTATATAGTATATGAAATATTTTTACATAATTACTTTGCTTTTCAAAGTAATGTTCAGCATAAACTGGTTTCACTCAGTTTCTTCTAGCCAAAATTATCTTAAGATATTCTTGCTTATTTGTAATCTTTTTGGATTTAAGACCAAGATTTGATAACCTACACCCCATGGCCAAATTTAGCTTACTGCCTGTTTTTCTTAGTTCCCATGAGCTAAGAATGGTTTGTACATTTTGGATAGTTGAAAAGAAAATCAAAAGAATATTTCATGGTATGTGAAAATGTATGAAATTCAAACTTCAGTGACTATAAATAAAGTTTTATTGAAACAGACCCATACTCATTCACTTACACATTGCCTGTGGCTGCTTTCAATTATATCAGAAAAGTTGAATATTCGTAACAGAGACCACATGGCTTGCAAAACCTAAGATATATATCAGACCCTTTATAGAAAACATGTCAACCCCTAATCAAAGCAAATCATGTGTTTTTCTAGAAATTATATCTGTTTTAAAGTATTCAGATAATATAAAATGCAAGTTTTGCTTTACTAATAATCTCTTCCTAAGTCTTGATAAAGTTATATAATTAGTACCTTAAAAAATTAAGTGAAAGCTTTTTGGGGGATTTTTAAGACTTTTAGTATTTAAATGTAATTTTTCGTTCGTTTTATTTGTGTGTGTGTGCGTGTTGTTTTGTTTTGTTTTTGTTTTTTTTTTTTTTTGGTTATGATCTTCAGCATCTTCAAGAAGGACGAAAAGCTCAACAGTATCTTGATATGTGCTGGAAACAGATGGATAATGTGAGTTACAGTGTCTTCATGCTTAACATAAAATTTTATAGACTAGTTTAGCCCTAAATTCTCCTATACTTCACATCTGTTGAGTTGAATATTTCTTGATGTATTTATTCATTTTTGACATTGGTATAGAGAATGTGCGTTTTGTTATTTTTTTTTTCTGTATGGTTCTATACTTATACCAACTCTGTAATCTTTAGATAACTGTAAATGTTTAAGAAGACATTTTCTGACTTTGCAGTAGTTACTATAAATTGTTGATATAGGGTAGGAGTAATAGTGATGTATGTAGAAGACCATTTGACAGAGACTGAGAGGACTTAGATTCTAGTTGTACCTTTTGTGATTTCTCATGAAACATGAAGATACTGGACTAGATTTGTGAAATATTTCTTCCAGTTTAATGATTCTATAATGTAAACGTTCTTAGTACTGGATTCCTGGTCATAGATCATTCAAATTATAGGAAAGAAAATACTTGATAGTATTTATAGATAAAATTTTAAAAATGTAATAATTATTTACTATAAAAACTTTCCAAGAGTACTTGCTAGTGTGGTTTTTCTTAGATATTCTGGCATACAGTCATTTGAAAAACAAGATGTCTATGGAACATTGTTTTCTCCTTTCCTTAAAATTCTCTACCAAATGATGTTCTGTAGTGCAAGATTAATATTCTTTTTGAACCCTCAGATTCCCAAGCAACTTACTCTTTACCTGCATATTTTTATTATGGACACTGTGTATTCCTTGAAAATTATGCTAAAGGGAGTTTTTCATGTTGAATTAATCAATTTAGTTTGCAGTTATTGGGAAAAGGACTTAAGTTTGAGATGAAAAAGCCTTGTGTATGTATATGTTTTTGGCCATTTTTTCTTTTTCAAAACCACATATTTAAGGGTGCCTGTGTGGCTCAGTCGGTTAAGCACTCAACTATTGATTTCGGCTCAGGTCATGAACTCAAAATTCGTGGAACTGAGCCCTTTATCGGGCTATGTGCTGTTAGAGTCTCTGTCTCTGTCTATCTCTGTCTTTCTCTGTTTCTCCTTGCCCCTTCCCTACGTGCACACATTCTTTCTCTCTCTCTCTCTCTCTCTCTCTCTCTCTCAATAAATATTTTTTTAAAAACCACATATTCAAAGCTTAGATTAAATTTCTACATTACATAAATGTCATCTATGTAAGATTCTAGGTATCAGTGCTGATTGAGAATTCTTAGTTATATTAATAGCCTCTTGCATTTTTGTTTTCATTTTCATTCTAATTGGTTTTAACAAGACTTTTAGGGAGTGTTTACATTTATTAAATTTTAAATTACCTTAACTAGCATTCTTAGTATCTGCCACCTAATGAGTATGTATGCATGTGTGTTTTCATTTGCACATAATAACAGACTCCTACACTCGTGAGTCATTGGTCCCTTTAAAAACTTGTGTTGGCACAAATTATTATTGTTATATGTGCTGACTTGCCTTTAGAACAATTGGCAGTTAATAAGCAAAAGTTATAGGGGTCGTAAGAAAGCATCAAAAAACTGTGGGAGTGATTTCTTTAAGGCATTAATTAACAATACCATTAAAGGTGAGTTCAGCTCAACTCATATTTATTGAAGGCATTCTTGACATGTACTGAGTCCTGGTACAAAAGTTAATAGTGAAAAAAAGTGATTAGTGATGTAGTCCTTGTTTTTGTGGAGACCGGTCTGTGAGGGAGACTGACAAACATAATTTCTGTGGAATATGTCGAAATGTGTAGGACCCCATTTCTTCTCTATCTTCCTGTTTAATCAAGACGATGAAATTGTAAAATTCCTAACATTTTTGAAATAGTTGAGATTTAAAGAACTGGGAGAAATAGGCTGAATTAGTTGACAGAGTATTGAAAATTGAGGAAAATAGTTTAAAAGACAGTTATGAACCACAGGATAATGAAATAGGCCACTTGGCATTAAAGATGGAGAGCAGAAGAGAAGAGCTTGCAAAGAAGATTTTGAAGGAATGGTGAGAGATTAACATGAAAAAAATACCAAAGATGCCAGGTCTGTCAGTTAGTGGGCTCAGATAACAGAGCATGCAAATTTATAAGAACAGGGCTCAGAAATAGAGCAGTTCCAGAGTTGGTCCGTAGCTCAGTGATGTCACTAAGGCTGCTTCTGCTTTCTGTGTTACTTTGCCATCTTGACCATGTTGGCATTTTTCCTCAGGCTTGTCCCCTTATGGTCAACAGTTGACTGAAGCAGCCAAGCACCACATCCTCATTTAGTTACATGCAGAAGCAGGAAAAAAGAGGGCATTTCTCTTCTCACTGTTCCTTTTTATCGAGGAGGGAAAACTTTGAGAAAATCCCCGGCAGACTTCCTAATGGGTACCTTTGACAGGATGAGATTACTTATCCATGCTCCAGATGTGGGGAGGCTAGTAAAGCAAGGATCAGCTATTTTCAGCTACACTGAGAAGTGGGCTTTTCTAAGAAAGGTTGGGGAAGAAGAAGTGTCTGTTGATTAGTCTGTCACACAAAGGATGAAGGAAGGAGAGTCTTTCCTGGAATGTTTTCCTATATTATATAATGACATATCTTTCAGGGAAGGAGTGTTTTTAATATTACTGTACTAGAAGTATTTTTAATATTGTACTAGCGGTTCTTTTGCTGTTGCAAGGGAATCAGTAGCTAGGTTTTACTTCACAAATAATAAGACACCTACTATAAAAGTACTTTTGTATACAAGTAGCTTCAAATTGCAACAAAATTAGTAGCCTGTACTATTCAATTTTAAAACACCACTCTGAACTGAGTTTCAGAGAAATAAATAATGGAAGTTTATTTTTAATATGGGCATTTAATCTTAATCTATAGGAAAGTCACATTGTGTATATAATGTACATTCAGATATATTTATGTGCTTTGAATAATTGTACATCTGTCATTTGATGTTTTATACTAATAGTAAATTTAAAGAATTTTATAAAATTTTATGAGCACATTTTTTTGATGTAAATTGTACAGTTATGTCTGGTTCTAACTAGCTATATGGCAATCTGAGCTAACGCAGAAACCTCTTGGCTACAAATACCTAGATATAACCACTAAAATACTTTTTATTGTGTTTTAAGTTCTTAGAGCTGAAAGGGAAATCTGTAACTGCTAAAAACTAAGGGTAAACTAGAAGCCAGAGCAGTAGATGTATGAGCTGATACAATGGCATTTGAAGAATGGAGGCAGAGGTGTTGGGGTATGGTGGTTTATTAGACCTTGCTAAGGGCTTAAGTTTTAATACACAGGACAGAGATGATGTTTTAGCTTTGTGTTGTGGAGAGTTGGAACTGATACCCCTGTATAAAGGTTTGATCCTTCAAAGGACTAATCTTTTAGTAAAAGATGGACTGTAAGAACTCTGCCTACTGGCCAAGTGAGACATCCATCACAGAAATTTGTCTCTACCTGAAGGTCAAAGGAGGAAAGGTATCCTGTGAAAAATTTAAACCTTTGACTTTGTAGTTAGGAGGTTTGGAATCCAAATTTGTCCTCTTTGTATAATTTTGTATTCTCTAAAACAAGAAGTTGACATTGTAACTTGCTCTAATAAGGGGGTCAGGCAAATAGAAACTGTTGACATCCTTCATCTGCTTTCTTAAGAACAGATAGAGCAGGATCCCCAGACATTTCAAGAAAACAACTAATGTAAATACCAGAGACCAGAACTAACATGCAGTGGGGGGAAAAGCAGCTTTGAAGGAACAGTGGCTGTGAAAGGAAATAGAAAATCACAAAAATAAACAAGCAAAACATTCACAACTATTAATATTCTGAAAAGGAATAGAGAAGATATTACATCTATGAGATAGGAATAAGAAACTATCAAAAAAGGAACACATAAACAAAGAAGAACATTAGGGTAGCAGAATTGGAAAACTAGAAAAAAATGAAATTGAAGAAATCTTTTTTTTAATGTCTTTATTTTATTTTGAGAGACAGAAAGTGAATGGGGGGAGGGGCAGAGAGAGAAGGAGACACAGAATCTGAAGCAGGCTCCAGGTTCTGAGCTGTCAACACAGAACCGGATGCGGGGCTTAAACCCACGGACTGTTAGATCATGACCTGAACTGAAGTCAGATGCTCAACCAACTGAGCCACCCAGGTACCCCGGAAATCTTTTGAAGTAGAGCAGAATGACAGATTAAAAATATGAGTAGAGGATTCATCCTAGAAGTTCATCTTAAATAATAAGAATTCTAAAAAAGAGTATACATTGTAATTGGATAGACAAAGATAATGCAAGATTTCCCAGAACAGAAAGACATTGGAGTGTCCAGATGGAAAGGAGTTTCTAGGTGCCCAGCACAGACTCACAGCAACACATATCTTCACGAAATTTCAGAACAGTTAGAAGAAGATCCTACCAGCCTCCAGAGAGGAAAACAAAACAAACATTTTTTTTAAGTTTGTTTATTTTGAGAGAGAAAGAGAATATGAGCGAGGGAGGGGAAGGGACAGAGGGAGAGAGAATCCCAAGCAGGCTCCGCACTGTCAGTGCAGAGCCCGTGGGACTCAGACTCACAAACTGAGATCATGACCTGAGCCACTGCAACAGTCACTGAGCAAGAGACACTCAATTGACTGAGCCACCAAGACGCCCCCAAAACAAACATGTTTTATGCAAAGGACCAGTAATCAGAATGGGAGCAGGAAGCTAGAAGTTAGTGTAGTGGTTAGCACTTTTACATTTCTGAACGAAGACAATTTCCAACAGTTTCATACCCAGCCAAATTTTATCAATTAAAAGTGATGGTAAAGTTATTTTCAGCCATGGAGACTTCTCTCCCACAAATCTTTCAGGAAGCTACTGCTGAATGTGTTCTAGCTAAATAAGGAAATGAACCAAGAAAGGGGAAGGTGTGGAATTGAGAAACAGATTCAAATCAAAGGAGAGGGAAAAGGAATCTCTGATAATGGTGAAGGGAAATTGCAGGGTAACAGCTATGCAATAGGTCTACTTTGGTGTAACCAATCCAGATTTCAATAATCCAAATTTCAATAGGTCAAAGCCTTTGGAAGAGATTTCATCAAGAAAATAAAATTGACAGAATTCTGAATATGTTTGAATTAACTGAGGACAGATTTTTAAAGAACTGTGTAAACTAGAGTTGAATTAGTTAAAAAGTACATTGAAAACTAAGCAAATTTAGTCTAGGAATAAAAAAAAGTTTTTTTGTTTTCTTGTTTGACAGCTCAGAGCCTGGAACCTGCTTTGGATTCTGTCTCCATCTCTCTGCCCCTCCCCCATTCATTAATTTCTCTCTCTCTCTGTCTCTCTCTCTCTCTCTCTCTCATAAGTAAAAATTTAAAAATATGCCAGAAAGGAAATATGGTATATTGCATGGCTCTATTGTGAGTAGCTTTTACAAAGTCATAGTAATTTGTATTAAATATAAAAAAAAAAAAAATAAAGGCCTCGTTCTGGGCTAATGGTATTCCTGGGACACCTGGAAGAATCGGTATGAAACGCGTCCCATCACAAAAAATAAAAACAAGCAAACACCAAAACCTACCAAATAAACACAAAACCAAACACAAAACACCACACAAACCAAAACCAAAAAAAGTCCTAATGAGGATGAGCTTATAATAATTACAAAATACATGTGATTTTTTTTTCCTTATTAGCAAAAGATGAAGTATATAATAAATACTAACTCAGTCATGCCTATGATTTTTTTTTTCCTTCACAGTCTGTAACGTCTGGTATTTAAGTCACATGGATTGATTGTAATGCTAAAATTTCTTTTCTACTTTAGAAAAATTTTACTTTTAGTGTGTAATTCTATACAATGTCAGTGGCAACATTTTAAAGTTACTTGTAATGAGAATTTTATTTCTTAGTGTGATATTTTAATTTTTTAAACAGAGTAAAAAGAAATTTGAAAGAGAATGTAGAGAGGCAGAAAAGGCACAACAGAGTTATGAAAGATTGGATAATGATACTAATGCAACCAAGGCAGATGTTGAAAAGGTAAGAAATAATCCAAACTGACTTTGATATCAAAGTATTTTTACTTGCATATGGAGGGTAATTACAATATTTGTATTGGTATTAAATTTCCCCAAGAGAAACACTACGTCTAAAACCTAAATTTTACAAATATTTGTGTACTTCAAGTCACATGTTAGTCTGATTGGTTACTTTATTATATTGTAATGTCTTAACTGCATTCAGAATGCATAGGAAAGATATGATTGCTATTGAGAATGAGTTTCTGTCCTGTTCCCAAAGAGAATAGGAAGTCTGAGGTATGTTGATGGGGTGTTTAAATGGGGGTTGGGTAGTGTGCTTCCCCATCTTGACCCAAGGCAAAACAAGATAAAAGTGTCAGAAGTATGTGATGTTAGTTAGCTATTTATGTTTTGGTTTCATTCTTTCATTCATTCCTTCATTCATTTTGGAGAACTGAATTCTCGTCACTGATTCAGGGACAGATGATCAACCACTGCTTAGCTTTTCCTTCTTTGCTGTATGTTCTTTATCTTAGAACATTGAACATTTCAGAGGGGTATTTTCTGCTTTCCATTTTCTTTACCACTTAAAGCCATAAAAGTATATAAAATTCAGATTACAATTATCTTAAAGTCCTTCTAGTATAACTTGTGAGGGTTTTATTTTTTTCTACCTGTTTTTAATAACTTTATACCTCTAATGATAGTAAGTTCTTTGTCATTGGAAATACACAGTCTTAAGGCAGTTTTTTTTTTCCCAACTCTAGTATTTCCTTATATTGATCCCACTCATCACTGTGTTTAGTTCTAGTTTCTTTGAGGTACTAGAAAAGTATTCTGTATTTTTTACATAATAGCTCTTTAGATATTCATAGCAGATTCTCTACCCCTAGATGAACCATTGTGTTTCTTTATTCTACTGAGGAAATAGCTTCAAGTCACCTTTCATTATGACTGTTTTCCTTTGGCTACCTGTTAATTTGTCAATATCCCACTTAAATTATGTTAACTTCCAGTTGGAGGTAATAATCTGATCAGTCCAGAGTTTGATTACCTCACTCGTTTTGAACACCAAATTTATGTTAATTATGGCCTAAATGTATATTGATTTTTTTTTTAGGCAACCACATTGTTTGGATGGACTCCCCATTGAGTTTATGGTTAACCCCATGTCTTTGCACATATGGTGTGATATGAGAACATGTGTCTCAGAACTTGTACTGTTGGTATTTTAAATGCATGTATACATCTGTATCAATAATTAGACTTAACTCTGCCGTCAAGATTTTTGGACCCTGATTTTAATCATCCATATATTTGTTTCCTTCCCAGCATCATGTCATGCACATAATGTGTTATTATTATTTGATAAAAATGTGGACCACAACAATGGCAAACACTGTTTTATACATGGGAGGCTTGTTTGCTGGTTGACACTCCTTAAGAACTCCTTTGACTTATTATCAAAAATTGACTGGAATACATAGCTTATGTATGTACTAGGCAAGATAAGGAACTCTAAGGGCATGCTCATTTAACTCATTTTTTTCATTTTGTCTATAGAGATCTCTTTAGAGACTAATTAGACCTCTTGAAATCTAGATAGAACATGTTTAATAGTTTGACCTAACTTAAGAATTTTAATGTTTATAGTTTCTTTTTTACGCTCATTTGTTTGCAACCTCCTTACTTATTAGAGAATTAGGAAAACTTTGAAGATTTGCTTTAGGAACTGTGAAGTAGAGGAATTCTGTTGTAAGTGATGGGAAGAGAAAGGAACATAGTTTCAATTGAGCAGCTACTGATAAAAGTTTAAAAAAAAAGTGAAGAATGTGCAAGCCTATTACTGATTTTCTAAAGAAAAGGAAGGCAATTGCATAACAATGTGAGTATACCATAACACTCCTGAACTGGTCACTTAAAAATGATTAAGATGATAAATTTTATGTTAATGTGTATTGTGTGTTTTATAATTAAAAATTAAAAAAAATTTTAATGTTAAATATGAAGCCGGTGGGGAGGGGGGGCTTTAGTTGTTCTAGTTTCTAGCCTTATACTCCTACATGCCCTGTTGGAACCTTTGCCCTAGGCTTTAGGAATCACAGCCAGTGACTTAGAACAGGAGCCATTTCTCCTGACCATTGTGGGCAGGGTATAATTTGAAATCCTCTATTCCATCATAGGTTGTGGGAGCAGGGAGAAAGGGGGAAGAAGTAAATGAATGTGTACTTAAGGTCCCAGAACTTCAAATGTATTTTTCTGTAGAAATACTTTGGGTTATGGTATTTAATTTCCATAGTACTTAGGTATTATAATCTTCAAGTACACTGTGAATTAAATTCATTTTTTAATATTACTTAAAAATTTAAAAAAAATTTAATTGTAAAACACACAAAACATTAACATAAAATTGACTATCTTAATCATTTTTATGTGACCAGTTCAGTAGTGTTATGGTATACTCACATTGTTATGCAACTGCCTTTCTTTTCTTTAGAAAGATCAGTAATAGGCTTGCACCTTCTTCACTTTTTAAAAAAATTTTGTCAGTAGCTGCTCAATTTTTGTGGGTTTCTCTAGTATCTTGGCTACTATATATTTCCATAGGTAAATTTGTTTCTGAGTTCAGAAGAACTAATCTCTGGACCTGCTGTTAGAAGGTTAGAGACTACATTTTGTAGTAAATGGAATTAGAACAATTCCAAGTGTATTCATGATGTGTTTTACAATTTCCGAAGCACTCTCTTATAACGATTGATTTCTTGGAACACTGAAAAATGGAGTTTACTTCTTATTTTTTTTTCTTACTACTTTAGAGCAATTGAGATATTTATTTAGATCTCCAATAAATCTAGAATTAATGATTTTATGTTGTTAGTATTCTAATGTTCTTACATTGTAGATGAAGCTAATGTGACTCATTCAAAAAGCATTTCTCTAAGAGCTTGAAATGAACAGAACTATATTCTAAATAATCATTCCTTAAAGTACCTCTGGTCTTTTATAGAGATGGAAATCATTGTTGAGTATTACCCTATCCAAAAATTGTATTTTTAATAACTAGTTTCACTGTGGTTCTGAGTTGCATATAAGTGGATCATGTTTTAAGAATTGTTTTACTCTTTTTAACTGTCTAAAATATATCTGTGGTGTTTTTCCTCTTCTAGTTAAGAGCATGCTGTCTCAGGTCAAGCCATAATGTTGTCATTCATTTAATTTTTAAAAATCTGGATTTGGTAAAAAGAAACTTTATTTGAACAGATTATTGCAAAGGGAAGGACTATTGCAAAAGAGGGATTGTTGCAATAGGAGAGTGCTCTTTCCATAAGATCTGCAAGCATCTCCTTGAATTTTAAATGATATTAATAGAAAAGGTCTAGTTTTAGTATAACTTGTAGAAAAGTGAATCAGGTATCATTTTTTTTGTTGTTATTTTTGTTGGTAATGATTTGGACCAATTTGTTTCTAGGCCAAACAGCAGTTGAATCTGCGTACACATATGGCTGATGAAAATAAAAATGAATATGCGGCACAGTTACAAAACTTTAATGGAGAACAACACAAACATTTCTATGTAGTGATTCCTCAAATTTACAAGGTAAAGTTTAGATATATGAAGTTAATCTAGTTTTAGAGTTGGAAGAGCTTGGTTAGAGTCTTTATATGTAAAACTTTTAAATTTTAGGCATCAACCAGGATGTTTCTAGACTCACTAGTCATTAGGTCTAGTGATAAGAACTTCTTTTATGGTTATAGATTTGAAATGTAAATTTTGCCTAACTTTGAAATCAGCAATTTTCCTACAGATTTATTATTAGTGTAATCAACAGTCCACAAAACCAATAACATTTTCTAGATAAATTAATACTATATCATTAAGTATTAGAACATAGGGGAAATTCACTGGAATTGTTCCTGGTAAGCTGCTTGCCTAGAATTGGGATGTAGTTTTTTGACATAGAGTTACTAGCATTAGTCCAGGTGGCAGAAATAAATCTTATGAAATGTATTTGCTAGCTTGGTTTTTGCCTACTTGTCTTCCTAGCTGCCAGATCATAAATGTAATTCAGGCCATGAGTTTGCTTACAAATTCCATCCGTCATCACTTGATGATAACAATTGCCAAACAGCCTTAGATAAACACCCAGAATTTATATGAGGGTTATGTTACTGCTTATTCTAGAAAGAAAAGAAATTACAGTAAAGGGATTAAGTGAAACAGTCTTGAAAGTAGTATCTATCTGGGAGAGCAGAGCTTATATGGAAAGAGTTGTCAGCCCAAATATATTTTCTTTTTCTTTGTAAATCAAATTGGCCTACAAAGGAAGCATAGTTAGAGGTGGTGGCCTAGAGTGGGTATCCTACTCCAGTCATTTAATCCAGAGCATCTAGTCATCACTCAGTGGTGCTTTTCTAGGCTCTCCAGCTAAGCCTTTATGTTCTGGGGAGACCCAAACTGTGTTTTGGGCTTAATCCTTTTGTTTGGACCTTGCTATGGATCAGTCTTGCTGTTTTGGGTTTTTTTTTTTTAATGTTTTATTTATTTTTGAGAGAGAGGGACAGAGCATGAGTGGGAGAGGGGCACAGGGAGAGAGAGAGAGACACAGAATCTGAAGTAGGCTCCAGGCTCTGAGCTGTCAGCACAGAGCCTGACACAGGGCTAGAACTCCTGAACTACAAGATTCATGACCTGAGCCAAAGCCAGACATTTAACTGAACCATCCAGGTGCCCCCCAGTCTTGCCATTTTGTAATGCTGGGAGCAGTTCCTTTGTGAAAGTGGGTATCAAAATAAACCCACAAGCTTTGGGAAGTAATTAGAGAGGAAAAACTGGTATGAAGGCTGTGGGAGTTTGGGGACTTGAACAGGTAGCTGTTTCCTAGGAGAAAAAGGTTAGTAGTGTCGGCAAATATTAAGTGTCAAAAATGGCTATAAGTTATTTGGCTTCACTTGTCATTGCATAATTCTTAGTGGCATGTGCCAGTAAATTTTTGAATTGTGGGGATTCCATTGTATGTACCATTTTCACCTTCTGGCTTCCTGCTTTTCATCTTGTACCTACAGTCCTTTGATAGTCACTGAGCTGTAGACTGACTGGTAGGTGTGAGTACCTGTTGGTATTCAGTCAACTATGGATCCTTAGTCCAGCGAGATCTTAACCAAAGTAGTCTGAGCAAATTTAAGGACTTAGAACTCTCAGACTTATATATGTTACAGGCCAATTGCTTAAAAAGAAAGAAAAAAACCAACACATCAAAATTCTGTTTTCAAGTGCAGCTTTTCCTGGAAGCATAGACAACTGCTCTGACTGAAGAATGAGAAGGTGGAGGTGGTATGAGGTAGGGAGCTGATAGCCTGTTAGGGGGTCTCTTTAGAATACTTGAAAACCAGTGTCACCTGGTTTAGGATGTGCTGAAAGTCTTGATTTTTTTTTTCTTGTGTTATTTAACAAGTCTTAGGTTTTAAGTATTGTAAGATGTTGATAAGGTATTCACAACAGTGTGACTGTTAGTGTAGAATCCTAATTTGGGGAGGGGGTTCCTTCAGAATGAAAAGAAAATTCAATATTCCCTTTTTAAAAAAATTCTGATTATTAGCAACTACAAGAAATGGATGAACGGAGGACTATTAAACTCAGTGAGTGTTACAGAGGATTTGCAGACTCAGAACGCAAAGTTATTCCTATCATTTCAAAGTGTTTGGAAGGAATGATTCTCGCCGCAAAATCAGTTGATGAAAGAAGAGTAAGTGCTATATAATTATGTTTGAAAAAACGTATTTTAAAGACTATTCTAAACACTAAAATTCTGGTTGTTTTGAAAGAAAAGAATTTTAATCCTTTCTTCTCCCCTCACTAAGTTTTCAGTTCTTCTCCAAGAGTATAACATAACCTGTGAACTGTAGGTTACAGTGTTATACTCTTATTCTAGTGAATGTTTAAAGAAAGAAGTAGATCTAAAGTTATTGTAAGAATTGCTTTTAATACAAGAGTTGGCACTTGAAGTGTCAGTAGTGTATGGAGTAAAGGGCCATGGCGAAAAGGAAGGGGAGTAGAAGGAACAGCATAGCCCTACTTCTTTTGAGAAAGTATATTCAGTATCCTTCTGTCTTAATTAAGGTCTGGCAAGACTCTTGTACCTGGTCATTTCTCAGTAAATGTTGATTGACTAGAAAGGATGGTTGGCAGAAATTGAGGTTATCAGGAAAGAGCAAGAACAGAGAACCAGTGTTTGGGGAGTGCTAAATATGTACCACATATTTTAGTCTTTATAGCAAGTTGGTATTATAGTAATGAGGATCCTTCCTGTAACAAATAGAATTCTGACTTGAATTTTAAAAATAAAAGGATTTTGGGGTTCTTTGGGAAATCAGAGGTACATTTATATTTCAGTATGGCTGGCTACAAGGTTACAAATGTAGTTAGGTCCCTTCTCTCTCATTCTTCGTATCCTTTAGCAAGTGTTTGGTGGGGTGGCGTTAATGACAAAACTAAGGTGTGACTTAACGGATAACTTTTGACTAAATGATAGGCAAAATGTACAATTGACAGAAATAGGGAATAAAAGAGAAGTGGTTAGGGGTCAGGAGGAGTTTGTAAGAGATTTTCCAAAAGTATTCTGTTTGAAAATAATGAGTTTAAGGTGTCAGAAGAACATTCATATAGTGGTATGTGCGTCCAAAGACAATATATAGTATAGTTATGTGAATTTTAAAGTTTTAGGGAAATGGTAATAAACTTTATATTTTTAAAGTTGCTTTTTATATTTAATACTGTTTGTGAGAGCTTTCTCCATTGCTCAGTTAACATTCCCAACTATGACTTTAATATGTGTTGTTTATCTTTTGCCCTATTGGATGCATGAAAGCCTTTCTACCTGTCTCTTAACTCTTTTACATAGATGCCTTTTCCCCTGTTTCAAAGATCAACTTTCTGTAGAGATTCTATAAAGCAAAAAACCTTTTTCTTTTGAAACTAATTAGAATTTCTACTTAAGAATAACCTCTTCCTGTATTCCTTTTGTCAGTTAGATCTTTCTTATCAGCTAACTTGTCCTTAGATGAATTTCAGTGGGTTGAAGCTCTGAAATGAAAACATTTCATCAATATTACAAATTAAGAAAATGTTAATTTGATTATAAATTAGTATTTTATTGGGATTAAAATATTTAAGGTTTATTACTAATCCACCAGAAGAAATTACTCACTTTAATCTTTAATGATTACTGTAGAATTATTTCCTTTAAATTTTTGTTGGTTGTTTCTTGAGTAAAGTTTTAAAAGCTAACAGTATTAAAAATAAATGAAATGATTTTAAAAACATGTTTCTTATGTGTAGGACTCTCAAATGGTAGTAGACTCCTTTAAGTCTGGATTTGAACCTCCAGGAGATTTTCCATTTGAAGATTACAGTCAACATATTTATAGAACCATTTCTGATGGGACTATCAGTGCATCCAAACAGGAGAGTGGGAAGATGGATGCCAAAACCACAGTAGGAAAGGCCAAGGGCAAGTTGTGGCTCTTTGGAAAGAAGCCAAAGGTAAAAGTCATGAGATTCCTCTATGCTAATAATTTTATTTTAGTGTGTCATTTAAATCAATGTAGGTGTTGATTGGATAATGGCTTACTATTAATAGAGAATAAGTATTTTAGTTTGATTCAGTTAACTTTTCACTTATTAGAAAAAAAGTTTTGTATCTTAATAGTAAAAATTATTTCTGGATTTAACATTTGACCACCACTTAATTAGTAAAAATATTAAATAGTTGTTAATATCTCTTGAATTATATGCTTTTGAAATTTCACTTGTTTGCCGTTTCAATCAGAATTTCTAAGGAAACGTTGTGATCTAACTGTAAGACCACCAAAATTGCAGTTCTCTATTAGAATGAATGATTGACTATTAGCAATAATAAATGTCACATTAGGTCTTATAGATCATACTAATAAAGTTATTTTTATCATCCATGTGAATATTTAATGGGGGGGGCCAATGTTTGTGGTTATTTAAAGTTTAAAAATCTCCAGTTTACTAAGGGAATCTCACTCTTAACTTCTTGTTGGAACCCATTTTTTGATGTGCTGTATCTGTTAGATAAATCTAGCTCAGCAGCATGAGCAAATGGAATAGATGAGTGCTTCATCTGACCAATTTAGTGATGATAATAGTGTCTATCTAGTATGAGAATAGATACGTACTTTTAATCTGATATGCTCTATTTATTAAAGTATAGGTGACTTTAATTGATTTTTCTGATCTAGACATAAGAATGTAGATAAATTTAACTCATAACTATAAATCTCTTCAGAAGTACACATAATTAACTCAAGCATTATTCATGCTTTTAATAATATTTTCCAGGCGAGAAGTTGAGAGGTGAGACTTTTTTTTTTTTAAGTTGAATCAGAGTAGTTAGGAAAGCTTAGAAAAACCAGGACTGCTAAAGTTTTTTTTAAAAAATGGGGCGCGATGAAGATGAAATAGAAACAGTCTGAGAGAAAAACCGCTAATGTAATGAAAATCTTTTGCCTATTTGTGATAATATTTAGTTGTTATTTTAATATATATTATCTATTTAGATGACTTTACCTGTAGCTGCCGCCTTTATCTCTGACAAGTGCAGGTTAAGTATAACCAGTTAGGTAGTGCTAATATTCTAGAAATTAGAAGAGAATTTTTTTTATGTAGGTCATATTGCTTTCTCTGACATTATAATTTGTGTACTCTATATTTTTAATGTCATTTTGTAAGAAGTGATCGAATGAAATGGTACATTTTTTAAAGTAAATTTAACTTTTTAAAATGACAGTTTTGGCAAAACTATGTTAACTTTCTTATAACATTTTTATAGAAAACTCTGAGATTTATTTTGTGAAAAGTATGTTGCCAAAAATAGAATTTTCATTTAGGAGAAAACTATGCACATTTGGCTTATTGATTCCTTTCTTTATTTCCATATTAGCCACAGTCCCCACCCTTAACCCCTACTAGTTTATTCACATCCAGTACTCCTAATGGGTCCCAGTTTCTCACATTCTCCATTGAGCCCGTGCATTATTGTATGAATGAAATAAAAACAGGGAAGCCCAGAATTCCTTCTTTCAGAAGTCTCAAAAGAGGGGTAAGTTTAATAATGGGTTAAAATGCATGATGGCCTATTGTGTGTGTAGTGTGGCTTTTAATACTCTCCACCCTCATTATAAGGCTCTCTCCTGTAAATACGTAGTTTAAAAAGACCACAGAATTAAGTATAGCTGCCCTCAAGTTAAAAATAACTCCTCTTTATAACATTTGAAATGCTCAACCATAAAAGAATGGTATTATAAAGAGGGTGCTGGGTACAATCATATTAGCTATTCTTTTTGTTTATGTGAAATCATATGTCCACCATTGTCTTGTAATGTATTTACATTTTTAAGACTTTCAGTAATTTGTCACTGGAGTTAACTCATTCAGTACTTTGTCACTAATGATGACTTCTGCCAATTTTAAAGTATTTTGTTGACAATAAAAAAATAAAGTTCAATTTTAATTTCCCTACTTTTAGAAATATAAAAGTTTCCGGTAGTTAAATAATTAAAGATAGGCATGTTAAATAAATATCAAGATTCTAGATCATATTAAGATAATATATTAGAAGGTATTTTGTAAATTATTTGCCTATAAAATACTGAATATTATTGAGTAATGTTTACATGGAATTTGTGTTCTTGAGCTTAAAAAAAGTATTTTTTTACCAAAATATTCTACAAATGAAAAATTTTAGAGTAGTAAAAATCAAATATCAAGCTATTTTTTAGCAACACCTGTTCAGTAGATAAATAGTAGTGTTACTCCATTATGTTAGTGAAGCTAATTTTTCTTGTTTATGTTTGATTTTAAGGGTGTGCTTGTAAATATTCATAGCTCATAGTTTAGATATATTTATGAAATTTGAACACTTGTTTGGACATATGAAAAACATAGGTGTGATCGCCCACAGATGAGAACTCAGAATCTGTCAGTGCCACTAAGAAATGTAATCATAACGGTAATACACTGTAGTTGGGCTTATTACTCTTGTTCTTTCTTGCCATTCTTCCCCCATCTTCCCTGTTCCTTCCTCTTGCCTTCCTGCTTGCTTGCTTTCTTTTCCTCTCTGTCTAGTCTGTTTTAATTACCTTTTGTAGCCTTTTCTATAAATTGCTTCAGTTAAGTTTCTCTTTTGGCCACATATAAACCAAGATATATTCATTTAGGGCAAGATTACATTATTTGCATTTTCATTAAAACACTGTGACAACCTGAAGTGATGTCAGTAATGCAGTAGACATGTTCTAGTATATTATGTCCCTTTTTGGACTTCCTTTTTTCCTATACTGTCATGAACGTTCTTACATCTATCTTGCCCAATTCTGTGTTGAATGATTTAGGTAATTAGTGACATTCTGAAAAGTCAGTAGGAATGAGTCTGCATTATACAGTACACAGTAACTTGTATTCATTTTTAAAAGCCCTTAACACTTGCTGGAAAGACATAAGAAATCATTTTTGGGATTTTTCTTTTGCCTGAATTAGGAGGGTAGAATTCCCATTCTTCTCCTCTGTGATGATTTAGATTTCATTAAATATTCTGCTGTTATGAGAAATGACTGTTTAGTAGCTACATTTTTCTAATTGTTAATGTATCTTACACATTGAGTCTACCAGATCCAGTTACAGTAATCTATACAGTAATCTATATCTCTATAGTTATAGATATATCAAATAATTATAGTTCTGTGAAATTTAGGCAGAACTGTGAGCCTTGGAGAGAAGTTTAAATATGTGACATCTTCATTTTTATTGAATAAGTTATTAGTGGAATTATAAATCTACATTTTATAAAATTGTAGAACTTAAAAGTATTTGCTTGGTCATTATTTGTCCTATTTCCACTTACTGCTTCAGTTTTAAATATTAGAACATTGTTTTGGTGGAGCCAGTTCCAGAAGGTCAAAATCTTCCTACTTTTGTTATTACTTATCATACCAAAGGAAAAAAAGCAATATGTAAGGTAGAAAATATGACCGATAAATCGACTAGGGGCTTGGAGGATAGAGCAGAAAGGAAAGGTTATTACAATCTTGGCATTGACATTTTTCATTTTGATTGGTATTTAGTAGTTTGTCAGATTATATTTCAAAATTAATCTATAGAGTTATTTTTCTTACTTAAGAATTTTCTCAGTATAGAAAAATCCAAAATGAAGAGCTTCTTAAAAATATTTTATTTTTTATTAAATGTTTTTATTTATTTTTGAGAGAGAGAGAGAGCGCGAGCACGAGGGAGAGAGTGAGTGAGCAGGGGAGGGGTAGAGAGACAGAGAGAGAGAATCCCAAGCAGGCTCTGCACTGACAGTAGAGAGCCCGATGTGGGACTCAAATTCACGAACCGATCATGACCTGAGCAGAAGTTGGATGCTTAACCAACTGAGCCAGCTAGGCTCCCCCAAAAAGAAGAGAAGCTTTAAGAAGCCATTTTTTTTTTTAACGTGGATTTACATGTCAGTCCATTCAGCTTACAAAATAAGAAAGTGTTTTTTGGGGTTTTACTTTAGTTGTTGTTATTTATTTTTTATAAAAGGACCTATTCGTACCAATTTGTGTAGGATAAAGCAAAACTGAAGGAGATGGAATCCATTTTTAAAAATGTTTGTTTATTTTTGAGAGAGTGCCAGTGGGGGAGGGGTGAAGAGAGGGGGACAGAGAATCCAAAGCAGGCTCTGCACTGGTTGTCTGACAGCAGCAAACCCAACTTGGGGCTTGAACGCATGAACCGTGAGATCGTGACCTGAGTCAAAGTCGGGCACTCAACCAACTAAGCCACCCAGATACGCCAAGTCTTAAGGGTTTTAAAGGTGATGAGTTGTACCATTCAAATCAGATACTCTTGTTTTGAACTTTGTTTGCTACATTGCTTTTTATTAATATTATATTTTTAGAATATTTATTTTTGAGAGAGCTTGAGTGGAGGAGGGGCAGAGAGAGAGAGGGAGAAAGAATCCCAAGCAGGTTCTGCGCTGTCAGTGGAGAGCCTAACGTGGGGCTCGAACTCATGTACTGTGAGATCATAACCTGAGCTGAAATCAAGAGCTGGATGCTTTGACCAACTGAGCCACCCAGGCGACCTTTTATTTTTCCTAAGTATCTGCTTTTGGCTTTCTAAAAAATTTTAATTTCTTTTTTTTATGTATACAGTTCCTAATATTTTTAAGGATCTGAAAAATGTTATATTGGACCAGTGTTTTTGAATTTGATGGTGATACCAATAGACGTTTTCTGAGGGATGGTGGTGTATAATTTTTCTTCTGTGAAATCAGGATCTAACCATTAATGGATAATTGGTGCACACCTAAACTTAACTACTTAATATAGAAACAAATAGTTTTTACTCTATTTCATTTGAGATTGCTGGGTAATCCTATTTTTGGAAGTAGATTTGTCTAGCAGTAATAAGTCCATGTTTTCTATCTAAATTATTCATGGTCTGAAAGACTTCTATAGTCATATTTGTAAGCTTTTATTTATTCAGAAAACAGTTATCAGGATTTTCCTATCTTTAAATGAAATCTAATAATTTTAATAGTTATATTTATATTATTATATTTAAAATAAATCTAATAATTTTAATTGCCTGATTTAATTTTTAGTTCCCTTGTGTATTTATTAAGGTATGGGGGTATGTGAAATTTTCTCATTATAGTCACATGATAATTGTATATGAGAGTAAGATATTTATATATTGAACATCATTTACTTAAAAGATACTTGAATATTTTTCTAATATTTTACAAGGAATTTGAGTTTTTTGTATCCCCAAATCTAAGGTTAATGTACTATAAATTTTCTAATTGATATAAAACTAGATTAACTAAAACTGAACCATTTGATATTTCAGCTATAATTATCTTCATGTTTTCTCTGAAGCATTAATATAGAAACTGGAAAAATAATTTTTATTTCACCTAGAAATTTACCTGGAGAAAATTATAAAAGATAAATTTGAATATTTTACATATTTTGTTTCTTGTGCTCTATATAATTTTGTTTTAATAACATTTAAGAAGACCATGAATATATCTTTTTAAAATTTAAAACTTTTAATCTTTTTATCTGGAATTTAGTGATACTAAAATAAGTTGTGCTTTTTGTTTCCTGAAACTACTGACAGTCTAAAGAATGTTAAGCTTAATTGGAAAGCTAATGGATAGCAAATGTCATCTTTCTTATCATCATAACCATTAATATATATAGCCAATTCATTGGAGATAAGGGGTAGATATTTTTGTCAGTTATTTATTAAAGTTCATATTTTTTATATGAAATTCTTCTACCTGACACCCCCGCTTCTCTAAAACATCATGATTTAGAAAACAGGAAAAAATAAAAATTTTAGAGGTGTGAACCATGAATGAATGAAGATTAACTGAATTTACTTTGGAAAGCTGAATTGCATATTACAGGTCACAAGGGGTATGTGTGTGTGTGCGTGCACACACGCGTGTACATATGTGTGTACATGTGTGTTTACTTGGGATGCTTGGTAGATGCAACACCAGTTGCAGAGCTCTGCTAACCCACTTAATGTAAGATATATATATGTGTGTGTATATATATATATACACACACACACACTGTATGAGAGCACTCTGGCTATATATCCTTTCACATTTTCAGAAAAAAATTTTATCCAGTTTTCTAAAAATTGACATTATATTTTTAGCGTTGCTTATTGAGCATATGGATTTCACAATAAATTTGAAAAATAGACTCTCTGTTTTCAAAGCAACATTCAACCCATGTATTTGTGTCTATTAGGAAATATGTATGGGAAACTTGAATCTGGGTGACTCATTGTTTTGATAATGTGTTTCTAATGTGTCTGTACATTTTTTTAAAAAACCTTAAAACTAAAGTAGAAATGTTACTCTTAGCTACCCTTGACATTTAAATTCAAAAAAGTATTTTGAATTATAGCAATTCCTGTGATGGTGTTTTGTTTAATGCATTGGGAAGAATCTTTCATTTTTTAACACTTCATATAAGATTTTTTTTAATGGCTAATATTAGATCTTTATATTCAGCTCTTCAAATATTAGTATTTTGAGAATGAAGGGCTATGTAAGTAAAATCCACTTATGGAAAATTTCTCTTTTAAAGAAGAAAATACATGATTACTGATAAAATTGTTTCTATTTACTTTTAAGTTTTCATTGCATTTAGAAAATATCTGCCCATTATCATCAGTGTATTTTTTTTTTTTTTGCAAGTAATTTACTTTCCCCAAACTGTGCTTAAAATCGTTTTTCTGGCATAATTGTTTGGATTGTGAAATGTTCATGATTTATTTTAATATTGTAAAAAAAAAAAAGTATAAGCTATTGCATCTTCTGTATTATTTCATGTGAATAATTTACCATTTCTTTCTGTTTTCCATTGAACTATTCAGTGGTCGGTGAAGATGGTAAGCCTTCTGTGCTGATCTATATACTGTGCCAACATTAAATAATCTCACAGCATTTTTTTTTTTAAGTTTATTTATTCTGAGAGAGAGAGAGAGAGCGAGCATGAGCTGGGGAGGGGCAGATAGGGAGACAGAGGATTCCAAGCAGGCTCCATGCTGTCAGCACAGAGCCCAATGTGGGGCTCGAATTCCCAAACCATGAGATCATGACCTGAGCTGAAATCAAGAGTCGGACATTTAACTGACTGAGCCATGGAGGTGCCCCTCAAAACATTGTTGTTGTTGTTTTTTAATTCAAAATAAGTAGTAAGGTACAACCCCACCTTTTCACCTTGTATGTGTCTTTTCTTTTTATAATTTAATCCATAGTCCAGCATATGGATAAGTCCAAGTACTTCTTGATGTCATAACATTCTACAATAATGTGGTTAACTTTAATCAACCTATTAAGTTCCTAAATGTTTTGAGTGGAGTCTTTGTCATGTTACAGAGCATAAAATTACAGTTGATCATTAAGTTACATAGTAGAACAAATATTGATGTTTTTACACAAGGAAAATTAAAAATGATTTTTCTTAACATCTTTTAAAAAGATTGTATACGTTTTATTTGTAGTTTATCACAAGAATCATTAGATTTTCAAAACAGTAAGAAAATTTCCTACTAATTTCATTAGAGAGTCAGTGCTTTCTTCTGTAGTACTGAATGGGAATAAAAGCACACATAACCTAAATATTGTATGTGTGTGTGCAGTTGTGTGTGTGAGTGAGATGGTCCTTTATAGATTTCAAACACATTAATGGAACTACATTGTGAAGACCTAACCCCCAAATCATTGAGTGCTTGCATAGTTTCTTATTTTTAGAAAATACACCACTCTCTTTCAGACCAATTTCTTTCAGACTTGCAGTTTAGTTTAGCCTTTTATAAATGTATTCTCTTGTAGTAGGAGAAGTTGTTAATAAATACCTCAGAGGTCTTTATATCCATTGGAAATAGAGTGTTCATTTCTCATATTTTATAAAAAGGTTATATCAAAATGGGATATTAGAAATGCCTTTATATCTACTGTTAATAAATTTGAGAACAAGGTTTGATTAGAGATAAGTGGGAATCAGGCAGGTTTCTTACAGGTAATTGTGAATTTATTGTAATACTACCAAAAAAAAACTGCCTCACATTGAAATATATTTCTTTACTTCATTAGATAGTTTTTCAAAATTTTAAACATTTAAAAATATATAGATTAAAAGTTTTATCTTTGGCACATATATAGTACTTTTCAAAACCTATATCTGAAATTAGATTAAATCTGACAACTTAATAATTGACCACTAAATTTAAAGCCACCTTGCATAGGATATTCTGCCATTCATTTATTTAGGTCAGATTTGGCTGATTGACATTTTATTATTTCTGCTACCTGGTACTTGGTAGATTAAAAACAAAAGCCACTTAGACAAGATGCCCTACTTTTTTTTAAGATGAGCTGGTTGAATATCCGTAATGTATAGGCCACTTGGGGAAAATTTTGGAGATTCTGTTATTAATTAAATATTAACCTTTGATCATGGCTCCATCCTAAAAGTGAGTCTTCTCTTTTTTAAAAATCAGGGAAACATTCTTACAGATGGTGAAATAAAGCTACTACACATGTTATAGGCATAAATGGCCGAAAGAACAAGGATGTGTTTCATTTCAGCAATACTTTAAAAATTGAACTGGCATATTCTTCAAATCACCATCTTAAAAATGAAGAGTGATAGGTGTCATCAATTTTTGGAGTATATCAAAACTTATGTAAATATGGGTTTGTAATAAATAGAATCAGTAGTTGCTAATATTGGCTCTGTTGTATAACCTCTAATAAGAGTGACATGATTAACATTTAAGATGGGAGAGACCTAATTTGCATCAGTTTACACCTAAATACTAGTCCTTTTTCTTAAATGATACAGTTTCTTGAATATTAAAACATTAAAAAATTTTCAAACATCAAGCATCTTTCCCTAAAGAAGGATCACATCTTTCTTTGGATTTTATCTTTCTTTTGGGAACAACTGAGATATGTTATTGATTGTACAAAAAGATAATTGAAAATAAACTCCTTACTAGAATAATTTCTACTTTCACATCACACAGTGGATAGTTTTACCTTTTGTTTTTTAATAATCAGGTATGTTTTAGTTCTTAAGAGTGGTTTAATAAATGTAATCATTCAGAGACTATGCAGTATTACAATATATTTCATCAATTAGATTATCTCTATGAGGTAAGTTGCCTACTTATTTGTATAAGCTTTTCATATTTGCAGTCTGAATATTCGCAGTATTTGATTTGGGAACGTGGTGATGCTGCTATATAAAGAACAGTAATTTGTATAGGTGAGAAATGTTATGTGTTTCCATTTTGTTGTTGTTGCTGTAAGAAGGTTCATATGTATTTATTTTAACTGCCAAGACCTGAAAATGATGTGATAGTGGTCATTACCAATTTTCTTTATCTGGTTATATTTTTACCTTTGTATTTCATGATTTCATAAACTGACTGGAATTCAAGCTTTGTTCAGTATAGTTGTTTTAATTTACATACACATATCTGTGTAGATTTCTTCTTAAAAGGGATTGTTTGGGGCTAATTTTAAATTAAACTTAAAATTGATGTTTATTTTATAGCGAGTATATTTTTAAAAAATTTCCTGAAGATGTCTTTTATAATTTATATTCTCTTTTCAGGGTCCAGCGCTGGAAGATTTTAGTCATCTGCCACCAGAACAGAGACGTAAAAAACTACAGCAACGCATCGATGAACTTAACAGAGAACTACAAAAAGAATCAGACCAAAAGTATTCTTCTATTAAGTCTTTTTTACCATTATTACTCCTTTCGCGGTCTACTTTGAATGATGTGTTTAAATGTGATGTATAAAAGATAAAAAAAATCATATATCCTAATTGAAATATCTTTCGAGGGAAAAATACACTACTAAACTTAGGAAAATTTTGTCGTTGCTGTGTTATAAATAAGAATGAAATGTTAGTTTCTTAGGTTGCAGTTTACTTATTCGATGATAGTAGTCCATGCCCTCCATAATATTGCAAAATAGTTTGATAGTTCATTATCAACAGTAGTTTCACCAATGCTAACCATCTCTTACACCTTGATACATTTCATTTTGCTTTGCTGCATAAATTGAGCTCAGTAGAAACCTAAGACTATAATTATTTTGTTTGCAGCAAGTTGGCATACCAGTACTTCAGATTACTTTAGCTTCAGATTCATTGCTGTAATTTTTTTCAGTTTTATAAAAAGTTTCCTTTGGTTCAGTTTTGTTTTAATGAACAGATAGTTATGATGAATAAAGGGTCATTACAGTGAATTGGTGTCCTACGATCTGCTTTTTACACTAAAGATAAAATTGGAACTGAAACTCTAGCATGAGTGATTGAAAGTATTTAGGGGGTTTTGTTTTTGTTTTTTTTGCAGCTCAGGCGGTTTTGTTCCAGATTTTGTGTGTTTTTTTTTCTTGAAGTATAGTTGACACACAACATCCCATTAGTTTCAGGTGTAGAAGTGATTGAAGTTTTGATGTTAAGAATTAACACATCAGGTATAATGGGATGTTTAATCATAAATGAAATACTGTAATATAGTTAATTTTCATTATTTGTGGTAGTTGTGTTCTATAAAGTTATTCTGGACACTGAATTCGTGAAGACTGAACTGGAAAATACAGGTTTAGGCTCCATTTAATCTCTGGCCACAACATTTTCATCAACTGATCAATTATAACCTTGTTTTATGTGTGTTTCTGTTTGAAGACTCATTATTTAATATATATTGATTCATTAAGTTTGAACTTGGGGCCAATAGCACTATAACTCATGCCTGAACAAAAGCCTATCTAACCACATGTATTTTTTCCATTGGGCACCTCACAGCCTCTTGCACTTAGAAACACTAGACAATACTTCACTACACTTAGTGGCTTATTTTAAAAAGAAAAATCAACAAAGAGCACAAAATTAAAAAACATGGCACTAGATGGACCACAAAAAGGATATTGTTCAGAGTGTCTAGAACTTAGAAAAGAAAGAAGACTGGAGATATTTGAGAATCATCTAAAGATAGGTGATATTAAAATAGTGGAGTCAGTTATATTTCAGTAAAACTAGAAAGAACAAGAAGAGATGATTTTCAAAAAGAAGTATAAGATGAGAAGAAAGCTCTGTCATTTTATGTAACACACATTTAAAGGATGAGCAGAAATTGAGAAAGAGCCAGTGAGGGAGATTATGAGACCGTAGAGGTGAGGAGAAAGGAAAAAGAAAATGTAACCTCTAGGAAATTAAGAAGGAAGAAAGTGTTAGTCAATAATGTCAGATATTAGAGGAAGTCAGAGTGCTGATGGAAGCATAACCTACAGTGATATGATTAGAGAAAGGAGATGAATGAACTGGGAGAAGGTCAAGTTAAAGATGCATTCCTATTTCTAGCATGGATGAGTGGGAGGACAAAGATGCTGTGAACTAAGGGGGAATATATGTCTATGGGGGAATATAATGAATTTGGTTTGGGACCTGATGAGTTTAAGAATATTGAGTCATATTCTTCCAGTCCTTGATTAAACCTATATATGTACAAAGACATACATATATGTAATATATATATATTACATATATAAAATCTCATAAATGAGAAGCAGGAAATCTCTTTTTTTATTGCAAATGTTTTAAGACTGTCTTCATAAATTGCTCACTCTATATACATTATCATCTTTATACACATTATCTTTAAGCAGGTAATGTTTGACTATATTTAAAGAGATATTATTACTCTTAAGATTAGGCTATATGAGAGTCCCCAAAATCAAATGAAACACTCTTATCTGGGAACATATGAAGTGAATATTTAATTCTATGTCTTCCTTCTCATTTTCAGAGAAGCACTCAACAAAATGAAAGATGTGTATGAGAAAAATCCGCAAATGGGGGATCCAGGGAGTTTGCAGCCTAAATTAGCAGAGACCATGAATAACATTGACCGCCTTCGAATGGAAATCCACAAGAATGAGGTAGGTTTGTTACTTTGCAGTTGTCTAAGACAAATTCATTTGTATAAACTTCATTATGATAGATTGATTTTTTGCTACAATTTTATCTTCAAGTATTTAATTTTAGGGTTATATGAAAGGAATCATTTTGGTCTATAATCTTTAGAATTAGCCCCTTATTCAAGTCTTTCTTTTTAATTAAAACTTTTATGTAAAACTAAACATTTATGCTTATCAGCTATAAGTTGATCATAGGTCAAACTGGAATAATTATAAAAACTCAAGGCACATTTTAAATGTAGACTATCTTTTCAGCCGTAAAAATACTTACTGAGCTCAGTTTTATTTATTTTTTTCCTAAGGCTTGGCTCTCTGAAGTTGAAGGCAAAACAGGTGGGAGAGGAGACAGAAGACATAGCAGTGACATAAATCATCTTGTAACACAGGGACGAGAAAGGTCACTTTTTGCATTTTATTTGTATTTTTTTCCCTCAAACTTTTTTCACTTTTTTGTTCTAAATTTCATACAGTTCTTTTTCCTTGATGTAATGGGATTGGCTTTTAATAGCATTGGTCTTATGAACCTAAATGATTTTGTTTCTTTATAGTAGTTCTTTGCTGATTAGTTCTAGTTTGTCATGCATCTAAAAACAAAGGTATGAACATAGAAAAGTATGGAGCTACTGTCTGAAGGAATAGGCTCCTCAGACCTGGGATGATTCCTTTAAGGTTTAGATGGAGTTGGATGGGTTATGCCGAGGAAAAATTTAACTGTTGTTAGTTTGAATCAGAGCTTCCAAAAGGCATTTTGCTAAGTTTCCATGCTTTCATACCATTTGGGACAATTTCCTTCTCTGTGTATATGTCTTTCCCTATTCTGCCCCCACTAAGATCCAACAAATTAGGATTCTCCTTAGAGAAAATTTCAGAGATCTAGTAACAAATCTTGGTTACTACTTAATTACAGTGTAATTTGAGCAAGTTCATTTTTAATGCTGAGTCCCAGTTTCCTAAAATATAGAGATTAAAGTATCTGTCATACAGGGGTGCCTGAGTAGCTCAGTCAGTTAAGTGTCCGCCCAACTCTTAATTTCAGCTCAGGTCATGAACTCACCTTTCGTGAGATCAGCCCCATGGTGGGCTCCACACTCACAGCACAGAGCATGCTTGGGATCCTCTTCATCCCCCACACCCCCGTTCTCTCTCTCAAAAATGGGTAAACTTTTAAAATTAATAGAAAAATAAAATAACTATCATATAGGGTTATTAGTAATAAATGAAGTAATGTCCATAGAGCATCTCATAATAAAAAGACCTGGCAACAGTATGTGCTTGAGAAATGTTAGTTCTTCCTTCTCAAAGTCTTATCACTTTTTGAAAGAGTACCTGTATATCAAGAGAAACCCACAAATATACTGGTTTGTTACTAGGTAGAACCTAGATTAAAGTAATCTAATCTCTCTGGTTTGCATTATTTAAGAACATGGCTTTTAGGCATACTAAAAGTGCTTTTAATTTCTAATCATACAGATTTTCCATTATCTTAGTCATTTGATTCTTTAGCAAAATTATTAATATTTTTCTTAGACTTAAAAAAAATTTTAAGGGAAAAAAATGCCTATAGGTTACCTGCTCTTTATTTTTTGAGTTTTACTAACTTCCCTGTTAGCATAATTAATTGGAAGTTAACTTTATTAGGAGTCTTTTGCTTTCAGTGACAATAAATACCCATAGTGGCTTAAATTAAAACGGGATTTTACTGGCTTGCTTTAGGGAGAGTTTGATCTAAGAGCTCAGATGATATCCTCAGGACTGTTTCTCTCCACCTCACAGTTCTACCTTCCACTATGTTGGCTTCATTTGAAGGCTTCATATTGGTGATCTTCCAAAGCACTGGGCTCATCTTTCTCCAGGTCCAAATCTAGTGGAGAAGGAAGGGAGGGAGCTTCTCTTCAGTGCTAAGGAAAAGTCTCTGTGGGTCTGTTCTATCTGATCAGGTTATAAGCCTACTCGTTAACTATTCACTGTGACCACACAAGTGCCGTGCTGAGACGGGCCCTATGGAGCCAGGACAGAACTCCCAAGGAAGCCTGTGAACTGACCATGGTCTGGGTGGGTCTCCTATGGAGTTTTAGGGTTCTTTTGCCAAAAGAGGAGGTGATAAATCCGGGATGATGAAAGGCAAGTGTTGCCTACATTTCTCCATCTTATCTCTGGACCCAATGATAGACCTATTTCTTGAATGCATTCCATATGCCTAGAACATTGTAATTTTTTAGTTTCAGGAAATTCAACAAAGAAGCATTTTGTATTGCAGGCAATTTATATATATCATCAACATTTAAGAAAATAAAGGCTTAATTTGGAACTGTATCATTGATACTTAGTTCTCTGAATTGATCCTGAGATCAGCCTGCAGATAGCGTAAAAAGTTTCCATCTTTGTGATACGTGATGAGATAAACTTCTATGTTTTATAGTCCTGAGGGAAGTTACACTGATGATGCAAACCAAGAAGTCCGTGGGCCACCCCAACAACATGGTCATCACAATGAGTTTGATGATGAATTTGAAGATGACGATCCCTTGCCTGCTATTGGACACTGCAAAGCTATCTACCCTTTTGATGGTATGATTTTCTTTTGTATTTGATAACATTGGTTCCTTAAAGTCTGCATACATTGAATCATGCACTTAGGTGTCCTTAGCTAAATAATACATTGTCAAAAAATTATAATTCCAGCTCATTAGTATGAATATTTTTGTTGTAACTGTATTACAAATAGAGATTTTTTTTCTGTACATGACACTGAAAGAAAATTACCTGTGTTATCAGCATCCTAGTAGTATAGATTTTTATTTGACTCTCAGCTTTGGTCAATACAGAATTTAATTTCCCCCAGAGATCTTACTAATGCTACGTGTAATCACCAAAGTTGAAGCACCTTGAGCAGGTGGCTCAGAACCTAGGAAGTGGAAGGCTCGTGGATGCCACCCTAAGCTCTTCCTTGTAACTTGCTAACATTGAGAGGCAGGTACAAGGCAAATGGCATAGCTGAATGTCCCTACTTTATCTTGACTCTGTAGGTCATATTTTCCAGTGAGAAAAGGAGAGAATGTGGAGCTTCTGACTATGCCATCCTTCCCCTGTGATAGGTGGGGAAAAATCCCTTTGAGGCAAGAAAGAGGCGGTTCTCTCTTGCAGATTTTTGTTATCCTTTCTGCTCATGGACTGTGAAAAATCCTTTTCCTCAATTCTCAGGAGCAGGGTAACACTTTCACAAATAAGTTGTTATAAAATAGCATATGACTTAAGGTCCTTCCGAGAAAATAATACTGAATGAGGTCTTGCTATAATGTAACCTAGAGAATTTAGCATATGTGATTTGTGAAAACTGTTACTGCTAAGCAGGTTGGGGGTGGTTGGCCATGGGGAAGAAGGGGAGTCCTGAGGTTTGTGAGGTTTTGAAGAAAGTTTGTGCTTTGTGACTGTGACTATTCTGCTTCCACCATCACCAGAGTTGAACCTGTGGTTTTCTCTGCTCTCCCTGGAAACTATATTCTTCTCTTCTTTCTTTCCACTCTCTCACAGTCTTAATATTTTCCTGATCCACACGTCATGAATTTTCCAGATAGTAATGCCACTCAAATTTGGGAAAGAGTTGGAGAAGTGAAATAGGAGTGAGAATATGCTGTCAAATCATATTATGTCATTGTAGCTCAGACACTTCATCTGTTACATGGTGGTGATAATAATATTGCCAGTTTCCTGGGGTTGTTGTCCAGTTCCAGTGAGATAATTTTATATATGAAAGTGTTGGATAAACTACAAAAGCATCATAGAGCTGTTGCTAATAAGAGTCAATGGGCTCTTGGTTCTTGGTATGTTGAAATCTAGTAGAGTTTCATGCTGTTTTATGTTGTATTTGTAACTTATACTTGAAATTATCACTTTAATTATGCTCATGCTATGAAAACTCTCATTTAGGACATAATGAAGGTACCCTGGCAATGAAAGAAGGTGAAGTTCTATACATTATTGAGGAAGACAAAGGTGATGGCTGGACAAGAGCTCGGAGACAGAACGGTGAAGAAGGCTACGTTCCCACCTCATACATAGATGTAACTCTAGAGAAAAACAGTAAAGGTGCAGTAACTTACATCTAAACTAACCAGGCCGCTTTGTGACATGTATGACATAGAAATGATAACGGAAAACGGAAACACGTTCAACGGGTGGGAAAACATAAGAAAACTTAAAGGGCATCCAAGATAACATTGTTCACTATGTGAGCTGAGTGTAGGCTCTATCTTAAAGATGTGATTATTACCACAAGAAACTGTTCTCATGATGTTTTTTTTACCATTTGAGTGATGTTGGTGTGAAGCGTAATTGATGCCTTTTGCTTTATGTCCTGCTTAAGTCTCTGTGACAGATTTGTGCTTTTCTGCCATATAAGTTATAGAATTTGATCTTTTGGTCAAGAATCCATAGATAGAAAGCCCCCTTCACTCAACACACACTTTGCTTCTGAAAACACGGTGACTGTAGTGAATTTAAATAAGTAAAACTGCTCTGAAATGCTACAGAAAGCTGACTCCCAAGAGTGGTTTGGCATAGGAGTTTGAGTTTTGTGGGTTTTTTTTAATGTTTATTTTTGAGAGAGAGAGAGAGAAAGGGCAGAGAGAGAGGGGGGCACACAATCCAAAGCAGGTTCCAGGCTCTGAGCTGTCAGCACAGAGCCTGACGTGGGGCTCGAACCCACAGAGCACAGGATCATGACCTGAGCCGAAGTCGGACGCTTATTAAGACTGAGCGACTCAGGCGCCCCAGGAGTTTGAGTTTTTGTAGCAACAGTTTTTAGCAAGAAAAGTCATAGTTGGGTAATTGAAAAAGTAAGAAATGACAATCGTTTTCATTTTTCTCCCTATTCTTCACTTTGGTTTCCAAAAGGAAGAAAACAAGCACCTCAAACATAAATCTATTTTAGTAGTAGGCTAATCAAGAGACCTGCAAAATAAATCAACCTGGTTTAGGTCTTAAGTGAATAAAATGGTTTTTTCTGAGACCTGAAAATATTTCCATCTAGTATACTACTAATTTTCAATAATGTATAAGCTTCCTTCCAAATTAATGCCTGTATTTTTCATCTTGAATAATGTCTTCTGGGAAGTACCACTTTGGTGATTATTTAGCATTTAGCAATTATACATAGGAAAGTAAATTCTAAGTACAGTGAGAGGAAATCTTGAAGGGAAGTCCTTGCGAATTTTACTTTGGAAAGAAAACTTTTGACTGACTGGGTTGGAGGACTCTATCTGTGTCACCATTTAGGGCATTTCCTCATTTTAGCTGAATCATCAATTCAAGATTTTTTTTTCCAATTTCAACAAGCATTTGTTGGAAATACTGTACAGTTAAGGACTGTGCAGTGCTGGTCATGTGGGGAAGAAAGTGAGGACACAGTTAAGAGACTGGTCTTTAATTTTGCTCATGTCCCAGATTTTCCTAGTGTTCTCACATAGCTGACTATAAAATAATTTTAGAGCCTTTTGGGACAGACACTTTAAACTGAACACCCCTTTTGGTCTTACCAAAGGTCTTCAGTAATTGTTCTTTTCTTTTTCCTCCTGGACTACAGGTTCCTGAAGAGGGTTTCTGAGGAAATGGGCAAGATGTTGAAGGAGGTTACATGCAGCTGCTTTTAGGGGGAGGGTATTAGAGTTGTCAGGCTCAGAGAGTGAGAGAAGCAAGTTGCATGAGTGCATGCAGACATTTTTTTTTTTTTTTACTAACTTCATTATCATTTCCATACATTGTTTTAAAAAATCATTGCAATACCACTCCTTAAATTCCTCATTTACAATTATTCACATAAAGGGAAAAAAGCCGAAAATGGCTAACATTTTTTTCCATTTCTTTTACTGATGTCTAAATCAGAAAGAATGCAGAGCTCACATTAAATTTGTCTTCTCTTTGACTGTCCCAACAGGACTGTCTTTCCCAGCTCTGTTCATTATTGGCTTTTAGACCCGTTGTCTGTTAGAACCCTTGCCATTTGTCAGTGCCTGCCTGCGCCACCTCTGTGCTTGCTTAACATCCTGTTGCATGTCTAGAGTGATTGGGCTAGATTTTTCAGGCATGTCTTTATAATCCCTTGTTCTTGTCAGAGCCTTTGTTTTGTTTTACATTTGTAATGCAAGTCACTTTGTCAGACATCTCCAAGCACTAATGTTTCCATCCTAGTATTTGTGTTCGCTGCTATAACTTCCCCACTACAACAAACATTCCAGTTTTGGCTTTATGAAGAAGTAGTTTGTGAACCTGAAGTATCTGTGATAAGAAAAAGAAAACATCTCTGCTCTAGCCTACAGCCCGGTTGAAAGAACTCTGAAACATGATCCATCTTCACCTCAGTCTGGGAAGAATCTATAGTCAGCACTGAAATCCTGGCATAATAAACACCCAAGATACTCACCACCTCAAGACAAAGGACTGTTGTCAGAAGTCAGCTGCTTCCATTCAAATGCTGCCTTAAACTAGAGTGCCTAAATCTGTTGATTGCCAACACTACCACTACAGTATCCCACAAAGGGCTTTATGTGTCAGCTCAGTGCGACCTCCTTTAACTCGGCAGCGCTGCCGCGGATGCCGATGTAGCCTTGGTAGGTGGCTTTTAGAGCTCTACCATGTTTGATGGTGCATCTTCAAATTTATGCATCAGACTAAAGACATGTCCAAGTCCATTTTACTTTACTCAGTGTTTTTATGAGAAGTTTTATGGACTCTCACTCCCCTTCCCGTTGTGTTTTAATTTGGGGTGACCATGTTTTTATTATTAAAATGATAGTCTGTTTCCAAGTGATGCTTTTGTTTAAACCAGATAAAAGTTAGTGAAACTTTGTAATGATCTATGTGCACTTTTACTTGTACAATGGAAATTCCTGAATGTTTATACTTGTAAATATAATTGTCGTTAGTGCGCCTGTTGCTCATGTTGTCCTGCCTCGCATTTGTGATTCTGTTAATGACTTGTATCTTAACTAATTTCTTAGTGGTGTTTAATAGGGAGATGGGCTTGGGTGGGGGGATATTTGTACCACAGAAACTTCATTAATTTTGTTCTTTACTGTTTTGAGGGAAGAAAGAACGTGAAATGGGTCTGTGTATTATTGGATTTTAAGCAATATTTTAGAAGCTGTGTGACTGCTTTAATAATTTTTTCCCAGTGTTATTTGAATCCTACTTACTACCAGTTATACTAAAGCTGAATGACAATTGTGTGAAGGTTAATGCCTTCATAAGATCAAGTGCACCCCTGTTACACAGCTGACATACAGTGTATTACCTTTGAGGCTAGTAAACTATGAAGTTTAGATTTTGAATCTCTTTACAGGGTTATTTATATAATGTGACATTATTCAGTACTGACAGACTACATAAAGTAGTTTTAAAACCTAGTGCTATTTTTATTTTAAAGGTTAGCAGTGAGGAGGAAATGTGATCTGGCTGTGTTTGTCCTCTGTACAAAGCCTGAAGTGCTTGTGTTTTTTTGGCTGAGGGCCACAGAGGGCAAAGTTTAAGGCTTTCTTGTAAGGACTAACTGTTCTTTTCACGCTACTGTTTGTTTTTCTCAAAGCAGGATTTGCTTCCATAGGAGGCAAGGTCCTTCACGTGGAATAGTGCAACCTGTACATGGGTTATTACAATAGGACAGACATTTGTACTTGCACAGTTTAAATCATTCTTAAATCATTCTTAAATTTTGAACATGTGAATTGTCCAAAAGAAATCTTTAATTTTTCAGTAATTTTTACTCTTTGTGCACATGTTGATTTCTTAATGGTAAATGCTTTGTTTAAGATAGTGTTCTCTGTTGAGAATATTTTCATGGAATAAAACAATCTTTTCATGGTCAGTTAAGGTGTATAGTGTGTTATCTCTTATTCTTATGTGATCTAAGGAGATGTCATGATTTTGTTCTTGGGTATGCTAAATGCCTGATGATACAAAGTAGATGACAAGCTCCGAAAGTGGAAGCATCCATGTTGAGTGACTTTTTTTGCAAAGCAGTTTTGGAAATTTTAGTTTTAGTTTTAGTTTGTTTCAAGCTTTCCTAAAGGTTAAAAAAAAAAAAAAAGCTGTTTCTTTAAATTGAGTGTGGCAATTTGGATTTTTTATCTTTATTCTACTGTAGCTGTGTTGCACAAACTTTCCTTTTAAACCATCTTCTCCTCTGCGTCCATAAGAAGTGACCCTTTGCCACATACTTCAGTTTCCCCACATGCTGGACAGCATTTACTGTGCTTCTGCTTGAATTCCTGGTCACAGAGCACCTGGTCTTCCTGGCCTTTCAAAGCATGGGAAGGCATTGTTTGCCACAATTAGTGTCACATTTTCTGTTTTAGGTAGTCTTAATTTCAGAAGAGTCAGCTGTTTAAAGGGGCAAATATGACTATTTGCTTCTAGACTATGACTATTAACTTCTAGGAACCCCAAAATAGAATAAAACTCAGGGTTGATCCTGAACAAGGAGGGGATGCAGTTGTTGCAATTAAGAGAGATCCATGCCAAGCTTGGAAGTAGCAGGAAAACAGTGTCAACAACAAAAACTCAAAACAATGAAAAGGGCTTTTACTATCTGAACTGAGATCAGGGAAGTCCAATCCGACTTGCTAGGGAAAGATAACATCCCTGTAACAATCTTAAGAGGAAAATGATCTCCAGCTTTGTTGGTAAGGGTAGATTTTCTTTGTGAGAAGCTATTAGTTTAAGATGAAAAAATGCTAAAGAAACACCAGGCCCATTTCAACGAGCTCATATACCTGGAGTCAAATCCATTTCTGAATATAGTTACGGTGAGTTAGAAACTACAGAAAATAGAAGAGGTGCCAAAAGATTAGAGATGGGAATATACAAAAGGTGAATAAATTCTGAGAAGTCTGACAACTCTTAAAAGTACTTTGATGACTTTGTCAGCATTAGGAGAAATTGTGATGGGCAGCTGACTTAGATCCTAAGAACAAGCCACATCAAATTAACCTCATTCCTTTTTTCAGTTGCAGCTGAGAAACTCAACGGACGTAAATGTCTATTTCAGCACAGTTTCAGCATTTGACAGGATTCTTGTAAGATGGTGAAAGCATTGTTATACAAAATGGGAGCTTGCAATAAAGTTGAGTCGGTAAACCCAGAATGTCAACCCCGAGGAAAACTTGCGGAAAATATGTGTATGTTATGAACCATACATAATAAATGTAAATCTGTCACTCAAGTAGAAAATTTTCCTCTCCTTCAAGGAAAACCCCTCTCGTGAATTTCTTAGTTTTTCTTAATTTTACCACAAGGGTATTTTTTCTGAAACCTGATTGGCTTTCCGTGTTTTTGCATAAAGGCGTTGTCATACTCTGTATGTGCAGGCTGGTATTCAGCAGTGCAGCACTGGTATCGCCATAGTTAATGCTAAATACTGAAATATTTCCATATTGGTTAGTAAACACTAATTCCAGAAACTAGTAAAATGAATATAAGTTCCAGTACGTGTTGTTTATCTCAAAAACCACACATGATACTTTGTAATGCATTTCTGGTTTGAGCACTGGGGACAAAGCTGAAGGACTTACAATAGATTTACTCTTATTTCAAGTGTTGGGGAATCTTCTCTGGTTTTGTAAGCCCTTGAGTGGGAGAGGAACCTGGGCAACGAAGCTGAAGAGGATCTCTTCTATTCATCCTCCCAGAGAAATGCCTCATCCTGCTCCAGGGCAAGATGTGTCTAAGCTCTGGTAGCAGCTGGGAAGATTGGAAGGAAGTCTGGGGAGGCACAGATGTTTAGAGACATAGCCCCTTTGGTGCAGTAATGGCCCTTTAGATGTTTTTTTTTTTTTTTTTTTTTTTTTTTAACATTTTGGCAACTTGCTCTGTGGTGGAGGGTGGCCTGCCTTGTGCACTGAAGAGGCATGAGGTAAGTGACTCTTCCAGGATTCTCCTACCCAGAAGAGTACACTCTAAAGCAAGTGATAGCACAACTCCTGCTCTTTTCTTCTCCCTCTTCCCTTGACTGATCTCCAGACAGAAGTATGATGTTTGTCTGCCTTCCCCATCTCTACAAGTTCACCCTCCTTAGCCTGACCAAGCTGCTCATCCAACCAGTCATTGATTGTTTCTTGGTTGGCCGATGTGGGGGAAGGGGGCAGTTTCAGGCATGGAATGAGACAGAAACAAAAGTTTCCAGTTCTGGCAACCAAGATCATCAGTCCCCACCCAGTTAACCTTGCCCCTCACCCTTTAGTTGGGAGCTCCTACCACTAGCTCTTGGCACTTCGCCAGCATCCAGATGGTACTATCCTGTCCGATAAGGTAAGATGGGAATCAGCTGCATGTCTCTTCTCTTCAGGTGCCAAACAGCATATTAGTTAATTAATGACTACCAGTTGAATGGGGGGAAGTCGAAGAGTGCAGTCCTATGTGAGGGGATCATTTGGCTGGTAAGAGCCATGTCAAAAAATCCTACCAACCCAACTGCTGAAACAAATGATTTGGGAATTATTAGTGATTGCTGAATGATTTGTGCTACTTTCATCACTTGATAAAGTTTTATTGTGTAGTTATTTAAAGAATAAAAGGGTTGGGACCCCTGGGTGGCTCCAATGGTTACAGGTCCAACTTCGGCTCAGGTCATGATCTCATGTTTGATGAGTTTGAGCCCCGCATGTCTGAGCTGACATTTCGGAGCCTGGAGCCTGCCTCAGATTCTGTGTCTCCCTCTCTCACTGACCGTCTGCTACTTGCACTCTATCTCTTTCTCCGTAATAAAATGAAACGGTTTATTTTCCTGATTTACACATTGACATCTATTGTTGGTTTGTATATGAATTATATATTAACATCTAAGTATTTTGAATATTGCATGGTATCTTCTGAGACTTGCTTTCCCAGCGCTCTAAGGTTTATCCATGTTTATGCATAGTTCATTTTAGTGTGTATAGTATCATATAAATACACAATTTATCCGTCTTCTTGATGGACAGTTGGGCTATGTCCTGAATTTTGCTTGCATAAACAATGCTATGTACATTCTTATGCATATTTACTGATTGCTAGTTTGTGCGATATACTTATCTTCAGTTTTTTAAAAAATGCCACATTTTTCCCTCACAGTGATTGTAACAGTTCTACACGTGTACAACTTGTATATCAAGGTTACTTAGGCTCCATATCCTGGCCAATTTTTGTCAGTTTGATGGATGAAAATGGTATGTATCTTTAATTTGCCTTTCCCTGCTTACTGATGAAGTTAAAAATATTTTGCATTTTCTGTGAAAAGCCTGTTTATATCTTTTGCCCATTTTTTGGGTTATCTTTCCATATCTATTCATGGAATTGCTAATTATCTTACTGTGTAGCATAGCTGGACTCTGGCTCAGTTTCTCAGGAGGCTGCAGTCAAGGTGTCAGTCACATGATTATTAGCAGGCCTCCGGACCGGCCAGGTCCTCAGGACTGTGTGGATTTCTTCTTCTTAGGAACGCTCAGAACATGACATCTTGCTTCCCTCAGTGAGGGATCCAAGGGAAAAAGAAGCTGTAGTTTTTATAACCTAATCTCAGACGTGATACAGCATTACTTCTGCCCCATATACTTGGTAATGCAGAGCAAACCTGGTACAGTGTAGGATGGGACAACAGACAGGTGTGACCACCAGGCAGCAGGGAAGGTAGGTAACGTGTTGCAGGCTTCCTACCATACTAGTCTTCAGTCAGTTTCATGTGTTGTTAGTAACATCTCTTTGTTTTTTCAGTTACTATAGCTTAATAATGAGCTTTTAGATCTAGTTGAACAGATTCCCCCCTCCCTCCATCTTAACTTCCTAGGATAGTGATGACTACTTCTAGCCATGTAAATTTTAGGAAAACCTTATCAAGCTTAAAAAATTCCTGTTGGAGTTTGATTGGGACTGCACTGACCTTCTAGTCATTTCAAGAACTAGTTTCTCTGATACCAAATTTTAAAATCTAGGAACACGATGCTCCCTTTACTTTTCTTCAGATTTTTGAAGTTTAAAAATTTCATCACCAAATTCTTGTACGTCTTTTGTTAAAACCATACCTAGGTATCACATTTTTTACAGATGTTTTAACACTGTTATACATTTAGAGAAATGCATAAAACTTAAATGTAAGCTTCACTGTAGTCAACACTTGAGTCAGGAAATACAGCATTACCAGCACTCCAGACCCCGCTACGTCCTCGTGAGCACACCCTGTCCCTCATAATTATCCTGACCTTTTCTAACAGACTTTACTTTTTTATGTATTTTTATGCTTTGTTTCTTATAGAGAGTATAAGGTGGTTTTGTTTTAAATCTACAAGGCTATCTTTGACTTTCAACTGGCAGATTCAGTGTGTTTACATTTGTAATGATTATTGATAAATTTGGACTTATTTCTGCCATTTTTGTGCCTGCTATTCATCTCACTTTACTATCATCTCTTTACATATATTTTTTTCTCCATTTTCTCTACTAGTTTGAAATTTTGACCCTTTTTCTTGTTAATAGCATTTACCTTTGACATTTTACATACCTAAAGCTAATCAGTATCTTTAATCCTTCTACCAATTAGATTAGAAGAATAACACTTGATCAGAACTCTAGTAACGGATCCGCGCCCCCCCCCCCCCCGCCCCATTCCTGGCTTACGTTACTGTTCTAATTGTTTTGACTTTTTAACCTCACATAGTAGACACTGTTGTTTTGATATACCTAAAAGCTTACCAGTTTCTCTGCTCAACAAACCTTAAATCTCCACCCTTTCTTCTAGATGAATTGCTTCGCCCCCACTTTCTTTCTTTCTGGAGCTGTCAGCACAGAGTCTGACTCGGGTCTGAGCTCAATGAACCGTGTTGATTTTTAAATTTTTTAAAAAAATTTTTTAATGTTTATTATTGAGACAGAAACAGAGCATGAGTGAGGGAGGGGCAGAGAGAGAGGGGGAGACAGAATCTGAAGCAGGCTCCAGGCTCTGAGCTGTCAGCACAGAGCCCAACACGGGGCTCGAACCCACGAACCGTGAGATCATGACCTGAGCCGAAGTCGAATGCTTAACTAACTGACTGAGCCACCTAGGTGCCCCTCTAGTTGCTCTTTTAACTATGGCTTTTTTTTTTTTTTTGCACCCCAGGGCATTTGGGGCTAGTGTGGGCTAGGGGCTCACCAAGGTCGCAGGCCGGCTATAGTGCCAGGACTGTGCTCCTGTCAATCAGCACTGTCAAGGTTAAAGGGAAACCGTGGTGCTCACAAGTCTCTCTGACCCAGAGAGTTCCAGCACCTCCCCCGCTATTTGGCAGAGTGCTGGGGCTGGTTCCTTTATGTTCTAGCTGCCCTTTTAAACCAAACCATGGCACGTTTTTTTCTGTGTCCCAGGGCAAACGAATCTGCTCATGGTTTTTCAGCACCATCCCTCCCCAATGCCGTTCACAGCTTTGGGGTGGGGGGGGGGGGTCCCTTTGTGACTGTGTCACCATCTCTCTTGCTGTTCCCCATGTGGTTTCTATCTATCTCTTGTGCAGAAGCTGTTCAGCCAGCTCTCAGTTCTTTAGGAGGAATTGCTCTATAAATAGGTGTCGATTTGGTAGGTCTGTGGAAGAGGTGAGTTCAGGGTCTTCCTATGTTGCCATCTGGGACTGGAAGCTCAACATACTAACGTCTGGGTGCCCACTTTATATGAGGTGCTATGCCGCACGCAGGGCACGATGAGGTTAACCGGACCAAAGTCAGCTGCTAGCGAGTACCACAGGCCTACCCTGGGCAACTCTTCACGGTCTCCCAGGCCAAACCCTAAACTTCCCATCCCATGCTCATTAATTTTGGTTTATTAGGATATAGTATTGAGGGAAGAGGGTGCCCCAGGAAGGTGGGAGGTATGATTATTCTACTCTGGTGAGTTAATATTAAAGAGACTAGATAATAAGTGTTTCCCAAAAACATATATTTTCATAGGACTATTTACATTTCTCATATTTAAAGAATATCATACAACTGATACCTTCTGAAATGTTTCATGCCTTTAAACTCTGTTCTATTTACACTTATCTGACAAGGAATTTAAAATGGGCAAACACCTCAGTAATAGAAAGCAACCAGCCAACATAGCCAGGTCTTCTCTTAAATCTGCTGATCAACATTAGCAATGGTTACCTTCATAATAAATTATCTTCATTTAAAAATCAGTAGTAATTTTAAACAATTCATAAATAAGTGTGCTCTGTGCAATTTACATGTTTAATATCCTGTGGATACTGAAAGCTTGTATACTGTCAGATTTGTACATTATTACTTTATCAAACAATAAGCCTTCCCAAAGAAGAAACTGGAGAAGCTTGAAATAATATCCTAAGGTATTCTGGAGAGTTCTCAAAGCTCTGCCTGCTTTACTGGAGGAGGTTCCAATTTACGTGAGAGGGCAGTTAAAATCTGGTTGAATTTCTCATATCTCTCTGTCTGATTGACTTGTGCACCTTTGCTGCCCCACAGCAATCGCATTTGAAATTCAGTCTTGAAGATTTCACTCATTTCTTCATCTGGTTGAAAACCTAATACAAAAAGAGAACAGTTACTTCAGTTTTCAAACAGAATAACAAAAATAGACTGAAAGACTACTCGCATAAGGTAGGATCAAAATGAACTTCATCTTGCATCACAACTTTAAGAATAGCCCCAAGGAAAAATCCAGGCTCTGCTTTCGATAAGGAAAGGGCACAGCTGCACTGTCAAGGACCCAAGCACTTTCAGAGAAGGGATACCAAGTAGACTCACTAAAACAGGACAGAATAAAGTTGGTGCGCACAAGCCACCGTGGGAAGGAGTGGTCAAAGTACCTTGTTCTGTTTTTACAGCTTTATTGATGTATAGTTTATGTGTCATGATTCTACACAGTTTGATGTATAATACCTCCTACAAGCTGTACAATCACCACCATCAGTTTTGGAACATTTCCATCACCCTAGAAAGTTACCTAGTGCCTCTTTGCTTTCTGTTGCTATTGTGTCGCCTTCTAGAAATTTGACAGAAATGGAATCCTACAACGTGGCCTTTAGGTCTGGTTTATTTTGAGAGTATTCCATGTTGTTGCATGTTATCAATTCATTCCTTTTCACTGCTGAGTAGTATTCGGTTATACAGACATTTCACATTTTGTTTATCCATTTACCAACTGATGGATTCGGATTGTTTCCAGTTTCGGGCTGTTATGAATACTGTTGTAAACATTTGTATATAAATCTTTGTGTGGACATGTGTTTTCATTTCTCTAGGAGAAGAATTACTGGGGCATACGCTAAATCTGTCTATTTTAGAGAAACTGTCAAACTCTTTTCCAAAATGGTTGTACCATTTTATATTCTCACCAGCTCCAGTTTCTCCACAGGCTGCCAAATCTTAGTATTATCATTCTTTTTAAATCGTAACCATTCTAGACAGTGTGTGGTTCTCACTGTGGTTTAAATTTATATTTCCCTAACGACTCATGCTTTGAACATCTTTCTGTGTAGTTATTTGTCATGTGAAAATCTGCTCTGGTGTAGTGTCTATTCAAATCGTGTTTGTCTTCTCAATGAGTTCTAAGAGTACTTTATACAGTCTAGATATAAATCCTTGATTGGATAAATATTTAGCAAATATCTTCTTATAGTCTGTGGCTTGCCTTTTCACTTTCTTAATAGTATTTTTTGAGGAGAAAATTTAAAATTTTTATTTACCAGCATTTTTTGATGTGGTGCAGGTGTTTTGTGTCCTAAAATAGCTTTGCTAATCCAAGGCCACAATGAATTTCCATTATCTTATCTTGTAGGAGCTTTATCCTTTAGTTCTTACGTTTGGGTCTATGATCCATTTTGGATTAATTCATGTATATGGTATGCAGAAAAGATGATTCATTTTTCTTTTTGCATATCATATCCAATAGTTCCAGCACAATTTGTTGAAAACCTATATCCAATGAATTTTGTTGGCACCTTTCTCAAAAATATATTGACAGCCATATGTGTGGATCTGTTTCTTGACTCTCTCCTCTGTTTCTTAAGAGAAGATCTGCTCTACTTAAAGCCAAGAATATTCAGTCAACTCCACTTAGAGAGGTAGAGACCAACAGCCAGAGTCATACAGGCATGTGGTTCTCATCCTTGATTACTGCTGGATTAATGTGCTTTGTCCTTAAATATATCTCTACCATCTAGATTTATAGGAACTTTGTGACTAAGAATAGAAGCCTTCTTTGTCTGTCCTTCCAACTGAAGCCAGAATATCTTTGACAGATAACATCTCAGAGGCCAGATGATGACTTCCATTCATTCAGTTAACATGCTTTGAGTCCCAGCCTTGGGCTGAGTGTTTGTTGGTGAGCAAATGTCTGCCTTTACTGGGTTCATAGTTACTTCCAGCAATGGGAACTTGCTATATAAACCTGTAACAGGATTAACTGAGAAATACGTCAGATACCTTTAAAGTGATTTGCTGTAGAGCAGCTTAAAGTGCTTTTCTCAAAACCCATTCTAATATATTGGCTTAGGCAACATCCACTGTAACATAGTTATTAGCCTTGTATAAGCAGACACTCTAATATCTGGTGAATTGAATTATGTGCTTTTATTTTTTGAATCCTACACTGCCAACTTTGAAAAACTTTTTTTTTTTTTTTGAGAGCGAGCACAGGCGGGGGAGGGGTAGAGAGAGAGGGAGACACAGAATCCGAAGCAGGCTCTGAACTGTCTGTACAGAGCCTGATGTGGGGCTCCAACCCACAAACTGCGAGATCATGACCTGAGCTGAAGTCAGACGCCTAACTAAGCCACCCAGGTGTCTATCTGGAGAACTTTTTGAGGAAAAACCTGAAACAGGTATGTAGTTCTTAAACCTACAGCAGATACAGTACAAATTGTTTAGTCCCAAATTCTGGGTCTGAAGCAACAGCTTTATGATGTAATAGGCCTCTCTTGCCCCATATAATTTTTTCTTAACTTTGTGGATAAAACTTTGGGCCTGTGAAGAAGAGAAAAATAGTCATTCCTGATCGCCACCTTCAGTAAAGACCTCCCTTCTTGTACTTCCTCCCTAAATGGCCTTTTTGCCTACAAGCCTTCAGCCCTCCAGCCTCCCACACACAGATGCAAAGTTTAAAATAAATATGACATGTCATGACACTTTTCCACGTTTGAAACCCTTAACAGGCTCTTTCTCAGCTGCAGTCCTACATGGAAGTCCTTCCCACCTCCATCCACCTCCTTCAGTCGAGGTGGTCATTACTTAAGACACACTTTACATGAATCCAAACCTAAGTACTGATGGTTTATATTTTTCTCCATACTGTCTCTGCAGTGCCTTTGCCTGTGTTGGACCTTCTAATGCTAAAATCTGGGGAGCTCACCTCCCAGTGTGACTGGGAAGAAACAGGAATGCAGGTAAATGAAGTCCCACAGAATTCTAACTCCTCATGGTTAGCTTCATCTTCAAACATCTTCAAATAGCTCTGATCAGGAGTTGTAACAGTAGGTAAGCCGACCAATTCCTTCTTGACCCTTTCTCTCAGCTTATTCTATGCCACTGACACAACAGAACACATTAAAAAGGACAAACAGGATCCTTACGTCACTTAGAGATTAAGAGAAGGATCTATCATAAGAAATGGAATTCCATGAGAGCATCCATGCTTTTTCAAAGTTCCTTCATTCTAATCACTCTGCAGAGTTAGAGCGTGGCTTATAGAACACAGCTCTTACCTTCCAGGATCCTCTCGGCGTTCATTCGGTAGCTGTCTGCAGCCTCTGCCATGAGACGGGCTGTTGCCAAGTGGTTCAGCATAATCTCACAGCTTTCGTCATTTTTTTCCCACATGTCAGTTCCTTCGAAAGTGACCTCCTGGCGCTCCATTAAGGTCACAAGAGGCATCAGTAATGGGACTGATATTTTGTTGGGGGGAACACACGTAGTTTCTGAAAAATGGGGTAAAGTTTTCCATGTTGTATTTTTTTCCAAGTTAAGCAAAGGGAGTTCAAATTCAAGAGGTGAGCCTGTGCTCACCTCCCCCGGTGGACACACCAAATCTGCAGCTAAATATGGAAATTTCTCTGGAGAAAAACTAAAAACTGAGCAGCTCCTACATATCAGGTGAACAGAAGGCAGCTCACATTGAAGCAGGTAGGAGAGGCCGGGACCCAGTCTTGTCATAAACCCTAACCCTGGCATAGCAACACACAACTGGGAGAGAACTCAAAACCTGCAGCCTTCTCCCTGAAGAGCAAAGGGTCTGAGGCCCACATTGGACACCCCAACTTTTAAGACCTGCACCAAAGAGACAAGCCCCCAAAACATCTAGCTTTGAAAATCAACCCTGTGCACATCCGCAAGCCCCACAAGTCTGAGACAATCTGAGAAAGAGCTCTTAAAGGGCTCACCTGCCCCAGGGCTCACATGGAGTCAGCCAATTAAGAGGGGCTCATTTGCTAATCTTGAAGCATTGGTCTGAGGAGCAGGCATTAATTTAGCACACAGCCAGGGGCCTGCTGGCTGGCTGGCTGGCAGGCAGCATCTTCACATTCTTCCTCTGTCTTGTTCTAGCCAGCAGGTGCCATCAGTTTTTCTTTCCCTCTTCCTGTGGGCGCCATCTATATGCTCTTCCTCTACCAACTTCCAGAGTGCCAAGTGTCTCCAGAGGGGAGGTTTTACATACGTCTGGTGTCTCCATTTTTGCAGATGCTCATGATACACTGCTGATCACCTGGCTCTGAAGGCCAGAGGGACTTGTGATCCTGTGTCTCACAGGACTTCCAGTTCTAGACAGGCACCCCTAAGGCACAGACAGCAGACTAAGACACACCCCCAGTCTTTCTGTGAAAGAGGCCTATTTGATTGTCCTGGAGCTTTGGCCTGAGGGGCGGGCTTCATGTTTGGCACACAACTAGGTGACTACAGAGATACTCCCAGGTAATGTAGGCTGGGGGACACCATCTTTGCACTCTCCTCCTGCCTTGCTATAGCTTTCTGATACCTCTCAGAAGGGAGCTAGCTAATACACTTCTCTGAAGCCCTTTTTTTTCAACTGCCACCCAGGAGACACCTCCAGCTTACCTGGCTCTGGTGGCCAGTGGGGCTTCTACTTGTATTCCCACAGGACTATATATATTTGCATAATTTAAAAAAATTGATGCCTGAGGGTCTGGCTTCCAACTGGCCTGAATCTAGGCACTGAGAACCTCCCCTTTGGGACACTGACAGGTCTTGGCATGTCCTCAACTACTGGAAGCCATCAAATATAAAAAAGACTGTTGGACAAACACAAAGGTTAGAGAGACAACAAACAACTAGATGAGAGCTGAATGATAAGGCTCATCTCCTACATGAGGCCACTTCTTCAAGCCTGAGAGAGGTGGCTCTTCTATCTAATGCACAGAAACCAACACAAAGCATCAAGCAAAATGAAGAAACAGGAATATGTTCCAAATGAAAGAACAAGAGAAAACCTCAGACCTTAATGAAATAGAGATAAGTAATTTACCTGATAAAGAGTTCAAAATAGTGGTCATAAAGCTGCTCTCACTGAATTTGGGAAAAGAATATCAAGAGATAGAAATATAAGAGTACCAAAAGAAGTCACAGAGCTGAAGAAAACAAACTGAAAATTATAGGCGAGGGGTTCAACAGAATAGATGAAGCAGAAGAAACGATTAGTGAACTCAAAGACAAGATAATAGAACTCATACAATCAGAGCAGCAAACAGAAAAAGAAGAATGAAAAACATAGATAGTCTGTTTCGTGACATTCCATAACTCCCTTAAACTAACATTTGCATTATAGGAGTCCTAGAAGAAAAGAGAAAGGGGCTGAAAACTTTCCTAACTTAGAGAAGGAAATAGACATCCAGATCCAGGAAAGCCCCAAGAGTTACAAATAAGACCCACCGAAGACACATTATAATTAAATTGTCAAAAGTTAATGAAAAGGAAAAAATCTAAAAAGCAGTAAAACAATGTGTAATGTACAAGGGAACTTCTATATGACTCTATCAGCAGATTTTTCAGCAGAAACTTTATAGGCCAGAAGGGCCTGGCACAATATATTCAAAGTGCTAAAAGAAAAAACTTCCAAACAAGTATAATATTCGATCTAGCAAAGCTATCATTCAGAATTGAAAGGGAGATAGAGTTTTCTAGACAGATGAAAGGGTTCATCACTAGTAAACTGTACAAAAAATGTTAAAGGGATTTCTGTAAGCTGAAAGGAAAGGGAGTTAATTATTAACAAAACATATAAAAGTACAAATCTCACTGATAAAAGTAGTAAAGATGACTTAATCACTAATATGAAGGTTAAAAGACAGAAGTGGTAACAAGATGTAAAATGTGACATCAAAAACAAAATGGGGGGGGGGTAAAAATGTAGAGATTTCGAATGCATTCAAACTTAAGTTGGTATCAACTTCAATAGTAGTCAGTTACAAATTGTTATATGTAAGCCTCAAGGTAACCAGAAAGCATAAACCTACAGTAGACACACAAAAGATAAGGAGAAAGGAATCCATGCATATCACTAAAGAAAATCATCAAGCCACGAAGGAAGTGAACAAGAAAGGAGCAGAGAGGAATAATAAAACAGTCCGAAAACAATGAACAAAATGGCAAAAAGTACATACCAATCAATAATTAAATGGATTAAATTTTCCAATCAAGACACATAGTAACTGAATGGATAAAAAAAGACCCATCTTTATGCTTCCTACAAAAGACTCACTTCAGATATAAGTATACACACAGACTAGAAGAGATGGGAAAAGATAATCATACAAGTAGAAACTAAAAGTTTGAGGAGCTATACTTCTACAAAATAGACATTAAGAGAGACTGTAATAAGAAATAAAAAAGAGCATTACATAATGGTAAAGAGGTCAATCTGATAAGAGATATAACATTTGTAAATATTTATGTGCCCAACATAAAACACCGAAACATATAAAGCAAATAATAACAGACCTGAAGGAAGAAACAGACAACACCACAATAATAGTAGAAGACTTTAATACCCCAATTATTGGATAGATCATCCAGACAGAAAATCAGTAAGGAAATAACAGCCTTAACAACACATTGGATCTGATGGACTTAACAGATACATACAGAGCAGTCTATCCAAAAGCAACAGAATACATATTCTTAAATGCACATGAAACATTCTCCAGGGTAGATCATATGGTAGGTCACGAAACAAGTCTTAAGAAGACATAATCATATCAAGCATCTTTTCTGACCACAGTGGTATGAAACAAGAAATTAATTACATAAAGAAATATAAAATTTACAAATATGTGGAGGTTGAACAACATGCTATTAAATATCCCGTGGTTCAAAAGAGAACTAAAAGAATACCTTGAGACTAATGAAAATGGAGAAACAACACACCAAAATCTATGGGATGCAGCAAAAACAGTTCTAAGAGGAGAATTCATACTCATCTATGCCTATCTCAAGAAACAAGAAAAAATCTCAAAAAACCATACTTACACCTCAAGAAACTAGAAAAACAACAAAGCTCAAAGTTAATAGAAGGAAGGAAACAAAGATCAGAACAGAAATAAATGAAATAGAGACTACGATGACAAGAGGAAATACCAATGGACCTAAAAGCTGGTTCTTTGAAAAGAAAATTGACAAATGTTTAGCAAGACTCACCAAGGAAATGACACAAACAAAATCAGAAATGAGAGAGAAGTTTCAACTGAAACTACAGATAAAGGATAAGAGACTACTATGAACAATTATACACCAACAAATTGGACAACTTAGAAGAAATTAATCTGTCCCTAACAATATACAGCCTACTAAGATTGAATCATGAAGAAACAGAAAATCTAAACAGACTGATTACCAGTAAGGAGACTGAATTAATAATCAAGAACTTCGCTACAAACAAAAATCCAGGACCAGAGATATCACTGGTAATTCTACCAAACATAATACCAATCTTTCTGAAACTCTTCTGAGAAATAGAAGAGGAGGGAATACTTCCAAACTCATGAGGTCAGCATTACCTTGATACCAAAACCAGACAGGGACCCTACAAGAAAAGCAAATTACAGGCCAATATCTCTGATGAACAAGGATGCAAAAATCCTCAATAAAATACTGTCAAGCTAAATTCAACAATACATTAAAAAGGATTATATACTACCCTAATAAATTGAGTAGGATTTATTCCAGGAATGCAAGGATGGACCAACATCTATATATCAATCAAACGATACATCAAATTAACAAAATGAAGGATAAAAATCAGATGATCAACTCGATAGATGCAGAAAAACCATCTGACAAAATTCAACATCATTTCTTATTAAAAAAAACTCTCAGCAAAGTAGGTATAGAAGAAACATACCTCTATATAATAATGATCATATATACAAACCCATAGCTAAATCATATTCAATGGTGAAAAGCTGGAAGCTTTTTTTCTGAGATCAGGAGCAAGACAAGAATACCTACTCTTACCACTTTTATTCAAACTAGTATTGGATGTCCTAGACAGACCAACTGGGCAAGAAAAAATAAACAAAAGGCATTCCAACTGGAAAGGAAGAAGTAGTAAAACTCACTATTTGAAGATGACATATTAAATATGGAAGCCATTAAAAACTCCATCAAAAACTGTTAGAACTAATACAGGAATTCAGTAAAGATACAAATATACAAAGGTCTGTTGCATGTCCATATACCAACAATGAACTATCAATAAGAGAAATGAAGAAAACAATCCCAATTACAGTTAAATAAAAAAGAATGAAATATCTGGGAATAAATTTAACTAAGGAGCTGAAAGACCTGTATACTGAAAACTATATGACACTGATGAAAGAAATTAAAGAAAACACACAAAAAAAGAAAGCTTTCTGTGTTCATGGTATCCATACTATCTATAGCAATCTACAGATTCAGTGCAATCCTTATAAAATTCCAATGGCATTTTTCTTTCTTTCTTAATTTTTTTATGTTTGTTTATTTTTGAGAGAGAGAGAGAGAGAGAGAGAGAGAGAGCATGAGCAGGTGAGGGACAGAGAGAGAGGGAGACACAGAATCTGAAGCAGGTTCCAGGCTCTGAGCTGTCAGCACAGAGCCCGATGCAGGGGTTGAACTCACAGACCGCAAGATCATGACCTGAGCTGAAGTCGGATGCTTAACTGACTGAATCACCCAGGTGCCCCTCCAATGGCATTTTTCACAGAAACAGAACAAACAATCCTAAATGAGGGAACCACAGAAGACCCCAAATAGCCAAAGAAGTTTTAAGAAAGAACAAAGATGGAGGCATCATGCTCCCTGGTTTCAAACTAAGATCCGAAGCTATAGTAATCAAAACAGTATGATATTAGCATAAAAACAGAGATCTACAGCAACGGAACACAATAGAGAGCCCAGAAATAAACCATGCATACATGGCCAATTAATTTATGACAAAGGAGCCAAGAATGTACAATGGGGAAAGGACAGTCTCTTCAAAAAATCGTGTTGAAAAAACTGAAGGGCCACATGTAAAATCAAGAAAATCAGACACTATCTTAACACCACACACAAATATCAACTCAAAGTGGATTAACGACTTGAATGTAAGACCTGATGAAACAACAGAACTCCTGGAAGAAAACACAGACAGAAGCTTCCTGACATTAGTTTTGGCAATGATTTTTTTTCTGACAGCAAAAGCAAAAATAAACAAGTGGGACTATATCAAACTAAAAAGCTTCTCCACAATAAATAAAATCATCAAAAAAATGAAAAGGCAAACAACTGAATGGGAGAAAATATTTGGAAATCATATTTGATAAGATAAATAAAGAACTTATACAAGTCAACAGCACAACAGAAAAAAAACAACAACAATGAAGGCAGCAGAGGATCTGAATAGACATTTTTCCAGAGGAGATACAGATAGTCAACAGGTACATGGAAAGGTGCTCAGCATCACTCATCATCAGGGAAATGCAAATCAAAACCACAATGAGATGTCACCTCACACCTGTTAGGAATGGCTGTATCAAAAGCACACGAAATAACAAATGTTGGGAAGGATGTAGAGAAGAGAGAACCTTGTGCACTGTTGGCAGGCATGTAAATTAGTACAGCCACTATAGAAAACAGGGAGACACCTCAAAAAATTAAAAATGGAACTACCATATTATCCAGCAGTTCCACTTCTGGGTATTTAAAGAAAATAAAAACACTAAATTGAAAAAAATATCTGCACCACATGTTCACTACATTATTTACAATAGTCAGGATATGAAAACAACCAAAGTGTCCACTGATGGATGAATGGAAATGTGGGTATACTATATATATATATATATATATATATAGATAGATAGATAGATAGATAGATAAATACACACACACACACACACACACAAAATGGAGTATTATTCAGCCATAAAAATAGGAAATGATGGTGCCTGGGTGGCTCAGCTGGTTGAGCGTCCAACTCTTGGTTTTGGCTCAGGTCATGATCTCACAGTTTATGGGCTTGAGCCCCACATTGGACTCTGTACTGACAGTGCAGAGCCTGCTTGGGATTCTCTCTCTCCCTCCCTTTTTGCCCCTCCCCTGCACTCACTCGTGCGCTCTCTCTCAAAATAAACTTAAAAAAATAAGAATGAAATCCGGCCATTTGAGACAACATGAATGGACCTTGAGGGCATTTTGCTAAGTGAAATATGTCACAGAAAAAGATTAATACTCTCCTATATATGTAAGATATACATCATGTATACATATGTAAGATATATATCAATACTATGATCTCGCATATATGTGGAATCCAAAATGAAACCAAAACCCCCCAAAAACTCCTGAGCTCATGGATATAGAGAACAGATTGATGGTTGTTTGAGCCTGGGGGGAGGGATGGGAAAAATGGGTGGAGAGGGTCAAAAGATACAAATTCCCAGGTGCAAAATAAAAAAGTCATTGGAAGATAATGTAGAGCACAGTGACTATAGTTAGTAACACTGCACTGTACATTTGAAAGTAGCCAAGAGAGTGGATCTTGAGAGTTCTCATCACAAGAAAGAAAAATTTTATAACTGTGTATGATGTGGGTATTGATTGGATTGTGATCGTTTTGCAATATACACAAATACTGACTCACTACATCGTACACCTACAACTAATATAATCTACATACAGTACACCTCAATTAAGGTAAGCACAGAACGGGGTGCTGGTAGCCCATGTCCTGATTTGGCAACTGCGGTTCTTGTAGAAGTGATGCTGTCATCTGATAAAAGCCTTGATGATCCATCAACAATCCTACAGATAACTCCGGTTTCATGATGTCCTGCTCCAGGCTTTGGTCCACCCAGAGCAGATACGACCTAATGGTCTCACAGACACATGCCCGCTTGTGCCGACCCTGCACTCACCTCTGCCTTCATGCAGGATTTTGCTGAAAGGCTTCAGCTGTTTCTCATAGAGGATGGCAGTCTGGGTGTACTGGTGCCGGAGGGCAGTCCACGTTTTCTCTAACCTTGTGATCTGGAAGAAAGAAAGGTGTGATCATTTTGGAAAAGGCTCTTTTTAAAATAAAGTCAAAGCAGTTGAGAGCAGCGTATAAAGGCTAACCCCGACCCCACCCGGTTCTGTAACTGCTCTAATGGCCCATCCCAGAGGCAGCTCATCAGTTTCTTCTATGTGACAGATCTTTGCACACACACATATACACAACTTTTAAAATAAAATGCATCTCCTATGTTACACATTTTTTTCCCACAGAGGTAGTATAAAACAGCACAGCCAGCCTTATTCTGTTAAATTTCTGTATATGTTCCACTTTATGGATAAACTAAAGTTTAGCTAGTCTCCCACAGAGCTTTAGAAATTTTTTGCCATTATTAAAGTACCTTGTGAAGATTTTGCAAATGTGTCTATGTGTGAAAATATCTGGAGGATAAATTTCTAGAAGTGGAATTACTGGGTCAAAGAATACATGCATCCTAAGTGTTGATGGGAATTGTCAACTGTCCACAGAGGTTGTACTGATGAAAGCGTGGAGGAATAGAACGTACGGCATTTTAATTTACTCGTAAGTAATAATGTCTGAGACACAGAGAACATTGCCCAGACCACATGATGCCACTACTCACTCCCTTATCATTTCTTTTAGAACAGTCAAGACCAACGCATGCCACGGACTTTGACTGCCCGTCACTCATATCATAAAACCAGCAAGCCTAAGCATCTGAGGTTTCTTACATGAAATAAGAAAGAAGAACGGCACTAATACTTGGGAGACGAGTGCCAACTGTGTCGGGTATTTGAGGAATTTCAATTAATCCTCACAATGCCCTGTGAGGCAGTAATTTGGCCTCATTTTACAGATAAGAAACCAGAAGAGAATAGTTAACTTGCTCCAGGTTTTATAGCTGGTAAGAGATTCATTCCCTTGGCCTCTAAGAGCTGCATTTTCCCAGAGGATGGTGAGAAGCGACTGGTACCCGCAGGTCTGCTGGGACAGAAAAGACGTGACTTGTCTTCCTCTGGCCACCCCGTTCTCAATGACCCTTCTCTCCCCCTCCGTGAAGCATCTGCCTTTCTGAACGCAGCCCTGGTCTCTTGTCTGGGCCCATCTGCTGGATGCTTCCTTTATACTAGAAGCTGCGAAGAGAAGGCGCATTGAGCCTGTACTACAGGGACAGGTTTGGATGATGACACACAGGAGGGATGTGATCTCCTCTCGGCTTTCCCTGGATCTGCCATGTTTCCCCGCGAGCAGTGCCCTAGCTCAATGTGGCATCCGGAATACCCTGGAGCACCGATTCCAGCGGGGAGAGTCTGATGCTGCTGGAGGCTAGGGAGCCATCTGCAAAGGCATATTAGGTGCCTCTTTAGTGCTCTCAGAGAAAGCTGTGGGCTGGAGGGTGACACTCAGCTTACTTAGCCTGTTGCCTCAGCCTTCCCAAATTACAGGTAGTTTTGGCTAAGAAGAAATAAATATGATACAAATTAAAAACACGTGAATGAAAAATTATAACTCCTGTTAAAGGAGTCAGTATATCATGAAAGTACATCTAGATTTGCTTATTCCAAATATGGAGCCTATAAAATTCCAGTGTGTCTACAGAGTTTTCAAACTGTTAGAATATTGTAATGGGAACCGATTCCCCCCAAAATTTCCTCATGAAGGCACTAAGTTGTTCAGCTTATGTTTAGGGTGACCTTGCTTTAATGCATGGCTAGACAGACCTTGCTCGAACGTGCCTTGACTTGCATGACACGTGACTGTAGCTGTTTTCCCTAGAGGCAGTGGTGGATTTTCAATCGCAGTTATGAAACAGCCAAGCTAAATGACCCGACCTGCGGTTTTTGTGTTACTGGTCGCAGACTGGGCTTACACAGGACTAGAGGAGCCCGAGGGCGAGATTACAAACACCTAGGGCTTGCTTGGCAGAACGGAAATGGGAAAGCGGACTCAGAGCAATGAAGATAACAGAATGACTCTCCTCTATCAGGTCTGTTTGATTTTAAATAGAGGCTTTCAGGTTCAATACATCCTAAAAACAGCCTGCAGATAACCTGCGGTGCCCACCTTCAGAAACTTTAATTAGGGGGTTGGGGCACCTGGGTGTCTCGGTTAAACAGCTGACTTTGGCTCAGCTCATGATCTCACGGTTCGTGGGTTCAAGCCCTGTATTGGGCTCTGTGCTGACAGCTGGGAGCCTGGAGCCTGCTTCAGATTCTGTGTCTCCCTCTCTCTCTGCCCCTCCCCCACTGATGCTCTGTTTCTGTCTCAATAATAAATAAAAACATTAAAAAAAAAAAAAGAAACTTTAATTATGGGCTTATATGGCAGATGAGCTAGAAATCTGATTTTTTTAACAGAAGTTGCTTTTAGGTGACCTGAGGACCATACTTTGAGACAAGCCACTCTGGGGATTTTCAGATATAAGCTCCCCAAATGCCCAGTGACCCAGATGAGAGCAGTCTCTTTCTTATACAACACATGTTAGCCAGACAGATCATCCTCATTGTTCTTAAGGAACACCGATGGTTCTGGAGGACGACCCCTCTCACCGCATGCCAGAGAGAAAGTGTGGGCTGTCAATAATCCTCCACTATTTTTTAAAAGCGGAACCAAAACACTTAGGACACTGCTTTGAGTTGCCCCCTAACCCAAGCTGCTTTCAGTATGATTCAGTTTACCTTTCGAGACGGACTAAAATCATCTGTGATTTGCTTTGCATGGGCTTGCAGACCACTTCGCAGAATACGAAGTGCACACAGGCTTGCGGGGTGCAAAGGCAAGTGGAACCTTACCTGTGGCATTTCCAGGGCTTTCATGATGGCCGAAAAAGAATAGAGGTCCCCCATGGAGTCTTTCAGTTCCACGGCCACCTGGATGATCCTATTGAGGGTGGCTGCTCGGTCCTCCAAAGAGCCCGTGCAGCCGAGAATGTCCACTGCGATGCCGATGGCCATCGTGTTGTGCCTGGGTGGGAGATCAGTGGTCAGGCCCGGGGGCAACTGGACGAGGAGGAAAGGAATGCAAACCAGCCAGAAAAGGGACTAGCTCTGTGCTGTTTGCTGCCTTCGCCCTGTGATGTGCTGGCAGCTCGGACAATTTGGTTACCGATTTCAACAGCGAGATCACCCCCACAGGCTCCCTGCAGCAGGGCCTGGGCTAGGCCTCAGCAGGTGCACTATCTAGAGTCAGAAAGGGCAGATGCCCCAGGACAGGGCCACGTTCAGCCCTGGATCTAGGGGCATGAAGAGGACCCGCCTGGGGTAAAGCTGCTCCGAAGTACATGTGGCTCCCGTACCTTCCGCCATGAGAGGTCCAGGGAGACATCTGGTCCCTCCACAGACTGGGGATTCCCATTCTCAGGGGAGCCCTGGCCACCTCCACTGTGCCCCTGGACTGGGGAATGGAAGGAACAGGAAACGAGAGAATATGCTTGACCCAGGAAGACTATAGGGGTCTTGGAACATAAGAAGGGAGGAGGAAGTAAGAATGGAGAGTCTGTGACTCAGGTCAAGAGGCCAGAAAGTGAATGGAGATGTGGACAAAGACTGAATAGCCAACTATCAGGAATTTCCTTGTAAAGTCAGATCCTAATAGAACAGAAATCGTGTATCTGCAACATTCCTCCCTTTCCTCATCCTGCACCACCAAGGTCAAGCTCACAGACCCAGAACAGGAAGCACAGTGATGACAACGGGACTAATATGAATGGGGTCGCAGAGCAGTCTCTGCCGATGGCAGCAGCACAGACCGCAGTCCTTTCCTTCTCTCCCCACATCAGCTGCTTTGGGACAGAAAGGCCTCCATTAAATTTCTTCCAGGCTGTGGTACATGTGCTGGAGGTGAAGCCCTATCCACAGTTTTGGTTACTAAAATACAACATGCCTTTGAAACCCTGGGGCCACCTTGTTCTGAAAGTTTACAGCTAAGGATGTCACTCCACGGCCATGCTTCACTCTGTGGCCACATGTGTTGGTCTCTCTCTCATCGCTCTAGGCCAAGGTTGGCATGATTCGTCCAGTGGCTACCATTAGTACTTTTCTAATGGTTATGAAATACGTGATCAGCTCTCCCGTCTCTGAGTGTGTATGTGTGTGTATGGCGCTTGCTTGCAGCGTGACCATAGGCTGCTCCCTGACTGCCCACTCCTCAGTCTCTTCACTGTAGAAATGTGAGCAAGGCTTGTTATGAGAAACAGAGACAGTGTGGGGGTGTAAAAATCATTAAAGTGCCATGGGGCACCTGGGTGGCTTAGTCGGTTAACCATCCAACTCGATCTCAGCTCAGGTCATGATCTCGTGTTTTGCGGGTTCAAGCCCCTTATCGAGCTCTGTGCTGTTAGTGCAGGGCCTACTTGGGATTCTCTCTCTGCCCCTTCCCTGCTCTGTCACTCAAAATAAATAAACATTAAAAAAATTTTTTTAAGTAGTCGTTAACACAATTGTCTCTATATGTTGGCCCATTTTGTCTGTCTTTACCTCTCTACCTTTTTCTTTCTTCTTCCTGATGTCTTAATGGATCCTAACAAAATTTTTATTTTTATATATTTTTATTACTTGTTGAATTTATTCAAGTTTTCTTTTTTTACTTATTTTTGAGAGACAGAGCGCAAGTTGGGGAGGGGCAGACAGAGAAAGGGAGACACAGAATCGGAAGCAGGCCCCAGGCTCTGAGCTGTCAGCACAGAGCCCGATGCGGGGCTTGAACTCACGAACTGTGAGATCATGACCTGAGCTGATGTCAGATGCTTAACCGACCAAGCCACCCAGGCACCCCCTCAAGAGTTTTCTTATTTGTAAAGTGTTAAGGTTGAGCTGAGGATTTCAGATATTCCTTTTAACTAACAGTAGATAAACTACTTTTCCATGTTGCCTTCAATTGATTCTTTCGTTCACTGTTTTTTCCTATGTTTTAAATGGCCCTTAATAAAAGATAGGTTGTCTACATCTTTAAAACCTGGCATCATATTAATGAGATATTATATCCATTCCTTCAACCAACATGTGCCTAAAACATCCTGCATATACCGCTATAGGAAAAACAATTAAGCATTGCAGGTCTGAGGCAGGAAGAGACACTAAATCTTATAACAAGGACATCTCCACTCAGCAGGCCTGGAATAGGTGAGGTGGTAAATTAAAAATAAAGGGTGGTTTGTATTTGATTCTAAAACACAAGAAGATGATGTCATTTGACCCTTTGAAATGGCTATATCCTTGGCCTTTATTTAGTAAACACACTGTAATGAAGAAAACCCCTCCCCGGACTCTAGCAGGCAGATCCCCCAGGTCAGCCCTGGGCAGGAAGCAAACCAGGGAGAGAGGCCCCAGGCAAGCAACGCTCAGGAGCAAGAGGAAACAGATGGAGACAGGAGTGGAATTCAGAAAACTGCCTGGAGAAGCCCTGGCCTGCCGACTTCAGGCTGGGCCCAGAGCGCACGTCCAGCACACCGATAAAGTAAGGCCTGGAACCCTGGGAGATTTCAGCTGAAATGCATCGCATGGGAAACAGCTGTCTCTGTTGAAACGGTGACCACTGGCTCAGGAACAACAGAGGGCAAGCTAGGGGAACTGAGAAGCAGGCCCCTGGGGTGTGGGGAGGGGAGAAGATGTCTGGAAAGAGAGGCTAGAATCTAAGAACGCCTGTAAGGAGAAGTAGGAAAATTCAGAAGTCGGGCCTGCAGTTCTCCAAAGGCATTAAACAACAAGGATGCCTGAACAAAGCCAAGGACCATTTCCTAACCTCCTGCCTCCCAGAAACCTTTGCTTAGGCATTCTGGGCGTCTCCTATCCATGGCTGTGAAGCCAAATCAACAGTGGCAGGAGGGTCGGCTTTCCAGCCAGGTAACCTTGAGAGCAGCTGTACAGATCCCCGAGGCTACCTGAGATGCAAGGTTTACTTTCCAGGGGCTGATATCCTCGGACTGCGGTGTCCACTAGCCACATAGGGCTATTTACACTTAAAAAAGTAAGTAGTAAAATACAATACGTGTCTCCCAGTCACTACATTTCAGGCTCTCAATAGCCCCATGTGGTTAGTGGCTAACTGTAATGAGATAAAAATATTTCAGCAGCCACAGAAAGATGTCATGGAAAGCCGTGGGCCGGGGATGGTGGTGGTAGGGCCTTGCAGCCTCTAAAGCATCACTGGCCGCCCTCTTCTCATGGGAGGCCGGGGTCTCAGCTGCCCATCACAACCCATGTGTGTGTTGTGACAACTAGGAAACTGGCTGGACAAACAGGACACTTAAGATAACAAGACAGTCTTGCCCAAATCAGTGGACTTTGCTTGTGTGTCAACAAGTCCAACTTCTGTGGTGATAGAGGAATCTAGTCTAGCACTTCTCTCTCTCTCCCCCATTTTTTCCCCTAATCCTTGCTTAATTTAATCAAAGGACTTTGCGTGCTCTTTGAGCAATTGTTCCACACTTGTGTTTAAGGTTTAAGCCCTTCTCTTTAAAACACGCCTCACTAATTTCTGTCTTTTTAATTTCTAAACATCCCGTGTTCACACGTGTGGGCTTTAAAGGACAGCCTGGGCCCGGGTATTTTGGGAGCCTGTGAGAGGGGACAGCGATGCTTCAGAGGCTGGGGGGTCCGAGCACCACCATCCCCTGCCCACCCCTCAAAGAAGCCATTGTTCGGACTCTGTTCTTCCCAGCCTTTCCCACAAACTCCCACTTGTTCCTAAAGCGATCTTGAACTCAGAAGAGACAGAGGAGCCACAGCTCAGTGAGGTGGCGAGATGTCTAATCCGTCTGCCTGCAGCACCCCAGCCCCGCCCGCCCCCGGGGAGTTCTGATGGCAACACTCCCCCCTGGGGCCAGGACAGGAACGCGTTCTTTGTTCCCTGACTTCCTCTGCACTGTTTCTTTGTGCATCTCCAGGAATTCTCTGGCTCAGGTTTCTGGGGGAAGTGAGGGACTCCGGGGCGGTGGTGTGCCCCTCTCTGCTACGAGGAGGCCGGAAATGCAAGGACAGCACTGCTTACCTTTCAATTATGTCCAGGCGCAGCTGGTGGCCATACGGCAAAGTAATGAGTTCCAGCCCTGAGCTCACGCCCATGTTCTTCCTCATCTCTTCGGAGACTTCAAGTATCCTAGCGACCTGTCAAGAACACGAGTTGAAACAGACCGCAAACACGAAGGTAGTGCATGAAAAGAAACACACTGAACTGGGACAGGATGCATGCACTTGTTACATTTCTTTTTCAGCAGCAGTGTCCCCAAATACAGTTTCCAGATGCGACTTGGAGGATTCTAATATACCACTGGGGTCTAAAAGCTGGGAGGAAAGCACCTTAAGTGGTCTGCAAAATCTGCAGATTTGGTGTTTCTGCCTGGCCGGAGAACGGTGTAGTTCTGCCAGCTCTTGTCTAACACGGGGCCGGATCCCATGGCCAACAGCAGGGCCGCCTGCACACAGAGCGACGAGCCCCCGCGGTGACAAGGCAGACTGTGGCCAAGCGCTCCGCTCCGCTGCTGCAGGCTCCGCCGTTCATGTTCTCACTTAACAGCAGGCCTGGCTGCTATTACCCTTAATTACATGTCTCCTGGGCTCAGTAAATGCACCGTACGTCTGGAAACTATTAGAGGCATGTACAGCGATTTGAAACCCGAGGTCTCAAGCACACCCACTTCTCCCCCCGAGAGGCCTTCTTTGTCCCAGCCAGCTCTCACCATCTTGGTCCTAGCGTGCGATCATGGTTTACCGGTGCCAGGTATTAGTTGGCCATTTATAGTTATTACATGTTGCGTCGAAATGTTACAACCGAGTCACAGCATGTCTAATGCCAGGCTGATGACGCTTCCCAGAGCACTGGGGTCTAATAGTGTGACTACCAGCTACAGTGGGTCTAACCAAGCATGGACACACAGGGGCCGCATGGCGGCCACGGAATGATTCCTCTCCTCCATCTGCTGCAGCTGTCCTGGACCATAATGATCTGAGGCAACTGAAGAGGCCAGATGTCTTCATAATGGTCCACACAAAACATCTGAAGTTTGGCTGATATTATTAACCCTGACCCTTCACTTCTGTGGGCAAGCAAAGCAACCGCTGTCAGCCCTGAGGAAATGGAACCTGTGGGAATTAGCTATCCAGTGGTGGACTGGGAAAAAGGATGCAGAATTCCTAGTAGGCTCTCTGGGCCTCAGTTTCCCCTTCTCTAACACAGCTGCTAAGTTCACCTTTCTCAAGGACTTTGCAAAGGATCAAATGACTTCAAAACCTCAAAAAACTATTTGAAAATACAAGTTGTGAGTCACTGGCCTGTAGAAGAAGAAAGAATTTTGGCTTGATCTCTGGATAGGGATTTACACCTTGACCATGGCAAAGCGGCCCAGATGCATATCCCAGCCACGTGAGGTCACATACACTTTGCTTGTTTAGGCAGCTGCCCCATTAGAGGCTCCAGACCCAGCTTCTGGGTGGTGGGCACCCTCCAATTCACATACACACTATGTAATTCAAAGGTTGATCACTGATTCAGTTTTGTTCTGGAAGCGCTAGTAACCAGGGTGATCCCTGCTCTGAGACAGAAGCCTCCAAGTCTGTTTGCCTTCAGTGTAAGCATGCAATCCCCTGGTCCCTTTCCTGGGGGGTTGCCAGGACAGGCCAACACCTGCTTGCCCCAAGGCTGACCTACGGGACAAGGGGATCCTGAGCTCACATGGCAGGGCCGGGATTACATCCCCTGGGGAAGTGCCCAGAGCCGTGCAGCTCATAGATACAGAGGAGGGATGGATGCTTCTAGCGCATTTACTCTGAGATGGACCCAGCAAGCAACATTAGTGCTCCATGATGAGGCATTCCCGACTCCCTCTGCTCTTCTGACCTTAGCTGTCCTATCTGCAGGGCCTCCAATCCCTGCCTGCTCCTCATCCCTTCTTCGGGAGCTGCTGCAGTGACCCAGGGGGATGCTGGCCCTTCCCAGCTGCCAAGGGACCTTCTAAACTATAATGAGATCACCTGGCTCTGGCCACCATTTCTGCTGCTCTCAGCAGAGGACTCTCATCTGGACTATGCACTTAAGGGCCTGTCTCCCTCACAGAGCTGCAAAGTGCCTTAAAGGAGGCAATAACCTGGCACCAGCCCAGAAGTAGAGACTTAAAAACATCCAAGTAAAGACCTACTAGTGCTCCCCTCCCTGACCCGTCCCCACCATCACTGCCCACACAGTGAATCCTCTGTAAATCGAACCCTTGACACCCGTATTGCTGCACATGTACGTTGTTTCCCATCCGGAAGATGCCTTTCACATTCTTCATCTGGCCAATTCCTATTCAGCCTTGAAAACTCTCTCCGACGTCCCCTCCGTGATCCCCCTTCCTTGCCCCATGTTCAAGACCCTGCCTCAGAGGCCCCACGGCTCCTGTACCTCCCCCTGCAGAGCATTTCCCCCTGGGTTGTGGTCTGAATTCCTGCATCACTGTCCTTCCCCAGGCCCCTCACCGTGGCCAGCCTGGCCCACAGTACACGTTCCATCAAGGCTGAATACCAAATGCTAACAAACACCTAGCCTCATTCTGGGCCAGGCATGGTGTGTGGGGGCTTTACAGAAGTTACTTGTCTTAGTCCTCACAACCACCTGGGCAACTGGTGTTGTTCTCTTCCTCTTACAGGCAGAGAAAGTGGAGAACCTGAATGAGACTCAGGAAGTTCGTCCCCAGAGGCCAACTCTAACATACTGGGCCCTGCTTCTAGATATTGCAACAAGTGGGCGAAGACAGGCTGCACTATGCGTGAGGCCAGGGTGGTGCCCGTTTGCAGGGTAAGAGGGGCTCAGTGGACACCCAACCCAACCCACCCCAGCCCCAGGAAGGGGCTGGACATGGCTGGACAGGCAGCCTTGAGACGCTTAAGACCATCCACTGTCATGGTGGTCGTTCTGGGCATCAGCCCAGAGTAGGAACCAGCACTTGGGCCCCCAATGCTGCCCAGTGCCTGTTCTCAGCTTCCAAGTGGCCATTACATTTGGAGTGGGTAACAACAGCCGTCATTCTGTTTCCCTCAGAGATGCCTGCTCTGTTGGCAAAGCCCTGAAAGTCAGTGGCTCCAGGAGGAGAATAAGGAAGTACAGAGTGGCAGGGGACTCAGGAGGGAGGGAGGAACACTGTCAACAGCTCTGTCCTTGGAGAATGAAGGCAGGCACAGTGAGGCGGCCTCCTGCTCCCAGTCTCCGCCTCACTGCGCCAGGGGGCTCCATCCAGCCCTTGTTCTAGGGGTGCCTGAAGGCGGAGTGGGGAGCAGTGGGGAGGGCCCAACCAGGAGGACAAAATGCAAAGAAAGAAACAGAGCAGAAAAAAGGGCAGGCTTCATGTTCCTTCAGTTGAGAACACACTTGGGGTGGTAGGAACATTCCAGACCCTCCTGCCAAAGGGTGGTCAGGCATCTCACCTCCTCCTAGACTCTCCTAGATCCTCCAAGCCCTGTCTGAGGTCATGGGGAAGAAGGATTCATTCCTTCCTGGGAATTAGGCTGATCCACTTCTCCACAAGGAGCTTCCTCTGTGGAGAACTCAGGCAGGTGCACACCAGACTCCTGGCCTGCTGGAGGACCAGGCCGGATCAAGTCACCAGAACAGGAATCTTAAATCCTCTTACTGCCCAAACGGGTTTAGCTTGCTTTAAAGTGAGGTAAAGATTTAATACAACCTGTGAGCACTGCCCAAGGACACCCAGCCAACCATGTGAGCAAACCCTTGTTCTTCAGCACTGCTCTTTTCCTGGATCTTTCCCCAGGGCCCCTCCCCCTGCAAAACACACACACACACACAAACACACTCTCTCTCTCTCTCTCTCTCTCTCTCTCTCTCTCTCTCTCTCTCTCTCTCTCTCCTGGCTCAGTTACTTTCAGGAAGGGGTTTGTTTAGCCCAGAACAGCTCGTACCTTCTTGAAGTTCCTCAAGGCTGTTTTGGGAGGCTTCCTGCCCCCATGCGAGCTCGATCAACTGGAGACTCCCTAGGGGAGCGCTCAGAGTCCAGACTTCCTGTCGTGATTCATGACCCAGGAAATGTATTTAGGAAAACTCAGCTCCTAAACAGGCCCTGACTGTTGAAGCTAATTGTCTTCAATGCACTACACACGAATAAGGGTTTTAAATCTCACTACAGCCTCACCTGTCGCTCCAACGCATGGCTCTGTCGCTATGCTGGGGGGTAGGCTGAGCCCACACCGGCCTGAGACACCTGTTTCCTAGAAAGATCTCTCTGAAGGATAATTTTGCTGTGGGGTCACCTATGAACAAAAGCTGCCATATCTAAAAGATATGCATCCTATCAAAAATGATAATTATGTAAACATATTTAGTCACGTGAAAATGCAGTCATGATATGTGTTCAAAGACTCAGGGTTTAAAATAGTATGTTTAGAAAAAACTAAAATCAAATCAAATCATATGTTTAGGCCTATACCATTTCTGTGGAAAACACACACACATGCCTGAAATTATGTACACATATCTGTTTGCAGAGTAAATGTTAACAGTGGTGATCATCGGGAAACTAGACTGTTTGGTTTTAATTTTTTTCTTTTCTCTTAATCTGTATTTTATAGTTTTTCTAAATTGAGCAAGTAATTACTTGTGAAAAAGTCAAGGTAATATTAAAAATGTTTATTCTAAAGCCCATTTTAGTAAGAATAGAAGAAATATATACATAGTGTCTGTGTGTATAATGTATAATAAAATAAAAATAACCTAGGCTCTGCTACTCCAAAAAGTACATTTTCATCTACAGTCCACTCTCCTTGGACTTGACTTTCCCAGCTCTGATGGAGCTGAGGCCAGGGGAGAATTCCAAAATCAACACCAGCTGGGAGAACTCTGCAGCCATTGCAGGAGGCATGGCCCGCAGCAGGAGCCTGCCATCCCTCTGCCCGAGGTGATTTTTACAAGCTACCTGCCTGGGCAAAGGTTGTTCCGGGCCTGCGCTTCCCACCCTTTAAATAAATCCCCACCCAGGTTATCTTCAGACTTTTCCTATGAGCAAAGCACTTAAAGGGTAAGGTGGAGTGAGGCCCAACCTGACGTCCCCCTTCCAAATTTTCAGAAGCCAGACCACCACCCACCCATCTGGGCACTTACCACGCAGTCCCTGCTCAGCATGTGCTGGGCGATGACCTTGGGGTCATTGTTGGTGAACAGTTCTTTTGCCCGCTTCAGCATTGCTGTTTCCAGGGGCTTGTTCTCAGGGGGAAGGAGCTTTGACTCGAAGTCATTGGGTCTGAATGAGGAGGCAGTCTCCAGTTGGGGTGGCACAAACTCGCCCTCGTCTTCCTGCCCCTGGTCTGGCTGCGTGGCCGGTGCCTCCCAAGGTGCAGCCCCAGCATCATCATCAAGGGTCGAGTAGTTGATGCCAGAGTTCCGGGGCCCTGGCGCCCCATTCTGTTTGGCCGTTAGCAGCTCCACGTAGCTGTCCTGGGCACACAGGGGTGGCCTTGTTCCTCTGTCACAGGCGGCAGCAAAGCCTGGGTTCAGTTCACAGTAGTTGGCCTCAGAGTTGAGCCAGGTAGATGGAGACGGTGGAGCCTTGAGGACAGGTGCCTTGCAGGGCTTGGGGGGTGGCTTGGGACACAGCTGGCTGTCTGAGCCCCTTAGGGCCTCCCCTGCCCTCGAGTCCGAGGGGACCCTCCGAACCACTGCCGGGCTCAGGGTGGGCTCACTGCCCGTCCTGAAAACGGGTGAGTTTGGGCAGGGCCTTGTGTCCACGCCCGGGGACTGAGGGGGCAACTTACAGCCTGTGGAGGATACGAGAGGGTCAGGAAAAGCTCCACTGTGCAGAGAACACAAAACAAAATTGGAGTGACAACTCCCCAGCCCTCAATGCATGCCCTCGGATTTCGATTTTTTCCTTCCCCAAGACAACTCCATGTGACCGCCCCCCACCCAATCTAGTGTAATCTAGGCCATCTCGAGGGCCGGCGGGCCACACCTCACTTCTGAGGGGGATTCTACCAACGGCTGGGCTGCAGGGTCATTTTATGGTCCAAGAAGGTTAGCACGGTCAGAACAGGACAACACGTGGAGCTGGAGGGCTGTGAGTTATCTAGTCTCACCCTCAAGAAACCGACATCTTTAGTCACATAGCATAAGGGCCTGAGTCACTCGCACAGCCTGTGGGATCTAGCCAGCTTTAAGGGCGAGGTGGAGACATCAGAGGAAGGCAGGACAAGATGCTGAGATAACCCACACAGAAGTGGCTCACCAAGGGGCATTAGGAAAAGCACCTTGTGGTCCCAAGGAAGGTCAGTTACAAAAATAGTGAATGACAATCCATGGCTTACTAATAGAGTTGCTTACAAGGTGTCCCCATCTCCCACACCTCCTCGCTCCTCTGGCTGTGAAAGAACGGAGAGGGGAAGGGGTCTGTCTGGACGGCTGCTCCCCCAGGAACTCTGGCACTGACCCAGCCCCAGAGATCCTATCTCTGCCCAGGGAGGGCGCAGAGACAGCAGGTTCATTTGTCATGAAAGCTTCCAGTTAGCAGATGAGCGTGGGTCAGAAAACTTGGGTTCAAATGCTGGCTTAACCACTTGCCAGACGGATAACGCTGGATAAGTCACTTAACCTCTATGCCTCAGTTTCCTTGGCAACTGAGAGAGGATAAGCCTTCCTGCCTTGAAGGGTTGTTATGAGGCTTAAGAGCTAGCACACATGAAGTGTCCAGCTCGTTGATCTGCACCTGGATATAGTTCTACAAGTCCCTCACCCTCCAGCCTACAGGCACAGAGCCTTGTGTTGTCCCTAGATCAGGTGACCGGAGAGAGCAGGGAAACAGCCTGAAGGAGATCAGGCTAACACTGTCACCCTCCTCCCAGAAAAGTCCCAAAGACCTACCAATGGGCAGGTAACTTTCCGACTGGTGGGCTTTGAGGGATAAGGCTCTTCTGTCCTGCATGTGATCCAAGCAGGCTGGCTGGCTACCGCTCTTCTCCTTATTTCTGAACCAAAAGACCAGTGGAACAGAGACGTGTCATTAAATCATAAAACCCTTAGGCAGCGTCATGGAAAGTTTTTAAGAGAAATGACTGCTTAGAAGGCAAGCGGTACAGCACATCCTAACAGTAAAGGAGTGTCTGTTGCAGGAGGAAATTACTGCCGGGGGCGGTTAGCACAGGACTGTGCCCTGGGCTCCATCCCCACGTCCTCAGGACCAATCCAGTTAGGTCCCAGGCTGCCGCCTCTGAGCCCTTCCATCCGGTTGAGCAGAGCAGGGTCAAGATTTCACGATTCTCTCAGGAAAAACTGATGAACTGGAATGTGTAGTTTTAGCAGAGCTTAAAATTAGTTACAGACCCAGGCGGAGTGACTTGTTCAACTAAAATGCGTTTTCCACCATGCCTCGTGGTGTCAGGCAGGAAGCCGTGGGGCTGCCTGCATTTCAGCGCAAATCTCCATGTCCCCCAAAGAACCCACCAGATCACCCTGGGACACTGTCACTCTCGTCCTCCTGGAAGGACCAGGGCCCCGCGGCCGACCTTCTTCTGACCTGGGGAAGGGCCAAGCCTGCGCACCAAGCGGGGGCTGAGAGGCACCGAGCGCAGCCACACGGGGAAAAGGCAATTGTCACGTTCCACACAAGTTGCTAGCACTTCTCTGCTCCCTTGCCTAGTCACTCTGGGAATTTCTCTCGCACCAAAAAACAGAATCTCTCCTTTGCTAGGAAAGACTGCACTGCACCTGCCAAATTGTAATGACCTTTCATCGGCCCTCCCACAAGCTTATGTTACAGAAATCGCAACGTTCTTTCCTACCTTTGCAAGCACCAAAGGAAAAAGCAAATAAATCAGAAAAACCCCAAACTCTCAGCGGCAGAGAAATTCCAGCAACCCCTCAGAGATAAGGCTGGTCAAAGGGCAAATTCCAAAAGGCAATGGTTTCAGCCAGGCGGTATTTATGCAGTGATCTTCAGAGCAGCCAGACTCCACTGGCCCAGAACACCCACCTGGGACACTCTCACCCTGGCTGAGAGCGCACACTGCCAGCCAGCCAACCAATGGGGCTGACGTCAGGGAAGGTGCAGTGCGGGCAGGCACGGGAGGGTAAGGGAGGGTAAGGGAGGGCAAGGGAGGGCAAGGGAGGGCCCAACCCACCGGGCGCTTCCTTGTTGAACCCACCCCACCCTCACATGTGGACACTTCTATTGCTCCAAGAAGTGACAGGGCTCAGGGAGTTCTGCTTTCAATGGGCAATCAGAAAAGTGGCTCTGGGGACGCCTGAAAAGTGGCTCAGTTAGGCGTCCTATTCTTTAATTTTTTTTAACATTTATTCATTTTTGAGAGAGAGAGAGAGAGAGAGAGAGAGAGAGAGTGCAAGTGGGGGAGGAGCAGAGAGGGAGACACCAAACTGGAAGCAGGCTCCAGGCTCTGAGCTGTCAGCACAGAGCCTGATGTGGGGCTCGAACCCACAAGCAGTGAGATCATGACCTGAGCCAAAGCCGGACACTCAACCAACCAAGCCACCCAGGCGCCCCTAAGTGTCCTATTCTTGACATCCACTCAGGTCTTGATCTCCCGCCCCGTGTTGGGCTCTGCGCTGAGTGTGGGGCCTGCTTGGGATTCTCTCTCTTCCTCTCTCTCTCTCTCTCTGCTACCCCCCCCAAATAAATAAACTTAAAAACAAAAGAAAGTGGCTCTGTTAGACCTGCCTCATTGACTAAGAGACCTTCTCAGTCTTTCTTTCATTTCTTATCTTAAGAAATAAATTTATATTTGAGGGTGCCTGGGTGGTTCAGTTGGTTGAGCCTCTGACTCTTGATTCTGGCTCAGGTCACGATCCCAGGGTTGTGGGATCCAGTGCCAGGCTCCGAGAGGAGTGTGGAGCCTGCTTGAGACTCTCTCTCTCTCTCTCTCTCTCTCTCTCTCTCTCTCTCTCTCTCTCTCCTTCTGCCCCTCTCCCACGCTTGCTTGCTCTCTCTCAGAAAAAAAGAAATAATAATAAAGATAAATTTAAACTAATTAATTAATTAATTAATATTTTAAATCCAGTCTACTGAGGGTAGACCAGGAGGCAGGCCTCCTTCCCCAGCGCCCCACTGGACTGGCATTGCGTGCATTGCCAAAAAATCCCTGGCTCTGTTCATGACATTAACTTTCTGTTTATTAGTTGAGCAGCCAACCCCATAGTCACAAGAGAAACAGAGGAAAAAGTGCACCTTTAATATTTTAAGGGATCTCAAGTCTTCTCTTAGTTATATGAAAAGAGACTTTCTACATATCACTTTTTGCCTCCCTGTGTGCAACTGAGTCCTACATTCCACTGCCCTCCAGAAAATCATATTTATTATGATTATCAACACCTACACAGCACTTATTGTCCTTTAATGTTTATTTTTGAGAGAGTGTGAGCGGGGCGGGGGGCAGAGAGAGAGGGGGACAGAGGATCTGAAGCAGGCTCTGAGCCTGCAGCATGGAGCCTGATGCAGGGCTCACACACCGTGAGATCACGACCTGAGCTGACGTCAGACTCTCAACCAACTGAGCCACCCAGGCGCCCCCTAGGTAGCACTTTCTATGTACCTGCACCAAGTCTTAAATCATTTAACCCTCACAAGCCCCATCATTCCAGGTGGGGAAAGTGAGGCCCAGAAAAGTTATGCAGCTTGATCAGTGGCAGACCAGCATTTGTGCCCAGGCAGGCAGGGTCCACAGCCAGACGCTGACTAACATCTACCAGAGCTTCCGAGGAGCACACGACCTGGTATGTATTACTCAGAGTCCTGAGTTTGGCTTCTGAATCTCTGCAGTCTACAAATCACAGTTTATGGCATTTCTTCCTGTCCAGAAAGAAAACCAATGAGTGGAATAAAACATGCTGGTTTAAGTGTGTAAGCTTAGACGCCAGGGAGCCAGAGAAGGGGAGCTGTGTAACCAAGCGCCTGGGGCCAGACTTCACCTACCAGGCCCGCCTTTTCCCTGCTCTCCTTCTCTGGAACAGTCAGACGGCAGGCACAAGCACCCCGCTCCATGACACACAGGTCCTGTCAGACAGCACGTGTCACTGGCAGTCCAGTGTAGGGTGGGGGTAGGGGGCCCCAGCTGTCCCCAGGTTTGGGCCACAGCCCCCAGGCTCTCGGTGTCTCCGGCTCTCTTAGGTCTTTTCTCTTCAGGCTGAACTCTCCTCCCAAACCCCAAAAATGTTGCTGGACACTCGGTACTCAGCAAGCCTACAGCTGTATCTCAGATGCAGCAACTGCTTTTCCCTATGCAGTCCACCCCTTCTCTGGGCCCTCCTGTGGTCCCCAACTTGCCCTTCTCCACCACACGCACCAGAGTCCCAGGAAGCCCAGGTTCCAGGCTCTCCCTCTACTCCCCCTGCACACCCTGACCCTCCATGGCTTACTAACTGGTCTTCCTGCTCCAAGCTCTCTCTTTGCCCCTCCGGCACATCGCTGCCCTGTTCTATTCTCGGGACACCCCGTTTATCAAGTTGAGTCTTTGAGCCTTCCTCAAACCTCTAAGGCCTCTGTGATCCGGCTGTGGTCACCTCCCTGAGCCTGCCCCTACCAGCCCTTTTCATGCCCTCTGTTTGAGCCCCACCGATCTACCCGCTCCAAGCAACTCTTGTCCTTTCCTATCGCCACACGCATGCTCATGCTGAGCCCGCACCTGGACTGCCCTCCCCTTTGCAGCGTCTATCCAAACCTTCCCTAGCCTTCAGAACAGCCAGAATCCTCCTTCCTTCCTGAATCTCTCCTCGCCAACCCTCCCCCTCTTCCTCAGCAGCTGCCTCATTTAATTTTGGCACTAAGTCAATTGGGAACTCATGATGCACTGCCCCATGACAGCTCTTCCAATTCTACCTGGCACTCTTAGTAACATCCTTTATTGTTCTCCCCTTCCCGAGTGAGCTCCCCATCTGCCCGAGAAAACCCAGGCGCGTCCAGAGAGCCCCTCACGGGCCCAGCACCACCGCACCCGAGGCTGTGACCTACCTGAGCAGGTTTCCCCTGGACGAGCTCTGCTCCCGGGCCTGGATGCCACCCATGGTGAGGCTCAGCCTCTTGCCCACGTCGGACCTGCCCTCAGCGAGGCTGCCCTCCCGGGCCCGGCCTGGGGAGGTGCCGTAGCGCTCCTCCAGGCACCGCAGGGGCACCGTCCTGTTGATGGGCTGGAAGATGATGGCTCCGCTCTGCTGGGAGATGGGCCGGCGGTTGCCCACGTAGCAGCGCACCAGGCCGGGGATGGAGTCGAAGCTCTCCGTCTCAAACTGGTACTGCACGCGGCTGTAGGCCTCACTGAGCCGCAGGACCGTCCGGTGGATCTTGAAGTGCTGAGCGAGGTTCTTCCACTGACAGGTCAGGACAAAGTTTCCGGGGCTGGACAGAGAGTCACGAACCAGGAAGTCGCCATCTCGCTGCACGAGGGTTTCTGACACCTTCGGGACAAAATGGTGAGGGGTAGAAAAGGCAAGCGTACATTCCTTTTAAGAGCCGCACCGTTCTCCACTTCTGGAGAACTTCCGAACTTCGGCTTCTGGGCCGACAGCGGACAACGCTATTGTGTCTCTTCTTCCTCGGTTGGCTCTTTATTTTTCCACATGTCAAATTCTTAGAAGACCCATTCATTCACTTAAGAACTATGTGCTGCCCACCTACTGTGTGCCAAGTACTACTGTAGGCACAGGGCTTACAGCCGTGAGTGAAGCAGACTAGAGTCTCCGCTGTCACGGAGCTCCTGTATTTGGTGGAGAGCTGCTACTTTGGTGAAGATAAATAAGCAGCAGGTATGGTATGTCAGATGTTGTAAAGTTAAGGAAAAAGTCAATCGGGAAGGGAGATAAGAAAGTGCCTGGGAAGGGATGTGGGCCGTTCTTTGCAACGGGGTGGTCAGGAGGGTGTCAGGAGAAGATGACATTCGGGCAGACCCGAAGCAAGTAAAATGACAGAGAATAAAACAAAGAAGAAAATTCATGTCTAGGGAGTCTGATCCTTCCCCACCCCCAACAAGTGGAGGAGGGAGTTCTGTTGGTGTCTAGGAGCCTGGTAGATGGGGAAGAGAGGTCCACACACTGGTGGAGGCCGGGCGCTGTGGAATCAGAGACCTGAGCGTGGTTCTGGGCACAGCACTCGCTAGAGAGCCTGTAACAAAGTCAGGTCACTGTCTCACCTCACGAAGTCATAGGGAGGATTATATATTTGCATACATAATATATGCAAAGCACCAGCACAGTGCCTGGAACACACTGTACTCAGTGTGCTCAAATATTATTAACTACAAGGATGCTGAAGTTCACAGCCAAAGGAGAGTCTCTACTGTGTTACAGATGGCCGTTCCTGTGGCCAGGCTTCCTGGGTGTGCACTCTGGCTCCGCTGAGTGACCCTGGACAAGTTACATAATCTCTTTGTGGCTCAGTGACATCACCTGTGGAACAGGGACAGTATCACCTAGCCAGCAGCTATGAAGATTTAAAGTTAGCTGTAACTACCTTATCGTTACAGTGTTCAGTTATACAACCTGAAATAATGTATGACCGAAAATTTACACTCCCTGTCAGTGGTAAACAAATTTTACGATCACAATAAAGAGAAGGATGGTGGTGACAGTCATCAGTTTTATAAACTGTGACATTTTTTTTTCCAGGACATCCCAACATTGGATCAGTTAGAATAGCAGGCTACCATGGTTACTTTAAAATTCCAGCTTGGCCTTAAAAATTTGTTTTCACACAGAAATTCCACCTCTTGGAATGGAGCCTCAGGAAATAATTACAGTGATAAACATAATCGTTATCTTAAAGGGTGTTGGTGAGGGTGCCCACTAAGTAGTGGGGCATCGTACAATGGACATACCTACAATGTAGAATGATGCGGAAGACTATTTTATAGCAGAAGATATTACACAGGACACATCATTAAATGAAGACAATGGGCTGCACAAGTATATGCAGTGTGATCTCATACTTGAAAAGCCTCAGAGGAGGATTTATATCAAAATGTTCACAGCAGTTATCTCCAGGACAGAGCATTATGGGTGAGAGTTTAATTTTCTTCGTTTTACTCCCTGCATTTTTTACAATCCATTTTAAACAAAAACCAAAAAGCTAGAACAAGGATTATTTCTTTGATAGTGCTGAGGAATCTGCCACATTAAAAACACATTGTCACCATGTGATGACCTCCATGCACCCCCCCCCCGCCCCCTGCCACCCCTTTCCTGTCATGTTGTCCTGGGTGAATGACTGGCCAGATCAGGTTCCAATGAAAACCCAAGAGAAATTCTGCACCTTAATTCTGCACTTGTATTTTTTCAATTTCGATACTGTTTAACAAAAAACCACCTTATTCACAGCTATCACCCAAACGATGGTCACAGAGTACATTCGATGCCATGAGGCTGTGGTTACTCCTCCACTTGCCGCCTCCAGGGCAGGGCTCCAGGTAGGGGAAGGACGGAGGGTAAAGAGTTGCTGGCCCCACTAGGGCACTGGTGGCCTCGCTGCCACTGGCCCTGATGATACCCTCTCTTCCCCTGAAATTAAACCACTGCCTTAAAAGAGAAGCAGGTTCCAAAGGGCCTGAGGCAGCCGGCAGCCGGCCAAGAGTTCAATGATCTGAACCACAGGCCGGCCCCGCACCTCGTGGGGCTACCACCCTGCAGCCCCTGCCTGCTGCCCACTCTGGCTCTGAGGACCACAGAATGCCTGCCTTTCCTTCACTCATGTCCTGGGCACGTGGAGATGTACTGTGGGTCCCCGACTTTAGTTCTTCCCAGGGTCCCCTGAGAGACAGGCCCAAGTTCAGTTACTGCAGGCCAGTGTATTGTATTTGTTTCTGGCTAAACTGGGGCCGCCTCTGGCACGGCGTTGGAGGGTGAGCCTGCAGGGCTCTCAGCGTGGTGGTGTTTGAGAGCTGCTGGGCGCGCTGGCAGGAAGAGGGAGCGGGTACCTGGCGGGGGATGCGTCCGTGGTACCAGGCGTGGCTGCGCAGGTCTTCACCGCTCAGCAGCAGCTCCTCTTCCAGCTCCTTCTTCAGCCTCTCAGGCGTCCTGTCCATGACGTGCCTCTCCTTGGAGAACTGCAACACAGGGTCAGCGGTGACCTCCCGCCCTGCCCGGGCCGGCCAGGCCAGCCGGCTGGAGAGGCCCGCCCGCCTCGCCTTTGGCTGCCTGGCTCATCAACCAGGATATGCCAAAAGCCCTGTTCAGGTAGAGGAGCTGGGATAATGATTACAATTAGCTGTAACCTTTCATTTCTCCAGCTGCGAGCATGTAGTAAAATCTTCACCTACACACGGGGACTATGATAGGAGAGCCGGGCAAGATGTTCCTTTTATCAGTCGGCTCCGGTAGCAAAGACCAGGGGAGCAGGGCATTGGGCGCCAGAGAAAGACGTGCGGGGAAGGAGGTACAACTATGCCCGGGGAGCTTCCTCATCGTCCTCGGGAACCGTGCTACCAGGGAGCTAGGAAAGAGAGCGGTCCCCGCCTGGCCCACAGCTCCAAGCCTGCCGGACACTGCTGCCCACAGCTGCCCAAAGCACCCCAGGCTGAGGGCAGTGGCCCTGAGTTCTTTGCTACTGGCAAACTTCAGTTCAGGAACTGACTTAGGCTTTAGAAACTTTTAGAGCAAGCGGACGGAAGAATTTTATGTCTCTTAAATCTGGTAACAGAAGTCTGACTTTGTGTTTTGTAGGCCTTTTTCATTTCATTTGTCTAATCTTTCCTTCTAATGACAGACTGGAAATTGAAACCTAACAAAAACTGGTCCTTCACCTCTGATAGTTTGAGAATCACTGATACAGGTCATTGCACAGTGGCCAGGGCAGGAGGTCTGGGTGGGCGACACTGCCTCCGGGTCTAATTTAGAATCCACGCCCACTTACAACATGTGAACTGAACTTGGACACCTGCCCGGTTCCCAGCAAAACCGGGCTCAGGGATCACTGGCTGAAGGTCATGGGAGCAGGAAAACCATGTCCTTATGTTCTCCCAGGTTCCCCAACTTGGCCCCAAGCGCCTATAGGAATCACCCAATTATCTTTCATCACACTGGTCAGCATCTTAGCAAAGGAAGAGGCCCAAATCCTTCTCCACCTGAGAAAAAGGAAACAGACTTGGGATTTTACAGCTGGATTCTTATCCTCAAGTCTCTGTGGGCACGTTGGGCTAGGAGGGCGCTGGCTGCAGGATTCAGGGAGGCTCTCAAAGTTGGGCTCCGGTTTACTGTTTACTTCTCCCACTCTCCTTCTCACGGCGCAGACACCTGCATCAAAGAGATGCCAACGCGCACTGCCCGAGATGCCCGCAGGCATTGGCGATGATGTTTGACATCGATTGTTAATTATGTAAGGGTACATCTGAAGACAGCTCATTGGAAAGACTTGAGTACAGAATGCAGATTGTCAACCAGGCCACATTTACTGGTAGTTTATCGTCTGTCTTGCTTCCCAGTAGATTTCAAGTTTCATGAGAGCAGAAACCCATCTGCCTTCTTCCCTACTGCCCTCCAGCAATGCCTGAACATATGAGGCACTCTGCATTTACTGAATGAACAAATACCCCAAGATGAGGCCTGTCTAGGCCTTTTCTTAGTTGTGGAGCTTTCCTTCTTCAAATTATTTGAAACTCCATATTAGCTGAGCATGTGGCCATACAATGAAAGGAGGTCACTCCTCAAGTTCCCTCTCTTAATGTAGGCATGTGGCCACATGACCACATTCTGACCAAGGAAATGTACACTGCCGCTTAGTGGGACTTCTGAGCTGGGGATGCCGTGCTGTCTTGGACCTGAGGAGGGAGCCACGTCCTCCAAATGGGAGAGAAGCCCCAGTGGGCCCAGATCCCTTGCAACTGTGGGGTCAACACAACAGCCTCAGACTGCCCACCCCCCATGTCTTCCGTGTGAGCTTCTGTCTCGTTTAAGCCTGTTACTTTGGTTGTTCCTGTCATTGGTAGCCAAACTAAAATCCTGACCGATACTGTGACCCTTGCCTCTATTTGGCCTGAGCTCTGAAAATGTGGTCACCAGTACCCTCTGTGTCACCCTTGGCTGAAATTGCATTCACCCACATCCAGTAAGCTGTTCTCATATTTCTCTTTACATTCTCCTTCCTCCCTGATCTCCAATACCCAGGCCGCTTCCCACCATTACCCCCTCTCTCCTCAGCATCGTTCATAAACAGCAAGATTTCTTGGCATTTTATAAACAACAATCTTCACTCCAGATTTTGAGATAATCCTGCTTTACACTTCTTACCAAAAATATAAACTCTGCTATCTTGTAACTTCTACCCTAATTCCTTAGAGGAAAACCACAATTGTTCTTCCCCCCACTGTGGACTGTGGAGATGGGGCAGGACAGGGAAGTACCAAGGGAGGAGTAAAAAGGAGGCCAGGAAGACTGACCCTCTGAAGATGGAAAACCAGACTTCAAAAACTATGCCCTTAAGCTCTTGCATAATTTGTGAAAAGTTAGGAGGTTACACAATTGACTGGATTCACGTTTGGGGTGGGAAGAGGGTGGAAGCTAAGGAGGGGGTAGGGAAGGGAGGGAGGGACACAGATCCAGAGCTAGCTAACAATCTCAAGTGGTCTTCATCTCAAGCCAGTGACAGCTGTTTCTACTACCCTAGAAAGAGCCAGGTTGGCTTCCAGGAGCTTCTGCCTCAGCAGACGACGTGGGCACAATGTCTCAAACAGCTGGCTGAACAAGGCAATTCAAGAGTCACCCCCATATGGCTACCTTCATGATTATTTTGGGGGGGGTGAATGCCTTCTAGAAATTTCACATACTCTTTTAAACACACATATTACTGCAAATTTTGTTATTTTTCCAAAGTGCCTATATTTTATGAGACTTGACCTTCCCAACTAGGATTGTGTCACTATATATAAGTACTTTGATGGGCTGTTGACCTCATGGTTGGTGAGAGGTGACCATATAGGAAAATCTGGCAAAATGTATCCATTTGTACAATTGCGAGCACTCAAATTAGTATCTGTGTTCCTTGGGGACCAAGGATGACATTCCTCAGGGTGCGTGGGTGGCTCAGTTGGTTGAGCATCTGACTCTTGGTTTCAGCTCAGGTCATGATCTCATGGTTTGTGAGATTGAGCCCCCGCATTGGGCTGTGCGCTCACAGCTCAGGGCCTGCTTGGGATTCTCTCTCCCTCTCTCTCTCTGCTCCTCCCCAGCTCGTGAGCACTCTCTTTCTCAAAAATAAATAAGCTTAAAAAAAAAAAAAAGAAAGAAAGAATGACATTCCTGCTTCACAGGAAAGGTCACATGGGACTGGGACATTTGGCAGAATTCTGTCGGTTTGCCCCAAATAACCAGAACGTGTACCAACAGTGTGCCCTTCCCCTCAACTGCTGCCATCTGGAGGGAAGGTGAATTTCCATACTGACATGCAGCCATTTCAGTCATGGCCTAGGTTAGTGTCTGGGTCTTTGGGGCCACAAAATAAATTCTAGCAATTTAAGGTAACACAGGAGTACCTCTGCCCTTGGCAATGATTTGACCCCATCGGTGTGGCCACCAGTGTCCTTTGAAGTTCTGGCTGATTCCACTAGTGCCCTAAGGATCCTCCTGGCTGGCCTTAGATTGCATTCTGAGGAAAGGCCAGAAGAGATAAGTTCCTGCTCACGCACAGTCACATGCATTGCTATCTCATGCACGGCCCAGCATCATGAGAGGGGCCGAAGAATAAGCACAGGTCCCAGCAATCCAGTGGTTTCCAATCTTGGGAAAGGACAGACAAACACATCGTACTGATCTGTCCCAGTTCCTATAGCCTTTTCTCCCAGCTCATATTTTCCAGCTCTTTCACACTGGTTTCAGCAGACATCTTCCGCAGTCAGTGTGCCTCGCAGACTGGCTGGACCCAAGTCATTCTCACGTTTTCTGTCAGCATGGGACAGTGGGCATCTGTGACAGAGAGCATCATGACACGCCAGAGCAAGCACAATATGGCCGGGCTCTCTCGGTTTCCATTGAATGGAAATGCAGCACTCACCGGCCCTTTGGATTTTATGTTCTTCAACTCCCAGCAGAAAACTCTTCAATAGTCAGTGTCTCACACAGGCACTCTATATGGTACTAACAACCACGTTATAGTAACACGACTTTTTCTCCATGCTCAGATTCTCTAGCTATTCGCCCCTGAATCTGAACATCATTCCTAGAAGGCAAGTCTAATTCTTTGTTTTCAGAGCTTGGGTCTTGAGGAGAGGAGGTGGCAGAGGGCAGGGTGGAGTCGAGTTTCTCTGTGCCAGCGGTGGCGGGGGGGGGCTCTGGATCACGCCATCCTGAGCTCTACTCCACATAGGAGCTGGGGTGCACCCTCCAGAGAAAGAGACGCTTCTGGATGCCCATGAGCTTTGCCAGGTTCGTTTGAGCCACCGCATCCACCCACAGCTACCGTGAGAGAAAGACGCAGGCAGGCCCCGTGTCCCCTACTCTGAGGCTTGCCTGAACTGCATCCACCAGAAATTTGAGGGTTCTTTTGGGGGGACTGAGGGTATAAGAAAAGGTACTATGTACACAAATTAAGTAGTAAGAAAACCGTGAGCAGGAAAGAAAGGGAGAGAGGCTTAGCAACTACTAGATCACGGTTTTCCACTCACACGGCTCCACTTCTAAAATTTCATGTTTTCCCAGCCATTAGTCCTAGGGTCTGGGATGAGGCAGGTAAACTGTTAAACAAGGGAAATGCAGGGGGTGGAGGAGGCTCATGCTTGTCCAACCAAATTCAAGTTCAGTTGGAAAATTCCTAAGTTACCATAAATGTTGCTTTTCAGGAGGATCTGAGTCTAGCTACATCTTTCTTACTGCCAGCATTTTAATAACCCTGATGTCAACAGATGTTACAGCACGGTGTTTAAGCACAGCCAGCCCTCGCCCTCCATCTACAGGCCAGTGGCCGCTGACTGGCTGTGTGGCTTTGCTTAAATGACTTTCCGGCTCTGCAGAAGCCTCAGGCTCCCGGTCTGTAAAGATGGGGTTAACAGTATGTGACGGGCTGTCACTAAGAATGAAATGGATCCCTATGTGTAAAGCACTTAGAACCGGGACACAGCACTGTTTCCTGTTAGTATCAGAATGCTACTCATTCGGTTATACAAAAGGAATAGTTCACATCAGAGGTGTTTTCAGTCTGGTGCATGGATGCGTAGGGGTTGGGGGTTTGGGAGGGAAGCAGTTAAGGAAAACAACCGGGTGTCTGCCTGAGTGTCCATGGGCTGCCTCGCACAGCCCGCCTGCCCCAACACCTCTGGTCCGGTTACACCACAAGAACCAGTCCCAGCTTGCTGCGGCCGGCTCCAAAAATCATCCCTATCACTCTGAATCTGGAATGAACATCTCTGCAGCCCCACACAGTCCAGGCAAGTCTGTTCTTGACAGGCTGGAATAGCCAGAGCCCGAGACATGGTTGGAAAACACATTCTGGACGTGCTGGGAACCTTGATTAAGGCGGAAACCCACATTTCAACAGCCCTCCTAGAGAGAAAAAGCTGTTCCAGCCCAGGAGGAATGGAGCTCAGGGTTTCTTCTCCCAAGGGCTGCCTGACATTAGAGCCTGCCTTTGAAATCAGGCACAACAATGGGACCCTGCCTCCTCAGAGAAGGTCTGTGTTCCTAAGTCTGGGGAGGAGGGAGGGTGTGCACACAGTTAAGTTGTGGGAAAACCCCGAGAAGGCACGACACACATTTGTATGTAGGAGACAGTGGAGAGGATTAGAAAAAGATGTCATCTGCATTATAATTAATATTTATTTTACTCTGTCCCTTTCTCTAAGAAAAGCTTCCTGGTTCCCATAGAATTTTAAATTGTGCAAATCACCAGGAAAGATCCTGTCCCCGGTCCCAGAGGCTGAAAGGTAGAAAGGGAAAGACTGGAAAAGCACCATTTCACGGCCATCTGCAATCGTGACCCAGCAAGCTGCCAAACCAATTGCCAGTGGGGGATGACACCCTGGTCCCCACCCATAGGAGGGCACAGTCTCTTGGACAACCACACACAGAGAAACAGTTTAAACTCATCCCTGAGCTCTGGAGAAGCACCGCCTGGATCTTATCCCTGCCCTCCTGCTCTGGAGCCTGGCCAAGTTACTCCACCTCAGTGTCCTTGGGTTTTCCCCTGTCAAAATGAGAAAAGTCACTGAGGCCCCAATGCAGTGGGAGGGTCGGGGCGATAGGGTGAGAGTATGAGGGATCAGGATTGGACCTTGAGGATAAAACCTGAGAACAGGAAGGATATTTGGGGCATTTGAGCTAAGAGCAGCTGGGTTCAGTCACATGGAGGTTCTCGTTGGGGAGGTGGAGGTCTTAAGCAGGCAGAGGTTTTACACGTGCGCGCGCGCACACACACACACACACACTTCATCTTTTCTCCAAGCATGTGGTTCAGACCCCACCTTCCCGGCCATCATGGCTGATTGGCTGACCCAACTAGAGTTCGTCCCAGGATTTTTCTAAGTGGAACTGAAGGAAGAAGACACTCTGGTGAAAACGTCATGAGACTAGGAGCACAGTGGTGCTACACCTCATGTTGACCCACCATGTGGAGCAGATTGGGTGGAGAATAAAATCAGTGTGCAAAGAGAAGAGGAGGAACAAGAGATGGAAGGTGTCCCAGGGATGTACACATCCCTAAGCCCCACTGACTCCATCAACCAGCAAAATCCCCTTGTGACCTAAGCTAGTTTGCCCTGGACTCTTGTCACTTGCGCCAAAGGAGTCCTGATCCAGGAAGGCAGGGATTGGATACAGGGGAGTCAGACATGGGAGGCTGAGGGATTAAACCTTCACATTCTAGATGGAGAGAGTCACTGAAAATCTGCCTAGGAAGGCAACAGTTACAAAAAAAGTTGCTTTTAGACAGATCAATCCGGCTGCAGTAGGCAGAATGGCCAGGCTGGGGTGGGGGGCACAAGGCCAGTTCTGAGACTTGTGAAATGTGTGGAGGATGGCCAAATCTCTGTCGTGAGCCCGCAGGGTGGGTGCCAAGGCAGGGATACTGACCAGAATCCACTCCAGAACTTGGATGTCAGTATGAATAAATAGAACTCATCTCTGCAAAGCCTGCTCTTCTCTCCCTTTCCTGGTCACTGGTAACGCCTCTGCCCTCATTACCCAAACTAGAACCCTCGGCACTGGCTTCCATCAGTCAAGAAATTCCTGATTCTACCCCTTACTGACATCCACTCTAATCCCCACTGAGGCTGCTCTGTTCTGTTCTCCCTGAACTTCTGCAATGGCCTCGTAACAATCTCCCTACCCTCACCTCTGGTCACATGCTCTGCACTTATATGCCGCAGACTTATCCTACACTCCTGGCTTGGAGACGTCAGTCAAGGGGTGCCCCAGCGAGGGCTCACACGAGATCCAGAGTCTTTCCTAGCACCCCCACAAAAAACCTGATGGGCTCCTATGCCTGGTTTTTACTCTCCCAGGGCTCAGACCTGGTTCACAGAGGACACAGACCCTATCCTGCCCTTCCCTCCCAGACCCCTCCGCTTTGAATGCATTTCTTTTAACCCCAGTGAAGTGAACCACCACCTTTGCCATATATGGAGACCGCATGCCAGGATCCAGGTCTGAATTTGCTAGAAGGCCCAAATCACGAGGGCTACGGATGCCTATGTGAGGACCTCTTGTGGATCCCTGCAGAATAACTGACAGAGGCTTGACTGTGGGGGGGATGGGCCAGGGCACTGACGTTTTGCAGTGGGGGTCCGTGAGTCAGCAGTGACTTACCTGCAGAGGCTCCTACTATGCAGCCGGGCTGGAGCCCAGGCTGGGGAATGGGAGAGAAGGGAGGGGACCTGGATGAGGCAGGCAGGGGCCTTGAAGGCCACACTAAGCCAATCTATTTTTATCTAAGTGGGGCAGGAAATCCGCTAATGAACGCTGGGCCGGGAGGCAGTATGGTCTGCGGGACACAAGCTGTTTGAGGACGGAGGCCATGCCATATTTGCCCATGGCTCCCAGAGCCTAGCCTCGGCCTGGCACACAGCAGTGTCCCCTAAACACTTACTGACCAGAGCCAAGCTTGCCTTCTTACCCTCTGTGTGGCAGCTTCCTGTCACTGGATGAGGGAGAGAAAGAGCATTTGGAGGTTGGTCAAGAACAGAGAGTCTTGGCCACCTTTCTAGACTTCGCTTAACTTGTTTCTGTATGCACCAAGCGGGTAGGAGTTCTCACTTCACAGGATGAACTGATCTAAGGCACATAGAGTAGCCGGCATCAGCACGATACCTGGCACACAGGGGCGTTTGCTAGAAACAATGTAGAATTTGAACCCCCTTTCAAGGAGGGCTCTTGGCCACCAAAATGGAAAGTTACTTCACTAAAGAGTTTTTTTTTTTTTAAAGAATTATATAATCCATCAGAAGGTTTTAGAGGTATCTGGCCTTTGAGAATTTAATTCTAATGGAACAAAAAAGCTAGCAGTTGGATCAACCAATTTCTACTCAGGCATAGGTTTATTCTGTTTATTTCAGTTCCAAGTCCATAGTTTTGAGGTTCTGAATAGTGCTAATGGCTCCATCTGTGCACGTGACCCTGACCACATGTGAGACGGCACTTTCCCTGGTGGCAAGCACTTTGCAGGCCTGCATACATCCCAATATTAGCAACTCCTCCCGGTTTGCTCCAGCTGGCTCAGCTGTCCACAGTACACAGGGGACAGAGTGGCAGTGTGAGGGTGCAAGAAAGTGTTATGTTGTGCACAAGGCTGAGAGGTCCTAGTACAGAGATTGTATGTCCTTCAGGGCCTTGGATATTTAGTCATGGATGTTTTTTATTGAATTTTAAAAATTGGGCTGATTTGCTAGTCATTCATTATATGATCAAGGCTGGCAATTAACTTGCTTGAAATAAAAAAAGAAGGAAGGGGGCATCTGGGTGGCTCAGTTGGTTAAGCATATGACTCTGGATTTCGGCTCAGGTCATGATCTCATGATTTGTGAGATCAAGCCCCGAGTCGGGCTCTGTGCTGAGTGTGGAGGCTGCTTGGGAGTCTCTCTTCTTCTCACTCTGCCCCTCCCCTGCTCATGTGTGTGTGTGTGCTCTCTCTCTCTCAAAATAAATAAATGCAAAAAAAAAAAAAAGGAGGAAGGAAATCTGTGCATGAAAAGAGGGGGAAAGAGAGAGAGAGAGAATGAAGAGGGAGGGAGGGAGGGAGGGGAGCTTCTGGGCTATTCTATCCCAGTCAGGAGTGTCAGGCCACAGCACCCAGAATTCTACCGGTTCTCAAACAAAAGCTTCCTTTCTTCTGCCCTGGATGGTTTATTCAGTTGAGGGAGAGGTCAACCTCAGTCCAGGCCTCTCATCAAGTGGCACCAAACCACCGCTCAGGTCACATTTTTCTAGAAACCTCATCCAGAAATGATGATCACAAGCAAAATTGTAAGTGTGACTGGCGTCATGGAGCATCACACCAAATTGGTCTATTTTCTGAGCAAAGCCCATGTCCTCCTGAAAGCTGGTGGGAAACCCTCGGGAACGTGCCTTGAACTGCCGCCAGGTGGCCCAGGCTGGTACCATGCAGGAGTCCAAAACTACAGACCCTCATCTGGAACCCAGCCGGTGCTGCCTTGGAGCCTGCGTCAGTGCAATCCCGAACTGAACATGAACATACGAGGAGATGGGCTCCTACTCGGAAAAAAGCACACGCTGGGTAACCATTACTTAAGCCTTCTAAAGCCTTGCTATGGCTGGTACGGGACCATCTGGCAAGTAAATCTGCCTAACAGTGAGATTCTTTGGAGATGTCAGAAACTCAGCCCCTTCAAGTCCCTGCCCTGTGTTGAACTGCAAGCAGTGGACTAGTTTATAACCAAATTCCAAAGTATATCAAGGGCTTTCAGAGATCCAGTTGGTATTGTTACCACTGAACACCTGCATAAATTGATCATGAACCCAAAGGATGAATAAATCCCAATTACTCCTGCCACTCTTAACCCCGCCCACCGGTCAAAAAATAAAAATCTAGTTCTCCTCAAGCTTTAAGCCCAGCACCATTTAGCAGGCCCCCCGGATGTTTTCCTCTGAGGTACAAGGGCAGGAGAGAAGGTAGCGTTTGAAGGTGGCAACCTTCAAGCCTTCATGTGAAACAATTTGTATACTGGCTTCTCTGTCACTTTTTATTGACACTCACTGGCTTTATCGCTTGCCTAAAAATATTTTATTATTACCCCAAAGGTAAATGAAGAAAGGCTTCAATTTATGGATGCAACTTTTCCCACTGGGCGCTAGGCTAGGCAAATACAACTTCCATGCTAATAACTGTGATTAAAGCCAAAAGCCTTAGTCATTAAATAAACCATTAACTCTGTAAATAAAAGTCCCAAGAGGGGAAAAAAAAAACATGTCAAATTCAAATTTTAAATATCCTATTTGGTAGATAAAAGCAAATGGGGGCATGGGCAATTAGGCATTTCGGCCTGGTCCAGCCCAGCGGGTGGGCACACAGGCCTGGCCATGGGCTCCAGGACACAAATAGCACGTGGAATTACATCTAAGTAGGTGTCCTTCATGCATGGCAGAGAAAATTTCCATACTGATTACAGTGGATGCCTGGTAGACAGCAATAAAGTATCCTGAGGAAAGGTGGTTATTTGAATTCACACCAAGATGCTCTCTGGCTAGAAGGTAGAGACCCCGAGCACGTTCCCCACCTTTTAAGTGTTGGGCTGTTGACAATGGAGACTGGTCTCACTTGGGTCCTGTATCTCTGAGCCTACTCCTTTCAATCCTCACATTAAAGCTCAGTGCAACAGGCTCTGTAGGCAATTCTACTCATACATACTACACCCTCTTGGCCCAAGTTCTGCAGAAACAATCAGGAGGTCAATTTTAAATCAAGAGTTTGTTAGTCACTGGAACACTGTGCCACTGATTAAACACAAAGGCTTACCGAGTGCCCACTGTGCCACTCGGCGTCCTGGACTAGGTCTGACAGGAGACGCAGATGTGAGAAACGACAACGCCATGGCGTGACGGGTTAAAGCCGCTTCAAGGGAATAAGACATCTGAAGAGAACGTACAGCAAATAGCCACAAGCAGTTTTGCTGAAGGTCTCAGAGTTCTCTAACCTATCTGAAGTCAGTGAGGGCTCCTGGCCCCTTCTGAGAACGGAATCAGTAGCAAAGATACCTCATAAAATCTCAGTAAGTTTTAGCATTCTGAAACACTTCAATTAATTTGATGTTAATGTTTAAGTACCTTGATGACATTTCTCCTTTCCAAATCCTAGAAAGAATCTCATCTTCAGAAAAGATTCTGCAGATGGGCTTTCATGTCATTTTGCCATTTTATAATTAAACCTGCATAATTTATCACACTCAACACCAGATTCTTACTCCAGTGCCATTAAAAACAGATTTGCAATTTGCTATTAAATTAAGATGCCTCATTTTCCTACTACCTGTGATTTTTCTTTTCACAGACAAATGATGATATGAGGGCCATCAGACCCTAGCACAGACAGGAAACTGCCATCAAAAACCCCCAGGAGCCCAAAGCCAAGAGATTTCATTTTATTCATTATCAAACTTTATCAAATATTACGAAAAGAGGCTCAAAAATCATAAATAGGAAATTTGAAGAGAACATCTGTGGAATGCCTTGTTTATCAACATTCTGAGGAATTTCCAATAAAATTCTGCTTTCCATGTGTGTGAATGAAAAAGCCTAGTTTAACTTTACATTATGCACACTGGAGTCTTAACACAGCGCACGCCCTCGGCGCAGCAGTAACTTGATCCCCCAGGCTTAACTAATTGCATTAGGATTATTCTGACGGGTGCCCAGAGCTCTCCTACATGTTCGATTCCTGTTACCTTTTATCAGCCGTCATTCTCTAGGCAAGGCCTCTATACCTTCCCATCTTGCAGGATCATGAAGTTACTGCTTTTGATGTTCAGTTTTATTTTGATGGAACACCAAGGGACTGAAAATTATTTTTCACAGGAGACTGATCAGTCTAAAACCTGCAGGAGGAATTGGAAGTTGGACCGAATGCAGCACACCCAACACCAAGCAACGCAGCTGCTCTCCTTCACAACAGTTACCTACGTATGAGAGAAGTTGCTCAACACGCTCATTGTGCTGTAAGACCTCCTTCCCCAGCAACCTGCCCTGGTGGCTTTGCCCATCATGTTCCTACCCTCTTGACAAAGCATTATTTACCCATAGACTAACTCAGTGCTCAGCTCCAAGGGGGTCTCATCTTTCCCTGGTAAAAGATAAACTGAAACACAAATGAGATTTTCAACAAGCCATTTGTTAGCCTCTTGCCCTGCTGAAAGCTGTGGGGGTACCTTCCCCTCTAGATCTAATTTAGCTTCTGACTTCCTAGAGCAGCCTGCAGAGGAGCAGCATCCAAATCATCCCCCCGAGGCAGCCCTGTTTTCTGATTCCTCCCAGCGAGAAATCAGATCACCACACGTAGGATGAAGGCTGAAGGTCCTTGCTTGCACTTAACCATTTAGTGGGTCAGTGAGATAAAAGGCTTCAAATAAAAGCTGAGTACCAGTCTACCTATGACAACCCCTCTGTAAACTGCCTTGCTCCTTTTAACCACGTCCTCAACTTCCTCTCTCACTAGGTTGGCACACAGGCTAAATGAGACAATGCAAGTGAAATATTAATCACTGGGTCTGGCAGTGAGATTTCATTTAGAGAGAAGAGTGCTTCGTTAACATTTATGGGGAAAGGATAAACAGAGACTAGCCCTGGCTAATAAGGCAGACCCCGAGATGAGGGTTTGAAGACCAGCTGACCAAAGTTCAGAATGTAAGGAGCTCCAAACCAGAAATCTCTCCCAATGGTAATTCAACCTTGTTAATTCATCTTAATCCAAATTATCTGATGGAAAAGAGCTGTTCACCAAAATAGACTCCCTATTTGCTCTTTAATAAGAATATCAGAAAATCAGGGCGCCTGGGTTGGTTAAGCATCCCACTCTTGATTTTGGCTCAGGTCATGATCTCACGGTTCTTGGGTTTGAGCCCCACAATCAGGCTCCATGCTGACAGTGTGGAGGTTGCTTAGGATCCTCTCTCTCCCTCTCAATCTGCTCCTCCCCCACTCACAAGCATGCTCTCTCTCAAAAAATAAATAAACTTTAAGAATATCAGAAAACCAAACCAACTTAATTCAAATATAGTTGACCCTCAAACAGCACAAGTTAGAACTGTGTAGGTCCAGTTATATGCAGATTTTTGGGGGTACATACCATATGGACTGTAAATGTATTTTCTCTCTTATGATTTTCCATAACATTTTTTCTCTAGCTTACTTTATTCTAAGGATACACTGTATAATACATGTAAGGTACAAAATATGTGTTAATTGAGTATTTACATTAGACTCCCAGTCAACAGTAGACTGTTGGTAGTTAATTTATACATGGACTTTACATGGGGGTTTGTTCAGGGTCAACTGCACCATCCTTTTATTTTGTTGTTTTTATTTTAGAGAGAGAGAGAGATAGCACATGAGTGAGGGAGAGGCGAAGAGAGAGAACCTTAAGCAGGCTCCACACTCAGTGCAGAGCCTGACTCGGGGCTTGATACCACGACCCTGGGATCATGACCTGAGCCATAGTCAAGAGTTGGACACTCAACTGACTGAGCTATCCATGAGCCCTTCTACCATCCTTTTCTTAATTCATCTTGAATGAATGAGGCAATGAATGAGTAAACAAAACACATCATGGTTGAAAGACACTAGGAGATGTATTTGGAAAGAAAAACAAAAAATGCCAAACGTACACAGAGGAGAATCCAAAGATTCAGAAACCCTTCCGTTGTGGGGTGTAGAATAGAGGACTTTCCAAATTCTCTCTCTCCAAAAACACCATGACTAACAATTGTCTCAGACATCTGCTTTGGATAAAGCAATCATATGTCAGGGCTAAGTACACAGTAGGTTCTCAGTTAAACCAAATGATTCATCACAAGACGGGTTTTGGCCAAGCATCGACTCTCCCACTTCCAACATAGAACTCACATGTCACTTCATTATTTTTTAAATGTTTGTTTATTTTTGAGAGCAAGAGAGACAGAGCATGAACAGGGGAGGGGCAGAGAGAGAGAGGGAGACACAGAATCTGAAGCAGGCTCCAGGCTCTGAGTTGTCAGCACAGAGCCTGACATGGGGCTCAAACTCACGAACCATAAGATGATGGCCTGAGCCGAAGTCAGACGCTTAACCGACTGAGCCACCCAGGTACCCCAACACGCGTCACTTTAAAAGGTATATTTTTCCCAGAGGAGCTCAAAGCACTTGACACCCATATACCTCATTTAACAAGCTTTTGAAAACCATAATCACCATGCTAGATGTCATGGCAGAAACAGGAAAACAGCAGCAGCTGAACTTGAGAGGAACAAGACACCTAAAACAATGCAACTCAGATCTCATGAATCTATATGATGCTCCAGGAGTTAAATAGGTAATAAGAAGATTTAGATCTCACAAAAGAAAACATCACCAGGGCCCTGAACATTCATGATTTGCTCGGACTTAACAGAATAAAAGCTAGAATCCAAGTCTCCCAAAGTATATCAAGCACTGGAAATGTTTAGTCCATACAGAACAGACCTAAAAGAAACGTGAGGGCTGCGTGGAAATATCTGAAGGCTTGGGCTACTGCTGTCCCAAGATGATGGTCAAATAGTCTTGGTTCAACTCCCTAGGGAAGCTAATCCAGCATCACTCCCCTTCCTCGCTCCCCAACATTTAACTTCTAGGTGTTCACTCATACCAACCAATTTGGTCTCAAAGTAGACATGCCCACAATAATACAAGGAAAAAATGCATCTGAAGGGCTGTCATGCCCCTTTAACTGCAGAATAAGGTAGACCCTGCAGGTACATAAATTTTGACTCAAAGCAAAGAGAGACCTTCTAGCAGTTAGAGTTGTTCACATGTGGAATGTAGTGTCTTAAGGGCCCAGTACATGCCCCATGTCTAGAAATGTCAAACATAGAGGCACCTGGGTGGCTCAGTCGGTTGAGCTTCCGACTTCAGCTCAGGTCATGATCGCCCACTCTGTGAGTTTGAGCCCTGCTTTGGGCTCTGTGCTGACAGCTCAGAGCCTGGAGCCTGCTTCAGATTCTGTGTGTCTCTCTCTTTCTGTCCCTCCCCTGCTTGCACTCTGTCTCTCTCTCTCTAAAATAAAAAATTTAGAAAAAAATGTCAAACATAAAGGTGAAGTCACGTCCTGTGAAGATTTAAGGCAGGAAGACCAGTGCTGGTAGCAGAATCAGGGAGCAAGAGGCAGATGAGCGAAATGTTGAGGAGTGAAATCTTAAGACGTCTTATCACTGTTGAGACATGGAAGATGAATGGGGGAAGAGGCACAGGAGCTCCTGGAAGATACTGAGCCACCAACTCTCAACACAGAAGCACAGAGGGGGCAGGTGTGTGAAAGAGGATGTACAGCCTAAGCTGCCCGTGGGCCGTCTGGATGGAGTGGCTCCCCCAGCCGTGGGATCCAGGTGCTGTGAGAGAAGGGCTGGACTGGGCACGTGCTGGGGGGCAGTCCTCAGAATGTGGGGTAGCCTGTCTCAACTATTACCTAAGAAATGGGATGTTGAGGTCATATCAGAAGGGCTTTTAAGAGGCAGACTAGAAAGAGAAACTGAAGATAGTGTTTTAATTCTTTGGGGCTTCCATAAGATAAATACCATATACGAGGTGGTTGAAACCGCAAGCATGTACTTCTCCCAGTTTGGGAGGCAAGTCCAAGAGCAAGGTACTGGCAGATTCGACGCTGGCCTGCTTCCGAGTTCTAGATAGCTCTCTTCTCACTGTGTCCTCACACAGCAGAGGGGCAGGAGAGCGCTCTTTTGCATGAGCACTAATCCCATTCATAAGGGTTCTACCTACCACCTCCTAATAGAACACACCTGAGGTTAGGATTTTAACATGAATTTGGAGAGGGACACAAAGAGTTAGTCCCTAGCAATAGAGCGGGAGCTCAGGAAGGGATCTTGGGAAGGATCCAGGAGAACAAGTACAGTGCGGTGTCCTAGCGGTCGAGAGAACTGACTTTCAGGAAGGAAGAGCCAGTAATGCCAAGCGCAGCAGAGTCCGGATAAAATCAGAATTGGACGGCATCTGCCGGACTTGGCGAGGCTGCCGGTGGGGTGAAGGAGGCAGAGTGGCCACTGGGAAGTGAGGAAAAAAAGAGACTGTGTTAATCAGTTTTTGGGTGTTGGAAGACAGGGACCAAGAAATGAAGACATGGAAATAAGCAGTATTGTTAGAATGGGAAAGACTGAAGCATGTGTACAAACTAAGAGGAAAGTGTTGGTGGAGAGCGACAGACCAGAGGTCCCTGAGGAGAGGCCAATGGAGGGAAGTCTATGCAGAGGAGGTGGTCATGGGCACAGGTGGCAGGGCCAGCCTTGGTCAGGGAGAGGGACACTTCATCCCCAGAGGAAGCGAGGATCTGGATCTGGATATAGCTGTGGCTCGCGGGGGCAGGAGTGGAGACGGAAAAATATTGTGCCTGATGGTCTTAACTGCTGCTGTGAAGAAACAAGATCTCACGAGTGCGTAAAAAGGGCCTAAGAGAAGGTGGAGGGAGGCAGACCCCAGGGAGCTGAGAAGGGACAAGCAGAGCTGACAGGAGGCTTCAAGGACGCAGGCATGAGCTGGGGGAGGCGTTCCTCAGGCTCATGCTACCCGCAAAGGGACCAAGACCCAGACCCGCTCCCACTCCCCATCCACACTGCTCACTGGCTCCCGCTGTCCTGCAGCTCGCCCCCCACCTCTCTCTCTTTCTGCTCTCAGCTTCGGCCTGGGGTCCCACAGGGGTGTGATGCCCACTCTCTTGCCTGCTCTCTTCTACCTGTTGCTGCTTTAGGAGCCATTCAGTGTTACCTCCTCCAGGAAGTTCCCTGACCCAGGGCTGCATTAATACCTCTGCCCGGGGTCTCACAACATGCTGGATGTCACGCCCGCCCTGCACCTCCCGTGCACTTTGGAGAGGGCTGCTTGCATTTTCATCCCCCCACCAGGCACGGGATTGCTCCTTCAGGGCAAGACAGTCTCCCCAGCACCCAGTAGGACCTCGTATACAGGCTGGGCGGGGGTGGGGGGCGGTGATGAGCAGATGAACTGGAGGTAGGAGGCTGGCTCACTGGTCTCTCCAATTCCACCTTATTAAGAAACTGGGATTCGAGCTTGTTGGTTGTCTGTGTGTAACTACTTTTGTAAGAGCACACGTGTTTCAGCGTGGACACTCGGGAGAGCTGTTCTCTATACAAACTAAAAGACTGATCATAGTTCTTTCCTAAGGCAGAAAAACAAGCCGTGACATCCTCATGGCCAGAGCCAGATTCCAACAGTAGCCCCTGGGGCTGTGGACACGCACTGGAAGTCCAGCTGAGGACAGAGATGCCGAAGTCCAAACCCATGAGGCACTCCTCCCCTCCCCTCTCTTCCCGTCCACTCCCCAGACAGCCCGAGTGTCCTCTGCTGGCCTGGAGACATCCAAAATATGCATAGGGGTCTCTGACATCCTCAGACCCAGCTCCAGAGCCCTGGGCCTCCCATTGACCCTGGCCCCCTGACACAGCAGTGCAGGAAGGTCTCTGTGGCCCCAGCACACAGACTCTCCAGCACCCTCCCCAGCGATTGGCACAGGCCTGCTTCTCTGTAGTCCTGGAGGTGCTGAACCCACTAGCAGAATTTTCCCAGGGTCTCAGTCTCATTTCTGATTCCCACCCACGTCTCTCCAACAAAAACAAGGCCTCGGCTGGGATCCAAGCTCCGGGGTCTGTAGAGAGGGGGCTCCGGGACCCAGCCGCTGTCAGCCATGTCCTCCCTTCCCCTGATGCTGAAACCAGATCCCCAAGCTCCCAGATGCCAATGGAATGCATTTAGATCTCTTTAAAAAAAAAAAAAAAAAAAAAAAGCTGTGCTAGGTTTATTTTGGAGGGCAGGAGAGATAAATGAGCAACTAGCAGCCACCCTGAGGAAGGGCTGAGTCACTTGGAAAGACATTTCCCAAGTGGCTTTTTCCACCTTGCACAGCTCATGCTGATGGTGCATCAGCCCCACTGACTAAGGCAACCCAGGCCATCGCCAATACCAGGATGGAGAACTAGTACCCAAGTTGTCACAGTAGCAAACATGCCATGGGACTGGCCACAGGGAAAGCAGGCAGGACCTTGGCTCTCCCACATCCACTCTGACATAGGAAAGCAGTTTCGAATGCAAACAAGTTCCAGGAATCCAACCTTCTAGGGACGGGCAGATGGGACACCTCAGGCTGTAAATGTACATTCGGAGAGGCTCTCAATACTTTTTGTAGGGGCATGGGAAATGACTGAAAGCACAAACAAAACCTAACAGTAGCAACAGCCCGATTCAAGCTCTTCCCTCTATAGAGTGCTTGATGGCTGCAAAGACCATCAAATCTATGCGTGGGAAAGTATATGCTTAAATTCCATTGCCTTCTAACCATGACTCCTCGTTGCTAAGACCAGTGCCACGGGACTTAGTGACTGGCTAGCCGAGACTCACTGACTCATTTATGTACCGTCTCTATGCTCCAACCTTTCTGTTTAGGCTCCTTCAGAAACATGAGTATTCTGCACTCACAAGGAACTCCTACCTCTTAGGTTCCCCTGGAGTGAAAATCACACAGACCTTCCCTCAGGAGTGACCACTGGTAAGGAGGCAAATTTCAGCTCCTTTCCCGCTGCCTCCACACAAGAAAAGACACAGGGACCAGAAGTGGCGGTTTGTTCTTCTCGCCAGTTCCAGAAATGGAATCTATTGTGCTTCTTGCCAAATTCTTTCTGTGGTTCACGAGGGACCTAAAGGTGGACCTGCCCTGCCTGCAGGAGGATTACCTATTCTCTGAAAACCACTTTTTAAAAAATTTTTAATGTTTATTTATTTTTGAGAGAGAGAGAGAGACAGAGAGAGAGACAGAGAGAGAGAGAGACAGAGACAGAGTGCGAGCTGGGAAGGGGCAGAGAGAGGGAGACACAGAATCTGAAGCAGGCTCCAGGCTCTGAGCTGTCAGCAAAGAGCCCAATGTGGGGCTCGAACCCACAAACCATGAAATCATGACCTGAGCAGAAGTCAGACGCGTAACTGACTGAGCCACCCAGGCGCCCCTGAAAACCACTTCTGCATGGCCCCCAAAGTCTCTTCAAAACTGAGGTTCACACTATTCTTCCCCAACTGCATTGTAAAATGAAGTATTAATATGCACACTATCTTCTTGTTTTAGGTTTCAATGGTCTTAATGCGGTTTTGTAGAAGGGACATTGGGCTAGAAGCCAGGGAATCTGGTTTCTATCCTTGTGGCCCATGGAATGGTTCTGGGTAGGCAGTTTCCCTGAGCCTCAGTTTCTCCTCTGTGGGAAGGGGTAAACTATTGCCCTGCCAACTCAAAGCACTCGTTCTGAGATTCCAGTAAGACAACTCCCTTGCGTTCCTTGTGAAGGAACTCAGACACTAGAAGGGCTTTTGCAAACAGAACAAAATGACACTATGACCTAATGCTCCTGTGGTAAGTCCTTCAAAGCAGGGGTCGTCCCTCAACTGTCACTTCCCACCCCACCCTCCCAGTAGAGTGCTTATGCATGGATGGGCTACAACATTCAACGTTCAGGGACTTTTGGACTTGAAAGTGCCTCAGTAATGTTATGGATCGGTAATATCTTCACTCCAAACTGTTTTCCACTGGGCATAAGCAAAATAGCCTTTCCTTTTCTCACCCAAGACCCAATGGTCTTTTGTGAAATGGCTGCCTTCTGTGAACCCCTTCAGGGATGTTAAGGTTGTGATCCTCAACATGGCTGGAACATCTCGTCTCTGGCCTCAACTCCACAGGGGCCAGCGAGGATTGCATATCCTTGATTCTCCTCTCCATTCCTGGTCCCCCGTTTCATTCCTTTCCAGGGCCTTGGTATCCAAGTCCACACGAGGCCCCTAAGTACATTCTAAATTCCATCAAGTCTCTGCAAGTAAGATTTTATTCCCTCAAAGTGCCAGTGTGATTGGTCTCCTATGTAATGAAGGAGGTTTTATATTTTTAGTTTTCTTCCCATACAACAAACACTATTAATAACATTCTAGTTTCTCCAGAGATGATATGGATTAGACCAAATGGAAAGTTACCATGGCTACCAGAGTGTTATTTTTGGTATGAAAAATTCATGCCAAGGGAAGCAGCATACATGGTCAAGAACTGGAGCTTTATTTCCGCTTTGCTATCAGGCAATCAATCCCAATTTAATTTTGCAACCCTAATTGCGACAGAAACTAATTATGAGTGGCAAGACCTGAAACCCCTAATTAAAGCAGGAGTCAATAAAGCGATGTAGCATTATCACTGGGGCAACTCTGGCAGAAAGCACAGGAGGGCTTTCTTTCCCAGGTAACTACCTAAGCAAAATAGGACGGGAAGCACAACTCAAGGTTTGGTGGTGAACCCTAAGTTTGGGTCTGAAAGTGTCAGTTTCTGGTGAGCAAGCTTGTCAGGTCCCCTCCACAAAGATGCACCAAACTGGGAGTGAGGTGGGAAGCCCTGGGTGGAAAGGAGGTGTTTCTACCACCAGTCAACCCCAGGAGTGGCCGTCACGGGGAGGCCAGGGAGGGAGCGCTGAAGAAGGGCTGGATCAGGCTTACCCCATGTAATACTGTGGCCTTTCTGCACAGGACTTGGAAGACATAACTGCAGAGGAAGAGGGGCATCCAAACAGAATCTCATCATGCGGGCCCAGATATTTATGGGCTGTTTCCTCACATACGAATGCTGAGCTGCACTTTTCAGAAGTTGGCTCCTGGAAGGACTTCTATTAGAGTGAAAACCTACTGCCAATCCCTGAAGTGTACGGTCCCTTTGGGACCTCCTGGTCTATCTTTGACAGCTTTAAAATACTGTTAATGGCATGACTTCATCCATCCAACGCTATAATGATCCATATTTAGGCCAGAAACCACATGGTCCTCATATCGCCCCACTGGACTCTAGAACAGAAAGGGGCTCTTAAATCAGGGAGGAAACACTTTTAACTGATGATTAATTACTCACCCTCCTCCAAATTCCTTGACAAAGAGACAAAAACAAACTTTGCTAGATGGTTAGAAAGCTACTCGGAACACCCCAACAGGGCAGTCAAATCAGAAGAAGCCTACCCTCGCTCCTCTCCCGCAGGGTATATTATTTCTACAAAAGGGCTCTTTCTCCCTTTAATATGCTTTCCTGTTACATTTTCCTGAAAGTTCTTCTCCTTCAAGCATTATTGAGAAGAAGGAAGCGGAACATCATAACCTTGCACTAAATAAGTCAGTCCCTCAGGAGACAGAGCTCCACCGTCTGGGTGGGAAGAATGTCATGAAATCTTCGGATTTCTACTTCCCACGAATAAAATGAGGTCTGTAGTCAAGCTAGGGCTGACAGGACTTCTTCCACGGCTCACAAAACCATGGATCAATGAGAACCTGTATTAATCTTCATTCTTAAGTGTTGTCACAGGCAGACAATGCAGAACACAAGTCTTGTCTTGAATCGGTCAAATGGGTTCTTTGAATATTTTCATCAAAATAGTGCACAGATATATTACGCAAAACCTTTGGCACTGGTGTCTCGTAACCAAGGTTCAAAATGGGAGCAGTAAAGAAAAGACCGTTCCAAATACTGAAATGTTTTGGAACCCGGCTGAGATTTGCAAGGAGGTATTTGGTGGTTTCTGTATGTTATAGACGTTATTGACATAAAGGGCCAGCAGGCTCAGCTGTCTCACACTCACTGCGAATGAGGGAAGACAGATACAAAGAGAGAAAGAAGAAAAATAGCACCGTCTTACTCAGTTATTCTGGTATAGAATTTCAGTCCAAAGAGACTGAAAGTGTCTTGAAAAACACAGCTTCATCCTGAAACACAGCCTAGGATCCCCTTCTGTGAAGCAGCTGGATTCTGCTTCACTGGGGGCTCAGGAAGCTCTACGGGCCAAAGAAAGTGTCTCTTTTTATAGCCAGCAGGCTGTAAACTTTTTCTGGTGCCTTGCAGAAGACTAACGCTTTCAAGGCCCCTAAAAGAATCTCCAAGGCACCTTATCTCAAAACCACACCTACCTTGGCTCCAAGGAAAGACTTGCGGTGATAGAAGCAGCACAGGGCTGCCGAGAGGGCGTGGAAAGCACTGCATTCCTTAGGCATCTTCCAGTGTCCAGTCCCTGGACCACACACTTTCTTTAGGGTTAAAAGAAATGGGGCTTGGGCATCAGAGCCCCAGCCCCACGGCAGCAGCTTGGCTGCTCTTGCCCGCAGTCCGGTGGCTGGTCCGGTCAGGGGAGTGAGCCACTCCTTCTCCCAGGCCGGGCTGGGACTCTTCCCCTCGGCTGAAGCCAATACGATCCACTCGCTCAATTCTGGCAGGCTGGTGTCCAGCCTGCCATGCACACAGTGCCAGAAATTCTCATGTGACCAGACTTGCTTTCTGATGAAATTCTAACCTCTCTTAGAAGAGGCTTTGGGCTTTAGCTGTCCCCTCAGTTTAGAGACCCAGCAGAAATCATCATCCCCCTCAGGCAGCCTGTCCTTCCCAGGGCTATAGGGCAGCAGCTATAGTCTGCTTCTAGAGGCTTTATCTGTTTGCCTGTCACCCTACCAGCTAAGGGTTAAGGAAGCCCGCATCACACCACCTTGGAATTAGACAGAGGCTTCTTTGAGAAAAGGACCTAAAGGTGACTGGGGTGTGACTTTCCCTTAGGACCAATCGTAGAAGTCCTAAGAAACGTGGGCAGGATCCCTAGCCCCACTGTCCCAGCCCACCCGCGGTACTGTTTATTTTTAATTAGAATGCTCCTGGCAGTCGGTTTGCAGCTGATAATGTTGGCATAGCCATTACTGTGGACAAAGCAATACTATCTTCTGGTGTTTAATTAGCAAGTCTGTTAGCAAACACCCTAAGCGCCCCATGCCCTCCAACCTGGCCGGGTGGTCTGCTGAGAGGATGGGGGACAGGCTATGTACCTCCTTCTGATCCACCCAACTATTTGTCTCCCATTTCCCTCCTTCACTTCAAATACTCCGTTTGAACTGCCTTCTCTGCCTAACCCAGGTCCAGGATGTGGACTGTGAGGCCCACGCAGTACATGCAGTCAAGCCATTCTCCTGTGCTAAGAGGACTTTGCCCCCAGGTAGAGCCTCCTATGACCTTTAGGAGAAAGTAACTGCCTCTCTCCTAGCATTCCAGTTAGAGTGGATGCTCAACAAGGCTGATATTTTAAAATTAAACCCAGGTTTCTGCCTGTAGCTCCTCTCCTACTGTTCCAAACATTACCTTTCTGTGGCTTTGGCCACTCAAGATTGGAATGTGTCCTGAAGCTTTCTGAAACTTCACACAGGCAGAAACTTGTAATGGGGAAGAAACAGAACCTATTCAGTGCAGAAGGGAACAACACCAGATGAGGCATGAGGGAGGTATGAGAAATATCCAACAGGATTAGTAGCAAATCCTCGGGAGGCCTCGGCCTTTGGACTAGGTCAAGTCGGCCTGTAAAAATAGAGAGCTGTTTGTTCAATGCCTGGTGAGCAGATTCTGTGCTTCAACACAGCCCAAAGGGGCAGAGGGGGAGCCTCATAAATACATAGGATGTGGGGATGGAGCGACAGTAAGTCGGCACCACAGGAATGATGGAGAAGAGGCAGGGGCTGACTTCCTTTATGCTCCCTCAGTACTGCTCCGTGACTCTGGAGGTGAGATGTACAGTCATGGGAGCTCCTGGGTCTTAAAAGTTCCCCCAAGAACCTGGTAGCAAGCATCAAGGGTGGGAGAGTTCATGGGGATTCTGAGCTGGAGGGGCCCTTGGAGATGGGTCAGCTGGTGGGTCAGTACTGTCCTCCACGATCCCTGCACTGTATCCATGAGCAGGCATTTGCTCCATTTGCCCTTATTTCTATTAGATGGGGTTCAAAGGCAAGTCCATATGGGCAGCTGGGGCCCACGGCCTGTGGGGATGGTTCATCAATCAGGTCAACAGCCACCAGGTAAGGGGCCCAGTCTTCACCTGCTCATCCCCTTTGGTAGGAAAGAAGAAGCTGCACCAGGCTAAGAAACTCCCCAAGAGGCTACAAAAAAAAAAAAAAGCACCATCTCCAGTCTGGGAAAAGGAAGGGAAGTAAGCAGCTCCTTAAATCCGCCCCCCCCCCCAACCCCGCACAAAAATTCAGAGAGATTAGTCAGCCAAAGCCTCTGAACTCCTACCGGACCCTCAGAAAGTCTGAATGGAGTGCATTCCTGAAAGAAATACGCAAATAATTCAGACATGTAAAGTACCAAGAACTATGTCATCAGATGGGCCAGGGTCAAAGCAAAACAAAAGATCCTCAGGTCACTGGAGAATCACAGCTCTTATCTCTTCTCCTGTTTACTCTAAGAAATGTCCCCCAAATATCCAAAGAATTGATTCTGTCAGGATTAAAGAACAGGCTAATCTTACTAGGTAACTGTCTCCTAAGCAGTTTTAAATTTTTTGTTCCACACCAAAAATAATTTCTGAAATAGCACTCAAAGGTTTTAATAAATTTCTTCCAAAATGGCCAAGGAGGGAGACTAAAATAATGTGTGGTTGTTGCAACTAAAGATGATAATTGCATGAATTTGCAAAGTGCCCTTCACTGACCTGTTATGCTTCTAAATATCTGCATCCACACTGATCAATTCTCCCATGTTCTCCCCACAGTGATTATTCTATTCTAGTTACAAAGAAACAGAAGACCAGGACAGCATGTCACTCGGCAGAGAACAAAGGACCAGGGACTCCAGCCTGTGAATGTAGAACCTGGTATGCAATCATGTGGAAATACAAATAAGAGATTTTTTAAATGTCTTATAATTAAACCTCTTACTCACAGAGCCCCATGAAAAGGGTGACCTGGGGCAGGGGGTCACTCTGATGATGTGATGTATGTGATTTAGGACCAAATTTGGATTCAGGCTTTTCTATGTATCATGCCTTTCTCAGGACCGGGGTCAGCATCTCTAGTGAGACCCCAGGGACTAATGGAGAGGGAGAGAGGGAGTGGTGCCGGGGCCTCACAAAGCTCCTGGAAAACTGTGCTCTCTAGCGCCCCCTCTGGTCTCCTAGAAGACTTGCTCCTTGGCACCAAGGAACACACCTGTGAAAAATGCCAGGGCAGCCAGGTAGACCCTTGAGGGGGAGATCCCCATGCTTTCAGGTCAAATGCTGCCCACCCAATCTGGGAGGAGGGTTAAAGCAGCCCAGAGGAAGGCCCCTGCTCAAGTGTTATGCTCAATGCCATTTTTCCTTGGGCAGCCCTAATACTAACCTGTCCTATTTAGTAACCATGGAAACAGGAGCTGCCTGCCAGCCATATTCCACAGACACGTGCTTCCTGTTGGCAGCAGTCCTTGCGCTGAGGGAGGCTGAAAGCGTGCAAGAGTCCCTCTCCCAGAGTGCCACCGCCTTCACTAGAAGATCAGGTTCCCAGTGCAGCAGACGGTCTCTTTGACCTGGCATGGGGCGGAGTGGGGGGTTCTGTGGGGAGAAAGATGTGCCTTCCAGGTATCTGCTGTTACCTGTTTCAGGGCAACTAGGAAGACAATTTTGCCAGTAACCCACCATTCCCCTCCCCAAAGCCAGCCCAGAATCAGGGCATCAAGCCTTAAGCACACTGAGGTGCTCGTCATGGTCAAGGAGCCCTGTGGACAGTGACACTGCCCACGGTGGGCAGCTCGCTGTCACCGGAGGGTACTGTTCCAAAGCTGCAAGGCCTGGCTCATCCCTGCCCACAGGGACGTGCTCAGAGCATCAGCCAAGGGGTGAACACCGGTTGTGGAGTCAAAACAGCTCTCAACTCCTCGTGGCAACTCCTGAGACTCCATCTCCCCAGCAAGGTCTCTCCTGGCTCTTTGCCTCCACTAAACCCCAGTGTTCAGACTCTCAGCAAACAAAAACAGCTCTAATGAGCCAGAAGGTAAGACCGATGCTACCATCCTATTTCCCCTGGTGCCCTCGGAAGCAGGGAAGGTGAACCCAGATGGGCCCAATCCTAAATATCCAAGATCACCCTCTGCAGGTTCTGCCCCTTGAAGAGAAGCCTGGGAAGCCCAGGGCCAGGAAAGGTGCATTTAATTTTTCATGTTTGTTTATTTTTGAGAGAGAGAGAGGAGACAGAGCATGAGTGGGGTAGGGGCAAAGAGTGAGGGAGACACAATCCAAAACACCTCCAGGCTGTGAGCTGTCGGCACGGAGCCCAGTGCAGGACCGGAACCCACAAACCGTGAGATCACAACCTGAGTCAAAGTCAGATGCTCAACCGACTGAACCACCCAGCACCCCAGAAAAGGTGCATTTCTCTGCAACCCTGTCTCCCAAAGTTTCCCAGGTACCTGGCTTGTCTGTGTTATTCTGGACACAGTAAAGCAGGAGGCCAGGAGGTGGTGGAGGAGCTGGTGCATCTCTGAGTGGCCACCCTCACGTAAGTGACAGGATTCAGGGCCTGAGGGGAATTGGCTGGGAAACCACTGAGGATGAGGAGAGGCCTGTGGGAAGAAGTCTCCTTCCTCTCAGGCCAGACTCAGCAGCTACACGAGCTGCCAAAGACCATTTGACACATTTTCCTATATGCAAATGAGATTCGTCTCTTGCTCGAAAAGGGGTTGCACACTGGACCTGGTGGGAGGAGGGTGGGAAATGCTGGCCACACTCTCAGGGCCACTCTGTGTTGCTGTGGACAAGACGTTCGGTTGCGCCCAGGAATACAGAGGGTGCATTTAGGATCGTCTACTGTGCACATCTCGGTCTGCCAGTCCTCAGATTCCTCATGGGGGTGAAAGACTATGGCTGTTAAATGGCCTCCGTCTGGAAGAGATATTGATCTGCCCACCACATCAACAAAGGAACTAAGGACAGTATTCACAAACACATTTCTCCCTACCGGGTCTTAAGACCCCCCCAGTAAATTTCTGTTTCTCTAACTGGCTATTAAAATTGTAAAACTGACAACGTGGAGCTAAATTAGGTGAGCGCCCAGCCCTGACTCTGCTTTCTTGCACTATCACACACAATTCCGTCCCACACATCCCTCCTCTACCACCACCACCTATTTTCTGATATTGCCCCCAGAAATCCTGTTATACAAGCCCAATTTTCTGTCTTTAGCATTAAGGCAAAATGAAAAGTGCAAGCATGGGGCATAATTCCAACCTCAACGAGCAGACTTGGACTCTGGCGGTCTCTGTCTTCTCTCACAGTCCATGAAAACCATCGACCCTCCTCCCAGACCAAAAAGCACACGTTGTAATGTTTTATGTACAATTTCAGGGGATACTTTGCCCCCTGAAGCCCATCCATATGCCCCTGGGAGCCTCACTCATCCAAGACGAGCCAGCCTCTCCATGCTTCTTTCCATTCCACACTCACGATACACGCACCTCGCCCAGAGCGGCCATTTGTTTTTCTGGGCATTGTAGCTCCGAAGTTTTCTGTGCTGTGCGCTGTCCTCTTTCTCCTTCCTTCCACTTTGGTAAGTGTGAGCTATATAAGCGACTAATAGTGACCACAAATGCCCCTGAGAGGCCCCTCCCATGCAGAGCTGGAGAAATGCTCTGAGGGGCGTCTGCAAAGCCAGAACACGTCAAGGCTCTCCTGCCAGAACCAGCTGTGCTGCCTCCCATCTCCACTGCCCCCCGCTCTCCCATCTCACGAGCATTTCGGCAAAATGACATCTTCCAACACTGAGCTGTGAGACACACATTTGCATGTCTCAAAAGTGACACTGGGAGGTACGGTAGAAGGAGAGCCAGGGCGGGTTCAAGTCTTCACTGCACCACTAGCAAACTGGGTGGCCCTGGGAAATTTCTTAACTTCCATGAGCCTGTTTCCTCCTCCAACTTACCATGTGTTTTTGAGGACCAAGTGAGATAACAAAGAGCCGCGCACCCAACACATAGTAGGGACTCAGCAAAAGGGAGCTTCCCCTTCCCATTTTCCTCCCACAGGGCACATGCCTGATCCCCCCCAAATGTCAGACCATAGGAGCCATGCCCCTGCAGGAGCGTGGACAGCTCCGCCCTGAGCCACTGACCGACAGGCGGGTACCGCAGTGACTCTTGAACCTTGAAAACCAGGGACCAATGAGGAGGAGTTTAAGAATTTTCTCAGTCTTAAAATATTTTTAGCCTTCAAATTTTAAGATCACATATTAAAATCGCACATATGGTTTTAATCACACTTGCTCAGATGTCTCAAATGATTTTCTTACTCCAGAGCCTTTGTCGTCTGGAGAGCTGTTTGTTTTAGCAGGCAGCACTCGTGTCCACGGCATCTGCCTGCTTGGCCCTCACACAGGGGGAGCTCCTGGTCCGTCCACAACTACTGAGCCCTCGATGCCAGACAATATGACTGGAGATCCTGTAGCCCCCCCCCCCACAGGATCTGGGTCGCACCTCCAATTCCCCATTGCCCCCCACACTGAGTCAGCTGTAGAGCTGGGAGTCCGTCTACACATCCTGTCTGAATGTTCTGCCGGATACTCCTTGAACCTCGCACCTCACCCCCTGGCCTAGCCCAGCCCTCCAGGATCTTGCCCTAGGACTAGATCTTCCCCTTGAGTCTAGAGTCCCCAGAGGACCACCTCCCATGTGCCTGACTCCTTCATTCTTCATCGGCCCCTATTACTAGCTACTATGATACCAACCATTTCTAGAATTAGAGCTGTGCCTGATACAGATGCTTGGAGGCTGTGCCTGCTCCACCCAGACCACCCGCTCTAGATTTTCAGCATCCCCCCGGATTCTGCCTTCCGCCTGTACCTTCTCCTTTCTCAGCCCTAGTGGCAGGGACTGCCAGAGTCACAGTGCATTCTTCTCAAGCCACTCCCCACCCTTCTCCCGCCTAGAGAGGCTGCCCAATGTCTGGGTGAGTGAAGAGGCACCGAGGGATGCCCGAGGAGGCAGAAACCCTGGGGGGCATGGCGGGGTGGGCACCAGGTGAGAGGTGGAGTCAGAACGAATGGCACTCATTCCAGCCTTGAAAGCTGGCCTAAGTAAAACAGAAAATGATCTTGTTAATCCCTTCTTCTGTTTTCAAGCAAATTCCAGCCATCTAAATGAAATATTTTGGTGGGAGAGTGTCTTTTTCTCATGGTCATAAACTGACTGTGGACATTACCATGTGAGTGAGATGCTGGGTAAATCTGCACCCTGCCCAAAGGGCTATGAGAGGCAGTCTAGGCCAGGAGCGGTTCCTAGCCTGGGGGTGGAGTGGGGCTTCCAGGAGCCACTGGAAATTGTACACAAACTTTGGGGTGAGTATGTGTTCACGGAGGCAAGACGCACAGGGTTTTTACCCATTTCTCAGAGTCATGTGACCTACACATCTCCAGAAGGATTTCCAGTGTTTCTTAAAGAGGAGGCTTCTGAGGGTCTTACTTGATCTTTTGTCTAGTGGACAGAGGAGCGAGGGGACTATGTTGGTCATCATGGACATGAGTGAAGACAGATGAAACCTGCAGCAACTGGACACCGTGGGCCCTGGCAGGGCTGTGGATGGTAAGAGGAGGGGACAGAAAGCCTTGAGGTCAGCAGTACCTCTTTCCTTTCTGCTGTTGGAGCAGCTTACAAAAAGTTTTTTTTTAAATGTTTATTTATTTTTGAGTCAGAGAGAGACAGAGTATGAGCGGAAGAGGGGCAGAGAGAGAGGGAGACACAGAATCGGAAGCAGGCTCCAGGCTCCGAACTGTCTGCACAGAGCCCGACGCAGGGCTCGAACTCACAGACTGTGAGATCATGACCTGAGCCGAAGTTGGACACTTAAGCAACTGAGCCACCCAGGTGTCCCTACTGGAGCAGCTTTAAGCCCCGTGAGACAAGGGGAACCCCTCCCCAGCTGGTGGAAGGGCCTTGCCTGCACGCCACGCTCACGGTCACCACCGAATGCAGAAGAGTACAAGTTGGGTTCTCAGCAACACTCCCTGACCACAGACTCCAGGGCCGCGTGCCCGGCTGACTGCGGCAGTCACAGACATCCCCCACCTCTCAGCCGGGGCTCCTCCAAGGAGCCCTCCCTCACCCCTGTGCAAGGCCCCCAAGAGCCAGCATTTATACTGAGAGCTTTTACCATGGTGTCTTATTTAATACTTACACCAGGAGACATGTATTATTATCTCTATTTCATATAGGAGATCAAACAGTGCTTAGAGTTAATAATTAAAACAACTCTCAGTCAGAATGGCTGGATCAATCGGATGTGATAATGCAAGCATGGCTACCACCTGGTTGCCTGGAGCACTTTATCTTGTGCAAATCCAAAAGGCAGAATCGTGGCTGCTGCAACAGCCCCTCCCTCCCGCCGAGGGACAGATATTCTTAGCAACAGAGGCAGCAGGTCTCATCTGAAATATGCCATCAGAGATCCTCATTCATTACTGACGGGAAAGGGCAGGACATGTACAGACGGACACTGAAGCAGAATCTGGGAAGAACCAGGAGGCAACAAAACGCTATAGCCCAGGGGGCGACTGTAGGGCTAAAGGACTGCCTTTGTCGTATATAAAAACATCATCTAGGCGTATTTCTCTATAGGAAAAGGCCAACTCAGAGGGTGTGTCGCATGGGAAGCCTCATATTGATTACCAGCCAGTTTCTTCACTTCTAGAGCAGTCAGGTGCCAAGCGCAATGCTGCCTACAGAAGTTACATCCAGATGGTCAACACTCCTGGTGCCCACGGTGGGACAATGGGTTCCTTTTGTCAGTGACTCAGAGTACAATACAATCCTTGGCCTTGCAGTGTGTACTCAGAGGAGAGGAAGGGCAGGGTGAGGAAGGCGGAGTTACCAGGTAGTGGGAAGAAACCACCTGGACCAATCTCAAGCAACAGCACAGTAGCCTCAGGGCTGGGGTACTTGTGACGGCAGATGTGGAATTTTTCTGAGGCCAAACTATAAGGGGAATCCACAGCCCCTTTGCTCCATGGCCCACGACTTCTCTGTAACAGTGTGGATCTGACAATTAGACTGGGAGGCAATTTAGCTCATAGGGGATAAACTAGAAAAGGTGAGTACAGGGTTTGAAAAGGTCAAAAAGAAAATATCTCTGCAAAACTCACGGTTCATATGTCGGTATTTTACATATGTACCCCAAGTAGACAGAAACAACTAGAAATAGAGCCCAATATAGTTTTGTGACCCTGAACATTCAGGGGAAAAGTGACATAAATAGTCGATAGTGGTTATTAAGTTTAAAATAGCTTTAATCCATGGCATATGCATTCATCTTGGTTTGGATGTGTGAGCCAATCAAAATTCTAAACACTGAATGGGCCCAGGTGGACATGTGACCTAAGTTAGACCAATCAGAGTCCTTTCCTGGGAGTCTTCAAACCAGGGCAAAGGGAGAGGTCCCCTTTTCCCCTTGGGCCATAAACTTTAAGACTGTAAACTAGTGCAGCCTAGGCCACATGCCCCCACTCTATAAACAAGCTGATCTGAACACATGCAGCCAGCGTGCTGAGAAGTAGAGTCTGGACATATCTTCCTTCTCCATTCAGCACAATTATCAACCCAAGCCATTCTACCCCTGTCCTTCCCAGTGGTAAATTCCCTAGCTCACATCATCAGTTTGAGAGTTTACTTCATGATTGTGAGATTAGGTAAAACTTGAGATTGACACAGAATACACTGTGTTAGGCTCTACTGGCGTTCACATGTGTAAGATGCGATCTTCACATCTGAGAAATGCCCAAAGGGAGCCAACATAAGCTGATGTTATATGAAAACATGTATAATACATACCCATTAATAATAGAGTTGTTCCCTCGTGTTTCAATGATGGGTGGGAATTAATGGTGCTTCACAGCCTCCAAGGATGTTCCATGAAAGAACTGAGTTGCCTTGAGTTTTCTAGGAAGAAGACATGAATTTGCCTCTAGGAAAAGGGAGAGGGATTCATGGAGTTGGAATGTCCTGTGCACTGAATGTAGGTGTGAGTTTTGCTCCCACACCTACCACCTCTCCCAGGCTAGGGGAAACCACTAACAAATGGGTCATTCAACTCTGCTCAGGCAGGCAACAGCACCATCTGCAGTTCCTGGAGGGTGTTTCCAAAGCCTTTTGTATTTTGTGGAAAGACAGAGGACCTGATTCAGAGGTGCTATCTGAGACAGTCCCTTACTAAGGCCAGGTGGACTTTACCAGCTACAACTGACTACCACCGGGGAGGGCAACTCTCATGTCTTCTTTGTAGGTCAAAGAAAGGGAAGTCTGCATCATCCCCAAAATATATTCAGATCTCCCCAAACTTACTCCTTATGTAGTCCATAGGTGGACATGGCCCAGAAGGAGCTCCTGGGTCCCAGTTGTCAGTCTCTGTAGCCCTATGGGGCTTCCTTGGCCCACTGCTGTTGTTTTATTTACCCCAGTGAGGGGCCCCAGCTCTAACACCTGGCTGTTGAAGCACTCATTAAAGTGATCTACGTCTTTGTTTGCTTCACGACTTACTCATTGTCTTACTCATTGTCAACACTCCAGTGCCCAGAAGGATTGGGGCCAATGCCTGAACAGGATAGGGGCCAGTAATGTTTGGAGAAGGCACAGGGATTGTCAATCTGGGTCCACAAACACCTTGGAAGATGTACAGTAGGTGCACATACATATTTCTAGACATGGTTCTTATTCATCCCATTTGCAAAGATAGGCACCTCCTCAAATAATTCAGAATCACAGAGGCCTAAGGCACGACTTGCCACATGAGGGTTATGACCCTTCTTGAGTGAACCAGGCTTGCCACCCCCTATGACTGGATTAGGACTGGTCCCTTCTTCGGTCCTCAGGAGCACCTCACTCTCAACTGTAATTACCTGCGGTCCCAAATGGAGAGAGGCTCCCAGAGCACGTGATTCCCCACTCCCACCACCTGCATGAGCAATCACTAAATGCTCTGCAAACCAGGAGATAAGAGGATGCGGCCCTGTTCTGCCTGGGCTCATTCCAGCAAAGGCTCAAAGACAGAGGGGAGGAGACTGGGCCATGATGGACTCACATGCTTCAAAAAATGCCCACCTGGGCCTGGGAAAAATGAGAATCCAACTGGAGACTGGTGGTCACAGGAAACAGTCCATCAGCTTCATCACTGCTTCTGTACAAAAAGCTCTTTTGAGAGTGTGAATGGGGGCTTTATGTAGTAAGTTCTCATCCACAGGCTAATATGTGAAATGGCCTCTCAGACCAGGTTCCTGCAGCCTGGACACTGCGGTCATTCAAGAAACAATTAGATGCCATCTGGAAAGAGCTGGACTCAAAAGGAAATTGCCTCAAAGGGCCAAACAGCATGTTCTTGTTCCCAGAGTCTGACACATCCTTATCTTCACTGATGGACGGATGGAGCTGGGCCAGCTACCCCACACTGGGAGCACAGAATGGGCAAATGCGGCAGCAATTAATAAAAGCTTAAGGACCAGGAGAATGTTTATTTTCAGCCTGCCTCAAGTAAATGTATCCCTTGACTCACTTTCACATCCAAGCTGAGCATGTCTGCCATAACCCAGACCTTGGCCTCACCAAGCTTTGGGTTTTCACGGTTTTAAAATAAAGCAGCCAGAGCAGAACGGCAACTGCTTCTTGACCAGCTCTTCACAGTATATAATAAGCGACTCGGTCGTATGAAACAGAGTTGGTATTTATTGATGCCTTACAATCCATTCAATTGTAAAGAACAGGCCCCCAAACTGAAGACCCTTATTTCTAGGGAAGATTCCCAGTCTTATTTTTAAATAAAAATTTAATGTCTCTTCTGTATTAATAATCAGTATCTTTTTTAAAAATATGGATTTAGATAAACAGGAGATGATGATTTGTGTTCTCAGTATTTCTGCAGCTTTATGTCAGCTTTTAAGTAGCAGGAGCCCCTCTGGGATGGTTCCTCTGGGATGGTGTTCAGAGTGCAGCCCATGGGCCCATGGGGGCCTTTCAGGGAGTCCGTGAGGCCCTAACTATTTCCATAACAATACTGAGACTTTTTTTTTACTCTTTTCACTGGGTTGACATTTCTGCTGATGAGGTAAAAGCAAGGACGGGTCACACTGCTGGGACCTTAGCACAAAGCCAGGGTACCAAACAGGGTACAGAGTCACTGCATTTCTGAGCTACCAGTTTCTTAAGTTTATTTTTTTAGTATTAAAATTTTTAAAAAATATTTCTTTAGAAAATAGCCAGTTTCACCTAAAAGTCCTTGATGAAGCAGTTAAGAATTACTTGCTTTATTGCAGCTGGACCCTGGAGCCTATGCCTCTCTTTAATATTCCGTGTGATGAGGCAGGACGTGGGCCCGCAGCCCTTCTCCTGCACACCCAAGTCCCGCGGCTATCTCGGGGGAAAGTGAGCGTGTGCTGAACTAGCCGCTTTTTCCTGGAACACCACTTTTGCTTCAAAGAAAGTCTGACAAACTGTGGTTATTCAGATGTGGCTAGTTATCTGGCAGGTATTTTCTAAAACAAAAGGAACAAAGGGAGCCTGTCACTGACAGGAGAACAATTGATAGTATTTGTTGCCAGTGATGAAAGCTGAGCTTCCTATCGAAAATTAGAATGTGGGAAACTCGTATTCATGACCGCTTGAGTTTGACAGCTTCCCAATAACTTTAATACATTTTTTTCTGATAAGTGGTTATATAAATAAAAGTGAGTTTTTAATATTGTATAATGAAATATATTAACATTTTAAATATCTGCATAACTCGAGCAACCAGTATTTTTCAAACACTCAATGCATGATGACACACAATCACACATGGGTAAAAGACCCATTCAGATTGTCAGAGAGACTAATGGATTTTAAGGGAATAGAGTAAAAAAAAAAAAAAAACAGTTCACGAAGATGGTTTCAGATTCCACATTGTAATTAGCCTTTATGGAGCTACAACTCTTCAAATTTCAGCATAACATCAAAGAAGAATATCTCTAATTATCTGAAGAGGCTTTTAAAATAGTCCTGAGGGTTGTGAAATGGGCGAAGGGGGTCACATGGTACAAATATTCAATTATAAAATGAATAAGTCATGGGGAGATATAATGTAAAGGATGGTGACTATAGTTAATAACACTGTGCTGCATATTTGCAGCTAGGAGAATGAATCTTGAAACTTTTCATCATGAGAAAAATTTTTTTTATAACCATGTATGGTGATGGACATTAACCAGACTTACAGAGGTGCTTATTTTGCAACATATACAAATACTGAAGTTATTATGTTGTATACCTGAGACTAATACACTGTTATGTCAATTACACCTCAATAAAAAATATTCTTCCCTTCTTGAGCTACGTGTCTGTACAAGGCCAGATTTTCTTCAGACTTCAACCAAAACAACACAACAGACTCAAGGCTGAATAAGACCAGACACTAAAGAGATTTGCAAAAATGTAAAACAGTGCCATTCTTCTCAATGAATTTTGTTTTGGAAAATGATTATTTTTCAGAAAAATAATTATTGTGATTTTAAATAAGTAAATATTTAAAAATTCCTATATTTTACTTTCTAAGACAATAAACCACTAGTTAAAACTCACATAACAAAAGCTCTTCGGGGTCCCCAATAATTTTTTAAAAATATTTTTTAAACTATCTTTTAAGTTTATTTAATTCTTTTGAGAGAAAAGAGAGAGGCGGAAAGAATCACGGAGAGAGAGAATCCTAAGCAGGCCCTGCAAGCCATAAGCTCAGGGTCCAACGCAGGGCTCCATCTCACGAACCACGAGATCATGACCTGAGCCAAAACCAAGAGTTGGACATTCAACTGACTGAGCTACCCAGGCACTCCTGGGGTCCTCAATAATTTTTAAGAGTGAAAACAGGTCTTGAGCTCAAACGCAGTTTAAGAACTTCTGCTCTAATACGCCTAAGCTGCTTGTTTTACATAATTTTGATTGATCATAAGTTTTCAGCATATTATGAAATAGACTAATAGAAGGGTGTTTTTATTTTAATAAATAACTCTACCAAAAAACCACTAACGTTTATAGAAAAAATTTGGAAACTGGGAGAAATGTGCAAAACAAAACAAACCCTCCCTAGTTGCCAGGAAATGAATTTTGACCTATAACTCTCAACACTCATTCATTCGACTCCTAGTTTTCTCTGACAGAAGTCCTCACACAAATGTGCACTAAGCCATCTGAGTTGCAGGCAATGCCATCTCTCCTGCATCATGCTTCGCTCCTCCATGCTCCTGTGTACACTCGATCAGGCAGGAAATCCTGAAGACTCTGCCTTCGTGTGTGACCAGAATTGCCCTCTTTTACCACCTCTTCTGCTGTCACAGGTCCACATTTTCCTTTCTCACCTGGACAGTCACAATGGCCTCCCAATTCCTCTTCCTGTTCTTACCCCTGCCGTCTGCTAGCCACACCAAAGCCAATGTCATCCCAACTTGGCTCCCCACCTCACTCAGCAGAACTTACCTACAGGCCCCAGGCCAGCTGCCCCGTCCCTCGCATCACTCTCTCACATGAGCTTCTACCTCTCTTTCACTCAAGTTCACTCCTTTCCAGCTTCTCTGGCCTCAAGGCTGTTCCTCGGTGGAAGGGGTGAACTCCTGCCTCACGACCTTGCCCTTGCTACAGGCTCTTCCCTTTAAACATCACACTTGACTTGCCCCTCCAACTCAGGTCTGGGTGAGCCTCTCCCTGGCCACCCTATTTAAAATGTGGCACCTCCTCACCCCAGTATTTCATAGTTTTTTCCCTGATAAACCTTTTCATTTAGCACTCATCACTGCCTGACATGTTTGCTAGGTTGTCTTCCCCATCTTCCCAGTCCTCCTCCCCAGAGTACAACCTCCATAGAGTCAGGGACATTGTTTTGTTTTGCTGCCATATCCTCAGCCCCTACCTAGATCACTGGCCAGAAGATGGCAGGTGCTCAATAGGTATTTATTGACTATGACATAAATAACAAATTTGGCTATAATTTTAAATAACTGCAAAACTGTTAATAACATTAAGAAGAACCCAAATGTCAGTGGGAAACTGGCCAATATAATTGTATTTCATACAATGAAATACTGGATAGCCATTCAAAAGAAGGAGGTAGACCCGTGTATTTAACATGGAATGATGTTCAATAAAAAAAGCAAGTTGCAAAGCAATATGTAGTTACATGTTCTTTTTGGCAGTCAATCAATCAATATAATTGTTCCCTAACTCAGCCTTCTTACTCCCTTAATCTCAGAATTTCCCAAGAATACTTGAAGCTTCCTCACTCTCTTCTTACTCAAGAAATATGTGAGTACCTACCCTTCTCATAGACTCCTGCTACCCTCTCTCCCACTCCACTCAGCCTGGGCACACATGGCCCCACAGGCATGGGGTCTTCCCCAACCATCTCTAACAGGCTGATACCTGTTTTCTGCCTCACCTAATACCAGCTTCTTTCCAGCCATTTTTTCAGCTATCAAATCACAATTCAAATATCATTAAAAAAAATTTTTTTAATGTTTATTTATTTTTGAGAGAGAGAGAGAGAGCACACGCACACATGTGCAGGGAGGGGCAGAGAGTGGGAAACACAGAAACCGAAGCAGGCTCCAGTCTCCGAGCTGTCAGCAAAGAGGCTGACGTAGGGCTCTAACTTGCAAACCATGAGATCATAACCTGAGCTGAAGTTGGACGCTTAACGACTAAGACATGCAGGCGCCCCCAAGTATCATTTTTTCCAAGAAGACTTCTTGGTTGCCACAGGTAAAACTCCAGATCACTACTAACCACCCCTCCCCACTCAAAATCTACATACAGTGTCACAGCATCTTAGAGCTTTTTGTCCAAGAATGTAAAACAATTTACTCTATTAATAAAATGCCTTAACAATTTTAATATGTTTACTATAAAGCCAAAGAAAACCACTTACCTCTTTATATACTTTAAACACAGCCCTTAGTTCTGAAGTTATAAATATAAAGTTAATAATTTAACATCAATAGCTCCCAGAATATTTAAACAATGACCTGTAGCCAAACGCTGGACTGTTGTGACATGCTATTTCCTCTAGAGGGCGGAATTGAACAACAAACTATTGCAATGCTTAAAAAAAAAAAAAAAAAAAAAAGAAGGTCCTTCCCTCCCAAACGGGAGCTGATGACAAGATCTGTTGAGGAACTGATAGGTCTGAGACACAGAGGTTGCCAGAGCAACCCCCATAATTTTTATCCTATACCAGGTGGGCGAGAGAATGAAGACTGCGTTAGGTATAGGAAAGTTCTTCCTTTCATTAAATAAAGTCGCTGGAGAAATTTCTGGAAAATGTTTAGAGATGTTGAGTGTTACTTGCTTCTTGGGAAACTTCAAGATCTTTAGAACAACCTCATTCCTTCTTCCTTCAATGTAAATGCCCTTTGCATCCCATTTTATGTGGTCATCAGTTAGCCAGTCAGTCACTAAGTGTTAAGAAGAAAAGGTCCCTGCCCTCAGAACTCACATTCTAGTGAGGTTTTTCGGTTCTTTTTGTTTTTTAAATAAACAAACAGAATTTGGGACAAGTGACGATACACGGAGTAATGAGACAGTGACTTGGGGAGGCAGCTTTGAGCAGCACAGGGTCAGAGAAGGTCTCTCTGAGGTAATGAAATCAGAGTCAAGCCACACAGAAGACTACCGTGAGAGTAACTAAATTAGTATCTCCTGAGTGCTATCTACATGTCAGGCACTGTGGTACAACTTAACATGCGGCAACTAATTTAATTCCTACATGCTCCCATTTACTGTTAAGGACATCAAGCTCTGGAGAATTTCAGAAACTTGCCCGAAGTCACACAACCAAGAAATGGCTAAGCTAGGGATCTGTATCTACGTTAGCTTCCAAGAGCTGCTGTAACAAAACACCACCGATTTGGTGGTTTTAAAATAGAAATTTATTCTCTCACAGTTCTGGAGGCTAGGAATCCAAAACCAAGGTGTTGGCAAAAGCCACAATTTCCTCTGAAAGCTCCAGGGGAAGACCCTTCCATGCCCCTTCCTGGCTTTTGGTGGCTGTATTCCTTGGTGGTGGTGGCTTGTCCACACATCAACCCTGCTTCTGTGATCACATGACATTCTCCCTGTGTGTCAGTGCCTTTGTGCACAAATTCCTCTCTTCTTATAAGAACACCAGTCTTTGGATTAGGGCCCACCCTAATCCAGTATGATCTCATCCCAGTGTGATCATAGCTGCAAAGACCTTATTCCAAATAAGGCCACATTTACAGGTACTGGGGGTTAGTACTTCAATATGTGTTTTGGGAGAACACTATTCAACCCACTTTAAACCACTCAACTTCAAAAGAAGCTTTCATGACAAAGAAAAGGCAAAGACCGAGGGCCAGTAGGAAAAGCCAGGTTGGAGGATATAGTCACTAAGGCAGATGGCAGGATGAGGTCAGAGGTAAACAGGCCACACGAGGAGGGTTCTGAGGCCCAATTATAAAGTGAAATCTAGTCAGATGCCACAGCTTCAATTCTTGCTTATATGTTAGTTTTCCAGTCTCTTTGCCTCCTCTCCACCTGCCATTGCTTGGAAGCCCAGAGGAGTCCTCTTACTTTTGGTCAAGGATGAAGGCTGCAGCATAGAGTACAAATGTGAGTCTAGCCGTACTCCACTCACAGGCCAGACAAGGCTCCTTTGAGCACCTCTAAGAGGGCAGCTCCAGGGTCTGACCGTGATTCAAACCATCAAGTTCAGGAGGCCCAGGAAGAATTTACCTCTGACTTGGGACACTGAGAAAATGCATCTCAGGCTGCACTTGGCGGCACAATCCGGCCTGAAGAAATTATCGAGACAATCCCCAGGCGAGAACCCACAGGATTCCAGCACCTGTGCTGTCCCACACACCCATGCAGCCACAGAACTAAAGTCCCTAGATGGACGGCCCGGCGGGAGACGCTGCTCAGAGCAGACAGGTACCCCCGCAAGATGCCGAGACGCATCCGCGTTGTGCAGGGCTGCCATCGCAGCGTCTCTGTGAACGTGCGAGGTCTCACAACTCCCTGCTCTGTCATTAGGCGAGATAAAGTGATGTCCCTGACGCGAGGCTGAAAGCCTACTATGAATTTTTGCTGAAAGCCTACTATGCATTATTGAGAGGCAAAACAGGGACAGTGAATATGCATATAGGCTAGAGCAGGAGTCAGCAAATCTTTTCTGTAAAGGGCCAGGGAGTAAATATTTCAGGCTTTGCTGCCCAGTCTGTCATATCTACTCAATCCATGGTTATGGTGACAAAGCAGCAATATGTAAATGAATGGGTGAGGCTCTATGCATGTTGAAACCTGAATTTTATAATTTTCACATTCCTCTTTTGATTGAAAAAAAACACTTTTAAAGTGTGAAATCCGTTTTTAGGTTGCAGGCCAGACAATAACAGGCTGCAGGCCAGATTTGGTCTCAGGCTGTAGTTTGCTGATCCTACCAGTAATGATATCCCCAAATGCTCATCAATTCACTTAATGTCATTGTGGTAACAAGGTCTCCAAATGGAAATTTCCTGTCCTCCCCTAGAATATTCACTGGCTTCTGGGCAAGATGCCAGGCACCCGTGTGAACTCGGCTTCCTCTGGCTTCCTCTCCCTCACCTCCTCCAGTTAAGTCCGCCAGAAACTGTCAACTCACCTAATAAAATGGCTCTTAATTCTCTCTCGGAAAGGCCTCCAGGCCCTGCTCTGACTTTCCGTGCCCACTGCCACTATCTAAGGTTAGGCTCTTGGGAACACTTTGCTCCCACCTCTCACTCCACTGGGCAATTACAACACCAACAAGTGATACATGCTCCAAACTATCTGTTGAATGAGCCAATGCAGTAAAATATCTGTAAGCTCAGCACTTTCACCATCAGATCAGCAGTCTGAGGTGGCCCATCTCAAAACCAAACATTTCCCCTACTGGGGTGACAGCACTTACAGGCTAAAATATGGTAAGGTTTTAGTTTTCCTTTTTAAAGTCAGGTTCATTAAGGTATAATTATAATAGAGTAAAAGTCACCCCTTTAAAAAAGTATGGTTCTGTGAGCTTTGAAACAACCATAATTAAGGTATTTCTATCATTCTACAAGTTCCTTTGTTCCCTTTTGCAGTCAACCTCTCCCCTACCCCCGTTTCAATCACTCATCTATTTTCTGTAGTAGTAAGTTTTTATACTGACAGTCCATTCTTTTTTAGGCTCACTATCGCGCCATTGTATGGTATCCTACAGCTTCGCCATTCAGGTCTCTATAAACATTCACATACAGATTTTAAATGAACATACATTTTCATGATACGGTTTTGCTCTTTATAAATGGCCACATTTTCAAAGACCTGCGGGAAAAGATGCCAATGAACGAGGGACTGCCCTTCATCCCTATTCTTCAGTCTTCCCACCCTGCCCCACTAATTTGTTTTTAAATGGTAGTAACGTTAACCTCCCAAGAAGATGTGCAGAGAATGTTTTGGGGGTGGATGGGAGCTCTCGCTCGCTCCTCTGAATGTGAGTCCCAGGGCTGTTTCACATTCACCGCGGGCAGCGTTTGATCTTCTGGTCCCACGGGGCACGGAGCTGGCTCTGCGGATGTGCACACTCAGGCAAAAACCTGCAGAGCCAGCCAATTGGGCCGTTATTTGGTTCATATAACTTGCTAAAATCTCACGGAATGTACAGCGTGCCATTGTTTTTGTAAGTCCCTTTCATGACTTTGTTAGCTGGCTAATTCAGAGCAGACTAGCCTGTTTTCCCCGCTGGAAGAAAAGACGTCCCTCAAAAGCAGCTATTTAACCGTGACCATGGCTGCGGCCATCTTGAGCACAAAGCAAGAGCCGCAGCCTCGCCGGCCCCTCTCCCACGAGGCCCCAACGCCGGCCCGCGCGCTTATTCTTGGCGCTGGAATTCGTATAATTACTCCTCTTTTAATCTGCTGGGTGACCTAATGTAGCCCCGGCCGGCTGCAGGAAGCGGCCTTGCTGAGATCTGAGCCTTGGGCAGCCTGTTGTATCTGTAAGGCCTTCTCGAAAAGAACATTTCGGAGCATTAACCCCAAAAAGGACTGATTGCCAAGGCGCCCCGGACTCGGGAGGGGCGGGGCTGCTCATGCGCGCTGGGGGGCGGGGAAGAGCCGTTGGAGGGTGCAGATCCCCCCTCAGGATGACGGCTCCAGCCCTGTCCCTTCTCCTAGCCTGCGAAGGAGCTCAGAAACCGCAAATCATTTCATAAATGCTCGCAAGTGGTTCCAGCAAGAATCCACCCAGGCTGACGACAAAAGAAAGGATATTTGTTCACTAGGAGGCTAGCCCGGGACAAAAGGCTGCATTCCGTCTTGACACTTGCTAACTGCGGTCGCCTGGAGAGCAGGCCTTTGTCCACAGGCGGGCATTGTGCTGTTTATAGCCTCGCCACGAAAATGGGCTTGCCTACAGTTTAGCTAATTTGAAAAACAGTCATCCCGATTTTCTTTTCTGCTTCCTGGCTTTGTTTTCCAATTTATCTTTCTTAAGGGCATTTTAAAATGAAAAATCTGTAATAAACATTTCTCTTACACGAAAACTCACCCAGCTCTGCCCCAGACAATCATCACCTCCCCTAAAAAACTGTGTTTTTAAACCATTCCCAGCAAAGAGATGCTTTATTAAAATGACTGTAAGGCTTGTGTGTGAAGAAGTACCTAGAAAGAATCTTCAGTCTACAAGGAAGATAGGTATAAAAGGGGAGAAGATAGGAAATAATATAAATTTGTAAAATTTAGTGTATGGTGGGCGGCAACTCTTGACACTTAAAGAAGTAGCCCCAGGAAAAAGAAAAGAAAAAAAATAGAGTGAAAATGAAAGTAAGTTTCATAGGTTCAAGAAGCCGTTACAAAAGTGAAAGCATAATGGATCGTAAGAGTAGCTGCAGGAGTGTTGAGTTAATCTCCAATCTTTTGAAATAATATAATGGGTGGGCAGTTATCAGCTCTCACATCCTTGGTCTTAGTGTCTGAGACACACACCATGTTCCAACCAATATGGCACTTTTATGGCCAAGAGTGACAGATGAAGAATGCCTTACCACTTGGTAAAAAAAACTTTCCCCTCCAGCCTATCACAGGTATAGATGATCCTAAAAATATTCAAAGGACATTCATCCATTCCCTGATTTTCTAGCTGTGAGAAGATAGAACCCACAGAGACAAGGTGCAAAATCCAAATTCACAGAGGGGTAGACCGTTCTTCCCTCTGTGTGGGCTCTTAGGGGTTGTGTAACCTGGAGTCTGCTATTTGAGTGTTATTCCGGGAAAGTTAAAGCTATTATCATTTACTCACATTTTGAAGATTTTTTAAATGTTTATTTTGAGAGAGAAAGAGCGGGGGAAGGGTTGAGAGAGGGGGAGACGGAATCTGAAGCAGGCTCCAGGCTCCTAGCTGCCAGCACAGAGCCTAGTGCAAGGCTTGAACTCACGAACCACGAGAGCATGAGATCATGACCTGAGCCGAAGTTGGACGGGACGTTTCACTGACAGAACCACACAGGCGCCCCCAATTATTCACATTTTAGTGCATTTTATCAAACATTCTAAGTAGTTACCAGACACAGATCTAAGAAAAGTAGACACTGAATAAATGCATTGTAATGGGGGTAAAAATATGGCCAAACTGGAATGGGGCAGTGAGCAAGTAAAGCAGCCCAGAAGATTAAACTCTTCTTCACAGTTTTGCCTAGGGCTATTTCCTCCAAAAGCTATTTCCTCCGTTGGGGGAAAAAAAAAAGGTTTTTATTTCTGATAAGGTATGCCAGGTACGCAGAGGAAAATTCCATAGCTGTACACAACTCATGAAAGTCACTAACAACTAAAGAGCAGGAGGAAGATGGAGCCACTGTGGAAGTTTCTGCTTTCCAACCTGGAAGAAGTGGTTTCTTCTGGGTAGAGTTAAAAAGAGAATCAATTTTATGTGGTTACAGAAAAGGACCTCATGATTGCACAAAAGAGTTAAAATCAGACTTTCAAGATGATTTCAAACATGAGCTACTGTGGGGGAAATATGTGGGGAGAAGGAAAGTCTTAGAAAATAAGGAAAAAGTTGAAAAAGAAAAAACAGGGGCGACTGGGTGGCTCAGTCGGTTAAGCATCTGACTTCCGCTCAGGTCATGATCTCGAGGTTCCTGGGTTCAAGCCCCGCAGCAGCCTCTGTGCTGACAGCTGGGAACCTGGAGCCTGCTTCAGATTCTGTCTCCCTCTCTTTCTGCCTCTCCACCATTTGTGCTCTCTCTCTCTTAAATATAAATAAACATTTAAAAAAATTAAAAATTAAAAAAAAAAAAAAGAAAAAACAAAACTCCTCCCTAACAGTCAGAATTAAAGAGACAGAAACAGTGGAGAACAAGATTCCAAAAACCCCCTGGCTACTTTGGAGCTGCTCTAATTTTCTTATCACATCCAAACGTGGAATTGAGCTGGAGAGTCTAGGTGCAGTTGGGAGGCCCCAGCAGGAAGTGAAAGAACCGCCAACAGCCCTGGGGCTTCTCAGCCACGCATGGTTCCCTCCGCTCTGGGCAGAGGAGCTCCTTGTAGCCTAGCAACCGTGGACTGGTCCCCTTTCATGCCGTATTAATGCACTTCGATACAAACTGCACAGAGTGTGAGGAGGACACAGAGTACAAACTGGACAGAAGTGAATTTTGGATTCATTCTCTACCCAGGGCTCTCTGCCACAATACCACAGCCCCAGTGCCACCCCCAGGGCCTTGGCTCCCCCAGGCACAAGGGGGGGGGGCAGTCCCAGATCTCTCTCATACATGAGCGCTGGGAAAACCCAGTGAGGATGGTTAGAAAGCCTCCCATGGGAAGGATCAGGCAACTGAAGACAGAGAGACCTGGGACTGCGGTTCTCAATAGAATGAGAAGGGCTGTCTGTTGGCCCCATATGGCTGCTTCCACCACTGAGACTCTCAGAGAACAGACCACCCCATTATGAGGCCCCTAAAAATGTGCTCCCTTGAATCTTGTTTTTTAGGCTGATAAATCTCCAGAAGGGGACTCTACACAAGGCAATGAACTTTACATAGAATCTCTACTTTTCTACATGCCTAAGAGGCATTAAGTGTACCAGGGGAGCAGAGGGAAGTGACAGCTCCAAGTCAGGAGGGGCCAAACTGCATCCCAGTTTTATCTACAACTACCTCACCTCCCTTGATTATTTTCAGTCACCCTCTAAAGTCACTAGGCTCCAGCGGGCACCAATTTACAAGGCCTTTATGACATGGACTGGTCAGCCAGGCTCGAGAGGGCAGCCAAGTCTGAGAAATGCTACAATGAGCCTGCACTGGCCCAAGAGGCATGACACATGGGTCAATTTAGACCTGGAGGTCAAAGACCTCCATGAACATACTTTCAGAGCTTCCGTACCCATAAAAGCAAATGGAAATACCTCGTTTCGCCCAACAAATCCCCAAATCACCCCTCCAAACCAAGGGCAAAGTGAGAAATAAAAACAATAACAAATGGGGGGCATCCAAGAGAACCACAGAGACTTCATTTATAAAGCCCCGACCAGATTCAAGACAAGGTTGGGAGCAAAGAGTGACCTACAGAACACCTCTACAGGTCCTTGGGAAGAAGTACTCTTGAGCCACCAAGAGCGGTCCCATCATGTCTCACTGCTGGGGAAGGCAAGGAGAGCCTAGCAAGCAGAAGCCACCAAGAATTCCATATCTCTTCTTACTCAACTTAGAATGACCAATATACACGAATGTGATGCAACAGCTTAAATAATACTAAAACGGATCATACCAGAATCTACATTTACCTTAGAATTCACCACTAGATTATCTTAAAGGCTTGGACATTGTAAGAGGAAAACCAAGTTACTGGAGAAAGGGAAGGGTCTGTGCTTGCTAAGCACAGCCTGAGTGAGCCTACAGCGGGAGACAGCCCATTTCTGAAACATGGCATGGTGGCTCTTAAAAAGGCTGCTGTGATTTACACACTGCCTAATTCTAGCACACAGTTTTTATATCATGGTCAAGTCAACTCATTAGTCTCTGCGAACAGCACCCCCTTATTGTCTTGCAGCATACAACCTGCATAAAAACAAAGGCGGATGCATTCAGGAGGGACACAGGCATCATTTATAAAGCTCTTTCGTATTCTGACATGGCAGCCATGCTGGTTTAGGACTGTACATTTGCTGTAGGGAAACTGCAGTTCAGACATAGCCTAGGTATGACAGAGAGGAAAAAAGTAACACCCACCTCCATCCCAAACAAACTTTATCATGACTACCTCAAGTGACTAAGTGATTCTACTAGAGCTTTTTCCTCTATCATCCATCCTCTGGTGTAAAAAGAGAAGAAATGCCAAAAATGGGGCAGGCACAGACACACAAAAAAGCAATAGGCCTAAATACCCCCAAAGCGTGACGCTGCCTTTAGAATAATGAGATTGGAATGTGGCTCCTAGGAGGCAAGCACCTTAAAAACACGTGCCATGATTTCTCCTAAAAATTAAAGATATATGTTGTCATAAATCCAAGAAAGTAAGTGTGACAAATCAGAGTTCTCTCTTCCGTGGTAGGGTACCAGATTTCAGTTTTCAAAAAGAAAATAAAGCAAACATATATACACACACACCCAAAAAAATGGCGTGGGGAGGGAGAAGTAAAACGCATCTTTTCTTTCTGCTCAGAAAGGTATCATTGTTTCCAACTGTTGCCTACTTAGAAGCATTGAATGTCAGCCCCACTAGAAAGCAGCGTATTACCACAGCTCAAGGTCCTAGATTAGCCACCACATAGGAGAGTGGCTGTTGGAAAGGAAAGCTGACCCAGAAAACCTCGGGGAGCCATCAGTCCTCCACTGAAGATAAACGCAGGCTCACAATTCATTATCTACCATCCCCCAAAGCCAAAACACTCTGAAAACTGAAAAATTTCAAGTTGGCAGCCAATCAAACCTGACCTCATTTGGTGGCAAAACGTGAGCTGCACTACATAAGATCATTTGTAGTCTGTTTATCCCACTTTGTGTGAATATTTTTACATTTCACTGCTGAAATAATGAGCTTGAGTACGGAGTGCTGACCCTAGACCCTACTGAGGATGTTTTTATATATATGTACCCGATTACCTAACAAAATTCTGAATTTTAAAACCCATCGGGCCCCAAGGGTTTCAGATAAGAGGAAAAAGACTGTAGACCTATAATAGGATGACATAAGACCCCTGCAAAAGTTACTGAAGGCCTGAGAGAGTCAGATTACCCCCTGGATGTTCCAACATGGGCCAGACTGCAGCATTATTTGGCAACACTGTGTTAAAAATGGGAAATCGATTATGCAGGGTCCTAATTACACTTTAAATCCTGGTTTCCTACCTTCACATATTCCAGGGTTGGGTCCAGAAGATGCTGATCCCTGAAAAGAGAAAATGATAAGTATGAGAACAATTGGGAACAATGCATTCTTGCACTGAGTAAAATGTATCCAACATTTAATTCCCCCGTTCATTCAAATTACTAAAATAGGCCCACCTCCCCAGCAATACTCCCAGCAGACAAATAAGGAAGTTAGAACAGGTACAGATTTCCTTTCATGGTGTGTGTAGGGGGTAGGGGGTGGACCGTAGGACACCACCATAATTTTTGTTTAGAAGCTCCAAGTGCTTTATCACATTCAGGTTCCAAACGTTAGACTTTCATGTGGTAATTCTATATTCACTCGAGCATAAAAATTAGCCTAGAAATCTGAAGCAAAGAACAAGGATAGAGGGTTGGTGTAAAGCAGGACTAGATGCCCAAAGGAAGGGTCCTTTGGACCAGACAGCTGTGTCATGCCCACTTTGACAGAAGAAAATGTAGGCTGAGGTGGGCCCAGCGGCTGCCCAGTATCACCCAGCACCAAGGGGAGAAGATGGAGTCTGTATACCCAGCTTTCTAGATCACATCTGCCTTTTTTTTCTTATTGCTGCTTCCATTACCCACCCACCCCTGATGTCAAGCAGAGCAATCCATCCTAATTTTCTTTGGCGCCCCAGTATTCTTCTCTCCCTATCTAATATCTGCTTGTGTCTGTCATAATATGACACCGGAAATAACCAAACAGTGAAAAATAAACAGCAGCAGGTGGCCCTATGGAGGCTGACTTCTTACAGAAAGAAGAGGATCTGACTAGGCCAGAGGAGAGGAGGGGGAGATGTGAGAGTGGCCGTTTTCAGTGCTTGCAGAGTTACAGCGCGGTGCCCCCTCAACAGAGGGTGTGAAAAGACAGCTGCCTTCAGAGTCTTAAACTTCAGAAACTAAACACATCTTCGCAGAGATAGCATCAGTTTGAAAGGAGAGAATGGCTGTGAAGCCTGTAAGAGTAGCCTTCTCAAGGGAGAGGGTCTTACTGTGAGGGTGATGGTCCCCCAGAAGCCCCACCGATCAGCAGCTTCCTCCACATGGGTTGGCTCAACCCCCAGACCCGTGGGCTGTGGAGAAACCCTGAGAGATGGCACACTTCTTCCCAGGACAAGAGAGAAGGTCACTGCCAGCACACAAGGAGTCCCAACCCCCCCACAGCTCAGGGATACCACCATCTTGTGGGATGGATGCAACCCCCAAAGCCATGCTTATCCTGGTTTGACTGTCCATTTGGGCCTGCACACAGGGCGCCTGCCCAGAGGCAGAGATGCCCCTTTCCACGTCAGTGGATTAGGTTCTGGAATGAGTCCCTTTGCAGGGCCAAAGGACTGAGAACAGCATAAGCTCGCTGTCCCTGGGTGCATTTCCACTGAAGAGGGCTGAAGCCTTACAACTCTTTGCCTTCAAGTTTGTTTATCAGGCATCCAGAGTCTGTCCACTGTGCCAGGTCACCGCTTCCCCTGCCACACTCTGGACACCATGTCAATGTCATCAGGCTATGCATTCGTGGAACCACCTGGCTAGTGACTCAAAACTTTGTCCACAGCACTTGGGCTGTGCTCCCTTTTAAGTTCTTGAACCCTTGTTTTTCTACTGAATTAACATTTCAGGCATATAGCCATCCAGTCTTAGATTAATCATCTGGCCCAGGGGTCTTGCCTTGTGAGGGCAGAAAGATGTTAGAACCACTAAAATGCTGTTCTCCTCTTCAAATTTCTATTTTTATGTGCATTTAAAAAATGTGTTATGGGGGCGCCTGGGTGACTCAGTGGATTGAGCGCCTGACTCTGGCTCTGGTCATGATCTCGCAGTTCTTGAGTTTGAGTCCCGCATCAGGCTCTGTGCTGATGACTTGGAGCCTGGAGCCTGCTTCAGATTCCGTGTCTCCCTCTCTCTGCCCCTCCCCAACTTGTGTTTTGTCTCTCAAACATAAATATAGAAAAAAATTCTTTTAAAAATGTATGTTATGTACATTTATACATACATGTCTTCATGCATGGATAAATAGTATATGTATGGGCAGCTGAAGTCAATGGTTCCCATATGTTTTTCCTCTCAGGATCTCTTCACACTCCAAATTATTGAGGACCCCAAAGAGCTTTTGTTTATGTGGGTTATATGTACTGATTACTGATATTAGAATTAAAAAGAAATTTTCAAAATATTTATTAATATTTTAAAAATAAACTCATATTTTATATAAACAATTTTATTGCAGAGAGAGATGTTTTCATAACAAAAATTTAGTTAGAAGAGTGACATTGTCTCACATTTTTGCAAATCTTTTTCATGTCTGGCTTATAGAAGGACAGCTGAATTCTCATATCTACTTCTCTATTCAGTACGTTATGATAGGTCTTGGTTTAGAAAAAAGTCCATCCTGGGGTACCGGGGTGGCTCAGTGGGTTAAGTGTCTGACTTTGGCTCAGGTCACGATCTCATGTCCGTGAGTTCAAGCCCTGCGTGGGCTCTGTGCTGATAGCTCAGAACCTGGAACCTGCTTCAGATTTGGTGGCTCCCTCTCTCTCTGCCCCTCCCCTGCTCATGCCCTGTCTCTCTCAAAAATAAACGAAAGAAAGAAAAGAAAGAAATCCATCCTCACATATATATGTAACTGGAAAAGGGAGCAGTATTTCATTTCCAGATATTTATGGCTATTCTTTGATACCATGCCCAAACTCAAGTGGTAGTTTCTTAATGATCAGTTGTAATGTGGTATCTTAAACCATGTCTGTCACTCTTCTGCATCTATCTTGCACCCTGATTGGGCCTTTTATCCATGTGTGATTCTGTAACTACTGTACTGGAAAATACTGGTTCACTGAGTTATGCAGTTATTCTAAGTTTTGACACGTTACATTAGAGTATTTAAAAAGAATCACATTTGTTAATATCATCACTGATCTCCTCAGAACTTAGGAAGCCTAGGGAAGTATCAAGCTCATGGTAGAGGACAGAAGTTTTCCAAACTTCTCATTTTCACTTGAAAGCTTGAAGTTTTTCACTGGCAGCTTACACTGTCAAATATTTTCCTTGAGCTTCATTTCATTCATTTTGGAGAATGTATTTGCCAAATACCGAGACCATATAGTCATGATTTGCCATTTTAACTCTCCTTTTTTAGTCCTCAAATGTCATTCTTTCAGTAAATTCTTTTTAGCATTTTGTCCAGGATCTGCTCTTCTCACCAGATTTAGCTGTAAAATCCTTTTCCTTTCACCTCTGAAAGTTGAAACGTTCCTTTCTTCCTTTCTCTAGAGACATACCTGAAAACTCTCTGAGCTGGTTCTCTCAGAACAGATCCTTCTGTTTCGGGCAGAAGTGGGGTGACCAACATGGGTCAGGCCAGGCACCGTGCCGGGTGGCTCTTGAGGCCGGGCTGATCAGCAGGACCCGCACTCAGAGACGGGACTGCCTAGGGGCACGGCAGCCTGCGCCCTCCCTTCCGGGGAGCCTGGGGTGCTCTCCAAAATGCCTCCCACCTTAGATGAACCTCATTCCTCTTTGACCCTTTACCGTACACTTCTCTGGGCACAAGAGAAGGAAATTGGAGGCTCTGGTGAGGCATAAAACTCAAGGCCCCCCTTGACCCTGCCCCCAGGTGAACTCTGCTAAGGGAGCCTTTTCATTCTGCTTCAAGAGCAGAGGGGAATCCGAATGTCCTCGGATTCTAGTTCAGGGCTCCCGGGGGTGCCCTCCAGGATCCTCATGTTCTCCATCTCCTTTTTAGAGAGGCAAGGAGGGAATACAAGGAGAAGATAGTAAAACCGAGTGGGAGTGTTACAAATCCAAAAGCTTTAAAAATCATTGCCTTGAACTAAATTAAAATTATGTTTGCAAGCAATAGTGCTGTGTCTCCTTTCTCAGCCAGTCACCTCACCCCACCTAACCAAAGATAGGAGCGAGAAAACATAGCAGTTGGCCCTGCTCTAATTTGAAATAGAATATCCAATTATTCATACAAGTCTGTGCAGCAAACACTCCTTAAGCCACAGATTTATATTCTCCAACAGAGATCACTAAAAAACAAACAGAGGAACTTGGCAATATAAATGAAAAGCTTATTTTTTTATTTTTTTATTTTTATTTTTTGCTTTTGCACATGATGAATCCCACCCATGTGAACCCATGATGCTGTGTGCATCTCTCTTTACAACCGGCGGGGCTGGCAGGCACCCACGGGCCGTCTGTCAGGCGTGCTGCCCCACAGGGAACAGTCCGCAGACCGCAGGAAAGCAGCAGAATGAAACTGGACTCTCTTGTTATTTTGTTCTCAAGTTTATTAAGTTTTAAATAACATCACTGTATTTACACCAGTTAAATAAATCATTCTCTCCAGTGCCCTGCTTTCCCAAGTTCATACTGAGGGATGTGTGGTCAACAGTCATAGAAATGAGGTCTTTACTATTTCAGTTTGTTTCTCATCAGTGATCAGGTTCAGAGTTCCTCCATCTTAAGAGGACACTTGATCTACAGGTTTGCTATTTTGAGTTAAGAGGGTTCTCCATCGTGAATATATAAGCAAAATTTCACTAACACAGATCTTCTCTGAGTGCTTGGAATACAGATGAGGAAAGAAGTACCCTACGTCTGTCTTAAATTATAGAATGTTTTAAATGAATGAATGTTTTGACTTCTTTAAATATTACAGAATAAATTGATGGCCGACAGTGTTGCCAAACAAATGTCCTTTTGGAAATAACATAAAGAGGAATCCTTTGTAATAAGAGGATTCTTTCATGCAATAGAGGGATGCGAGAAACTAGATCCAACTGTTCCCGACTGAGTAGAATAAAGGCTCCCCTTAAATTCCACGCACACTAGTAATTTGCAGAGTTGGCTCCCCTCCTTTGTGCACACGGCATGGTATTTGCATTCTGGTCCATTCTATCATGTATTTATTTGTATATAGTTTCTCCTCTATAAGGAGATACTTCATTCCCAGTATCTCCATAGTTCTTGCATTCATCCTATCAACATTATCAAGCATCTGCAATACGCTGTGCTGTAGGCCGGGCAATGGAAACAGAGGAACCAAAGACAAAGGCCTTGCTCCCAGAGAGGCTGCAAGCAAGTGGGGAAGACAGATGAACAGACCTAGCATTACACAAGTTAAGTTTCAGTGGGAAGGAAACACCATGGAAGGGCCTTTCAGGCAACCTTTGAGCTAAGGTTTGAGGACTCGGTAGAGACTCATCGGGTGAAAAAGCTGTGAGGTAGGTGGTGATGAGAAATGCCCAGGCAATGGCAGAAGCATGTGCAAACACATGGGGACATGGGACAATGTGGTATACCTGTGGAACCACAGCACTCGGGAGTAATTCTGCTCTGGTCCAGGCCACCATCATCTCTCACCTGGATGCCTGCAATACTTCCCCAGCTCCACCTTCTCCACAGGAGCCAGCATGATCCTTACCAAAATCAAAATTCTCTAATAACTCCCACCTGATCACAAGAAAAACCCTGGACTCCTTACCAGGGCCTCTGAGGCCCTGGTTGGCATGGTCCCCACCAGCTCCCCAACTTCACTGTAGTACACAGAATTCCAAAGATGTCTCCAGACAGGATCCCCCCCCGCCCCAGAGAGTCAACCAAACAGTAACCTCAGTACTGCTGTGAAGGGATTTTGCACATGGAAGCCCCAAGTCAGCTAACATTAAAATCTGGCAACAATCCAAGTGGACCTGACATGCAAAGTGAGGTGGCCCAGCCATGAGGGACCCTGTTACCAGTGTGATGTTACAACATGGCCCGTGACGAGGTTCATGGCACGGAACACTGGGCAGCCTCTACGTGGGAGCTGCCCCTGGAAGACAGCCAGGAAGCAGAGATCTCAGTCCTACCATCTCAAGGAATGGACTTCTGCCAACATCCTGGGTGACTGTGGAACCAGAGCCTCAGATGAGAATACAGCTGCTGACATCTTGGGTTTGAGACCCATAACCAAGAACCCAGCTGAGCTCCGTGGGACTTCTGTCCTACTGAAATTATGAGGCAATACACAGGCGTTAAGGCACCAAATTTGCGGCCATTTGTTACTCAGCAAAAGCATACTAATACACTCACTGGCTATTCCACTCATTCCATCCAGGCCATACTGACTTTTCTTTCCGGTGCTCAAACATACCAAGCTGGTCCCTGCCTCTGTGGCTTGGCATTTACTGTTCCTTTGCCTAGAACATTCTTGCTCCAGTTCTCAAAGACTCACTCCCTCCTAGCACTCAGGTCTCTGCTCAAATAACACCTCCTCAGAGAAGCTTTCCTTAAACACCTATCTACATGAGCACCGCTGCTACCCTCTATCACCTTATCTGACATTCTGTCCCATATAATCTGATATCACATGAAATATTTATTTGCTCAGGTCTTTCTTGTGGAATATAATCCTGCAAGACTGAGACTTTCTCTGCTTTACTCACCTTGATATCCCCTGCGTTCTGTACACTGCAGTTGCCCAGTGACCATTTGCAGAATTAATGAATAAAAGAACAAGTAACGGCAGCAGAGGTCTAGGGGAGGCTCAGGAGTGGCTGGGGCGGTGGAGATCAGGATGAAGAGGAAGGAGGCAGCGCCAGAACATAAGGGGTCTGGAGGCCATGTAAAGACGTCTAGACTTATGAAAGCAATGTGATTTGTTGAAAATTCTTACGTGGCAGAATAACCAGAGATTTGTGTTTTAGAAAAATCCCCCTGCACTGGTGTGGAAAACAGATTCATGGGGGGCAAGACAGAGTGATGAAGACCAAAGGAGAGAATGGTCTGGGTGAGAGAGGGCAGGGCCTGGGCTACTGACAGGGATAGAGGGAGCAGGGGCGGTGTACAGATTTAGGGGACTTTTCTCTTCCTTTTTTAAAACAAATTTTTTAACGTTTGTTTATTTTTAAGAGACAGAGAGACAAAGACAGAGACAGAGTGCAAAGAGAGGAGGGGCTGAAAGAGAGGCAAACACAATCTGAGACACACTCCAGGCTCTGAGCTATCTATCGCACAGAGCCCGACGTGGGGCTTGAACTCACGAGGTGAGATCATGACCTGAGCTAAAGTCGGATGCTTAATTGACTGAGCCACCCAGGTGCCCCAGGAGACTTTCCTAAGTGACAGTAGGTGGTAAATGACTGGATTCAGTGGGTCAAAGGGAAAAGAGAGGTAAGGGCACTCACTGAATTCTTTAAAAGGGAACTAAGTAGATGGTGCCTAGCACATCTCAATACCCTCCTTAAGAATGAATTAGAGCAATGCCTGCATCCGACTCTTGATTTGGGCTCAGGTCATGATCCTAGGGTTGTAGGATCAAGCCCCACGTCAGGCCCTGTGTTGAGTGTGGAGTCAGCTTGAGATTCTCAGTTTCTCTCTCTGTCTGCCCCTCTTCCCTGCTCTAAAATAAAAACAATTAAAAGAATTACAAAAAAAAGAATGAACTAACAAACACCTTTGCCTCAAGCACTATAAGAACTTTTAAGGTTATAGGAATGTGAATTAGTAAGAATTAGCCCCATTATCACCCATTGTCCATGGTTAGCAGTACCCACATGGTTGCTGGCATTCAGCTACTGAAGGTTTCAGATGAGCTCCCTTCTTATTCAACTGGCAAATAAGTTACTTTCAGTAGGATCTTTCACATCTTTCAAGTTATGAACATGTAAATCTTTCCCGTAAACTATCATGAAATAACAAACATTTAAGGGATCCCTTCACACCAACAAAAATAGTTAACTCAGGAAGAAAACAGAGAACAAGATGGCTGTATAGATACCAGCCAAGAATACCTGTTTTCCATAATTTTACATAATTCTTTGGTCGTCTCCATCAGCCCCACCCCAGAGGGCAACCAGGAATTGTTTATGTCTTTTCCATGGGGCTGTAAGCTCCATGGGGGTAAAGGCTACTTATGTCTTACTCACCAATGTATACTACGTCCTTTGAATCATATTTGTCACATAGCAGCCAGTTAATAAACAAACAAGGGCAAGAATGGACAAATGAAAATACAAACCACAAAACCCCGCCTTTGTATACAGTCCAAATGAGGCCTCCGGAAATCAGAAATTTCTACTACAGGGTTTTCATTTACTTAATATGATAGACCAGATATTCTTAAAACTAAATCACGAATTAGATTATGAATGTATTTTCAAATGCACTGTTGACGTCACAAAGATAAAGCCTCAAGAAGCACAGACATGGACCACACAGATACAGAAACAGAGAACAAGTCAAGAACACAAAACATGGACAACAGCAGGGTAAGGACCAGGGCAGGGAGGAGAAGTCCCGGGTCCACAGAGGTGAGCAGCTCACCACGGAGCCATGGACAACGTCTGAGCCATCAGAATGTGGCTACACCACCTCTACAAAAACAATGTGCAAAAATAAATAAGAATTAAGAAGGTAGCATGCTCTCTAGCAAAGGGAACCAAGAAGGAAACCTATTGTCCCCACCATGAATTCTGATGGGAAAAAAATAACGGCAGCAATAACAGTCTCCCCTAAGAGCTTGTAGCCACAGATTGGCCGTCACGTCGGCTGGGATTCAAATTTATACTGTTCCGCTTGGACAGAGAATCCAAAACTGAGAAATTAAAGTGTTTGGGCTGGTGGTGCCACTAGTAAGGAAACAATGTACATACTTTCTGAGGGAAAACTCTACCAATAGAATGCCACTCAGGATATCCACAAATGTGGTTAAACATAACTTTTCCTTCAGAAATAACCATCTGCACAAGAAAGCAAGCCCCAATCACTGAAGTCAGCAGAAACAATAACAGACTGAGATCCTCAAAGACTTCAGATATTAGAAAACCAGACATAGGCTATAGAATAATGATGTATGATGAATTTTATTTTTTATAAGTTTATTTATTTATTTTGAAAGAGAGAGAGAGAGAGAGAGAGAGAGAGAGAGAGAGAACACAAGTGGCGAAAGAACAGAGAAAAAGAGGGGGAGAGAGAGAGAATCCCAAGCAGGCTCCATACTGTTAGCACAGAGCCTGACATGGGGCTCTAACTCCTACACAGTGAGATCATGACCTGGGCAGAAATGAAGAGTCAAACATTTAACCAATTGAGACACCCAGGTGGGTGTATCGATGTAGGATAAATTTTTTAAAAAGTAAGATGGAATAAAAAAGTGATCTAAGAATAAACGGGCTGTTATAAACATTAAAAAATGGATTATAATATATACATATAATCTACACAGCAGATTAAACACGGCTAAAGAAAATATGACATATAAAGTATAAACAAATCAATAAAGAAACTATACGAAACACAGCACAGAGAGAACAGGTGATGGAAAATATGACAGTGATGTTGAAGGTAGAATGGGAAGGCCTAATTACATTTAACCTGAACCCTACAAGAAGAAAATCTGAGAGAGAGAAAGAACAATAGTCAGGGAAATGAATAATGATGAGAAATCTTCAAAATACATGAAAGATACCCATTCTCAGATTCAGGCATCCCAGTGCATCCTAAGCAGTATAAACAAAAATAAAGTCTCACCTACATGCACTGCAATGAAAGCACAGACCCTCAAGGACAGAGAGAAGATGGTGAAAGCAGCCTGAGAGCAAAGGAAGGTTTTGCTCTCGGAGCAATGACAATGAGGCTGACAGCCTGTTTCCATCAGCCAGAAAGGAAAGGGAGGAGCTCAAAATTTCCTGCCCCAAGAAACTTCCGAGAATAAGGGTGAATAAAGGCAATTTTAGATAAATAAAAGCAGAGAACACCATTTAGGAAGAATGAAAAGGATGCCCGAAGAACAGTCTTAAGATCTAAGAATGAGTGCTGCACAAAGTAACTGGTAAACACATAGGTAGCTCTAAACCAGCACTGATGGGATACAATGAGATGAATGTGTAATTTGTGGAGGTTAAAAAAAAAAAAAAAAAAAAGGAAGTGCTGGCAAAGACGTGGGTAAGTTGGAACACTTATGCACGGTTGGTAGGAATGTCAATGGTACCGCTGCTAGGAAAAACAGTGTGGAGGTTCCTTTAAAAATTCAAAATAGAACTACTGTATGATCCAGCAATTCCACTTCTGAGTAGATACCCAGGAGAACTGAAAGAAGGGGTTCGAAGAGATATTTGTGCACACATGTCCTTAGCAGCATTATTCACAGAAGGCAAAATGTGGAAGTAACCCAAGCATCCATTGATCGAAGAGTAGATAGACAAAATGTTGTATACACATAAGTGGAATATTATGGGTCTTAAAAAGGAAGGGGATTCTGACACTTACTCCAACAGGGATAAGCCTTGAGGGCTTTATGCTAAGTGAAGTGAGCCAGTCACACAAGGACAAATACTGCATATTTTTACTTATATGAGGTGCCCAAGTAGTCAAATTCACAGAGACAGAAAGAACAAGAGAGGTTACCAGGGCCTGGGGGAGGAGACAGGGAGTTGTTTCAAGGGTACAGAGTTTCCGTTTTGCAAGATAAAAAGAGTGGGGGAGACTGGTTACACACAATGTGAATGTACTTAATATTATTCATTAACTCACTGCTCATGAATTGTACAGTTAAAAATGGCTAAGATGATAAATTTTATATTATGTGCATTTTACCACAATTTTTTAAACAAAGACAAACTAAAATATAAGGCAACAATGGCATGTAAGCCAAGTGGAGGGCCACAGCCAGAGCTAGTGTTCTAAGTTCCTGTTTTGTTCAGAAAGAAGTACTGTTTTACTTTATCTTTTATAAAGTAATTATATTTTAAAAGTAACCACTAAATGAATAGTTTTTATTTTTAATTTTTTAAAATATTTTTTAATGTTTATTTATTTTGGAGAGAGAGAGAGACAGAATACAAGTGGGAGAGCGGCAGAGAGAGGGAAACAGAATCCGAAGCAGGCTCCAGGCTCCAAGCTGTCAGCACAGAGCCCAACATGGGGCTCGAACCTACGAACCAGGAGATCATGACCTGAGCTGAAGTCAGACGTTCAACCGGCTGAGCCACCCAAGGGCCCCATGAATAGTCGAGTATTTTTAAAAAGACAACACAAAATAAGGCAATTTTAAAAACCCATAGGTTTTTAAAAAATGTAGAGCTAGTACAGACATACAGAATAAGCAGCAGTTATGAGCCCAAAGAGTGTACATCACTAAACACGGTAACTCTTAACTAGATTAAACTAACAAAACAGATTTTCAGAAGGTAGAATATAGCACATTTGGATATCATAAAAGTGATATTTTGAAGGAAATATGTCACTATAATGCTTACTTTTAGGGGAAAAAAGACTGAAATTAATTGTCCAGCTTAAGTTAAAAGAATAAACACAAATAGAACAAAGATTAAAAAAGGGAGAGAAATTAAGTATAAAACAATGACACAACCGAGAAGCAACAAATAAAGCCTTGTTCTTTGGAAAGCTTAATAAAATAAACCTCTGACAGATATAATCCCTGGGGAAAAGAAAGAAGGCACAAAATAATATAGAAATGACAAGGGCATTGCCATAGACACAAGGGAGAACAGGAAGAGAACACTATGAACACCTTTATGCCAATAAATTTTAAAACTTAGCAAAAATGAACAAATTCCTAGAAAAATATTAACCCAGACTTAAAAACAGAAAACTGAATAGCTCTATAGCCACTTACAAAATGGAATCAGTTCAGTATCTTGCCACAGGACTAGTTGGTTATACTATGTAGCAAGCTCTGCCAAACTTTGGAATTATTTGTTACTTGAAAATGATATAAAAACTTCAAGAGGGGCACCTGGGTGGCTCAGTCGGTTAAGCATCCAACTCTTGATTTCGTCTCAGGTCATGATCTCACAGTTCATGGGATCAAGCCCTGCATCAGGCTCTGCACTGACATCCCTGCTTGGGATTCTCTCTCTCTCCCTCTCTCTCTGTCCCAAAATAAACTTAAGAAAAAAATAAAGTAGAAAGGAGAACAAAACCGTCCTGATTCACAAATGCTCACTGTCTACACTAGAACACAAAAAATCCATACAGACCTTATAAAGAAGTAGGGCAAAGTTCCTGAATGAGAAACACTGCAAAATCTTCTATTTACAACTTATTGAGGGAAGGGACTAGAAGGCTTGTATGTCTGGGTTGGAGTTCTTGCTTTGTGGGTGTTCATTCATCACAAATGAAGTCATTCCTAGAACATTTAACTGAAATGCAAGACAAAGAGATGAGTGGGACCCGATAGGTTGAGTCTCTGTTTACCTGAAGTGGCAGGGCCAAGGAGGAAAAAAACCTGCAGCTCTGGGGTCTACTGGTTTACCATTTTTAACCAACTCATGATCAGGGCGTGTCACACAATCAGGGGAGGTGAACCCAACAACTGGGATAAAGTTTGCCCACCATTAGCAACTTGATGGATGCAGCCTGTTTGTACATGGATATGGCCTTAGAATCTAGAGCCATCATTATGAAGAGTCGTCAACATCTAAGAATCTCGGTGGGGACAAATTGGGAACAGAGGATCGCAGGAAGGAAGAGACAGCAATAGGCTTTAAGTCTACTAAGAGTTTGTGTCCACTGGACAATATTCCTTCCTAGATCATATTCTTTTAGGTAAGATTGCTATGTGGGAAAGTCTAGCATTCTCCTTTTATATTTTATTAGATGATATCTGTGGTGTTACGTCTTACTCATCTCATCAGCCTCATCTCCTCACCTTACTCCTGATGCCCCAGTAACTCCAAACTGTTTGGAATTCCCTGAGCCAAAAGGCCTGGAGTCCCCACTATCTTCCCATTCATTTGCACCTTCCCTGACCACTCTTCCTCCTGCCTCCCACAACTCGAAGAATAACATCTCCCCAGCACTTCCGTTTTATTCATTCTAAAACTTTGACACATAATTATAATTCAATACAATATGTATATTCCTGTCCATCTCCCTTACTGGGCTATGAGCTCACAGAGAAAAGGGACCATATTTTATTTTATTCATCTTTGTTTTTTTAATGTTTATTTATTTTTGAGAGAGAGAGAGAGAGAGAGAGCGAGGGAGCTCATGGGAGAGGGGCAAAGAGAGAGGAAGACAAAGAATCGAAAGCAGGCTCTAGGCTCTGAGCTGTCAGCACAGAGCCCAATGTGGGTCTTGAACTCACAAGGCATGAGATCATGACCTGAGCCGAAATCATGCTCAACACACTAAGCCACCCAGGCACCCCTGTTTTATTCATCTTTGTATCCCCAAGGCATAGTTGCTCCATAAATGTTGGTTTGAGTGAATGAACAAGTGTGAGTTTGTGTATGTCTTCTCCACTGTGCAAAAGACCTCGACCCCAACTTTCCCTTTGCCACACTCCCTGGGATCACCAAGAGAAGAATAACATTGGAGGGAGAGAGGGAATAAGAGAGAAATGTTTTTGGAGAAATGGGCCTCTGCAGTAAGGAGATAATTAGCCACAGGCCTGTGACTGAACTGTGGCAGCTTCAGACAGGACTTCCTCAGCAAGGGGCTGTCGCTGCTATTAGGGCAGTACCTGGCTTCCCAGCCCCACTGAGACCACAAGTTACCAAGGGGACATTGAGAGGCTGGCTGCTCCTGCTGAAAATGAATCTCTCTGGACGTGTTTGAAATGTCATGTTTGAAGTTCATTAGGGAAATCACCAAATGGACAGAGAGTTTACTCCAGGCCATTTCCACTGGTCTATGGGAAAATGAGAAGAAATGGATGCTTGAAACAGGGCTGGCCTGGTGAGTAGAGATGAGGGTCCGGGAAAAATATCAACTAGCATGTGATTAGATGGATCGGTTCTTTACTGATGCTGGGAATCCCATGAAAGTCCCAATAAAGAGGTCCTTTCTTACACTAGGCAGGAACATATCATGTATGTAGCCTTTGCTAACTTAAAAAGGGATGCAGCTTTAAAAAGAGAACTGCAACACTTCTAGATGTGCACTCAATATATTTTGTTTCATTGCCTTGCAAAATAAATAAGAGATTCAGTCTCCCACATCTCACAACATATTTACTGACCCTATTTGTTAAAGTAGGCTTCACTAGGAGTTGACAATTAAAGTTGGTGCATATTTCATATTCTCCTCCCAGGGCTAACATAGGACATGACAAGTTTCATTTTACAAATACACAAAACCTTAGGGATAGTCCTTAATGATTAAACCAAAAGATCTGCTTTAGAGCAGAGGAGTGGTCTCAACAGAAGCTCACTGGTCTGCACTAGGGAATTCATCTTCTGCTCCTGGTTGTCTAGAGCTAAAAACAATTCACTAGATTTGTGATCTGGGCAGCCAAGTGTGACCCTTCCCTCCGTCTGAATATTAAGCTTCAGTTAATGCTCCTAAAATCACATTAGCTTCTTTGACAACCATAGCACACTGCTGACTCATTCTGAGGCTGCACTTATCCAAATCCTGCAATATTCCTCATATGTGACTATTTAGCCAAACCCTACTTTGACTTTGTTGAATTCTAGTGCAAGTCTTTGCCTTTCATAGTCATATGTGTATGTGTGTGTGTGTGTGTGTGTGTGTGTGTGTGTATTTTTTTTTTTGGAGAGAGAAAGCGTGAGTGGGCAAGGGACAGAGAGAGAGAGGGTGACAGAGGATCCAAAGCAGGCTCCATGCTGACAGCAGAGAGCCTGATGCAGGGCTTGAACCCATAAACTATGAGATCATGACCCAAGCTGAAGTCAGATGCTCAACCGACTGAGCCACCCAGATGCCCCAAGCCTCTCACGTGAGTCTTATGCAATTAGATTTCGTCTATTCTTTCAAAATGTCAAGATCTTTTTGTATCTCATTTCTGTCATGCTGACATATTCTTCTAAGATTCCTGTCACCCACCAATGTGATCTTTATGCCCATATTTTTGTCTGAACAGTTTTTAAAAACTGGCTGGAGTGGGCCAAGACGTGGGTCAGTCAGGACACAGCCCACAGCACGCTTCATGTACAACCAGCTGGCCTGCCTCTCACCTGAAGGGTATCACCAGTGACTGGCATTTGCTTACACACCTTCTCAACCTTCCTCTACAGGAAGCAAATTAATCTGGTATAACTTGCTTTTGGCAGAGCCCTGCTAATACACTTAGAGTCGCTGCTTCCCCAGCAAGTATGCAAAAACCATTGTCTAATCCTTTTAGAATATTTCCTGAGATCAGTTCAATCTTATTTTACAGGTTACTTTTCTCTCTCTAGTTCCTTTCTTGAAACTTAAGATATTCATCTGCATCATCGCTAGAGCTCCTTACGCCTACACTTCTGCAAGTTGGTCTGCATCGGTGGTCTCGGCCTCAGGGCTACACCTCATCTGAGCCCCTGGCCATGGCCTCTTCTACTCCAGCCGACAATTCTCTTCCTTTACATGGATCCCACCCTTTCCAATCAGGGAAGTCATTTCCTTGACAGAAAAAACGTAAGCCGAACAGCAGCTCAGCAGTTTGGTTTCTCTCACCTCCCCCTCTTTGGTTTCATTGTTCCAAACATTACTTCTGAAAGCCCTTTTTGTTACCCTTAGCATTTTTCACAATTCTCTGCTCACTCTGCACTGTGTCTTTTACAACCCAGAGCCACCTTCTGATGTGATCCTTGGTTGCATAGGTGGCATGGCCCAACCTTTCTTTTACATCTGGGTCCAGCCCAGAGGAGGCAGGCCCTGAGGGAAGGTTATCTAGAAAGTACTTTCTTTCACCGAGTCTAGGAGAAAAAATAACGTGATACCTGGAAATATGTTAAGGTCAGAGGCCAAGAAAAGCAGAAGAGGACTAGGGAGTGATGTGAAAGGTGATACCATGGATGGGAAGTTGGGTCAGCAGCAAAGAATATGGACCTAACAGATGCTAGGGAGGTGAGATGGTTCAAAGGGAGCACCCTCTTTCTCCTAGGGCTTTGAACTCCTCACACAGACTCAGCCCGTGGCCTGCCTTTAAGGCTGTACCACCCAGCACAAGGCCAGGCACACGGTCGATGTTCAACGCACCTGTGGCTGAATTCATCAGAACGGCCCTGACTCATCACACCACATTAGGGGCATCCTGTAAACCAGTCAGTCCAGCTGGGGACAGTCCTGCATACACATCCTTAAACCAAGAACAACCTGGCCAGTCACATACCTCTTCCTCCTTCAAACTGTGTTTGGCACGCTGTTTCTGGTTGTCCTGAACTGCATTCCCCTTTCAGAGCCTCAGGCCATGGGATCCTCTTTATCATTTCCTTCAACTTTGGGAATCTTTCTTCTTAAAGCCCCGGGTGGGCTGCAGAAGAGGACACATTTCCCTTCCTGGCTATCAGAGATTCTCAGGCCTGAGTACTTCTAAAAGTCTTCCTTCTTTCACTTTGGCAGCCAGTTCCTGCTTCTATGAGTCAGTTTCTATCTCACTGGAAAATGCAGCAATGCCCGATTAATGTGTGCATGACATATATGAAAAGAACTGCAGTTAAAGTGCCTCCTCAGAGAGATCCCTCATCATGTTAAAACAGCATCATTTAAATATCCTACATATTCTACTCTGGTGAGTCTATACAGGAATCCAAGGCTAATACACAGCACTACTAGTTGATAAAAACTTGACACGGTCACAGCTTACCCTGTGCTCAGCAGAATTCTAGTGACAGCATGAAGCTACAAGCCACAGTTCACATCTTAACTTGGCAGCAGTCAGTCAAACTGAATAGAGTAAGAATAAGAAAAACTGTATCAAGGCCAGTATGTCTCTTGGCAGGAGAGAGGATCTGGCATCAGTGACTCATCAGACTTCAGGCTGTCTAAGCCCCAACACAGCACTTTTGATAAAAGCAGATGCTTTGTTTGGCTGGTGTCTATTCGCCCTTCCTTGCTCCTATGGTTCAATCCACTCCACCCCCAGCTGTTCCTCATCTCCTTCTAAAACGGTGTGTCTGTAAAGCTTCTTCATCCTCAAGGTGGCTGCTCACCCAAACCGAGGAAAAGCAGCCGTCACCCCTCAGGCAAACGCCTGCATGTCAACCACAGTCATGCATTTACCTCCTCTGTCCACAGATTAATCAGAGAACACGTGGGACCCAGTGGGGAAGGAAGTGCAGGAGCATGATCACCACGCTGCTGACACAAAGCCCACGGGGAGGGTGGCCCTGAGGACATGTCTGCTTTAATTAAAAACGTTTTGTAAGAAGACTCAATTAATGAAAAGATGGGTTTTATTTTACTACGTGCTTAATAGATCCTTTCCTATTGAATTTTGTCTCTCAAAAAGAAAAACCTTCCTTTGAACAGCACCCCTATAAAATTCCAGCCTTCTGGAATTCTCTGCTCCCCACCAAAGTCAGCCTCTGCAAAGTCAGCCTCCATGCTGACTCCTTGGAACGGATGTGCTGGGGATCCTCAGGGCTGGGTCCTAGGGTCCCTTCCCTTTATGCTTCACACAGCTCTCGCCCTTGGGGAGGACATCTGGTTTCAAGGCTTTAATTTCACTTCTATGCAGACTCTCCTGACTTTGTTAACTTTGAGCACCGATCACTCTCTAGAGCTCCAGGCTCATAATCCTGACTGGTTAACACCTCCACTTGGCATGCATGCATCTCAAACTTAGCACACCCCAAGGAGAAGTCTCAATTCTCTGCCATCCACCAAACAAAAAGCAGCCCAACAAAGGAAGCCCTGTTCCCCTCCCAGTCTTCCCCATCTCAGTAAATGGCCCCACCTCATACACCCAGCTATCCGAGCCGTGCCTGGCCACCCCCTCCCTCCCTCCACATCATCCAACCCTCAGGAAGTTCCACAGACTCTACCCACCATATAGATTTTGAATTCACCCCCTCTCACCTCCTCCACCACTATCCCAGCACAGACCTCCACCTGCTCCCTGTACTTTTGCAGCCACTTCCTGTCCCCTTCTCCACAGAGACCAAGTGATCTTCTAAAAACTGAATCCAATCACATTATTCTTTTACTTAAAACCTGTTAAAGGGGCGCCTGGGTGGCTCAGTTGGTTGAGCATCTGACTTCAGCTCAGGTCAAGATCTCCCAGTTCGTGAGTTCGAGCCCCACGGCTCAGAGCCTGAAGCCTGCTTCAGATTCTGTATCTCCCTCTCCCTCTGCCCCTTCCCCACTCACAATCCCTCTCCCTCAATAAATAAATAAACATTAAAAAAAAAAACACAACCTTTTAAAGGCTTCCCTTTGCCCTCAGGAGAAAACCTAAACTCCTTACACCAACGTCTAGACCAGTAACATCCAATAAATATACAATGTGAAAACCATACATAATTTCTTTCTTTCTTTCTTTCTTTTTTTTTTTTTTTTTTTTTTTTTACTGGTGCTCATCACAAGTACACTCCTTAATCCCCTTCACCTATTTCACCCACCCCACCCCCCACCTTCCCTCAGGTACCATCAGTGTGCTCTTTATAGTTAAGAGTCTGCTTCTTGGTTTCTCTCTTTTTTCTCCTTTGCTCATTTGTTTCTTAGATTCCACATATAAGTGAAATCATATGGTATCTTTCTCTGACTGACTTATTTCACTTAGCATAATACTCTCTAGCTCCATCCATGTCGTTCCAAATGGCAAGATATCATTCTTTTTGATGGTGTGTATATATACAGACACACACGCACACACATACACACACACACACACACACACACACACACATATACCATATCTTCTTTATCCATGCATATGAAAACATAAGTAATTTAAAATTTTCTAGCAGCCAATTGAAAATAAGTAGATGAAATTTCAATATCTTAACATAATACCATTTTAACACATAGTAACATAATAAATATTAATCAAGTATTTTACATTCTCTTTTTATAGTAAATCTTCAAATGTTCCCTCCCACAGAGAGGCCTTCCCTCTACCCAATCCAAGGAACTCTGGGCTCTCTGACGCTCCCTTCCTTGCATCTCCTCATTTTGTGGTTATGTATTTATTGATGCATTTGTCTGCATGCCCTCTAAACTGGGCACGGTGTAAAGACCGGGCCCACATCTATCTCATCCTCCGTGGGTACTTGGTACCAAGCATAGGGCCTCGCACAAATTCAGCTCAATAAATATCTACTGAAGAATAAATACCTACGACACTAATACTAAGCACAAGGACAAGCAGGAAAGGGTTGGGCCAGTGCACTGAAGACAGGCGCTGTTTTGTGTCTTAATACAATGGTGTGCTCATCTTTTAGTGCAGAATGAGGCTGTCATACCTTTAAGCATGAATGGTGGCCAAGACACACTGCTATAGGGCAGCTCAGGGCAGACCCAGAGAGAGGGATTCCAGCCAGACTCCACCATCATATGGGAAACTTTCTCCCACAGAAGCCACAGGCATTCAACGGGATCTCGGGTTACACAAGGATTAGGGGCCTCCAGGACAGATGGACAGAAACCTACATCTGAGCCCCTTCTCCATACCAGGTTCTGTGTCAGGCACCCCAACGTGGGATTCTATTTGACCTCATAGCTACCCTTCGAGGACATAGAGAATCAGAAAGGTAAAGTAACTTACACAAGGTCACAAAGCTACTGGGTCTTGTTGCTGGAATCAGTGTCAAGGTCTGAAGCAGCATTCTTTGATATCCATGACTATGTCAACATCCCAGGAAAGGCATCAGTGGCCTTCAAGGTCAGGTGTCACACAGCAGAGTTGGGGCAGGAGAAGAAGAATAAAGTGCTCATGATCAGGTGGGAGCTGACAGCAAGGACGTGACCTCCTCCACTCAGACTCCCAGGAAGGCGGTGCCAGGCTCAAGTGCGGAAGTCAGAGACTGCCATTCAGTGCAGCCTTCATATTTAGTGACCAGTGAACCTTCACAGCCCTCTTCAGAGGGAGGTATTTTCACCCCCATTTTATAGTTCAGAACTTGCCCCAGTTCACACACCTAATAAGTGGGAAAACAAGGATCTGAATGGAGACTTCTGGGTTAAGAGCCTGGTACTTTCTCCTTCTTTCCACAGCAGGAGTTATTTTAGCTTTGGTTACTCTGTCTGCAGGTGCATCTGGAATCACAGACAGTCCAGGCTGCACAAAAGCTTGTCTGTTACAGCAGGTTTCTCAGCCTTCTGTAAGTTTTAAATAAAGGCACAATCCTTAAAACAAGAAGACCACATGCTTGTCCTTGGGACCGCTAAGAAGAGAGAGCTTGAAATTCTGCATCCCACCCTCCAGCTAGCCTCCAGGGGACAGACTGTGTGCTGGCAACATCACAGAGCTATAAGCGGCGGGATGGCCGTGGCCTGCCAGCTTATGGGTCCTGGGACTCCAGCACAAGCCCTGCGAAGGCATCGCCTTCCCATCAACAAGAGCGATGACAACCTCTCCAGCCTATATCCTCTGGCCAGGCTGCAAAGGCCAAATCCACATGTGATAAGAACACGAATCATTTGTAACTCCATGGCACCTCCTGTTTACAATATACTGCTACATATACCGAAAGGTGTGAAAAACTCTCACAGTTTCTGACTCTCAGAATACTAGAAACCTGACCTTTCCCAACAGCATGCAAGAGGCCTCAGCAACCATGATTTGTGTGTCCTGGGGGAGGTGGGGGCAGAGAAGACGCTGAGCGGCCTCACCCAACAAAGACTGCTTTGTGTAATACTCTGATCATTTTCTTGGTTGTGGTTTGCACTCAATTAAAAAAAAATATCCTTCAGTTTTCCCCAGAAGAACAGCTGAGAATGCACAGATCACAGCCTTTAGGTTCAAATCATCCCTGTCAGTAGAGGATTGAGGACCACTGTCGGCAGCTGGTGGACCCGCAAGCATTTCCCGGTGCCTGGGCTCCCTCATCCCTGGGGACTATGGGGGCGGGGTGGTGGTGGGGGGTGCGCGTGCACACAACCAAGATGCCCAGCAGGGGCTGAGCTCACCTCTGACCCAGCTGCTCCTGGTTCAGCACACCAGGGACCACCGGGGCCGGGACATGCACCGGTCCTTGGAATTCACTACCCCATCCACAATAGTTGCATCCAAACACCAAGGAGCATTTCAAAATGTTAGTAAAAACCAACTTGAAATTTTAAAAGGAAAAATTCAACACAGGGACTATAACTTTCCTGGAGACATTCTGGGCTATTAAGCGACTGTCACTCTGCTAACTCAACAAATGCACCTTCTATTAAATAGAATCTATTAATCTAGTAGACTTTTTCAACTCTAAACCCAACATGTCCTCTGTGCATGAAAAGCTTCCCATTTGCAGAGAGGAGACATGCCCATTTATAAATAAAATGCACACATTTACAGGTGGACCTTTACATTATAGACCCTTCTGATCAACTGCGAGCTAAAGGCTGATTTATTTGCATGTCTGGAGAAACATCTTGCTTCGTTAAGGAGAAAGCAGTAGTTCTAGAACTTGGTGGTTCTCAAGAGAAACAAATAATGTTCCAGGTGAGGGCATTGACACAGCCCAGAATTAGATATTTAAATCAGTGCTTTGAGAAGAGTCTGCACAGATCCTATGCCTAACACTTTGTTTCCACTTTAAAGAGCAGACGCTGCAACATGGTAGGTTCCTTACTGCCTGGGAAAGCATACTGGATCTTAATTTGAGATAATTCTGCAGACTTTCTGGCCCCCGTCAGTTAAAACACTTGTGACTAGTCAGTCAGCTCCACTCATGCAAACTAATGAAACATCACATTGTCCCGCCACATGCTACCACAGCACAAGAGGCAGAAGGAATTAGGCACTCGGCAGCTGTTCCCAGGAATGCATGCCTCCACGTACCCACAGGCAGGAAGCGGACCCGGAACGGTCTCCCAGAGCAGATCCTTCAGCTATCCCGACAACACAGACAGCTCAACAACAGGAACCAGTACCCTCTGAGCCCAAGGAAGGTTCCAGATTAAAAAAAAAAAAATTCATCCTTGAAGGTAAGTGAATCAAAGGGACATCAGTCAAATGCTAGTGTCGAGAGGAAATCCTGTCTGCAGACCTCTCAGGGAAGCCTCGCTCCGCCTGCAGAACAAAGGCTTCTTCTGTGACATCAAGCAGCAGGTTTAAGAGCGCCCTGGCTTCTCGTTTTGGCTACCTTTCAAAACCACAAGTACATCCAAGGGCAGCCAAGACAACAACAAAGCCAAGAGATACAGTCTCCAAATGAGGAGAGACCCACTCTCCCTTCTAGGCCTGCCTTCTGCCTGGCTCTTGGTGGCCAAAACTCCATTTCCCAGAGTGGGTGTCCAAGGTGCTGGCTTCAGACTCTGGGGACTGAAGCTTTCCATGCAAGAGGATAGCTCAGAAGACACCTACAGCCAGTGCCAACCTCCTTGGGAGGCTGTGGAGCACAGCGTCTGGGGAAGACCCTACAGTACTTTCTGGGTTCTAATCCCAGCTCAGTCACCCACTAGGGTCTGATCTTAGGAGCCTCAACATCCCTGAAACACTTTCTTGACTGTGAATGGTAATAGCAATGCTGTTGCTCAGGATAAAATCTGCCTTGTCTCTCACACAGGGTGATCATGTTTCTAAGCGATGATTTAGGAACATAGTCTTAAACTTCATTTAAACCTATAAAATGTAAGAGATAATAATTCATGTGCACAGGACTCATGTGCATGAGAAAGCTTCATACTACACATTTTTAGGTCAAAGGGGAGACTTCCTCTGCTTTGCCTACGGTATTCCACAAGGTGGATATTCAGTCAATACGCAATTAAAATACACGTGACTTTTTTATGATAAATAAGCTAAACATATTTGTTAGGAAAAGTCTGCAATTTATCAGAGTACTTTACAAGACAAAAAGGTGTGGTCTGGCGGGTTTCCCCCTGAGTGTAGGTGGGGTATACATGACAACGGGGTCTGGGCTTCCTCTTATGGTCCCATTATCATCATGTCAACACCGAACAGGACAAAATGGAAGGTTTTCGGACTTGACATACGGGCAAGTCACTGTCAGCTGAAATTAACCTTCGAATTCACTATGAAAAGTAACAATGCAAAAAAGTTTACTGGAAACAAGATTCCCCCCACACACACACACAAATCAATAATCTTGTTAAATATAGACCTAACTCCTCTCACTCCCTGGAGTCAGAGCTCCAAAACTCTTGACTTTAAAACACCCATAGCTCCCAGCTTCCAGTGGTGAGTGAGCAAGAGTGCTGGGTTTTCATAGACCCTGAGCTATAAGAGCTGAGTTAGGAACAGAAATGCTGTTTCTCCCTCATGGCAGTTCTGTTGAGGTACCTCAGGCAACCCCCCTCTCTGGAGCCCCCAGGTTCTCATTCCCACTGTTTGTTCCTAGCTTTTAACACATACAAACTTTGTGGATCTTGTGGCTTGCTCCAAAAAGGAACTGAGGCAGCTGATAATCTTATTAGGAATATTTAAAAGGATGAAAATAATACAAGGTATTTTGAACTCCTCAAAATTGGGAACACCTCAAGATAGTTTTTAAAGTGTGTAAAGGCACCTGGGTGGCTCAGTCAGTTAAGTGTCCAACTTCAGCTCAGGTCCTCATCTCACAGTTCATGTGTTCAAGCTACATGTTGGGCTCTGTGCTGACAGCTCAGAGCCTGGAGCCTGCTTCAGATTTTGTGTCTCCTTCTCTCTCTGCCCCTCCTCTGCCTGCGTTCTGTCTCTGTCTCTCAAAAATAAATAAATATTAAAAAAAAAAGTGTGCTCAGCTGGCTCAGTTGGTAAAGCATGCGACTGTTGATCTCTCGGTTGTGAGTTTGAGCCCCATGTTGGGGGTAGAGTTTACTCAAAAAAATTAAAGTTAATTAATTAATTAAAAATAAGTAAACAATCTATTAATAAGGCTGAAGAGCAGGAGAATAGGACTTTTGATCCTTTGACCTGACCTTCTCACTCAGAATTCTGAAGGTGATGCGTTTTACTTCGTGTATTCACCTTTAACAATAAGATATTTTAAGTTAAGGGGAAAAGACATGAATTTGGATGAATGTAGTTCTGAATGATAAACAAACCTCGTTAAGTCTTCTACAGCCCAGGCTTAAAACTCAGGACTTGCGTCCACTGCCTGATAAGATCTTTTACAGAGATCTGACCTCTGTCCAAGTCATTTTCAAATCAAAGCTTTGAACTCCTGGCAGGTTGACAGTCTGGGCCTTGAGTGTTTATCAAGAACTTCCTCAAGATAGAAAGGGTAACTCCATCGCCACCCCCAGCTGCCCGGAGATTCCCCCTTGGAAGAGCTGGCACCCAGCCAGGACCTTAGAACTTCAAGGAATGAGCTGGTGAACTGTCTCCATATGGTACACAATAGATATGTATCTCACCACAGATTTTAACTTAATAAATAAAAAGTGGCTACAGTAAGTTCAGGAATAGCTGACTCTGACTCCACCTTGTGCAGCCTGGTATCAGTGTTTATTTCTGGCTGGCCGGGAGCTCTTTCTCTTTGCTGCCTCCTAACCCTCACGAGAGGGAGCAATCAATGGTTGCTCCATTTCTGCATCCCCACCTGCTAAATGCCAGTGATGCAATACGAATGATACCGTACACGGGTGTGCACCTCCCCGCTGACCTGTCCCGTCAGCAGGCTGTCTGCAGGCCCTCTGAGCTGGGAGGTCACCCACCCACATTTCGCACAACAGGTGCAGGGCTTTCTAAGCCCCATGACACCCTGGGGAACCTTCTGAGCTGATGTCAGAACCATTTCAGAGCTCTCCAATGCTTTTTACAGAGAATACCTGGACCTCCATTTCTTTTCTTCTTATACGACTGCAATTATGCAACTAAAACTAATTCTGAACTGCCTGCCTGCCTAGTTCTCCCCCAAAATCTGTACAGTCTTCCTCTCAGCTTGCTACACTCCAGCCACAGGACACACCAGCTTCATTTTGGGTTTTTCAAACATGCCAGACTTGCTCCTACCCACAGTTCTTTGCACTGCTCTCCCAATGCCTGGAATAATCTTCCTCTGTCTCTTCCCATGGCTGCTTTCTCTCATTATGCAGGCCTTAGCTTACATATCATCTCCTCAGAGACCTGTCTACTTTATAAAAAAGATACAATCCCAATAAACCTTCAGCATATCACGATTTCCTCGATAGCACTTAATAATAATCTGCAATTAACTTATTTATTACCTGGGTCCTTCACTGAATACTAGCTCTGGGAAGATACCATCTCAGATGCCCCATTGGTGTCCTGTTAGTTCACGTATTTCCTCACCCCATAAAAGGGCAAGAGCAGATTGCTGGAATGATTTGGCTGCCAAAATGTCTTCAAGGTCGGACAAGCCCTCCAGTTAAGATACTAAGAGGGACAGGGCAGAATTTTCCTGGTGAGGCACTGGTGCTTACAAAATCAATGTACTCTAACCAGCATAGGTGCTCAATTTATAGATACTGAACAAAGAAATGAGCTAGGATCAAAGTGGCTTTCTGTGCTACAGGGTTGGACAAAAAGAGACACCAGGAGATACAACAGAATGAACCAGCCAAACAATATCACAGGGTGATGATCTCTGCCAAACAATATCACAGGGTGGTGATCTTCCCCAATAGGAAAAGGAGGGCAGTTTCTAAACCAGCTCTAACAAGCAGAAACCAAACACAGCCAGGCCCAATACAAACCCTGACAAAAAGATTTTATAACCATAAAGCTTATTTACCCAGATCCCTAGTGGATAGGAGAAATCAATCCTTGTTCTCAAGTATTCTGAAGCTGACCTGATGATGCATCCACACCAAATTTTATTTCAGCATGTTGGAAATGCAGGTCCTAATTTATAGACATCTTGGCATCGCAACAGAATTGGATGGACATAGTTCAGAAGCAGATGTTACAATAAAAAATATACCTGTGCTTCCTTTTGAGGGACTTTGTTATATCACAATAAAATATCTTTATTGTAAGCCAACAGGAAGTTGGCTTTAGAAATACTCTCGAATATTGGATACCAAGAAATGGTAATTTTTTTTAGGTGTTGTAGTTTTTTATATTATGGTTTTTTTTTTTTAATAAGAGTACTTATCTTTGAAAGACATATACCAAAATATTTACAATAAAATAAGGGCTGAAATTTACTTCAAAATAATAGCAGAGCAAGGAATATGGGCAGGAGTACAGACAAAGCAGAACTGGCCATGAGTTGGTAACTGTTGAAGCCGGAGTGGTGGGTCCTTGGGAATTAAACTCTTTGCTCTACTCTGTAGAGCTGACATATTCCCTAATGGAAAGGCTTTTTTTTTTTTTAAGTTTATTTATTTATTCATTGGGGGGGAGGGGCAGAGAGAGAGGGAGAGAGAGAAGCCCAAGCAGGCTCCATGCTGTCACCATGGAGCCCAATGTGGGGCTCCAACTCACAAATCGTGATTTCATGACCTGAGCGAGTCAAGAGTTGGACCATTAAACTGACTGAGGCACTCAGGCACCCCAGATTTTTTTTTAAAAATCTCTTAAAGACAAGTCATTTTCACTTGTGGAATTAAATAAGTTACCTGAAGGTGAAGGTTTCACCTTTCCGGTCTTGCAGAGGGTGCTCCTGGATAATGGCCGGGGTCACCGGCGAGTTCTGCCGTGGGGACTTGGAATGGGGCAGGGTCCCCATGTGACTGAAGTTATCACAGGACCTGATGGGAGGAGGACCCTTTTTCTTCCGTGGAAGGGTGCCGTGTATAGACACGTCTTGATAGGCATCTGTATGATGCTCAGCGGGAGGGGACTTGCTGCTCAGAAGGTCCATGGACGAGGCCAGGGGGAACTGGTGATTCACCGGCATGTTTCTGGGAAGGCTCACAAACTTTCCAGCAGCCATGATTCTCAACTCCTCTACAGGGAAAAGAAAAGAGCGAAGGCATGAGTCTCAGATAATCACAAGAACGGACCTCCTACTCACAAAAGGAAATGGAAATGTACCGTTAAACAAAAGAACACGTTCACGGAGCATTAGAAGACAAACAGTGAATGGCATCACTAGTGAAATTTAATACGAATGGGAAGTTTACTCATGCCCCATTTTTGATACTACAGAGGAATGCTCCCGGGTTGGCAACGGATCCGCCAATGGAAAAGGGCAAGCATATTTCAGAAACTCTAGGGGCACATGGGCCATTTTCTTATTTCAGATGACTGAGGCTGATGGAAAAGCATGAGCAACAAAAAAAGACTATGGAGGAAGTACTCAAGGTTTCAGTATAAATGCATCAGAGAACACATTATAAATGTTAGATAATAGGTTCATGTCTTCCCATCACCCTGTAAATGATAAGAACAGGTGGAGATTATTGGAATTCCTCAGCTGCTAGAAAGCCTCCAGTGCCAGACCAGCCCCTCCGTTGTGTTACCCAGGGCAACGGGGCAGAATTTTTCTGGCAAAGACCTGGTGCTTACAAATAAATCAATGTACTCTAATTAATGAAGATGGGCCAGGGTCAGAGGTTAGGAGATGGGTCACTCCTCCATACATCAGTGGGCTCAGCTGCAGAGGAAAGCCACCAGGGTAAGGGATCCATGTACACTGTCCCCCAGAGGGGTCAGGAATCTGCCTGCCACCAGCAGGGTTAAGCAATGTGCATGATGCCTGTATAGTCAGGGAAGAATGGGAAGGGAAAGAAATAAGAAAAAGGGGTAGGGGGGAGCACATGGAAAGAAAAGGAAAATGTGTACTAAGTCGTATGCAAAACTAGACCCAACAATTATTCCCACCTATGACCACTGGTAGAAATGTTCACCCTGAGCCAGACTCAGCACCTGCTCACCTCCCCGCCAAAATCAAACTATAGTTTTGACCTAAGCCAAATTCTGTAAGACATTTTTAAGGCTAACATATAGAGGAAAAGAAACACAAGCCTTAATATAAATTAGAACTAGTCCCTGGAGACATTAAGGATCCAGAATCAGTCCCACCAGCCATGATGCCAGACTGGTCTGTACAACACAGCAGCATAGCTAAGCCCGTTGCACTGGCCTCTCCTAGGCTGAGGAGCAGAACATTCCTCTGCTCTGGAGCCTGTTCCAAAGCACTGCAGCCCCCATTCCTCACAGACCACCCTTCCCACTGCAAAGAGGACAGTTTGGAGTGAAAATCATCACTTTATAATACCACTGCAGTCAGACCCACAAAGGAACTGGAGACTTGGGACAGGGCTTCTCCATGACCGCTGAGAACACTGCTCTCCAGAAGCTCACATTGTAGCAGGCACAACTGGGTTAAAGATAGAGCAAGGGAAAACACTGACAACAAAAACATCCACGATCAAGTGCAACAGAGAGAAACATACAAGTTGTGGGGGCTGGATGGAAGGAAATCCTTCACTCAAGGTATATAATCCTAACCCTGTCCTCCGTTCTTTCCCAAACCTGGTAATTCTGGGGCTCATCTGCTCCATGACTAACTGCGACCACACAGAAGGCCTGGCTTACGGTGGGTGCAGAACAATAGGGCTGTGAGTCCCCCTGCGGGCTTCTCCCAGGTCTGGCCAGTACCTGGCACACTGTCAGCACTTACTCAATGTTAGTCATCATTATTTTAAAAAGAAACCCAGACTCCCTGGCTCTCCCTGCCTGCCCACCAGTGACGTAAGCCCACTAAGGATCCCCTCACCCTATACACAACACTGCCCCCCACAGTTGTAAACACTTGCCTGCCCAAGCCATCAGCACCTGCTTCATGGAGGCCTACATCATTTCAGAGAACCTTCTAGGGAGGCCCAGAGCACCCCACAGAACCTCTTTCTGTGCAAAGGGCCACAGTGGTGATCAACAATTTGCAGGTTATTATGATGGGCTAAAGTTTCCCTGGCTCCAGTGTTACTGGCAGCCTGTTTCCTCTCTGCTTCCCCAAGATCTAGATTTCAAACTTGGGCCAAATGCTCTAGAAGGCCCTTCAGCCAGTTCCCCATACCTCAGTTTATTCTCTGAATCGAGGGTTAAAGCTCGCCCTTCCAATTCTCGACATTTAAGTGCTTCCTCCATATGAGATACTCAGAGAAACACAATGATATTTGTAAGTCCCAATCCCTAGGAACGCCAAAAGAGAATCCTCAAACTCACCAATAGGGACTCTTCACATGCAGGAGGGAAGAACAATTTGAACAAAATGACTCAAGCGAGGGCAACACTGGAGATGTGGAGATGAAGCATTTTGGAGACATTTTGAAAAGCAGAAAGTTGTAAGGAAAAGCCTGGCAAGAGGATGCTGTAACGGCAGACTCATAAAGGCAAGGAAGTGCCCCCACAGCCTCACAAACTGCAAGGTGGGCTGTGTGGCTCATGTGGAGCAGTTGAGAAGCATTTCCTAGAAGCGCCCAGCTTGGGAACAGATCATGAGGTCTTGAAATCTGTGTTGAGGGGTCTGGACTGGACTGTAGGTGCTAGGGAAGATCCGGAAGGGAGGGACAGAAGCCAGTCCGTGTCCAGGTTGGTAGCTGTGGTAATTCCGGAAAGGAAAGAAGGGAGGCAGGCCAGTCAAGCAGATGGCAACAAGCCAGCAGGGAAAGACCAAGAACTCTGACCTGGGGCAGCAGCCAGGGAGAGGAGGGACCGAGGGAAGAATGGGGAGCTCCAGGGCCCTGGCGGGATGGCGTGGTGCTCTAACAGGCTGAGTGGTGCACGAGAGGACTCCTGTGGGAGGGAGGTTAACAAGCTCACCACTGAGCTGAGCGTGAGGAAGCAATGATGTGGTTCAGTCTAGGAGGTGAGATATTGGTAGGCACAGCTAGCCAAAACAGGATGTAGATTTTTAAGAATCATCAACATAAAGGGAATATTTAAACCAGAGAGTAGAACCCTTAGCTTGTTATTATCAGCTGTGATAACAGATGTGAAAGTACCTCTTAAACTGTTAGGAACCATACAATATCCGTGAATTATATCCCTGCTCTCTCTCACCATGGCTGCTTCAAGCCCAAAAGGCCCAAAGCAAGGGCCGAGTTCTGGAAACCTAAAGGGGTGGTCCTCAAGCTGGCTGCACATGAGAATCCTCTGGGAAGTTTTTAAATCCTGACACCCGAGCAGTGACCCAGACCAAGGAAATCAGAACCTCAGTAGGTGGGACCCTGGCATCATTCTTTTGAAAGCCACCAGTACTGGGCAATGTGGAGCCAGAATGGAGAGCCACCAGATAAGTAAGTCTCTTTGGTACAGAGCATACTTACACTCAGATTTGCTACCTGAGGAACACAACAGAATGACAACGAGGAGGGGGGTCAGTCAACAGTAGCATCAATTCATTCATGCATTCAACATACAAGTATGGAGGGCCTCCTGTCTGGCAGGCACTATGCTTGGTATTGGGGACAGTGTCAAACAACTGTCCTCATGAGGTTACTACTCTTTGGTGGAAGCAGACAGGAAGTACCGACCACGTGTGCTGGGGGCTCCCAGTGCTATGGGAGCACACAGAGTGGGGACCAGGGTCTAGACTCCTCTAGCGGCCAGGAAAGGCTTCCCTGAGGATGGGATGCTGACCTGAATGATGTCAAGCAGAGTTTAATAACTGGAAGGAGAAGATTAGCTAAGTTGAAACCTCCAGAGAATTCTCAGAGGCAGAAAATTGGAAATGTAAGCCAGGCCACCGTCTCTAAATTGGGACTCTTCCCCATTAAAATGCAGGCCTGCCCTATGTGTAGTCACTTACAAAGACTGGCTCAACCCTGGGCCCTATGTCCAGCTTGAATCAGCCCAAGGGTGGCGGAGGTAGGCCCAGAACACAGACAGACTTCCAAAAAATAGAACTAAAAGTGGGGCAGAGGGCAGAAGGGGGAACTATAGGTAGAAGGAACTCATTTACAACCTTTGGTCCCTGTACTTCCTACTTGAGCTTTATCTGCTTTTAATTTTTCCAGACCCCAGGAACCTAGGGCAAATCCAAGGGATAGAAGTATGTGGTGTGTAGTTGGAATCTAGGTTCAAGGTAAGTACTTTTCATTTTGAGAGCAAAGCCACTTAACACATTTGACTTCATTAGGCAGAATTCCAGCATGTTATATGTAAGTGGGATCTCAGAGAATCAAGTCCCTTCCCTTTTTCGGAAATGGGAAGTAAATGTTCATTCAATATATATTGTCTGAAGGCTTACAATGTACCAGCAATGAGGACATAATAAACCATGCTCTCATGGAGGCTGCATTGTGATGGGGGTGGGGGGAGGGTAAGGGTCCAGTCAACACAGACCAGAAGACAAACTAGGTAGCATCCCAGCTGTCAGTGCCCTAAGGAACGCAAACCAGGATGAAATGATAAAACATACTGGTTGAGATGGAGGGCTATTTTAGATTAGGGTAGTCTGGGAGGGCTTCTCTAAAGAGGTTCTCTGGAAAAAAAAAAAAAAAGAGAGAGAGAGAGAGAGAGAGAGAGGACACCAGTCAAGAGAAGATGGGCAGAGAGTTCTAGGCAGGGGACTGGGCAGATGCAAAGGCCCTGAGGTGGGAATACGTGGTTGGAAAAGGATGGTGAAGACTAAACCCAAATCTCCACTTTCTGGCTCCCAGGTTTTCCTTTCTTAGAGATGTCTGAATCGATGTTCCTAGCCATTCTGTACTTCTTATGTACTATTTGATTTTTTAAAAAATCAAACATGGTATGGCTCAGAACCTAGGCTCTGAAGTAAGACATTCAGAGAATCAAATGCCTACTCTGCCATTTACTTACTAGCTGTATGGCCTGGGACAAGTCGGTCAATCTCTTTGACAGTTTCTCATTTGTACAAACGGGTTAAAAATACCTCTTTCATGGGGTTGTCCTGAAAAGTAAATGCGATCACGGATGGAAAGCCCTGGACATCCAGCAAGCACTCAATAAATGTCTCTTTGGAGCAGGTCAGGTACCAGGTCTGTCTTGCTTATCACTGTATCCCTTTTACAGAGAGAGTTCACAAAAGAAGTCACTGCTTCTGGGGAAGATTACGGCCAGGAAGGGTGAGGAAGGAAATGTTTTAATTCAGAATAAACAGACCAAACCAGGTAGGACATATATGCAGACACACACAGGCCACCAAGAGAGCCCACGCACAGTGTTTAATAGAAAAGCCCTGGTCAGACTTTGGCCATCTGACATCACCTCTACCACGCAGGTAAACAGACACCGTGTCCTGACTCAGTCTAATGTCAGACCTTGAAATATATACAAAGGTCAAAGATTCTGTATCTTGATATGAAAATATGAGACCTCTGTGAATGCTCAGATCTGAAATCTTAATAGGGACTAGAGTGAGCCTGACAAACCCTCAACTTTATGTGCTACCTTCCTGGTGCTACACAGCCAGTGGCTGTGCTTTGAAATGCTTGTGAACAGAGCAGCCCAAGTCACTTGCTTTACAACGAAGTCTTGGAGAAACTGATGATCATGTGCAGGTCAAGGCAGAAACAGGCAGCCCGCTTGCTTGGAGTTTTCCAGTTTATTTCTGAAATGAGCTATTTCCAAGTTAAACTTATCGATGGTCACCTGCTGTGGGCATTAAAAACTTTCTATCGTATTTTAAACTCTGGAAATGTAACTGCTTCTGCTGCCCAATTATGACCACAATAGAGAAGTTTTCATTTGGATACGTAGTTTTATATCTTCTCTGCTGAGTCCAACAGGAAGAGAAGATAAAACCACTACACATTAAAAAATTGGCTCATGCACTTAGAATGAAGTTTTTCTTTGGTTTAGAAATTAAGAGGATCCCTGTTTTGAAAGTAAATTTATGAAGTCTAGCCAAATGATTGAAGTATGAATAATTCTTCCACGGATTGTATTTCAAGCAACACGGCCTAGAATTTACATGATCAAGTTCTTAAGATTAACAGTCATTTGACAAGCAGTCCTTTCTATATGAATAGGAGATTGAGATCTTGGTTAGTCATTCTGGAAATGCCAGGCTTCTCAGCAGAGGCTTAGAGAAAGCTGGAGTCAAGGAGGCGAGGAAGCCCCTGGCATGGCAAGCCCTTTACATTATACTCCATACATTGCCTTGCACACCCCCATACAAGCCCTTGGCCTGTGGTTTCTCCACTATTAACTGGGCAGTCCCAGCCCCACGCTCTGCTGAGCCCCCTCTCCCAGCACGGAGGCCTCCCCTTCCTCCCCCCTGACCTCAGTCCTTGGCAGCACGCAGGGAGATTATCGGATCCCAAACTGACCTTCCCGCCGCCAATGTATTTTCCTCAGACAGATCTGTGTGTAGCCTTGGGAGATAAGAGTCAAGGTTTCAAAGAATCTCAGAATGCTTGGCTCCACTTTCTATCTTAGCTAATAGCTTTAGGGGAAAGCAGACAAGGAGGTTAGGTAACCGGTCTTTCCCCTGGGCGCCTTTCTTCAAGAGAGTTAATACCAAAGTCAGAGTTTCCCTCCCCAGCCACGACCCACCGTGTTGCCCACGGAACACTTCGCCTTGCTAGTTGCTTCAAGCCCACTCGACCGCTCCCAGACAAGGGTCTACACCTGATCAAACTTTTAAAGTGGTGGCGGCCGCTGCCGCTAGGGAAAGGGGCTGAGCTCGAACCGCTTCCAGTCGCGTCCACCGTCCCTCCCTTCACCTCCTCTCCCCTCCTCAACGCAGAAGGAGCAACACAGCCAACTATTCATTCTTTCCCAACAAAGGGCGAGAGGGAGGGGGATGTTGTCAACAGTTACACGGCGGGCTCCTTCGCTTTCTTTGCAAACTTTCCTAGAGGTGAGTGGAGAAACTTGCCTTCTCCAAGCCCAGAGCTTCCAGCGGAGCCTCTAGGTCCTCGCGTCCCGTGAGCCCCGAAGAGTGGCCCGGGCCGGGCAGGGGCGGGGGATCGGGGGAGGCCAGCGCCCCCGGCAGATACTGCTCAAGAGCAAAACGCAGAGATGCTCGCCGCACGTCCCAGAGCGCCTCCCGCCGCGGGCCACTTCTGGGGAATCCCAGCCAGTTCCGAGGGCCCCGAGGGCGCCAGTCGGGTCCCCGCTTCGGCCACTCCGGCCCCCAAACGCCAACTCTGCCGGGGGCCGGGGGAACGCTGGCTCAACTTTCCCCCTAACCTAAGTTTCTCCAACAAACTTCCCAGACCGTCCTCCCAGGGGAGGCAGCAGCGGAGGAGCCCCGGGAGGAACAGCACCCTCGCGGGGCGCGCGGCACAGACTCACCTCCCCGCGCGGCGCTCAGTGCCCGGGCTCTCCCCGGCTGGGGCTCAGACGCGCCGCTCGGCGGGCCCCACGCCGCTGCCGCTCCCCGAGCACCGGGCGCTCATGGTCGGCGGGGCGCGCCCGCAGAGAACCCCGCGCGCGGCGAGCCTGTGCGCCGGGCGCCTCCGGCGGCTCCCGCTCCGGCCCAGCCCGGCCCCGGCCCCGGCCCCGGCCCCGGCAACTGCAGGCGCCGCTCTGAGCCCGCGGCGCGCGCTCCGGCCCTCAACTGGCGATCTGCGGCGTCGCGGCCCCACCCCGGCGAGCGGATTCGCGCGGCCTCGCGGAACCCCCCGCGACATTTACATGCGGTGACCTCGCCAAGCCCTCCTCCACCCGGGTTTCAGAGTTCAGTTCTCGTATCTTCCCAAGAAGCCAGTCTTGAAGTGTAGATTGGCCACTTCCACGCTGTACCCCTCTCGAGAGACAACCCTTCCGATTCCACTCCTCCCCCTTTCCCCGAGTTATTTAATTACCCAGCAGATCGGCTTTGCTGTTTGCAGACACCTGGCCAGCTTTCAGGGCCAGGGCTTTGATGAGACAAAGATTCAGGTAACCACAAATAACCAAACCGCGGAACAGGCAAATCAATCACACCCACCTGGACAAATTGAAAGCAAAGTCGGGAGTGGAATTAGCACTTCAGTACTAGGTGGCTCAGTGGGGTGAAAAAATTGGAGGTCTTACACTATCAGATATCAAGACCTATTATAAAGCTATAGAAATAGTAACTGACAACAAGAACAGACAAACTGACCAATAAAATTGAGAGTCCGGAAGCAGATCTACGTTAAATGGTCACAATTTAAGTCAAAGATGCTACTGTGATGCCCTGAGAAAAGACGGTATGTCTTTTCAATAAATGATGCTGGGTCAACTGAACACTCACATGGGTAGAAAGGAAGAATCTTGACCCCTACCTACCTCATATCATTCAAAAAAAAAAAAACAAAACAAAACTCAACTCCAGATGGATTTTAAATCTGAATGTGAAAGATAAAACATTAAATTCAAGGTAAAAAAAAAACTTCATGACCTTGAGGTAGGCAGACTTCTTAAACACATATAGTACTAACTATAAAGGAAAAAACTCATCATTGCACAACATTAAGAACTCCTGTTCCTCAAGACACCATTAGTGAATAGTCAAACCACAAAGGGAGAAGAGATCATTGCAACCTATGTATCCAACAAAGGACTTGTATACGGAATCTACAAAGAACACTTACAAATCAGAAAAAGAAGGGCAGGATATCCAACTGAAAATAGAATTTTTGAATAGCATTTATTAAAGGGGAAGATAAACAGGGATTTCTCAAAACAAAACAATAAACATATGGAAAAGTTCTCAATTATTTATCATCCCAGAAATGAAAACTGAGGTTGCATTGTCTCATTTTACACCTCCCCCAAATGGCTAAAATTAGAGAACTTCATATAGCACTTTGCAGACCTGTTTGAGATTATCTACTAAAACTAAATTAACAAGTAGCCTGTGACCCAGCAATTCTATCCCGAGGTATCTTGTCTACTGAACAGTGAGGTATACACATACTCACCAAAAGACATGTTCAAAAATGTTTATAGCATCTCTCTTAATAACATCCCCAATGGAACCCAACTGTCCATCAGTGGAAGAGAGATAAACTCTGTAGAATACTATACAGTAATAACTACCTCTATTCTCAACAAGATGCATGATTCTTACAAATATAATGTTGAGTGAAAGAAGCTGAACACAAACAGGTACATGCTATATATTTCCACTTATTTGGAATTCCAAAAACAGTCTAAACATATCCATGACTTTAGAGGTAAAGATTATGGTTATCTTGAAGGGTGGGAAGGAATGGAAAGGGAGCCCAGAGGGAGCTCCAGATGCAAGTAATAATCTATTTCTTGATCCAGGTGCTGGCTATATCGATGTGTCTATTTTATAAAAATTAGCTGTCCTTCATTTATAAAAACTAATTGGTTTGTGCACTGCTCTTCTTGTATTTCTACTCCAATCAAAATGTTTTAAAAATTGTGCCATGTTTTGTGTATTTTATGTCACTTTCAAACCCCTAAGAAAGAACTATATTGGCAAGTCTATAGGATTCTAAGTGCAGCATCCTTAAGAATGAGTTTCTAGGGACACCTAGGTGGCTCAGCCGGTTAAGTGGCCAACTTCAGCTCAGGGCATGATCTTAGGGTTCACGAATTCGAGCCCTGCGTTGGACTCTGCGCTGACAGCTCAGGCCCGGAGCCTGCTTCAGAGTCTGTCTCCCTTCCCCTTATGCCCCTTCTCTGTTCACGTTGTCTCTCAAAACTGAATAAACGTTTAAAAATTTAAAAAAAACAAACAAAGAATGAGTTTCTACATTTTCCTCAAAGGTGTTTTTGTGGGTTGGTCTTTATCTTCCCTATCTCATGAGAGGCAAACACTTCTTATCTTTGTTGAATTTTCCCAAAGTGTTCAGTGCAGTGAATGTCAAACAGACCAGCTGGTATATTTCTAAACTGAATAATTGGAAATACATTGACTAACTTTCTGCTGCTCTGAAGTATCACTGAAAACAGTGATCAAACTTGTGTTGAATTTTCTTGATTTTCAAAATTTCCTGAGCACCTACTATATGTAAAGTTTATACTTTGTGGAGCATCATAGGGAGGTAGCGATAAAGAAAGACTAGACAATTCACACCTAGAGAGCCTTGGGCAAGTCACTGCTCCCTTCAGTTCTCCATTTCCTCTCAAGTCAGTGAGCGAATGCATGTGAGGAGTCAAGGAAATGAAAAATGTGAATGTGTCTGGCATATAGTAGTTACCGTTAATTATACTCTGATGCGTGACACAGTCTATGTCTTCCCAAAACCCCTGTGCGATGGGAAGCATCTTTATCCCCATTTATATGGGAGGAAACAGACTCAGAAAGATTAAGTAACCTCAACCATTCATTCATCCAACAAATATTTGTTGCATGCCTACTATGTGCCAAGATCCATAGCTACTAGTGAGAGGTAGAGTCAGAATTTGAATCAGGTGATTTCACTTCAGGTTCAGTGGTGTTTCCACCACACAACTCCTTTCACATTTGTATCCCCAGTGCCAAGTTCACAGTAAGTGCTCAATATATTAATGGCTGGATCATAGTAATTTTAACATACAGTTGACCTTTGAGCAACATGGATTTAAACTGTGCGGGTCCACTTATAGGAGGATTCTTTTTGATAAATATAGTACAGTACTTTAAGTGTATTTTCTCTTCCTCATGATTTTCTTAATGTTTTCTTTTCTCTAGCCTACTTTATTGTATATACAATACAGCATATAATACATGTAACATACAAAATATATGTTAACTGACTATTTATGTAAGGTAAGGCTTCCTGTCAACCATAGGTTATTAGTTAAGATTTTGGAGAGTCAAAAATTATATGTAAGGGCACCTGGGTGGCTCGGTTGGTTGAGCAACCAACTCTTGATTTTGGCTCAGGTCATGATCTCACATTTTGTGAGAACGACCCCCGCATTCTATTCAGAGCTGAGCCTACTTGGGATTCTCTCTCCTCTCTCTGCCCATCCCCTGCTCATGCACCTGCGTGCTCTCTCGCTCTCTCTCATTCTAAATAAACAAACTTAAAAAATTTTTTATGCAAATTCTCAACTGCACTGAGGTCGGCGCCCTTAAACCCTGCATTATTCAAGGGACAACCGTAATTTTTTGATTAGGGAACACTGAAAAATACATATAATGGCAGACAGTGAAAAGTCCCCCTCTTGACTCTGTCTCGCATCTGCCCAGTCCCCCTCCCATCAGAGGTAACAATTGCTATTAATATCATGTATGCCTAGCGGAGTTTCTCTAAGTGTGTGTGTCATCCCCCAGCCCTACACAGAAAATGACATACTATACCAATAGTTCGACACTTGGCTGCTGTTTTGTTTTTGTTTTTGTTTTTTTAACTAACAGTATATCTTGGAGGTTTCCCATATTGGTACATGGTACTCCTTTGAGGAGATGTGCCGTAATTTATTTAATCAGTGCCCTATTCGTGCACATTTAGGTTGTTTCCAACCCTTTCTTATTACAAACAATACTGCAATGAATAATCTTGGATATATGTCATTGGTATGTGTAAGTGTATCTGTAAGAAATTTCCAGAGGTAAAATTGCTGAGCCAAAGAGTATATGCTTTTGTAATTCTCACAAGTAATGCCAAATGGCCCCTCATTGGCATCACAACAATTTATGCCCCCCAGCAATATAAGGAAATGCCTCTTTTCCCCTATGCTGGGCCGAAGCTATCATTAAACTTTTGAATTTTTGTCAACCTGATAAATGTGAATTTTAGTGCAAATTTAATTTGCGTTTCTCTTATAAGTGAGGCTGCTCAGCATTTCATGTTTAGTAGCCATTTATCTTTCCTTTTTGGAATTTGTACTCCCGCTTTTCTATCCATTTGCAGGTCCTTTTATGATCAGTGTTCTACCACTTCCTTCTATATTAGTTCTCTCTGGTATGAGCTGCAAATTTTTTTTCAGTGGTGATATTAAAGAAAAGAGGTGATATATGCAAAGCACTATTATTTTAGGAAGCTCATTCTGGAAAAAATGCAGAATGGAGCAGAGAAATGAGAGCAGGTTACCGATTAGAAAGCTATGGCAGTTGGGGCACCTGGGTGGCTCAGTTGGTTAAGCGTCCGACTTCGGCTCATGTCATAATCTCACAGTTCGTGAGTTTGAGCCCCGTGTCAGGCTCTGTGCTGACAGCTCAGAGCCCAGAGCCTGGAGCCTGGAGCCTGGAGCCTGCTTTGGATTCTGTGTCTCCCTCTCTCTCTCTGTCCCTCCCCTGCTTGCACTCTGTCTCTCAAAAAATGAATAAATGTTAAAAAAAAAAAAAAGATAGCTATAGCAACTGTCACATGACAAGGTTCTTGAAGAGGCTGGTAGCAGTGGGGATGGAAAGGCCAAAATGAACAAAGTTATCGCCAAGAAATAATTAGCAAGAGTTAATAATTAGCAATGATAACAGGAGCTACAATTGGATTAGGAGTAACTACCAGCCAAATACTGTGCTTTAAGGCTTTACAAGCCTTAAGCCATGAGCTGCTACGATTATCGCCCCATTTCACAAATGAGAAAAGTGAATTTCAGCAGCTAAGCAACCCACCCAAATTTGCACTAGATGTAGGTAGCAGCACCAAGGCGAACTCCAAGTCCATCTGACCCCAGCTGCCTGGCAGGTAGAGGAAAATGATCAAAGGTCTGCAGTCCAAGTGCCTGAGTAATGCCTGTCTTGATGACAGACATAGAAGCCAGAATGCAGCTGCTTCTGCTAGAGAGTTACATGATCACTTTTAGGTACACTGAGCATTTTTCAAAGCTTCTAATGTACATGATCACTCTTCCCACAATGTCTGTGAGTCAACGAGGGTAGTAGTATCCCTATTTTACTGATGAGAAGACTGAGGCACCCTGAAATTAAATGACCAATCCCAGTTCAGATGTCCTATTCTCTGAGAAACCTTCCCAGATACCCAGAACAGGCTCTCCATCAATATGTGCCTTATAGGGGCGCCTGGGTCGCTCAGTCGGTTGAGCGTCCGACTTCGGCTCAGGTCATGATCTGAGGTTTGTGGGTTTGAGCCCCACATTGGGCTCTGTGCTGACTGCTAGCTCAGAGCTTGGGGCCTGCTTCAGATTCTGTGTCTCCCTCTCTCTCTGTCCCTCTCCTGTTGACTCTCTGTCTCTCAAAAATAAATAAATATAAAAAAAATTTTTTTAAATAAAAAAAAATACATGCCTTAGAGCCCCCTCTCCTTCTTGGAATTCGTCACTGTTCATAGTCACACATTTATTTTTGTTATTTCTGTTTAACATCTGTTGTTCTATAGACTCTAAGATCCACATCTGGTTTTACTTTTGTTTTGTCCCTAGTTTGGGGCCTGGCACATTATTGGTAGTTGGTACACAGTTACTGAATGAATGAATGAAATCCAGGACTCTAGACCCTTTACCTTTTCATTTTGTACTAATGATAAAGCTCCCTCGTAAGCTAAATGAATATAATGCCATGGATGTGAGCTGTGCTATAAACAATTATCGGATTCAGATTTCTTCAAGTGCATAGCTAGCTTCCACATTAATGTTTTAAAACCCTGGGCTAAACAGACTCATAAAAAGACAACATAACCGTAAGTGATATGGAGCTGATGTCTTCTGGACCGTGCAAGAGGCTTTGTCAGGGAGCACTCAACCCAGAGTGGATCCCTCCCTGCCACCAAGTAATTTGTTGATCCCCACCCCCTCCAGGACATCACTAGTTAAGAGGCTGCTGGCGCAGGCATTGGGTAAAACATGTTTTAAGGAAAAATAACTCCTCAAATTCCAGCTTTGTCCAGCCTTAAATGGTAAAAGCTAAGGAACAACAGCTGTTTAAGCTATAACTGATAAAGACCAAACAGAAAATCTGAACTTGAACAATTGCAGATAGAGAGACAGAATTCCCTGAAGTTATATATAATAAACCACTGACACACAGAGCTGGCATCTCTGACACGCACTCGAGCAGCAAGCACTGCAGTATTTTCAGAAGGCTCACCATCCAGGTTTCTACTCCGTGAAGAGCTAGCCATGGACTCGGTGTCATGGAAATCCCCAGTCTACCAAGCAGGGGAGTGAACCCAGCTCCCGAAAGGTCTGTGTGAGGACCGCCAACTCAGTCATATCTCCAACAGAAGTCATTGTAGGAGGGCCATGGCTGCACAGACCCTCAAATGCTCACGGAATGAGTGCAGGAGTGAAAAAAAGATGCAGTTCTTGACAACAGAGGCTCATTTTCTATACAAGGTACACCTTGACCTGATGGTCCACATCTGAACTACCGTTTCAGGTCCTGCCACATCACCAAACTCTGGACACTTGTTCCCTAGTTACTTTCTTAATTTAATGCCCAGGTCTGCATGAATTAGCCTCTCTGCTAATTTAACAATTGAAAGAGAATACACGAAAATATCTCTGGATAATTCTGGAAATCCAGATGATTTTAATTTCCTTCTTTACCCAGCTCTCCTTTACAGGTTTTCCATTTCTAGCAAACACATATTATTTTTATTACTAAAAATGTCACTTGCTGCGCCTGGGTGGCTCAGTTGGTTAAGCATCTGACTTCAGCTTGGGTCGTGATCTCATGGTCCATGAGTTCAACCCCCAAATGGGGCTCTGCACTGGTGGTGCGGAGCCTGCTTGGGATTCTCGCTCTCTCTCCCTCTCCCTCTCTCTCTCTGCCCCTTCCCCACTTGTGTGTGCGTTCTCTCTCTCTCTCTCTCTCTTGCTGTCAAAATAAACAAACTTTTTAAAAAATAAGTAAGTAAATAAGTAAGTAAATAAATAAGTAAATAAAAATGTCACTTAGATAGGGTGCCAGGGTGGTTCAGTCGGTTAGCTTCCAACTCTTAGTTTCAGTTCAGGTCATGATTTCAGCTGACAGTGCAGAGCCTGCTTGGGATTCTCTCTCTCTCCCTTTCTCTGCACCTCTCCTGCTCACTTGCTCTCTCTCTCAAAAGAAATAAACATTTTTTTTAAAAGTCACTAAAAGAAACAAATTCATTAGGCCCTACATTATGGAAAGCATCACTAGCCTGGGGAGATAGGGAGCTGAGTATGTCATCAGATAGCATAGCATAGATAGATACAGAGAGAAGGACTGGATCAGCTGAGGCCCCCGTGATGTGGAACACAGAGAAGGGAGAGCTGAAAAGTACTGGGGACAGAGTGTTGATGCTGGTGAAGCTGCAGAGAAGGAGGAGTTTGGGAAAAGAAATGCTTCACTGTGGAATGAAGAAAGAGGGAACACATGTACGTAAAACCTAGTGCCATAGCCACTTGGCTGCCATCTTGAATCATGATGGGAAGGGGCTTAGTGTAGATGCTGCAGGTTGCCCCAGCATGTTGTGGACGGGAGCCCTGCAGCAGTGTCTAGTGCAGCAGAAAGAACCTGGGAAGTTGTAGGAAATGAAGGGAACTAAACAAGGGAGCCTGGCTGAAAGAAAAGCCTGACTTGCTTAGATGTACTAATTCAACCTTTGATAGCAAATTTGGCCTACCAGATAAGTGGGCTTCAGCCTAATAGAATGGTTCGTGGGATGTTGGTAGGACTCACTCACCATCTTAAAAAAAGAAAAATCTTCCTAACAATGTTATCACTTAAAACTCCATGATTAGCTGCTCATTCCTTTGTGTTAGGCACCAACTTCTCTCTACAGTTCTCTGTTCTGTAAAACAATGTTAATCCTTAATGGATGACCTAACACAACACTGCCTCTGAATGTGTCCTTTGCCCCCCAACTCTCCTTCTGGGAATCTGTCCTACAGAAATACTCATTCACCTGTACACACTAAGATATTCACAGCAGCACTGTTCGCAGCTTAACTAAAAATGTGTTTATCTGTAGAGAAATGACTACATTGCACTGTGCAACTGATAAGGATGAGGTAATTCTACAGGAACTGATAAAGAAACGTATCTGAAACATCATAAAGTGAAAAAGCAAGTTACACCATTAATGTAAAAATAACAAACTTATATATTGGTGTGGGGTGATGTGTCTACATGGACAAAATGGCTGAAAGAATTTTCTCCCATCAAACTGAGAGGTAGAATTGACAGGTGAGCAGGAGAGGACTTTGCTTTGTCCTTCATGTTCTTCCAAACTGTTTCAATTTCTTCTTTGAGCACCGACTGCTTTCGTAATTAATGATAACTTACATAGTGCTTTCTATGGGCCAGGTATCATTCTAAGAGCTTTATGTATGTTAACTCATTGAATTCTGACAATGATCTTATGAAGTGGCACTATTCTTAGCCCTTTTTATGGACGAGGACACAGTTCCTGCCCAGGTCACACAGCGATATGTAAAGGTGCTGAGCTTTGAACCCAGGCCATCTGGCTCAGGCTTGTGCTCTGAATCACTAGGTTATAATATCTTACAAAGAGGATCTGAACAAACAAATAGCAAGTGCTTGTAGAGTTAGATGCATCTGCATTTGAATCCCAGGCTTTGTGGATTGGCTACAGGATTCTCGGCAAACGTCTTACTTCTATGTCAGTTTCCTCATCTGTAAAATGGGGGTAATAGTCACAGACCTCATGACACTCCTGTGAGGACTGCACAAAATACAGTCAGTGCCTGGCACTTAGTGAGCACTTAATAAACAGAGACTATTTCCTCTATTGAGATTAAATTACCAGCCCTTTGGTGAATATTAATTTAATTAACTGTTTTCTTGATTGGCTGTCTGGAAGCATCTGATGCTTGCAGGCTAAGCAGAGAAGGGGGACTTGCGAGTAAAGAAGAATTGGCTCAGGTGCAGAATGTGGAAAGTGCTGAATTAACCCTTCACTTTTTGTACAGTTTTGCCTAAAGCCAGTGCAGTTCAGAAAATAAAATGAATAATCCTTATATGGGTTTTTAAATCACTCAGGGGTAAAATATCAAATATCATCCTCCCTATTTTTTGAACGAAGGTAGTGAGGTTCAGGGATTTGCCTAAGGGCAAATTAAATAACAGAACAACAGAACTGAACCAATTAAACAACAGAGCCAGGACTGACATGTAGATTTTCTCATTCTACAAGCCCCGCTCTTTCCTGGGCCCCCACTGCCGGGGTGGGTGTGGGGATGTCATGGCTGGCAGGTGGTGACCACAGCCTCCCAGAAGGAAAGCACTATAGAAATGATGACAGTATGGTAGTAATCATGCCTCTGGGGGGAATGTTCCATCAGTTCATCAGTTCATAGGCTGCCACGGCTGATTGGGGACAATGGCCTCCTCCCCACCTCAGAGCTAAAGTTGATTTACTGGTAAGCGTGACAGACCCCCTCCCTATGGGGTCCACACAGCTCAGGGTCAGATTACACAATCCCTTTCTCTCCATTGTTTAAGGTGCTTATCAAAAACTGTAGTCATCATTCTACAAAACAGGACACAAGCCATCCTGGAGGACACTGGTGACCTCAGCAGGTAGGTGGCTGCTGAGAGATGGTGGGAGGGTCCATGGTGGAGGCTTGCTCATGGCTCCCAGCTTAGCAACCTCTTGCCTCTGCCTGATCCTTCCTCATTTTTGACTCAAGAGTACAGAGGGTCAGTCAGGAGCCAAGGAAGGACACTCTGTTTGTGAGGTTTCAATGGTGCCACCCACTCTTTGGGCTCAGTCAATCCCGACCAGGTAGGGGTTATGACCATTCTCCAGAGGGAAGACATGGGAAACCTGAAACGGATTGGAAAGATGCAGAATTCTCAGCCTTTTTTCCTACAAGACATGAATGTTGTAGAACTCACTCCCAGGTGAGTGCCGGGGGTGTGCAATCCTAGGGCCTGATCCCATAACTTTCTCTTTCACTCAGGACACCCTTTGCGGGCCCAAATGTGGATAATTATTAAAGCTGGGATTTGTTACACTATTTTGTTTACTTGTGTGTATGCTTGAAGAATACCATAATGAACAGTTAAAATTTAAATTTAAAAAGCCATTTGGAATGCAAGTGCCTAAAAGTGATATTAAGATAGAGACAGTCTTGTGTCTGCCAGTTGACTCTTTTAAATACATTATTTACAATCTGCAGGACTACATTATCAGTAATGAAGTGCTTGCCACACACTTCAATATCCAAGTGCAAGAGCAGCTGGGATAGTAAGCTGGAGGGCTGGGTGAGGTCAGCAATTTGGTCCTTTCCTCTCTGGTTCCTTCTTCACATGAACCCCTCCCTCCCCAACACACACACACACACACACACACACACACGCTCAGTTGGTGTGGGGCATTCCTCGTGGGTGGTGGCCATTTGGAACTCCTTCGAAAGGGGTACTAAGATTACTGAAAGGTAAGGACACAGTCAAGCATGCCTAGAATTGGAATAGGTGTCTGCCATGAGGGGCAGAGAACCCAAGGTTCTGTGGGAGGAAACGCAGCCTGAATTCAAATTCATAGCTATGTTCACCAGTCCTGGACTAAGAGCTTTACACATCTTGGTCAATCCCTTCAACAACTCAGGTGAAGATTAAGCCCATTATATAGATGAAAAAACAGAGGCCAAGTAACCAGCCAAGTTCACATAGCGAAGATGTGGAGGCCCCTCAGCTGGACTTCCCGACTCCACAGTCCACATCTCCTCCCATGGTGAACCCCTATTTCTCATAGTGAGTGGGGGAGTTTGGGTTGAGTTGCTTGAGAATGGCATGAAATAGCAAAATGATTCTTAGAAGAAGGAAGCCAGCTGGGTTAACTCAGTGCCTAGCACTTGGTAGGCATTCGGTAGTTATCTGTGAACTGGACTTTTGAACAGACCTTCAGGCACAGCGTGGGGGTGGGGGGAGTTTCCAGTGGGTTAGGGATCACAGTCTGCCTCCTCATACACTTGCATTTCCCCCATGTCAGGAAACCACATAGAAGGGTCACAGGTGTGAACTGTGAAGTCCCAGGGCCGCCCCCACCCTCTACTTCATCCTCAGAGCTCTTCCTATCCACCAGGGGTCTGGGGGCAGTAGCCTCCCTGGGGGGAGAGGGGGGCTTGTTGGAAATGCTGAATCTCTGCTTGGTGTCAAATTTCTGTTCCACCCCAGACCAGCTGACTCAAAACCCACATTTCACTAGCCTCCCAGGTGATTATACCTGTCGTGGCTCAGCAACCTTCCCACAGGGGAACGTGCCAGTCAGCCTCCTCATCATCCCCAGGCAGCCTGAGGAAAATTCCTCTTTCCTGTTGTCGACTTAGGGGGGCTAAGCTGCTGCCCTTGCCCTATTCTCCTCCTGCCCAAAGGACCCGGCTAAATGAGAGCAGGAGGCAGACTTCTTGGTTGTCAGCATTTCCAGGAAGTTCAAACGCCTGTGTGCTCCCCATGTGACCTCATCTGTCTGTGTCTTGGGACTTCTGAACTTGGAAGGCGTCAGAAGAACTCTTCTTCACAGCGTGACCAGGCAGTGACAAATGTACCATATGGAAGGAAATAAGTGAATAATCCTTGCATATTCTGAAGTGAGTCACATTGGTCTTTCTTAAACACGGCACTCCAGATGATTAGACTTGTGGTTTCTGTTTCTTTATTCAGAGTATGTTATTAATGAACACCTAGAGAGTGTCCCCCAAAGTACTAAGTGCCGGCAACAGCAGATCAGGTAGCCCCTGACCTTGAGGCATGTATACAGTAATAATACTGTTAACCACTTCTGGCAACAAAGTGAAAGTAGAGGACGGGTAAGACACCTCTGTCAACATGGACTGCAGTGATTCTGGTAACAACTGGGGACAGAAACTACTCAACAGTACCTCCAGGGACCCTTGCCCCCTGTACTCTCCCTCCCCAGTCCCTTGCTCTGGGTTCTCCATGCAGACTGCAGCCAACAGTGATCCATAGCAAGCACCTACGCCTGGCACTCTGTACTTTGCCCGTCTAATCTGCACAGCAGCACCTAGAGGTAGATATTATGCACATTTCACAGAAGAAGAAATTGAGGATCAGGGAAGTTGCCCAAGGTCACATGTCTAGAAAGCATTAGAGGACCGGAATATACATCTGACAGGGATTCTAAAGCCCACATGTCTCCTTCCACACCTGGCTGCTTCAACCTCACCTGCCTCCTTGTGGACTTTCAGGTGAGGAATGTACACCGAGTTGGGCAGCACTGGTTGTCATATTGGTGGCTGTCGCCTCCACTTATGTATCCATCTGCTGCCAGCTCTGGGACCCAGAGATGTCCTGCTTGAATCACCCCGGGGTGAAAAGAGGAAACCCTCCAGTCCTTGGAAGGTTATCTAAGCCTATAAAATTTTGAAGATGGTGTAAACTCCTCCTTAGAATGGCCCTTTAGCTTTTTATTGGCTCTGTTTGGAAACAGAGATAAGGTAACTTAATAAAGCCCCTCTGTGTTTTGAAACCCAGTGACAAGTTCCGGCCATTTCCTCTTGGGACCCTCCAGGATGACAGCCAGACAACAAGGAAGAGGAAGAGAGGCAGAGGAGTGGATCCAACTTTGAACCATCCCCCTATTTACAGATGAGACAGTTCAGAGGAGAGATGATCCAAACCCACATCCACAAATGATTCAGCGACTAGTGTCCCGGGCACACTCTCCAGTCTTCCCCACCAGGACCAGAAGTTGAATATGGTCCAGTTCTGTCACATAGGAAAGAAAGGGGAACCCTTGCTCACCATCCAAAGTAAGCTCTCTGGGCATGGCTTCTCTTCACCCTCTTCAGGGCCCTCTTACCTGGTCCATCTCTCTCTGCTTCCTTCTCATTGTGTCTTCCAAACCTTTCCTCTATCCATTCTTCTCGGAATCCCCCCTTCTTCACCCTGATATCAATGTTCTCCAGCTTGCCTGATCCTAAGAATCACCTGGGAAACTTGAACATGCAGATTTCCAGGCTCCTCTCCTAGAAGTCTGGGTTGGAGAGATCCAGGCAGAGACCTGGAGAACTCGTGTTTAACAAGACTCCATGTGTCCTTACGATCACACACGTTTGATCAGACACTCCTCCGAAACCAGCCTGGAGCTGGACAGTCCTCAAAGCCACTTACCGCTGTCCAGGGCTCCAGTGTCAAAGCACGCTGACCTCCCAACTCCAGTGACCTGCACCTGCGCTCTGTCACACCTACCAGGTACCATCTGCCATACTACTTCTCTTCTTTCGTTCACCTGTGGCTCTGCAGTTTCTCCACCGAAAGTTCTGTGAGGCTGATGACAGCCATAGTGCATGACCCAGTGGACACGATTCGGACACTGCATCATTGACCTTTCTGTTACATTTGACGTTGGTGACCACTTCCTCCTTCATGAACCTTTCCACTCCCTTGACGTCCAAGACATCATTTTTCCCTGGTTCTCCTACCTCTCCAACCCTCTCCAGCCCATCTTACTTGTGGGTCCTCTTTCTCCAACCACCCCGAAAGTGCATGTATCCAGGTCCTGAACTCAGCTCACTCTCTCTGGTTATCACACACACTCGACAGTTTCACTACAACCTGCTTCTTGAGCTACCATTTCACATCCCGATGGTCTGCTAAATGTTGATTATGGTGCAGACGGTTCAAAACAAGCACATCCCAAACCTAACTCACCCCAAAGCTAGCCCTCCTTCTCTTTTCTTCCGTATGTCAGGCTGCTTGCCTGAGTCGGAATCCTGGGAGCCGTCCTGGGTCCCCGTCTCTCTTCATCACTGCCCCACACAAATGCACACACGCAGCTAACTACACACCAAGTCTTGGGGACTTTATGCCTCAACGGTCCTCAAATCCATGCGCTCCTCTCCTTCCCCAACTGCCACTCCAGTAGAGGTCCTCCTGTTCTGTCACCTGGACTCTGTCACTTTCGCCTCCTGACTGGTCTCCTGCCCTTCCATCCTGCCCTTCTCTAACTGGTCTTGCACCCAGCTGCCTGAGCGATGCTTCTAAAATGCAGGCCTGATCCCATCTCTCCACCACTTAAAGCCCCTCAAGAACTTCTTGCCACCCACAAGTTAAAGTCCAAACTCCTTAGGAGGGCTCCCCTGAACTCCTCACTTGTCCCACACCTCCACGTCATTGCTCAGTTTCCCCCCGCCTCCTTCATCCAACCACCTCCCACCCCACCACCACCCCTAGCCCAGGCATCACATTCCCCACAACTTCTTTTCTGGCTTTACGCAGCTGGGCTAGTGGTCCTCAAACGTGTTCCTATAACACCCTACATTTACCAGATTACCTGGGCAAATTCAGCTATTAACTAGGGAGAAAGTTTGAGGATTGTTTTACAGGTTTACAATGTCTCTCCACCTCTAGTTGTTACCACAGTGACCAACGGCTGGCTCCTCCTTGCACCTATGACTGTGTCTGAAGTCAGTTCTCCTCTCCTTCTGCCTTTCAGGGTACAGCACGAGGACCACCCAGGGATCGGCCCACCTCTATCTCTGTGCCTCAAAGGGAGTGGCCTCTCCTGGCTATTGGCAAAGCTACCAGAAACTTGGCTTTGAACCATTCGTGTCTAACAGGTGGTCCGGATATTCTGGCAGAGACTGTGGGTTTAAAGAGAGGAAGAGATGGAATCATAAAGCGCCATGTTTTCAGACCACCCCGAACCCTCAGGGCCAGTCACTGGTGAAAGAATACCATACTGTGGAGTCCAGGTGGGAGAGAGAACACTGATCCGCATGCCTGCCCCCTCAGGAATTCTGGGATGTCAGAGCAGGCCTTTAGGAAGGTTATTTCCAAGCCAACCTGCCAGACCTCTGGGAGGGATGGTGAAAGGCTAAGACTGCTGCTAGAACCCCCAGGGCTTCAGGGTGTATACTACTATAGTGGAGGGAAACACTGCCCTCAGCCTCTGCGGGAGCTCCTTGGATAGACAAGGTATTCACACCCTATAGGAGATGGGGTAAATCTCCACCTGGGCCTAGACTGCACCATAATGTCACAAAGATTATTGTTGAATTGGACTCTTTGGAGCCCTTCAAATGTCCTCTGACCCAGCCCTAGTACTAATGGATCACAAACTCCTTCAAAGAGGGGCTGGAAAAGCTGATAGTGCCAGGCTATCTTTTGTAACCTATCAATAGCTGGCCATGCTACGGAAAGGGAAGTGGAGACAGGAGCAGAAAGTTCAGAAGAGGCAGCAGAAACAGAATGGCCAATCCAGACCATGAAAGCAGAGAATGGAAAATCGGGCTGCCATGCACAGTTGTGCAGGCTGTTCACTGCAAAATGTTGCTCAGCTGAAGGAGCAAATGGAGGCTGAAATCTAGCCTGTGCACCCATTTCCCAAGCTCTTTGTCCTGGTGCAGAACTACATTTGCTGGAAAGAAGAGTTGCCTGTTTCTAAATTGCAAAAAGGTATCATTTGGGATTGTTGTGACTTTGAGGGAGAAGACATTGGCAGCAGCAATGAGAAAAGCTTATATGAATGCAAAAGGAAGCCAGGATCTGGCAGGAGATGGCAAGGGCTTTGAGAGCCCCAGGAACCCTAATGGGTGGAAGCTCAGAATGTCAGCCTATTGATAGGCTGCCCAGACCCACGATTATGCCCTACTCCTCCCTACCACCCCCTTTATCATCATCCTGCTCCCTCCTAGCCCACCCTCAGCCATGCAAAGTCTCCCTGGCCAGAGGAAAATAAGGCGAGTCTATCCATGACTGTGGTTCCTAGTCACCTAAACACTACTGACTCATTCCTGAATGGGGTGGAGGGTCCCCAGTAAAGAGAGGCAGTCCCCCCAAGCCCACCCTATGACTACCACCAGTCTTGGCTATTACCAGAGGCCTCAGCTGGATAGCTAGGCCACCAGCCTGTGGCTGAATGCCAAGTGAGAAAGGGCTGTTGAGTTTTCCCCTTTGTTCCTTTTCTATTTATAGCCTTGCCTTAATAGCATCCACTCCTGGTGACAGCTCACAGGTTCTAACCTGCCGGGAGCACTTCTAGAAAGATTATAGCCTTGTTCAGAAAGCTGACAGCACACAACATAAAGGAACCTGGGGATGGCCTCCTGCCTTTTTTGCTTGGGACCGAAGACGGACAGGCAGGTGGAGGACCCTCTAAGGCACAGATGTACAGGGGAGGCGAGTGGAGGGTTAACTGTCTTTTCTGAGCCCCTATTTTGTGCTGTGAGCAGCTGATCATATTTAACTCTCCAAAAAAACCCTGTAAAATAAGTATCATTATTTCCATTTTACAGATGAAGAAACAAAACCTCAGAGAGAAGAAACACCCTTGGCCAGCTGGTAAGCAGTAGGGCTCTGATTTGAATTTTCTGGTCTTTCTGGCTCAGACACATGGGGTTTTTTAACCCAAAGTATGTCACCTGCAAGGTATCTCCCTTGGGGAGAGAGAAACTCAAAATAGTGAAGAGGAACAGAAAAAGCTTACAGGGTTTTGGTTCAGCAACTGAAGCCAATGTCCCTACTGTCTTCTCCCTTCCCGCTCATACTTCTAGGGCATCCTCGGGGGAAAATTACACTCCTTGCTTCCCCAACCCACCCCTAAGGATTCTTATTCGGGTGAAATAATTGTATTAAAGCTGCACCTTGTGGTGGGGAGGGAGGGTGAGTAGAAGAACTCATGAGCTGATTGAATATGAGCCAGCAAGGGAGAAACTTCTTTCCCTCCAGCCAACTTCTCAACCCACTATGCAACCAAAGCATCACCTCTCAGTAAATAACTACCAAGACCCACAGCTTGGTTAATAAAACGCAAGAGCAGGAAAGGGCTGTAAACAATAACAACAACGTTTACCTAATGCTTTTTACGTAATAGCCAAGCACCATTCCAGGGACGGGATATTACACAGAGACGCATTTAATACACACACACACACACACACACACACACACACACACAAAGTACAAATGGGGAAACTGAGACCCAGAAAGGTGACAGAACATGCCCAAAGTTTCTCAGTTCTTAGGGAAGGGACTTGGAATCAAGCTCACACAGCCTGGCTCCTAGATGCTCTCCTGCTTCTCAAAGGTCGTCTCTCCTCACTGTCCCCTCTGTCCCTGCAAAGGCAGAGTCGGGTTAGGTGTTGGGTCTTCTGGCTGGGACCCAGGGCTCATGTCACACCCCAGGGGTTTGGCACTCTCAAGACTCCAGGAGGGTGTTAATTGCACTTCACTCAGTTCAGATTACAGATCCCACCTGAAACTAGAAAATTCTTAAATACCTCTTTATTTGTCTGACATCTGTCCTCTGCTGGGCTTATCGAAGGCTAACTAGACCTTCCATTAGATTCTTCCCATTTCACTTCAGCAGACAGATACGAACGGAAGCCAGAGGGACGGTGGCAACTCGCACCTCACACACCCAGCAGGGCTTGGCAACGGCTCTAAGCACTCCCCACAAGGCCAGCAAATATTTTGATAATCTTTCCCCTACAGGATTCTCCTGTGGCGAACACACGGACGCATTCAGGAGTGATCTTTCAGCAGATTCCACAGGAAGAAACACTCCGCCAGTGGAGGACATTGACCCTCAGGACTTTGGGGAAGGGAAGCAGGTTTGGAGGCAGGGGCTGCCCAGACGTTTGTGGCCCCCCCAGCCCCCAGTGTGGAGCAGGGATGGAGTGTTGCAGTGGATGTGGTCAAAAGCATAGTCTTCAAGTCAAACCTGGGCTTGAGGGACTGGCCCTGCTGCTTGAGGCTGTGTGACCTCCAGCAAACCGCTTCACCCTCTCTGGACCTCAGGTTCTGCACCAGAAAATGGGGATAATAGAGGAGCACTCGCCTCTTGGACTGGCCCCGGAGAATTAAACACAGTAACATTAGCAAAGCATTGAGCACAGGGCCTGGCACATGCATGCGCTGAGTCACCATCACACACACAACTATCACTGTGAGCTCCTTCACTTTCCTTGAACACAAGCTCATGGGGTGTGTTTTCTGCTGCCACCGGTACCCTTTACTGAGCCTCCTTTAGGGGACCTGAGGCCCCACATCTGACCCAAAATGTGCCTTTGGGAGGAGGGGGAGAACTCTGAAACACTGTGCTGCGTGGCCACACGTTCCTTCTGCAGGCACGGAAGTTCCAGGGCTCGTGCCGGCAGACAGCCAATTCCCCACACGTGTCAGGTCAGCTGGGCAGCAAGAAAAGCCCCACAGACTCCTAGCATGGGACATTTCTTCCCAAAGGCATAGAATTTTGAAAGAGATAAAACAAAATTAACACATATTTATAAAAAGAGGAATAATATAAAGCTACTGGGACAAAAAAGACTTGGTGCAGACCAAACTAGAGTGTAGGCTGGGCAGGACCTCAGGGCCTGTCTGACAGGGTGCCGCCCACCCCCAGGGCCTCTTTTGGAAGATGGATTTGCATTGTTGGTATCTACAGGCTCTGCAGGATGCAGAGGATGGCCCTGGGGCCCAACAGGCTCCTAGTGACTCACAGCCAAGCAGCGGATCCCTGAGGCAGAAGAGCCACTTCCTGTGGCCCTGAGCCACCAGTCGTACCTGCCTGATAGCCACTTTCTCCTCTGAGGGCACCTGAGGCACCCGCAGGGGCAGGGCGGGACCTGGTCCAGAGAAGGGGGCTGGGGGAATATTGCAGAAGAGCCAGGCGACGCGCAAACCTGTGGCTTGTGATGGGGTAGAGTGGACACATGGCTTATCCACAGAAGAAACCTAACCATCCTGTAAAGGTACTGATCCATCCCACCTGAACTTTAGGAGAGCCTTGTTCTCATATCAGAAGGTCTTGGGGCCAGCACACAGATCCTTGTACACATCCCACTCCCCTCCCCAACCCATGCTTATCCAACCACTGCCGCAGATCCCTCCTGAAGCCACATGCCCACTAATACTCTCTTTAAACGATCCAAGAATCCTGTTTGGTGTTATGGCGGGGGAAATGTGTGTCTAGGTGTAGGGGTGTGTGTGGGGGGATGGGTATTCATGTAGGGAGGGAGAACGTTGACAAGAAATCCAAGCACATGGGCCAGAAAGCAGTCTTAAAAACAACCGCAGCCCAACTGTCTCCTCTCTATGACCCCAACTTATCAGCTCAGGCCCAGGGTTAGAGGAGGTCAGCTAGCTAACCTAGTTCCCATACCTGGCACCTGGCTTTGAGCAGGGGAAGTGGCTACTGTGGCAACTAGAGCCTGGAGTAAGTCTGTGGAGTCTGGGGCTCAGGCCCAGATCCTGTATGGTGGGGACAGCATTGTACCCTGTCCCTGATTTGACTGTGCCACGCCAGTCCCAGAGGCTCCCTTGGAGGCAGGTGTGAAGCCAGAACACTTCATTAAGACTGGACGTCAGGTAACCGTCCCGGCCCTCTGGAAACCTCACACCGGCCAGTGGCACAGAGCCCACCAGGTGCCAGCCCTCCCCGGAGCTCTGGGCATCGGATTTCAGTGCACTTCCGCTCCAGCTATTCCCACAGGAAGGAGAGGGTGTGCTCCCACCTTGTTTTTAATTTCAGGAATACAGCAATCACCCATACTCGTGGTTTCATTATAGTCAGAGTGGTAACTACCCACACTCTTCAGAGACTGCAAAGCTGATCCTGGTCAAGCCCCAGACTGTGACTCTGGAAGTAGACAAACAGGCCCAGGAGACCAGCAAAGGGATCCCACTCTCTGTGGTAATGTATGAGATCACAGGTATAGAGAAGTAGACACACTTAACCAAAGTCACACAGCTAGTGAGAAGGCAGAGCTGGATTTTAATTGGGCACCATGGCCATGGAGCACTCAGCCACTGTGCTGCATTCTCTCTCTGCCCTAAATGCCCTGTGAGGAGTCAGGACCCCATCTGGGTGTAATAGGAAGTCACTGTGTTTCTAGGCAGGAGAGTGATCTGATCTATTACACTTTTTTGGTAATGTTTATTTATTGAGAGAGAGAGAAAGCACGAGGTGGGGATGGGCAGAGAGAGAGGGTGAGAGAGAATCCCAAGCAGTCTCCGTTATCAACGGGGAGCCTGATGCGGGACTCCATCTCACGAATTGTGAGATCACGACCTGAGCCAAAATCAAGAGTCAGAAGCTTAACCGACCGAGCCACCCAGGTACCTCTATTGCACTTTTAAGTGACTGATCTGCTCACAGTGGGGAGAACAGATTGCAGAAGATCAAGTCAGAGATGGCATCATTAATCCAGGCAATAACATTATCGTGACTCTGACTAGCACACCAGCAACTCTTTGTTTTTGTTTTAAAGCCTATCAGACATTTCGGTTTTATTTTTTGTGGTTTATCTTCAAAGAGTTTGGCAGCTAAAACAATACATCTTTTCTTTCCTTAAAGAAAATGAAAAAAAAACCTCCAAAATTCAATAGACACACCCCCCAAAATAATTTAGGGTAGGAAAGCCAGTTTTTGCCAGTCTTACCTAATTCCATTATAAAGCATCTTTTCTATAGTCTTTAGATTGTTATCAAATGAAGCCAATGATCTTCCTAAGCTGGGAAGTTGATTCTTGCTCTGCCTAGGGTTGTTTCTACAGTTAGCAAAATGGGGCAGAGTCTTGACTCCAGTGGCAACTTGGGGTGTAGGTTTATGTGTGGAAGACAAATTCATGAGCTATACAAAATTTAAGCATCTTATCTTGAGCATCTGGGGGGTGGGTGTTAGGACTGCAGTGATACATCATGGCACCCCAGACAAATTCACCCTATGACACTGACTTTGGACGTGGTGTCTGTGTGTTCCAGGAGCTCTTGTAAAAGAAAAAATAAAGGCAAACTGATAGACCTCCCAGGGAAAGATGCAGAAATGTTATTTCATACAAACCTCCAAAGCTCCTGTAAACAAGTGCCTAAGGTACTAATATAAAATGCACCTTCTAAGGGTGCCTGGGTGGCTTAGTCAGTTAAGTCTTTGACTTCGGCTCAGGTCATGATCTCACAGTTCCTGAGTTTGAGCCCCACATCAGGCTCTGTGCTGGCAGCTCAGAGCCTGCAGCCTGCTTTGGATTCTGTGTTTTCCTCTCTCTCTCTCTCTGCCTCTCCCAGGCTCATGCTCACGCGTGCTCTCTCTCTCAAAAATGAATAAACATTAAAAATGTTTTTTAAAAAATGCGACTTCTAACTGCCTGTAGCCTTTTGGTTCTCACTCATTAAATTCCTGTTGTTTCCTCATATCTTCTCCTCCCAGAGATGATGGGTTGAGGGGAGCAAGGGGGCTCACCTAGCATTTCCCTGCCAGCTCAGCTACCTTCTGATGCCCAGACTGTGGTGGCCTGTTCCGGGGTGCAGGTTCAAGGCAAGGTCCCCTGCCCTGACACCCTTCCCTGGATGTCAAGTTGTCTAACTTCCATGTGGCTCCCTTGCCTCATCACTAAACTGAGGATAACTACTGTTAACTATTCTTCACTCCATAGTGCGCTTGTATTTCTGTAAGTAAAAGAGAACAATTATCATCATTAGTGATGACATCATGTGATCATTACTGGAAGTGAAAGGGTAGGAGAGGAGGTGGTCAAACCCAAAGCACACCCTCGGGGGTACAATGAATAAGGACCCAGAATTACCCAGGAAACAACGACCCTGGAACCTGGGCAGGTTTGCCGGAGGATTCTCCTAAGCTCCAGGCGCTGCCCCAGAAGCCATCCCATAGGTTAGATCAACACCAATCCATGGCCAAGGCCAGCTTCCACTGGCCCAGCATTGCCCTGTGCTCTAGGGCCCAGCAGCAGGCCTTCGTTTTCCTACCTGGCTGGTCCCCGCCTCCCGAGGCCGGCTTGGGTCAGATGCAGCTATTCCTGTGGCTGAACGCAGAGCAAAGACCTTCTGGGTTTGGTGTGAGGAAGTTCCCGGAGCTCAGGCAAGCCTGGGGCTGCCTTCCAAGGCTGGTTCTGCTGAAAGAGGAGTAACCTGGGTCACAAGCTGGTTGGACCTGGGTCTGCGGCCTATCCTGGGACTGCCTTCCGGGCTTTAGAGCTAACATTGCCCATCCCACCCAGATGCTTCCCTACCCGTTGTCTGAACAGCTGACGATTTAATTCTAAATAACAGTGACTCAGAGGACAGTGGTTCTCTTTTTTGCCAGAGCAGTCTTCTGGAAATCAAGCCTTTCTCCTAGGTGAAGAAAGGTCTTTACTTTTCAACAGAAAGAGCAGGAGGCAAGCAAAGTGTTGTGATTAGGAGCGCAGATGTGCAGTCAGATTATCTCCATTTAGAGGTGCCTCCACCACTGACAAAGTGGTGCGACCTTGGACGAGTTATTTAACCTCTCTGTGCCACAAGTTCCCCACCTGCAAAATGGGGATAATAGTAGCACTTACTTTATAGGGTTGTGACGAGGGTTGAGTTTAGAGCCATGCCTGGCCCATAGTAGGTGCTTCTTCTATCAGTGTTTGCTAAATAAATGTCCATTCATGGAGAACTGGTTATGTAAAATCTATATGACAGAATACTACACAGCCACTAAAGTCTCTGTTATAAAAGAATAGCAATATGGAAATATATTCATAATCTATTATTAGGTGAAACAGTAAACTCTACAACAAACTACAGGGTAATCATTATTGTTGAAAAAAAATAAATCTAAATACATTGGAAAATGTACTAAAATGCACCAAAAGAGTGTTTTTCTATTTTCCAAAATTTCTGTGTTCTCTGTGTTACTTTAGTAATAAAAAAAATAAGAAAACAATAAAAAGTTTTCAGTAATACAATATAGGAACAATTATTTAAGTGTAGTAGATGTGAATAATACAGATTAAATGATCCTGCTTTAAAACGATAATGATGCTGATGATGAGAGTCGCCTGGGTGGCTCAGTCGGTTAAGGATGTAACGCTTGATTTCAGCTCATTATCTCTTGGTTCACGGGTTCAAGGCCCTGCACTGGCAGTGTAGATTCTGCTTGGAATTCTCTCTCTCCCTCCCTCTCTGCCCCTCCCCTGCTGGCATACTCTCTCTCAAAATAAATAAATAAACTTAAAAAATGATAATGAAGATGATGATAATGATAATATCGGTTATAACAGTCCCTAGCCTAGATCATTCAGAGCTGAGGCTAAGAAGTAACCACTACCACGTGCGTTAATGGTTAGCAAAATGTTATCATCAAAAAGAAAAAATAATACTACATGCTTATATGGCTATGACATACTATTGGGCTTCTGGAAATAACCAAAAGCTAATCATACCAACACAGCCAAATTTAAGGCTTACTAGGCAACAGGTGACCCACATATGTAAAATAAACAAGAAGCAAATGACCATGTGTAAAAGCACTGAATTGAGAGTGCTTTGCAAGGTGGTGAGTGGAGGGGGTGTCATGCAAGTTGCATGCACAGACAGGATGGGGCGGAGTGGGGGAGCGTTCCTCCAGCCATTGAGTCAGAGGTTTCAAGAAGGAAATGGAACTTCAGGCTGCTAAAATAAAGGAAGGAGATAAGCATCTCCTTTTACTGCTCACTTGTGTAGAACTCGAATGGAGAAAAAGAATAAGTCAAGAACTATGCCTGAATCATGACCTTCAGTAATGAGCAGACTTCTCTATTCTGTCACCAAGCTACTTCTCACTCTGCTCCAGGGTTTTACAAAACAATGAAAACCCCGAACACACTGCATGTGGGCTCTGTTGGATGGGGCTAACGTGAAATTGAACCCCTGGTGTGACAGAGAACAGGGAGTAGGAAGAACCCCCAAACCACTTTAACCTCACCTACACCGTGCCTCCTCTGGTTTTGCCTGGTGTTCCTGGTAACACTAATAGTCTCACACACCCTTTCCCCAGATCCAACCAACTGCGGTCCTTTGCAAGTTGTCATAATCTTGGTTCATGTCGGTACGTTTAGCCCATAAATTCACTCCCCAGCAGTCTGTTACCCTCAGAAGACATGAAGAGCTTTGAAACAAAAAAAAATACTAATTGCAAATTCTGAAATGTGCTGGTTGAATGAAACTTTTGACTGACAGAAACTGGTTTCAGTTCCTACTTTGTTGTTACCACCAAAGTTCCTCCTATTACTTACCTACCCACGAACCACATTGATATCCACATGGAAAGAATCATCCCAACAATCCCCCAAACACCTGAACTGGCTGGAATCGTTTCTTTTTCCAAAGTACGCTGGGGTCCTGGGGTTGCCTGGGCCCCTCCCAGGCCTGTGCCCAGTGCCCGGGCCAGGACGAGGTTGGCAGGCTGTTTTTTCAGCAAGAGCCGACTGTGATTAGAATACCCAGGTGCTTTCTGTTGATGCTTGTGAGGGAATGACTTCTAAGCTTCAGGTTTATAAAAACAAAATTGGTATCAGGAGGAGAACTGATTGCACATTTGAAGAAGGCAATGAAAAAGAATCACTCAAAGTGCCACAATAACCTGAAAAAAAGTCCTCATTGTGTTCAGAGAAGGGAGGGCCGGGGAGCCCAGATGAAGTCAGCGCTTTTTCCCTTCCAAGAGCATTTGGTTCAAAGCCACACAGAAGAAGGAACAAAGGGGTGTCCACAGGTGACCACTCTGGCACATGTGATAACAGCAGGCCTTCCTGGAGGTGGGGGTATCTCTCTCATCCCTTCATCTGCTTTCTGACCCCAAGAGTTGGAGAGGCTACATTGATTTACAGCCTCATTTCTTTTCCCTTCTTTCCGATCCTCCCAGTCTGTGGTCTATTCAAAGCATGCTCAAGGGAGAGAGAGGCCGAGGAGTCTGCCTAACTGGGGAGGTGTTTTGAGCAAGCACTGACATTCTGACACAAACTTTGCTTTCAAACGCCCCCCCCCCCGCACTTTAGTGGAAACAGGGCTGTTGTGTGGGCAGGTGTTTGCAGGGGCCCCCCTGAGCACAGAGCCCTTTCTTAGCATAGGCGACCCTGATAAGGAGGTCTTCGACTACAGGCATCAGATTAGGACTGACAGTGCCAAGTGTTCAAAGGAAGCCCTCCTCTCCCTTAGAACGGCAAGAAGGGGGAAGGGCGATATCTCCTGGACTAGACATGGAAAGAGAAAAAAGATGGCAGTTTAGATACAAAAGCTGTTGTGTGTGTGTTTTTTAATTCTATTTCTCATTTATAGAGTTTAGACTGGAGGAAAAAAATTCTTTATCTGATCAATGCACCCCTCCTCTGTAAGGACCAGAGTTTTGCTCCTACAACATAATCTCTGTGGAATCTATTACCCTGATGAAACATCATATAATTCTTTCACATCTCTATCTCAAATGTATGTTTTTTAAAACAAGAAAAAATATGTTAACTTTCTATAGTCAAGTCACAAAATGAATAGATTTATCTGTTCAATGCTCTGTTTTCATTGCTTTCCCTCTGCAAAGGTGTTTTGGGGAACACTCAAACCTTTAAAGATTTTTTTTAAAGTTTATTTTACTTATTATTAAGAGAGAGAGAGCACAGAGGTGCAGGGGGGGGGGTAGAGAGAGAGAATGAATCTCAAGCAGGCTCTGTGCTGCCAGCACAGATCTCGTGAACTGTGAGATCAGGATTTGAGCCAAAATCAAGAGGCAGTGGCTTAACCGACTGAACCATCCAGGCGCCCCCACTCATACCTTTAGACTCTTTTTGCTACCCAAAAAAGATGAGGCTAGCTGGACCAAATCCACAAGGGAATGAAATAAAAATCCAGGTGCTGCAGTACTTGTGAAGCAGTATAAATCCATTCCTGGTGGGGCAGGGTGTAGAAGGGTAGACAAGGCCAGACAGGGGTGGCCTCCCTCCCTGCACTTGAGCCCTTGTTTCTGTCTTTGTACCTGCTGGAAGGGCCAGCCCAGGAAGCCAGGTGAGCATAGCTATGCTGCGCCTGGCATAGCTGGGCTGGGCTGGAGAAGCGCTCCCCCCCCCCCCCTCCGCCGCAGGTTACCTGCCACTTCCTCCTCAGCCCCTCTAAAGGTTAATCGAGTACAGAGAACTAAAACCCAGTCACTGATTTGGAGAGATCTTATCAGAGCCGGAAGGGCCCATGAGCTCTGCCCCGGGACAAGCGCATCTTAGGCACTCAAACTGTGAATCCCCTCACTCTTCCCTAAAAGATAGATGTTAGGGTCCCTTCCGAAGGTCACATGCAGCCGCGAGTGAGAGTGATGACCTGAGTTCAAGCCCCTGAGCAGAGACTACTTTCCGTGGCGCACTAGCTGCCCCGCCCAGTACCACTCCTCTCCTACTTTCCATCTCTATTTCATCCAAGTGACTACGCACTGATCCCTGACTCAGTTTTCCAGGTTTTCTGAACACCAGTGGCTCTAAGAGCCTCCTACTCCCTGGTTAGGTCTCCAACTATCTAAGTGACGTCCTGCAGACTTCCTAGGCCCTCTGTGACTCCCACTCCCTCTTTCTCCTTCCACCTCGCCCTCTGCCACCTCCCAGACACTACACTTCTCTCTCTCCAGCAGCCCTTCCACCACTTTCTATTGGCCAAGACAAGTCTTAAGGCCAGCCCAGATTCAAAAGGTGGAGAAATAGACACAAGCTGGGAGAAGCTGCAAAGTCACACTGCAAAGAGGTATAGATAATGGGAAGGGAGAAATGCAGCAATTTTGTAAACAGTTTAGGACAGCACACCATAGTATCTCCAGAGCCTACCGCAGTGCCTGGCACATACAAGGTATTCAGTAAAAAGATTCTTTCTTTCTTTCTTTTTATAAGTTTATTTATTTATTTTCAGAGAAAGAGAAAGCACGAGTAGGGGAGGGGCAGAGAGAGAGGGAGAGAGAGAATCCCTAGCAGGCTCTGTGCTGTTAATGCAGAGCCTGACACAGGGCTTGATCCCATGAACTGAGAAATCACGACCTGAGCTAAAGTCAAGTGCTGGACGCTTAACTGAGCCAGCCAGGTGCCCCAAAAGAGTATTTCATAAATGAATGAGTTTGAACATTTTATCTTTTGTTGTCTTTATTTTGCTTTGTTTTTTGTTTTTTGGTTTTTGCTTTTGGCTCAACTCCCTTGCTGTTGTGCAAGCCCCTTGAAGACAGGGAACTTACTTATCTTATTCATGTTTGTGACCGAACAACATTGACACGGCATTGGGCTTCAGCAGTGATGAATAAACATAATGCCAACTCTTTCAGACTCTGTCCGCACATCACTATCATTTTCCCTTCCTCAGAGTTTAAAGGGGTGCATAGCAGATTTGTGTAGGCTTTGCAATGCAACAGACCGGGGCTTAGATCCTGAATCTGTTATTGAGTCATTGACCAGCTGTGCGACCTCGGCAAGTCCTTCACCCAGCTGAGCCTTAGTTTCTTCTTCCACAAAATGGGGATGCCTTCCTCAGAACCGCTGCGTGGCTTCGGTGCAGTTGGATGTGCAAGTACTGAACACAGTCATAGGCACTGAATAAATGCCTCCCCTTCCCTTTACCCTGATGCCCCACATCACCTTGACATTGGGCCCCTCCGGCCCCTGCCCTGGCTCTCCTAGTCTTGCCTAGGAAGGCCACATCCGTTGCACACCCCTCAGGTTCCTTGAGCACAATCACTGATGTAAACATAACAGTTAAACCCTAATCAGCTGTGCAATTCCTACTGACACAGATGGGATGAGAACTGTCCATCACAGGTGGTTTTTGCCACTGCTCGGTCGAGCTTCTTTAATCCTGAGGCCAGAGGATCTTCCTCCTGTGCCCCTTAGGTGTCTGGAGGCCCAGATGCCTTCCATTGCTCTGTCTTACCAGCCATTTGCCCTCCAGTCACATACAAGTGCTTACCACTCAGTTCCTTTTAAGGATCTTCTATGTATTTCTTCTTTGCAGCTTGGCTGTCTTACCTTGTGTTCTTCCCTTTCTTTCTTTACACCTTCTTCTTCCTCTCCCCCCACCCTTTACTATTTTTGACCTTTTTCCATATGTCAGGCAGCATGCTAAGCACTTTAGACTAATTGTCTCATTAATTCTTACATCATACCTAATGGCATAAGATTATTATCACATCACCGTTTCCCTGATGAGGAGACTGAGGCTCAGGGAGTTCACCTAACTTGCTCATGGCCACATACTTGGTAGGTGGTAGAGCCAGGATTAAACCTGAGTTCTTGCCCCAAAGCTTATACTGTCTCCCTCATTTTATACTCCCTTTCCTCTTGTTGGCTAGTTGTACATCCTACAGTGACTTCCCGGTAGAACATTCCTTCTTTCTAGATGGCTGGTCTGGAAGTTCTTCAAAATGACTTCCTTCCTCCTCAGCTCCTCACTTTCCTTTCTCCCAAGGGCAGCACAGTTCAACAGAACTTTCTGTGATGATGGAAACGTTCTCTGCACTGTTCTTTACCATAGTCACTAGACACATGTGGCTTTTGAGTACTTTTGATATGTGATCAGTATGACAGACATTGCATTTTAAATTTTATCTAATTTTAATTAAATTTAAATAGCGACATGTGGCTATTGGACAACAAAACTGTACGGTGTCATCTTTGTGCAGTTTCTGCTGCAGACAGGATAGGAAGTGGAGGTGGGGAAAGGTACACGGGGAGAAAAGAAACTTGAGGAAGCCACTGAACTATTTTCTCATGAATCAAATTGACCTAAGACTAAGCTTCTCATAAGGAAAAATCATTTAATAATGTCCAGATTTCTGGTCCAACATTCTTTCCTGGACCTCTGCCTTCCAATCACCAAATTCCTGGTGAGGTCATTAAGAATGCCAGGCTTCTGGAATCATGTGGAGGCTCTCCTGAGGGACAGCCTTCCTGAAAAACATGCAGATTGAAATGGACTCATTTCAGCATAGGGAGAGTGAGAAATCACTGCAGTAAGATTTCCTCCTTCAGTGTTGCTGCTGAAATCCATGTGCCATGTGCCATCCATATGACCTTTGGCTTGCAATTTACAATTCTGTAGAGTTCCCACTCCATAGGATTTCTGGAAATGCAGATTTAAAAACTCACCAGCAGTAGTTTCAGAAACCCAAAATGGCACTTTTTTTGTCTTGAATCAAGACAGCTTCCAGGATTTATATGCAGAGACCTCGGAAATGGTTTCTTGATGAATTTGATAATCATGAGCCTTCAAAGGTTAACAAATTTCTATTGGAAAAAACTGCCCAGTTCTAGAAGCAAAAAATGCATCCTTTTACTCATTTATCCATCTAACTATCCGTCCATCCATCCACTGACAAACATTTTCTGACCTTATAGGAATTTCTAAAATGCAGCTGGGGAAGGGGGATAAAAAAAGAGAAAAACAAATAACTTATAGATTCAACTTCCTTTTAATTTCAAAAGCAAATAGGTGGGTTTTATGCTAGTAACCCAAAGGACATTTAGCACTGAGTCCCTGCTCCTAGTGTTTCCTACTAGGTGTCTTTTATCTATCTATCTTATCTAGCTAGCTAGATAGATAGCTATCATTCAATTAAATATTATTAAGTCCCTTTAATGCACAGACTGTCCATTTAGTTATTTTCACAGAATTGTGAAGTTATAAAGCATTTTAATTGTATTTTTATTATGAAACTGACAGCCCCAACAAACTGCAATTTATCTTTTCACATACCTGCTTCTATCTCTAGAGTGGGAGTTCTAGAGGGCTAGGACATCACATTGACTGCCGTGTCCTCACACCCTAGAGCACTGCCTGGCACATATTGGGTGCTATTCAGTGTTGGAACATAAAACCACAGAAATCTGATCCTTGGTTGGATCCATGATCCACCCAACCAGCAGTGTGTCTCCAACATGAGCGTCAAAATCCCAAAGGAATCTGAAGCAACTTGTGCTGAGATCAATTCACTGACTCCGTCCCTTCCTGATTATGTGTCTAGCTTCTGGTGTCATAAGAAATTCTCTAAGTATACTAATCACACACAGGACCTCTTTTTTTTTCCCTTTTATTTATTTTTGTATGTGTGTGCTAAAACCTCATCACGTTCAAAAGTTGTTTGTTCTCTATATGCTTCTAATAACATAATATTTGGTGAAGATTTCAAGATTATTATAGTCTTGTTCATGACCTTCACGACCTTCACAGTTTTTATGAACTTCTATCACATCCAGTTTTGACTTGTGCCTTTACAGACCAGAATGTGTTCTTGGGAAAAGCCTTTTTTGAATAGGGAAGCCACCCATTTTGCCTTTTTGTCATCTCTGTATAGTCTTCTCCGGGGACCTTTCATAAGGTCTAGGGACAAAAACTGTATAAAATATTGATTTTTATTTATTTGACGACTCATTCAGCAAATATTGATTGCATGCCTTCTATGTGCCAGCCACTGCAGTTCTGTATTGCGTTAAGACTGAATAAAATCACAACTCCCTTCTTGTTCTTCCCTTCCTGATGCTCTCTCCTGTTCAACTTCTAGAGCAAACATTATGTTTGCTCTTATGGGCTGAGTTGTGTTCCTGCCAAATTCAAATATTGATGTCCTAACCCCTACTACTTCAGAATGCGACTATATTTGAAGACAAGGCCTTTAAGGGGGTAACAAAGGTAAAATGAAATCATACGGGGGGGGGGGTTCATCCAATATGATTGGTGTCCTTCTAACTAAGAAAAGATTAGGACACAGACGTGCACAGAGGGAAGAGTATGTGAAGACATAGAAGAGAGCCATGTACAAACCAAGGAGAGAGACCTCAGACGAAACCAACCCTCCTGATGCCTTGATTTTGGACTTCCAGTCTCCAGGACTGTGAGAAAAATTAATTTCTGTTGTTTAAGCCACCCAGCCTGAGGTGCTTTGTTATGGCAGCCCCAGCAGAATAATGCCTTTGGCAACTCATAACCCCTGTGTATATATCTTTTTGTTTCTTTTCCTTCATTCTCTTCTCTTTTCTCTTTTTTGTTTTGTTTTGAAGCATTGATGATCTCTTAGAGATCTGTTCTTTAATTCTCACATGTGTGTCCTCTTTCCTTGGCTAGGTCTTAAGTTCCTCAAGGGAAAAGCCAAGGAAATAAGACACTATCTTTGGGATTTTCACCTACCCCTGAGCAATAGGCAGGGTTATTTCATTTTATTTTTTAATATTTATTTATTTTTGAGAAAGACAGAGTGAGAATGGAAGAAGGGCAGAGAGAGATGGAGACACAGAATCTGGAGGAGGCTTCAGGCTCTGAGCTGTCAGCACAGAGCCCGATGTGGGGCTTGAACTCATGGACCACGAGATCATGACCTGAGCCAAAGTTGGATGCTTAACTGACTGAGCCACCCAGATGCCCCAATGCAGGGGCCATTTTAAAGGTGAGGAAACAGAGGCTCTGGCGAGATAGCCAAGTTGCCCACGATCTCTCCAGTTGGCCGGGGAGGTGAGGGTGTGCTGGATTCTCCATATACCTTCCTGGTTTCAAAGCCACCAGACCTGCCACCTCACCAGTCTTCCTTCTTGAGTGCCTGAGCTGGTGGTTCACAATTAGTTAAATACTTTAGAGAGCTGAGCTCAGGGCTGGCCCTCAGCAGACACTCAAAAACTATTTATGGACTTGAGTGATTTAAATCAAGATGGTTTGGCTGACCCAGGGCGATTAACCTGACAGCACTTCTCTCACAGAGTGAACAGATGAAGCTTTCTGGGAGAAATGTAAAGACCTGGGGGTCAGGAATCACTATCTCTTCCTCCCCTCAGCTAACAGATAAAAGCTTGGCCTTGACCGTGCACTTTTAAATTTTCTGTCAGAACAAGTTGCAAACATTAGTGCATTTGGTAGCACTCAGTCAACTGGCAATTATTTGTTGTGACAAGGCAAAGATGGCATCTGCCAAGGATGTTGACATCCTCCAAGGATGTTGACATCCTCCAACCCCGCCCAGTTTCCTTTGGACCAAGAATGTCAGCATCCTTCTCCAGGGAGGACAACTGTTTCACCCCCAGAAGAGGCCTGCAGGCAACAGGATGTGGAAGGAGCCCCAGGGCAGGCTGCAGGAGGGGGCAGGGCCAGGAGCTGCCTCTGCAGGGGTCCAACTCTACCACGGTTTAAAACATTCTGGAAACAATGGCTATTTAAATGCTCCTTTGGTAGTGAAAATGGTTATAAAAATAGATCTGACCTTTTGTGTTTTTCTAATTTTGAACCATGTGTATTTATCACCTATTCAAAAATTAATGAAAAAAAGTGTTTAAGTTCCACATGATCTTACACCCAGAGCTTGAAACAGTGTAGAAATGACTTAAGAGCACTGGCCTGGGGGTCAGTGAAATGGTATTAGTTTCTGTTCTGCCACTAACTTAGTTTCTAAAACACAAATTCTTTCTGCTTAAAACCCTCAGAAGCTCAATAACCCAAAGAATAAATTCAAACTTGTTAGCTTGCCCTGTGAGATGAGGGGTGATCTAACTTCCACCTACCTGTCTTAGTGTAAGATCCCCCAGAAGCAGACCCTTCCGTAAGGATTTGGGTGCTAGTGCAAGATGGCTAAGGGGAGTGACCCTCAGAGTATGGTAAGGCAGTGGTGGTGTGAGAGACAAGGAAGGAAGGGATGCCATGAAGGGGTGGGAAACTTGGGTTCAATCCTTCAGGGTCTCTCTGAGAGACTGTGTAGACACTTCTTAGAATTATCTGACCACGGGGCGCCTGGGTGGCTCAGTTGGTTGAGTGTCCGACTTCGGCTCAGGTTATGATCTCACAGTTCGTGGGTTTGAGCCCTGTGTCTGGCTCTGTGCTGACAGCTTGTTAAGAGCCTGGAGCCTGCTTCAGATTCTGTGACTCCTTCTCTCGCTGCCTCTCCCCCACTCATGCTCTGTCTCTCAAAAATAAATACATGTAAAAAAAAAGATTAAAAAAAAAAAGAATTATCTGACCAGGGTGAAGAAGCAGGGGATTTGTTCACCACCTCCCTTCCTCACCAGTTGAGGGTTGACCTGAGGACACTGACTCCTTAGCCCTTTTCATCTGCCTCAGGTAAGGGCTGAATACACTCTTAGGACCAAAGAACACTCAGGCAGTGAGATAGAAACTACGGATGGGCTGGACAGACCATAACAATGTCTGCAGTGCCCTGCCGCTCTTTCCATTGAGAGGTGGAATCTACTTCTCTATCCCTTGAATCTGGACTTGCCTTTTGGCAAAGAGCATGCAGAGTTTACAAAGTTGTAAGAGTTCTTGGCCTAGGTTCCAAAAGACCTTACAGCATCTGCTCTTACCCTCTTGGAACTGTGCTGCCACCATGGGAACAAGGCCAGGCTTGGTTGCTGAAGGATGAGAGACAAATGGGGCAGAGAAGAGTTATCAAGTTAAGGACCCTCAGGTCAACCAGCCCCCAGTCAACTTGCCAGCTGACCAGGAACACACAGCTTAGTGAGCCCAGCACAAAAGTTCGGCTCGGCCTAAACTGCTGAGCTCACAATCATAAACTAAATAGTAAGTTGCTTCACACCTACTAAATTTGCGGGTGATTTGTTAGGCAGCAAAAGCTAACAGACGCAGCAATTTAAAGGAACTGACCGGAACTGCAGGTAAGCTCTACAGTAGGCCAAGGGACACCAACACTCCTACCACACTACCTGTATTATTCTCTATTGCAGTGCAACAAATCACCCTAAAACATAGCAGCTTAAAACAACCTTGTATTATTTCATATGATGTCTGAAGGTCAGAACTTGGGAGGGGCTCAGCGGGGTGGTTCTGGCTCAGGGTCTCTCATTAGGTTATCGTCAAGATGTCAGCTGGGCCGGCAGACATGGGAAGGTTGGACTGGGGCCGGAAGGTGTGCTTCTAAGCTCATTCATGTGGCTGCTGACAAGTCTTTCATTCCTTACTGGCTGGTGGCTGGAGGCCTCAGCTCCTTACCACGTGGCCTTCCACGGGACTGCCTGTGGCATGGCTGTATTCTATCGGTCCGCACAGACTAACTGTGGAACAGTGTAGGAGAGGGCTACCCAAGGGTGGCAATACCAGACACAGCATCGCTGGAGGCGGCCTACCCCACTATCTTTTCTCTCTCATCCACCCACCCCCTCTGCCATATACTCCACCCTTTAAATGACTCATTCATTCCCTGAATACCTAATAATGATAACAGCTATTACTGTTTTTGTAAGGCCACTAAGTGCCAGGCACTGTGATAGTCAGTTCATGTATGAAAGCCATGTGTTTTCTTCATCTGTGAGTCCTTGTCCTTCTGGGAAAGATCTCCCATGATATTGTGTTATAATAAGAAACATATATTTGGTCTCCATTCTTCATCCTGGCACAGAGCTCTTAGAACCCTGGGAATTTCTGAGTTAGGGGGTAAGAAGAATGTCTTCTGTTATTCATAATGAACCCCCTTTAACCATACCTGCCTTCCCTGGAGGGTGGTGTCTTCTCACCCCCAATCCCCTCCCGAGGCACAGGGCTTGACAGAGAACCAAAGTCAGGGCAGAACCAAAGTCACTGTGGGAGTCACCCCTGCCACTCACGGGCAAAGATCATAAAACTTCTACCTGGCTATGGTTGTTTTTGCTTTTGTTTTCCAGTGAAAGCAATCAGACACACTTTTGTTAAAAGAAATGAACCACAGCAAGAAAAGGTAGAAAGAAAGAGAACGTTCTGAGGAGCAAAAGAAACACACTCCTACCCAATACCACACACACTGGTTCTGGGAGCCTGTCCTCGCGTAGGAGAAGAAAAGAATGAAGAAGCGTGCTGGAATCCCGGTGCTCTTTGCCTGTCCCTGTGTTCTCAGGGCACCCACCTGTGTTCTGCCACACGCCTGCCTTGGGACCTTGAGCAGCTGCAATGAGCCTGAGCCAACTCCATGGGCACTGCTGGCTGGGGCCATGCTAACCCCTGGTAGGGCACACAGATCGCAGCCACTGGCAGTAGCTGGACTGGCTGCCCTGGAAGACTTAGAAGTTCAAGGATGCCTCAGTCTGGAAAATTTTCATAAGCTTTTAGGTGGGGCAGGAAGGAAGGGGAGAAGAGGCTTCTGTGAAGTCAGCACAGTAGGGGCCAGTGGTGAGGGGAAGACAGATGGTTACTCAGTTCCTGCCATGCCCTTCAGACTGCAGCCCAGGTTCAATGGCTCACAATCCTGAATGACCCTTCCCCTGGGAAGCCCTCCTTGACTGCACACAGGAAGCATTCCTCTATAAGAACACACATGGCCTTGTGTTGTGATTCTCCCTTTAAGAACACTGAAATTTTGGTAGATACCCACAGCCCAATGGGCTAGAGACTTTGGGAACAGAGTGGGACCCTCAGTAAGTGTTTGTTGACCTGAGGATGATGGAGAATATCTAAGGCAAGGCTTCTACATGTGCTCTGAGAAGGAGAAACACCACTCACCATGCCTGGCCTTCTGATGACCCCCACTTAGGAACCGAATGCATCTCTCCCACGATGGGAGCTCCTGAGATGCTGAGTGTCAAGTAGGGAGGGGGTCACCCCTGGAACAAGGATTCCTTGGGCTCAGATTCTGTCTCCACCACCTACCAGCTGTGTGGCTCTGAGCAGGTTAGAAGATAGCAAACGTACTCACTGTGAGGACTTGTGAGGACAGAAGGAATCACTACACACATGAGCAGGTGGACCTGTGTCTGTCAGGTACAAGCACTCTGCAGTGTCAGCTCTTAGCATCTGCCCTGTCTTCCCCAGCTCACAGTAGCAGAACTCCAAACTCGTTCAGAGACTGTCCCGAACATGTGTGGGGACAGAGAGCGTGCTAGGGACTGGCTGTAACTGCTGCTCCAACAAGCTCACGCCAGGTCCCGAGAGGGAGAGGGCAGCCCTAGGCCAGTGTTAAAGGAAAGGCCTCTATAAGGGAGGGGGGTAGGGGGTGACCTTGGCTCCACGTGCCTGATCCCATGTGCTCGTGAGCCTCCCCAAACCTCTGTACCCTGGTTTGGAACTCCAAACCAGGGCTTGCTTGGATCTCAGGCCTGCCTTTCTGTTTCTCAACTCCTGGCCTTTGCTGCTGTCCTCGGGGACAAGCTATTTTAGGTAGCAGTCAAAATAAAACTGAGATTAACCCAGAATTCTTGGCAGCCAAACAATACCATAATTATGTGCTTTTTAACTTCAGAAATCGGGCGGCTGAAGCTGAGTCGCTGGGGTGTGTGGGGCGCTTTGAGGATAAGCAGCCTCCATCTAGTGCTAAGTTACCTTCATGTGCCCATCACCACGGTGGCCACCAGGGAACCATCAGGATCTTAGGGTAACTATTTCTCCCCAGGGAGTCATGTTGTCTGAACAACAATACAGCTTGCTGTCACGCTAGACGCTGGCAGGTTGGAAGGGTGACTTACTACTTTCTATATCATAAATCCTTCTCCCAGAAGTCCTGGTCCCAGGGGCCAGTGGCCGTGAGGGAACAGAGGAGGCTTGTGTTCGAGGGCTGGATTTTCAGGGCAGGAAATCACCCAGAGGAATGTATTTGTGCTTTGATTGCCGGCAAGGGGTCGGCAGACCCCCTGGTCGGGCAAATAGGCCCCTTCATCTTTCCCAGGAGCCGAGGGGGAGGGGAGGGAATTAGTCACACACAAGAGCAACAGGATTAGGCCCCTGAGAGTAAAATCCTTCACTCCAACCAGAAAGGGGAAAAAGAATGGAGGATTCAAGTAGATGGGGGGAGGGGGTTGAAATTATGTCAATAAAGGTCACTGCCTGAAGAACAAAGAGGCAGCAGTGATTGGAGGCTCCAGGCACATCTTTAAGCCTCAGGCAAGACCTCAGAACGCAGGGAAGAGAGAAAAGAACCAACAGATCCCAGGTCCAGGGGTAGCCCCAGAGGTGTGGCTGAAAAAACACAGTTTCCCACCAAACACTCACTTGGCCCTGGGAACAAGGGGCTTCTGGAAACATGATGCTCTTAGAAGAGTGCTAGATATTTGCCAGGAAAAGTGACCTTTCAGGGGGAATGGAAATAGAAAAATACACCCCAGTGCTCTCTAGCTGAGCCGCCCGCTGATATGGAGGCAAACAGACACCTTGGATGGTGACAGACCTCCTCCATTCCTTCAGGGGAAGGCCATCTGGGCCTGGGCACTCTGCATGGCAAAGAACGGATATGTGGGATGGTCCCTTGTCCACTGTCGTCCACTGTTGTAGTTGAGGGGGTTGCCCCTTTCATGCCTCCAGGGGCCCTTTGTTTAACTCCTACCCAGGGTCCTGACACCCCGTCTTCCCGACAGCTCTCTTGGGAGGTTCCCCGGGAGGAGTGCGTATCTTTAAAAGAGGATGTGGACTTCCTGCTTGGTTTTAGTTTGTGTGATTATTATTTTTGTCTTAAAAGCCTGAAACATCTTTCTCTGCCACACAAGCCAAAAGAAAACAAGGCTTAGGAGGTTGACCCCGGGGACTGGACAAGCCCAGAGAAACAAACCTATCTCAAAGACAGAACCTTGAGTTTGGACTGGGGGCAGGCAAAGGAAAAAGAGGCTCAATGATAGCCAGTGAAAGAGGCCAGGAGTTCTAAACAGGTGGGCCTGGAATGCAGGCCCCCCAACTGCTCTTCCTGGTAAAAGGCAATGGGTTTTCTGCTGGAAGGGCTGCCTTGCTCATATTTTTCATCCTGTGTGGTCTTTAATTGGAAAGGGAAGTCTCATTCCAGTGTGAAAAAGAAGCCACTTGGCCACCTGCCTCTGGGGACTTCAGGGCAGGGCCTTTGTCCCTGCAGACCTGGACAAAATGGGCTGGCTCTCTGTCTAGGGCAAAGGGGGCTTTGGACAGACAAGTTGGGTGGCAATAAAATGATTAACAAGGGCCAGAAACTGATCCCATTGGGCCTTGGCCATTGTTTGGAGAGAGAGATCAGCCAAAGTGAAAATAAGGGAAGCATTAGAGGGGAGCAGGGGCCCCTTGGGTAAAGATGCCAGCTGCTGGTAGTTGGGGCTCCACATCTGGCCTCCCAGGCTGCGGACGTTATAAAGAAAGGACTACCATCACACTGGTCTCATTGTAGGAGGACTTCTGAGGTCTGTGTCCATTACTGGCCAATAGTGTCTTCCAGGCTGCTCCCACTTGACCAACACTAACCTCAGGCCAATGTATACATGGGAGCCCTCATTTGTTGGATTGTTTAGAAGCTCCCTGGAGATAGACCCCCACCCAACTTGTACACATAAGCAGAGCCTGCAGAATTCAGAAAGCTGCCTTAAATTCTTGCTCATGCAAGGGGGCACATCTAGCTATCATGCTTCAGAATATGCTTGCTTCCTGCCAATGTGGCAAGGCTGCGTCTATAAGGGCAACTGGTTATCCAGATCAAGCAACCCTGATGCCCCTCCTGCTACCCAGCCTGGGTGGCAGAGGACTTTCTCCCCTGAAAAGTTTTCTCTAGTGGGTTTTTTTTGAGAGGGTGGGCCCCTTCTGTGGGATAAGCTGTAGGAGAGGACAGAGGAAACGTGATGGAATGTCCCCTGTGCCTTCCATTCCCCACCGTGTTGCCTCTCCTACCCCTGACCTGCCATCTGTACCTGAGTATGCTGGGGCAGGGGGAGGCATTTTCAACTTTCTCCTCTCACCCACCCACCTGCAGATATCTCTGAGAGGAGCGAGCCCTCCAAGCTGTTGTTAGCTGACACCCCAGGCAGCAACCTACTGAAGGGCTCAAGGGAACCAATGAGCAAGGGAGACACTCTGAGGCATACTTTGTTTAAATACCACCCCTCAGAGCCTTCTGTCCTGTAGTCCACTTCTTCCCCCACACTATTCTCCCTCTTTATCCCGTGACATTCCATTGCCTTCTAGCACACCACTACGCAGTAACCTCTTCGTGCTTGCCATCTATGTCCCACCCAAAATAAGCTCCGTGAGGCCAGGGACTTTTGTCATTTTTGTTCACCAATAATGTCCAAGGTGTACAGAACATTTCCTGGCACCTGGTAGGCATTCAAAAATACGTATTAAGTAAATGAGTTTAATATGGTATATGGATGCCGTATGGTGTGTGAAATATTAGATGAAGCCTCCAAAAATAAGCATAGGTAGAGCCTGTGATGGTCTTAACATGACCCAGCCTGCCCTGTACTTCTTTGCTGATGAAGCTGAGAATCTTTCCATATGTTTACCAGACATTTGTGTGGTGGTGTTTTTGTTTTTTGTTTTTGTTTGTTTGTTTTTTGATTTGGTTTGTTTAGTTTGTGTGTGAAATGCCTGTTTTTGTCTCTTGCTCGTTTTTCCTCTTGGATTGTCTTTCTTCTTGATTTATAGGAATTCTTTATATATTCTGGAAACCAATCCTTTATTGATTATATGCATTTCTCCCAGGTTGGAGAGTGCCTTTTAATTTTCTTTATGGTGCATTAATTTCAAGGTAGTTCAATTCATTTATCTTTTCTTTTAGGATTAGTACTGTGTCTTATTTAAGGACGCTTTTTCTACCCAGAGCTCATAAACAGATTCTCCAGTATTTTTTCTAAGTTTTAAAGTTTTGCCTTTCACATTTAATTCTTTAATCCATTAAGGATTGATTTTGTGGTATGAGGCAAGTAGAGATCCAATCTTTTCCCTTATAAATCCTTAATTATCTTAGCACATATTTACCAGTCCCTCCTTTCCCGAGATTTACAATACCACTTCTGTCATGTATCAAGATTCCATGTGTTGCCAGTTGTTTCTGGGCTCTCTGTTCTATTTCACTGGCCAATTTTTCTATCCCTGCAACAGTATATTTCATCTTAATTGTTATAGCTTTATAATAAGTCTGATGTTTGGTAGGGCAATTCTCTCATCCTCATTCTGTTTCTTCAGAAGTCCTTGGCTATTCCCAACACTATATTCCATTTAAAATTTAGAATTATCTTGAAAAGTGCACCCCAAAATTTTGTTTGGATTTTGGTGGGAATTGCATTGACTCTATTGATCCATTTAGGAAAAATTGATATCTTTATGATATTGAGTTTTCCTGTCCATGAGAACAGCTTATTTATTTTTTAGATTTTCTTTAGTACCTTTCAATAAAGTTACAATTTTCTCCACATAGTTTTTACCATCATCTGGGCTGTCTCTTACAATTGATGGCATTTTGCTATTATAATTGACAGTTTTTTTCTCAGGGTTCATCTTATTATTGATGGTTTCCTAGATTCCTGAAGTATGTACTTTTGTTGCTTCACAAACAAAACATACACACACACACACACACGCACGCACGCACACACTAAATTTTTAACTCCCTGTAGGTGGTGATGAAATACAACTGATTTTCATATATTGTCTTTATATCCAGCAACTATTATTTATTTATATATATAAATCTAATATTTATAATATAATATAATACATATTATTTTATATATTGTATATGTAATTATAATATAATATAACAATATAAATCTAATAATTTAGAATCTGTTGTTTGTCCCTTCTACTGACTCTTATACATGGTAGTTTTGTTTCCCTGTGTATTTGCTAATCTTTCATTGTGAGCGTATTTGCTTGATCTTAATCCATGGGAATCCCATGGGCCTAAAGTGGGTGTGCTTTCCTTTAGAGACAATTTGCATTTGTTTCTGTCTAGATTCAGACTGATGCTATTAATCTGGGACCATTTAAGCCCTTTAAGAGGTCCCTGGGTTCACTATGACAACTTAACCTTGCTACCAGCCCAAGCTTACACTCCCAGACTGGCTGCCAGATTAACACTTATTCTCAGGTTAACTTTTACTCTTGGTTGGTCACTGCTCTACCCAGTTTTGGTTTCATCTTCCATAATTTTGGGAGAAAAGATTGGAAGAGAACTTAGAGTCACCATACTTCATGTAAGCCTAGCAGTGTATTAAAAATTACATTTTATTTAAGAATTTAGGATTCAATAGTTTTATAATGGGAGAGTCCTTTAGCATATCTATGATCACCACATCTTGCTCTCTATTCAGAGAGCAGGCACATTTTACTCCAGACTATACACTTTAGGTCAAACTAACCAACTTAAAAAAAATTACTCTTACAAAAGGAATACATGTTTTCTGTACACAATTTGAAATGAACAAAAGAGTACAAAAAAAGAAAATTTAAATCATCTATAGACACACTCGCACCCTAGGATATAACATTTTTAATATTTTAGTGTGTGTAGTGGTTTGAGTGTGGTCCCCCAAAAGATACATCTGCCCAGAACCTTCAAATATTATTATTTGGGAAAAGGATCTTTGTAGGTGTAATTGAAGTATGGATCTCAAGAGGAGACGATCCTGGATCAGTATGGGCCCTAGAACCAATGACAAGTCCTTAGAAGAGGAGAGAAGGGCAAAACAGACATGGGGAGAAAGTCACGTGAAGACAGAGGCAGAGACTGGAGTTATGCGGCCACCAGAAGCTGAAATAGGCAAGAAGGGATTCTCCCCTAGAGACTTTAGAGGGAGCATGGCCCTGCCAACATTGAGATTGTGAACTTCTGGCCTCCAGAACGAAAAGAGAATAAATTTCTACTGTTTTAAGCCACTCATTTTATGGTAACTTGTTACAGTAGCCCTAGGAAACCAACACAGTGTAGATCTGCTATAGGCCAAGTTCCCCAAGAAACACATTCTAAAACAGAAGTTTGCATCTGGGTAGTTTATTGGCCAGTGCGCTCAGAAATGATACATGTAAGGCTATGAGGGAGGTGGGATTGGGCAGGGGAAGTGATAAACTGAGATGTGGTTGTAACAGAGGCCTCAGCCTATCTGGGAGCCCTGAAGCTGGCATGGCCTTTCGGAGTTGTCTCAGACTGAGGCCAGGGAGCCTGACTGTCGGCACCTGCATCAAACAGCCATGGATGTGGGTGGTCCCAAGGGAGGCCAGCTCTCTTCAGAGGAGGGGGCCACCACTCCCAGTATCTGGGGAAATGAGAGGCTCTGTCCTAAAATGGGGAACTGGGGATGCCTCAATTTGCACTGAAATGACCTTCTAGTCATTTCTGTACTTCTGTCTAATACACATTTTCAGTTTTAGCATTTTAATTTCTGAAACACTTGAATTTCTTTACATAGGTTTCTACATAAATTTAGCAGAATATGTGAGCTATAAATTTATTAGTAAAACATCACTGAGCTTTATGTGTTAAGGTCTGCAGAACAAGCTCATTTTAAGGAAGTAGAAGTATTCCACATGACTAAAGTAATCATGTGATTTTTCCAGGAAATAAAGTTTTCCTCCTATATATACCTCTCAGTTCCAGAAACCCTGGACTTCTTTCAGTTCTTCCAGATGCCTCTCTTGACACTAGTTTGTTTTTGATGTGCATACTGTTCTCTCTCCCTGGTGAGCTTTTCTCCGGGAACTCCCCCACCTCCCAGCCCCCCCGTCTCCCGTACACGTGGCTCCCTCCTGCTCATCCCTCATGTCTCAGCTGGAACACACCCTCACAGAGAGGCCTTCACCGGTGCCCCCTAAATGAACTCCCCCAACACCTCGAACTTTCCTTCTTATTCATCATCACACTTGTGGTTTCTGTTTCATCAGTACCTAGCACTGGGCAGACAGTGGGAGTGTAAAGATACGGTTGAACTGCATGTAATCTTGTCCCGCAATGCCTGGGGTCTGGATTCAGCCTTATTTACTGCAACAGGCCTTCAGCACCCACAGGGTGCTATGGACTTATGGACACTTGCTAAGCGGTGTCTGTGGCACCAGCCCTGCAAAGTCCATGCATCATGCACCAATGGCCTTCTAGGAAGTGCTTAAGGGGATGACTGGCTTGCTTTAAAAACATCTCTGGGATCTCTCCTACAGGATTTCCAAATAATATATGTGATACTCCCTCCTCTGGAAGATGGAACTTGGCTTTCCCCCCCACCTCCCCTGAGTTTGGGCTTGCTTTCCCAGGAGTGCAGCATGGAAAGAGGGGATAGTAATGTGACAGCAGAGAGATGTGATCACTTAGGGAATCCAGGTTCACATCTGCCATAAGTTATGTTAATGATGTGTACCCTTGATATATAATGGTACTTCATCTCTGTGTTCTTCCTTCCCAAAACTTATGACTTTAGTCTAACCATGACAAAAGCATCAGACAAACGCAAATTGAGGGACACTGTACAAAATACCTGACCAGTACTCCTCAAAACTGCCAGAGTCTTTTATCTTTTTTTAAGTTTATTTATTTTGAGAGAGCACAAACAGGGAGGGGCAGAGAGAGAAAGAGAGAGGAGAGACAGAGTATCCCAATCCACTCACTGGTCAGTGTGGAGCCTGATGTGGGGTTCAAACTCACCAACCGTGAGATCATGATCTGAGCTGAAATCAAGAGTGGGTCACTTAACCAACTGAGCCACCCAGGTGCCCCCAAAGTGCCAAAGTCTTTTAAACAACGAAAGTCAGAAACTGTCACAGGCCAGAGGAGACTAAGGAAAAGTAAATGCAATGCGGTATCCTACACAGGATCCTGAAACAGAAAGGGAGGGAAAACTAGTGAAATCTGAATGAAAAGCGGAGATTACTTAATAGTAATGTACCAGAATTTGTTTCTTGGTGTGACAAATGTCCCCTAGTGATGGAAGATGTTAACAATAGAGGAAAAGCAGGTGAGGGGTATATAGGAATTCTATTCTATCTTTGTAATTTTTCCATAAATCTAAATCTATTCTGTTTTTTAAAAAATCTGGGAGAAATATAACACCAATTCCATGCCAGGGAAAAGCCTCTGGGACTGCTCAGGCCTCTGATGGGCCTATTTTACTGGAGAGGGAGGTAGGCTGGAAAGGAAGGAGGTTCAAGGTCAGGGACTCAGCTATAAAAACATGTCCTAAATGAGCTGAAAACATCAGTGGGAAGCCTGTGTCTTACATAAATAAATAGCAGATATTAAAATATTGCAGGTGCTACCTGAATCCAGGCAACTTTCTCTCCCTTTGACACAGTGAATGACTGAAAGCTTCCAAAAGGAAGTTCAAAAACCTACACTCTACTGCTTCTGTAACTCAGGTCAAGTATATACAACATCAATATCCAGCATCTCCTCACAAACAGTCTATTCAGGAGTGAGGAATGTCCTGGGCCCTGGGGGAGCAGGGGGTGGAGGGTCCAGTGCTCTGAGGCTGTAGCTTTGAGAGGCCTTCTCCTTGCCAACCCCACCTCATCTGGGTGAAGGAGGCAGGACAGACTCTGACACCAGAGGCTCCCGGATGAGCCCCAGAAGTGGGCCTGGCAGGCAAAGCTGTGAAACAAGTCTGTGGAACATCCAGACAGGTCACTTCTTCCTAGTGCCAGCAGGCCCAGGAGGTACTCTACTCTCCAGGGAAAATGAGAAAGAGAAAAAGACAGAGAACTAATTAGCATATTTAGGGAAAAGAAAGAAGTTCCCAGAACCAGCTTCACAGTAGAAAGCCAAAATTAGCAGAGCTGGTGGCACAGGACAGGACCCTGGAGACAGAACCTGTTCCCTGGACACAAGCTCAATGCCAGAGGAACTTTGTAAGGCCAGCAAAGCCGTAGCAACAGAAAACCAGCACTGAGATGGGGAGTGGGCACACGAGGAAGGAGGACTGAGAAGGAAAATCTGATTGGAAAGACGTGCACTTTATTTATTTTTATAGTTTTTAAATATATTTTTAATGTTTATTTTTGAAAGAGAGAGAGAGAGAGAGAGAGAGAGTCAGTAGGGGAGGGGCAGAGAGAGAAGGAGACACAGAATCCGAAGCAGACTCCAGGTTCCGAGCTGCCAGCACAGAGCTCAATGCGGGGCTTGAACCCATGAACATGACCTGAGCTGAAGTCAGACACTCAACCGACTGAGCCACCCAGGCACCCCTTTATAGTTTTTTTAAATGTTTATTTATTTTTTGAGAAAGAGAGAGAGAGCAAGTAGGGCAGGGGCAGAGAGAGGGGGACAGAGGATCCAAAGCAGGCTCCATACTGTCAGCAAGGCCAACAGGCTAACGCAGGGCTCAGTCTCAGGAGCCACAAGATCATGACCTGACGCAAAGTCTGAAGCTCAGCGGACTGAGCTGCCCAGGCGCTCCACAAAGACCTGCACTTTAGGAAGTGACTTGGGCAGTTGCTGTGGAGTTAGAACAGTGTTTCTTAAGCCAGGGCCCTGCTGACAGCCAGGCTACCCATGTCATCCACTGGATCTCGGCCCATGGCTCTCTACCATCTCTCTTTCCCCTCACCCTCAGGAGCCTCCACTGTCCTTCAGCCACATCAACTGCCCAAAACCTTGAACCCCAGAAAATGCCTGTGAGGAAATCAAGAGATCTCCTCTCCCCTCCTGTCTGACTTCTCCTTGCAGCGACTCCAGAATCTCCAGATACAAACTGGGCCCTGCCCAGCGGGGCCCCTCCTCTGCCTGACCTGCAGCACCAGGATCATTTCTAGACAAATACTGGCCACACCCAAGCAACAACTGCAGGAGGAGAAGAGTTTGCTCTGCATCAAAAACCCTCTGTTAGTGGGGTTAATATGGGAGGCCCCTGAAAAGCAGCACACAAAACACAAAATTGAGACCCGAACTGCATTTTACCAGGCCTTGATGGGAAAGGAGTTTGGGAATGTGATCTTTACTAGACTCTATGTTCTAGACTGCTTTTAAAAGTCTCCGAGGATCCTGGCACCAAATGAGATACTCCCTCTACCTGCAATGGCTCTGCAGAGTCCACTCCAGCCCAGTTACCCAGACTCACCTCCTTCCTATTTGGAGGAGGGCTTTCGATGAGAAAACCATAGGTTCCCCTTTTGTTTATAGAGATTCAGAAGCCGCTTTCTACCAGAAGAGACAGGAAGACTCAAGTTCATCAAAGGTTTATTCTGTCCTATGAAGTGTCTTGGAATAATGGAAGGCTAAATAACACCACCATGTGACTCTTGGAAAATAGGATTCTTTTCAGAAAAACAATTCATGGTTCTAAGCGATCTGGAATGAAGATATTACAGGGGAATTATGAAATGAAGGCATAATACCTCATATTCACCCATAAACAAAATAGTGAGAAGACATTTGTAGAGAGTCAGGAGAGGTGTGATATTATTCCCCACTCCCCAGTTTTGTAGGTCTTTGGGCATTTATCTTCAGCTTGATTATCCCAAAAATGTAACTTCTTCTTCAGGGGGATATGTAGTTGGTTAAAATATCTTGGATGTAGATTTTGCTTTTGAGAGCACTGAATTTATATAGGAAAAGCAAAGAAGCAGAGGCACACATGGAACTGAATCTATATAATGTGTCTATATATATGCATATATACAATTTATATAAGGTCCAAAATTAAACCAGTAATATGGAGCAAAGATACAAATTGATCTAATATAAAACTTACTTCAGGTCTGGGAGACTCATCTGGACCAAGGCTGAGGCAAATACGGTTCATAAGAAAAGAAAGGGTGCATATGAAGGAGAACTCCCAAGCCAGAATAACTGTGAAAAGAAATTTAAGCACATGAAGTCCATTATCATAAAATAGTTGGCAAAAAAGAACAGCCCCCAAGAAATAAGCAGAGCACAGAGGACTCCAGGGCAGTGAAAATACTCTGTATGATGCTCTAACAATTGATACATGTCATTATACATTTGTCCAGACTCATTGAAAGTATAACACCAAGAATGAACCGTAAGGTAAACTATGGACTTTGAGTAATTAAGATGTGTCAATGTAGGTTTATCCTTGGTTAAAAAAAGAAAGAAAGAAAGAAAAAACGAAAAGAAAAAAGACCCATTCTGGTGAGTGATGTCGATAATGGCGAGGCTTTGCATGTGTTCGGGCAGGGGGTAAATGGGAAATCTCTGTACCTTCCTTTCAATTTTGTTGTAAAGAAAAAAAGTCCCTAAACAATAAGCACACTGAAAATTCCAAATATTTATTTTCTAATCCCCCCTCCCCAAGCAGTGGGGGCCCCTCCCCAGACTGTTACAGTTGTTACGGAACACCCTGTTGGGCACAAGGACAGGAGGACATTGGTTCCGGGGGCCAAGCACAGCTTAGAGGGAGACCCTCATGGGGAGGTGGTGAGAGTTAACACCCCACCTTCCTTGCAAGGAGCTTTCAGCCCCTCGGATGAAAGGCACAACATCACCACAGACCAGCACCCTTTCCTCTACTCAGACTCCAGCACAGCTGGGTGGGGTCTGTGTGTGCGCATGCATGTGCATGTGCGCGGGTGCGCATGTGTGTGCATGTTCGCTCCTTTCTAGACCTTCTTCTTTGCTCAGCACCTTAGCCCACTGGGTGATAGTGTAAATATTACTGAAATAACATTTTTTCTCTCAAGCATTAGGCAACATAGGCAGCAGACAAGTTAATCTGAAAAGCAGAACTTAAAACCAAAATCCAATCTCTGAGAAGTAGAAACCAGTTGGTTCTCTCCTGAAAATCTGGCCTTATGTCATTCCTCCAGGAAGTGGAACGAGGTCTTTATTGGAGGAAAAAGCTCCAGGTTACTGAGGTGAACAGGGTGGCTGCCCCTATCAGCTGGCAGACAGGATGAAGACAGATAACAACACATTTGTTATTAGCCGGTATTTTCAGGTAGAGTGCACAGTGTTTTATGGACCTCATATAATTACACAATATTTGGGAAATGTGTAAGAAGTGGGCAGTGTAAGCCCATTTCTGAGATGGGAAAGCTCAGGGCCCAGAAAGGTGAGGGGTTCTCCATAGTCTAAGGCTTCAAAGTGGGGTCTACAAACCCCTTAGGAGTCCAAGCATTCTAAGGTTAGCCACGAGCATTCTCTGTAAGAATTTTTTTTAAGTTTTTTAAATTTATTTTGAGAGAAAGACACAGAGCATGAGCAGGGAAGGGGCAGAGAGAGAGAGGGAGAGAGAGAATCCCAAGCAGGTTCCATATTGTCGGCACAGAGCCTGACATAGGGCTCAAACCCACGAGCCATGAGATCATGACCTGAGCTGATGTCAAGAGTCAGACACTTAACTGACTGAGCCACCCAGGCGCCTCATGTCTCTGTAAGAATTATTAATTTTTTATTCATTTTGATGCTAATTTAAGAAAATAAATGTTTTATAACATGCGGTTGGCCACCTGACAACTCAGTACTGACATGGTTTCAGGCACCACTTGCGTTCGTATTTATAATCATGCAATCATATAATCATCTAGAAGTGCCTGCCTTTATCTTTCAGGTAGTGTTCCTCAAACTGGGGTGCAGGGATTTTTAGGGATCACCGGAAGCCCTAGTTTGGGAAACACTGCCTCATGACATACCGCGTTCCCGTAGGATCTGATACATCGTGTGGCTGAACCTCAGGAACGAGCCAGCGGGAAACAGCGGGACAGCAAAAGGGTGTCTCCTGCCTCAGAGAGGCCAGAGAGGTGGCACACGAGGCTGTGACCTGGCCTGGGCTGACCTCTGAGGAGGTCAGATGGGGTGAGGGGGGCATGGTGTTCGGAGGCAGGGATGATGCTCCTAAACAGGTGGTGACAGCCTTGCAGCTTCTCATGGGCCACCCAGGGGCCAGCCTTGGGCAGAGGCTGTGACATCCAGGCGGGGGAGGGGCCCAGTGAAACAGGCAGAGCCAGCTGTAGTTCTCGCAGAACTTAGGGCAAGTCAGGAAACCGAGGCACGGGGTCAGATCTATTACTGGGCCAGCCCGGAAGGACGTCAGAGGACACACACAGGATGCCTGTCCCAGGCATCCCGGTACCAGGTTTAGGGCAGCGCAGGGGCTGTGGGAAAGGCTTTCCGCCTAGCTAACTCCTCTTCACCCTTCAGTTCCCATGACTTAAATGCCAGTTCTTCTGGGAAGTTCTCCCTGACCCCCAGGCTAGCCTCTCTGCCGAACACCCACAGCCCCCTGCCCTTCCCTGTGACCTTTCTTCCTTTGGTGGTGAGCTGTGCAAGGACTGGCCTACGAGCTTCCCTCAGGAAGGCTGTTCCTGGCCTATTCACTGCTGTACCCCAGTGCTAGGAATACAGCAGGGCTCTGCAGGTATTTGTGGATGAAATAAAAACAGTGAATTCCAGGTTTGGTGGATCTGAGCTTCTAGAACACCTACTGGTCAGAAGTGATCTGGACCTGGCCACACTTGCCTGGGGCTGCAGTGTCTTGTGCCAAAAGCTGAGCAACAATGTTCTACAGGAATGTTCTGTTGTGCCAAAAGCCTGAATTGCAGGAAAATTTTGCTGCCATCCCACATGATCTCCTGATTTGACGGTTCAGAAAAGGGCCTTCTTCTCCGACTCCTCAAGTCCACTAAAGCCATGAGCCCTGTCACAGCAGGCAACAGGAGCCCATTCCAAGATTCTCCTAAGTAAGCCGCAGGCACTTTTACTTTCGGAGTAATCCCGTATCAAAAATCACTAAAATGTTCTCTCACCTCCCATGAAATATAACATATTTAACCATGTTAAGAGGTGAGTTCATATGCAGTGGAGTAGCTGGAGTCATGTTACATTTTGTAGATGTTTCATGAAAGATTTATCAGTTTTAATGTCATAGTTTCTTTTTCTTATTTTGTTAAGTTTATATCGTTTTTCAAGTCTTAAACATTTTTATAGGCCTATATAAAGCTCGTGTATCCATCTATTGGATGAAGTGGTCCTGTCCGAGGTAGCTATGCTCCTTGGCCTGGAACTCCTCAACAAGCTTCTAGCCTCTGCTGAAAGGAGCCAAACTTCTTTATGAGACTTGGACACATCTACTCAAAGCACAGCACTTGGCAGCCTTCCTATAGATCCTGTAGGCAGAGCAGAGGAAGAACATTCCCACCACCAGAATGAAGGGTCATGTCTCTGAGTGGGTGGGGAGCATTAACTCCCAAAGGAGGCATTTGGATTGCAAAGCAATCCAAGTAGACTAGTCATCATACACTGACCATGGTGAGGAAACTCTGGAGAACACAGGAGAGAGAAAACAAGGAGAGTGGTAGGAAGGGGTGGGAAGAAGAGCTAATTTAATACTACAATTTTTACATTAAATTAAGAAAAAAGTTCCCAAAGCTCAATTCTAAACGAATAGACTGAATATGCAATTTTATGGAATCGGGAGTAGTAACAAGGAATTTAATTCCAAAATAAGCCAGGATTGGGGCACAAGGGTGGCTCAGTCTGTTCAGCATCTAACTTTGGGTCAGGTCATATCTCACGGTTCCTGAGTTGGAGCTCCTCATCAGGCTTGCTGCTGTCAGCCTGTCAGTGCAGGGCCCACTTCAGATCCTCTGTCCCCCCCTCTCTGTCCCTTTCCCACTTAATCTCTCCTCAAAATAAATAAATATTAAAAACAAACAAACAAAATATGCCAAGATTATACTAAGTCCTCCAGAAAGGTAGGTGCCCTCAGGTAGTTCATGTATGTAGACTGAATCTCTTTGACCTCCTAGTACAATATGATAGTGTGAATAAAGAACATGAAGCAATAATGGACGATGAGACGGGGATTGATGGGACCTGAGGAAGCCCAGGAAGATCTCACATAGATCTTTTTAACTGGATCTTAAAGGATGAAAGGAATTTCCCCAGGTGATACTAGGAGGGAACAAAATACCAGGAAGAGGAGGCAAAATGAGCAAAGCTCTATAAATAAAATTAATAATGTTTAACTTTCACTGAGTGCTTTCTCTGTGCCAGGTTCTGCACTAAGCACTTCACAGTTAGCAATTCTCCTCCTAACACTCTCATTTATGGTAAGAAGGTTATCCCACTGTATGGCTGAGGAACCTGAGGCAGGGAGAGGCTAAGTGATTTTTGCCATCAGGCTCCAGGGCCTGTGCAGGTGTGGTGGGGAGGGGAAGGGAGGTGGGAGGGGGAGGAGAGGGGAGGCAGGAGTCCAGTTGAGGGGATACAGGCTCCTTGGCTGGGGCTAAAGAACTGGATGATGAGACTGAAAATGGAAATTGGACCAGACTGGAAGGAATCTGGGATTTGACTTTTATCCCATAGGCCTTCCTCAGCATGGAGGTCTCTGGGTCATCTACACGAGAACCCTCTTGGGCTTGTGAAAATACAGATTCCAGACATGGCCCCAGACCTCCCGAAGCAGAAGCTCTAGGATGGATCCTGATAACCTGAATTTTACAAAGCTCTCTGGGCGGTTCTTCTGCACACTCAAGGTCGAGAGCCCCGGTTGCAGGTTATATGGACCATTTGTAAGTTGGGGGATAAGTGGTCAGATTTGTCTTTTTTAAATATATATTTATAGTTTATTATCAAGTTGGTTTCCATGTAACACCCAGTGCTCTTCCCCACAAGTGCCCTCCTCCATGACCATCACCCCCCTTCCCCCCTCCCCCTTCAGCCCTCAGTTTGTTTGCAGTATTCAAGAGTCTCTCATGATTTGTCTCCCTCCCTCTCCCTAACTCTTTTCCCCCTTCCCCTCCCCCATGGTCCTCTGTTAAGTTTCCCTGTTGGACCTATGAGTGAAATCGTATGGTATCTGTCCTTCTCTGCCTGGCTTATTTCGCGTAGCATGACACCCTCGAGGTCCATCCACGATGCTACAAATGGCCAGATTTCACTCTTTCTCATTGTCATGTACTATTCCATTGTATATATAAACTACATCTTCTTGATCCATTCATCAGTTGATGGACATTTAGGCTCTTTCCATGATTTGGCTATTGTTGAAAGTGCTGCTATGAATATTGGGGTACATGTGCCCCTATGCATCAGCACTTCTGTATCCCTTGGGTAAATCCCCA
>CM053570.1:25618818-25686029 GCA_028646485.1 Cryptoprocta ferox | reverse complement strand
ATCAATTTCTCTCTCTTTTTCTCAGCTTCCTCTTTTTCTATAACTGTGTCTTCTAATTCACCTATTCTCCTCTCTGCCTCTTCAATCCGTGCAGTGGCCGCCTCCATTCTATTATGCACCTCATTTATCATCCCTAGTCTTTGTATAGATGGCTTCTCTGACAACTTCTATGCTTTTTTCAAGCCCAGCGATTAATTTTATGACAATTGTTCTAAATTCTTGCTGAGTTATGTTGTTTATATCTGCTTTGAGCAGTTCTGTGGCTGTGACTTCTTCCTGGAATTTCTTTAGAGGAGAGTTCTTTCATTTCGTCATTTTGGCTAGCATTCTGTCTGTTGTCAGCTTTAAAAGCTCCTTATGCACTGTGCACCTGTTAGTATTGCTCTATTAAAGGAGGCTCATTGACTGTCCAGGGCCTGTCTGTTCAGGAAGTGTTCTTTTAATGGTGTCTCTTGGTTTCTCTTGTGCCTTTGGTTATTTTATTTCCCTACTCAGTGATATCAAATGGCACGCTTGTCTGTGAGGCTGAAATCCGGGAGACCTCTTGCCGCCCAGTGAGGTCGGAGGAGGAGACATTGGTGGGCACACTCCCGTGTAGCTTCATGCACACCTTCCTCTCTCTGTTGACTCGTGAGATCGCTCTGGGAGAAGTATTGCCAGCTTGCTGGATGCAGAAGGCTGTGGGTGGAAGCCAAAGTTTCGGCAGCCCTGCCAAGCGGGTTGGCGGTGGCCCCCATGGGGGTACCAGGAGGCAGGGCCTGGGTGGCTGACCCCCGGAGCTGCCCCATCCTCTCCTCGCGCTTGTGTTCTCGCCACTCCCGGTCCACGTCCTAGGGGTTCCGGGCTGTGCCGAATTTGAGCACGTTCCAGTCGAAGACATAGTCCTAGGAAAAGCCCTGCCTGTGGAAGAGATTGTGGAAGAGCTGGCACAGGTAGGAGTAGTCGAGCTTGTCGTCCAACAGCAGCGAGCGGCAGAAGTTGAGGTATGTTGAGAACTCAGAGGGGTAGACTTTGCAGACGACCTCGATGGACGTGGACATCTTTTTCTCACTGATGTGCTTGTACTTCTGGCACTTGGTGGCCGCTTTGAGGCCCTGCCAGGGCAGGGAGCCCAGGTTGAAGTACATGAGCTCATAGCCCAGACTCTCCAGGTCATCTCGACAGCTTTGCTCAATGCCCAGATGGGTGTTGATGGAGGCATAGCCAGCAGTGCCAGTCAAGTTCTCGTTTTCCTGGTAGGGGTGTTCTGGTGGGTGTGGGCATCCCGGTATTTCTTGGCCAGGCCAAAGTCAATAATGTACACCAGGGTGCTCTTCTTCCCCAACCCCATGAGGAAGTTGTCGGGTTTGACGTCCCGGTGTATGAAGTTCTTGGAGTGGTTGTACTCGATGCGGCTGATCATCTGGTGGGCCAGGAGCAGCACCGTCTTGAGACTGAACTTGCGGGAGCAGAAGTTGAAGAGGTCCTCCAGGCTGGGCCCCAGCAGCTCCATGACCATCACGCTTTAGTCTCCTTCCGCTCGGCACCACTTGATGGACGGGATTCCCACTCCTCCCTGCATCATCTTGTAGAACTTGCTTTCAATGTGCAGCTGCGGGTGCTTCGTTTTCACACACTCTAGCTTGATGGCAACTTCTTCACCAGAGGCGATGTTGGCACCCAGGTAGATGTCTCCAAAGAACCCACTCCCGATCTTGCATCCCAGGCGGTACTTTCTTCCCACACTCAGCTCCATGACTCACTCTCGCCCGCGGGGAAGGCGCCCGTGCAGGGCCACTGCTCCCAGATTTGCCTTTCAGAAATCCAAGTTTTGAGCAGTGGATGGGTTGGAGAGGAGAAAGCCTCAAAGCAGGAGGTCAACCAAGAGCCTGCTGTCCTCTCCAGCTAAGTGAGAGTTTGGACTGATAGTGGTGTGAGAGGTGTTTCAGTGACAGCATGAGAAAGATGGGGATAGGATCAGATTGGAGAGTGAGGTATGACCAATTAATTAACTATTCACAAGTTCCTGCTTGGGTGGCTGATGATGAACTTGGGTTGTAAGAGAGCACAGACATGGATTTAGAAAATTCAAGTTCAGACTCAAGCTCTGGTACCTGTCAGCAGTAACACATGGGCTCCTCAATTTTCTCATCTCCAAATAGGGACAATCCTACCCACCTCACGGTATGGTCGTGAGGATTAAATGACACACTATAAGGAAATACTGTATACACATTCCTGACACTTGATACCTTTCACCCTCATGTCCAAAAAGGTAGATTACAAGTGAAATTAAATAGAGGGGAGCCCTTGACTAATGAGCATCCCCTAAGCCACACCGTAGGAACCCACCCCACGTCCACCCTGCAGGAGGGTGATGGAACTGTGCTTAGCTCTCCCTCTGCTGCTGGTCTCAGCGCCAAGGATGAGCCCAGCTGGGAAGGAACGTGCTGAGGCTGAGCAGACGTGGCCGCAGGTCAGAGATGAGTCTCTGCCTGGCACCAGCACCTTCCATGGCAGCTAACGGCTTCTCTGGCAGCATGCCTGTAAGGTCCATCACCAGAGGGCTGGGCAGGCCAGGGCAGACCAGCAGCCAAGGCCAGGAAAGCCAGATGGAAGGTGCTGGTGGGGAAAGCATCGGCTCTGGGAGTATTAGTAGCTGTGCCGAAGCTGCCCTGAGCCAGGTGAGGGGGTCTAGTGCTAGTGCTACGGTTGCCAGATAAAATGTCTCATGTAATGCTTACACTAAAACATTATTCATCATTTATCTGAAACTCAAATTTAACCAGATGTCCCATATTTTTATTTGGTAAATTTAGCAACCTTAGTTAGGACCTTAGTTAGGACCCCTTCAGGTCCACACAGGTTAATCTTGGAGCCAGTACCAGAGAATAGGATCCATGGGAGAATGGGTGGGGGGTAAAGAGGGGTGGGTGAGGTGGGTTTTGGCTCAGTGCTCTGAGGATGACATGGCTCCCTGACTCCCATCCAGGAGGCTGGTGGATCTAGACGTGGCACTGTCTCTAACCTGGAATTCCAACCTCAACATGTCTGTCACACACTGAACTTCTTTCTTCCTCCTTGTCATACATGTTAACCTCCCAGATCTGGTTCCCAGGTTTCCAGATCTACAACTGTGAGCTGAACTTCCCTTCCCCTGAAAACTGTTTCCTTCTGATTAACATGACTGTGTGACAGCTGCCACATCCTTAGGTGACCCCCACTCCAATTAGGAGAGGGGCTTTCAGAGCCACAGAGGAGCTGGCAAGACAGAAAGGGCAGTGGTACCAAGGTTGGGAGGAAATTAGATTTATGATACGCAGCAATCAAAAACGGTTAGGGGTACCTGGTGGCTCAGTCGGTTAAGCATCTGACTTCAGCTCAGGTCATTATCTCACGGTTCATGGGTTTGAGCCCTACATCCGGCTCTGCGCTGACAGCTCAGAACCTGGAGCCTGCTTCAGATTCTGTCTCCCTCTCTCTCTGCCCTTCTCCTGCTCTTTCTCATTCTCTCTCTCAAAAATAAATAAAAACATTAAAAATTAAATAAAAAAACGGTTATGTGTTGGGGCCCCTGGGTGGCTAAGTCGATTGAGCGTTCAACTCTTGATTTTGGCTCAGGTCATGATCCCAGGGTTGTGGGATTGAGCCCCGCATCAGGGATCATGGAGCCTGTTTATGACTCTCTCTCTCTCTCTCTCTCTCTGTCTCCCTCCCCCTGCCCCTCTCCCCAGCTCATGCACTCTTAGTTTCTCTAAAAAAAAAAAAAAAAAAGCTATGTGTTAATGAGTGACATGCCTAGATGTTCATGTCTCCTGAATTTAACGACCTGTGTATTTTTATACATCCAGTAATGACAAAAATCTTTATGCTTTGATCTTTTAATAGTGTTATAATAAGTTATCTAAAAATTTTTAAAAAATGACTAAAAATGTACACTGTGTAATCTTTGACTCAGTTAACCTTGCCTATAGGAATGCAGCCCCTCAGGCCCAGGCAGGGCCAGCTTCATGGACGTGACTGGTACAGGGCTCTGAGCTCAGAAGGACCCCGTGCTTGGTCTCATGCTATGCCATCACCCTCTTGCAATTCTTAATGACTTTTGAACCAGGGCCCCACATTTTCATTTTGCACTGAGCTTCACATATTATGTACTTTGCCCTGCCCTGAGGGCATGATAGGATATGCCCAGAAATCGAGTTTAGCACATGCAGGACGAAAAGAGCTTCTGAAACACCAGCCTTGAAAACCCTACATTTGTGCTGTGGTGGCACACAATCATAAACTGGAAGGCATTTTCATCTGGAGGAGGAGAGTCAAGTCAAATCATATGAGGCAGGTATCCTGCCACCTGGAAGGCAGCTCACTGTGACAGGAAACAGTGACGGCAGCTGCCCAGTGTGCCATGGGAGGCCTAGGAAAGTCAGCATGTCCACAAAGATGCTCTTTCCACAGACACAGGCATAAACAGCACAAACCTAAGGATGCACTGTGGGGAGGGGGCCTTCCCACCTCTATGACCGGGGCCATCCATTTCAATCCCACAGAGCACAACCTCTACATCCCAGCCAGAATCTCCCCCGCCTCCACCAACCTGTCAGGCTGGCACTGGCCCTCCCCCAGTGGACTCTGTCAGTGGGCCCTGGTGCACCTGGGACTTCCAGCAAGGTGCAGGGGACTGAGAGCCAGAAGGGGGTACTTGGGCTTGTCCCCTCTGCTCACTCAGCACTCTTTTCCTTCTCTTGTCTTCCTGCTCTGTCCTCTCCCCTCCCAACACCCCTCCCCACCCCATCCCCCATCCCCAGTCCCCATCCAGGCTGGAAAAATGCATCTGGATTCCCAGAGGATCAGTCACTTAGCGGAGCAGAGGTCAGGGAGGGGATGGCCTTTCCCATCCTTTTTGTTCTAGTCCAGCGGCTATCTTTGCTATCTTAGGTGATAGGCATTAGGGACTGGCTGCCAAGCCATGAGGCCGAGTGGGAAATTCAGTAGAGCGGGCTTTTTGTTTATTTCTAATAGGAAGTCAGGAATTACCCGAGAGCAAGGGCTGTGTTTCCAGCTGACAGCCTTGTGTTCAGCCTGGGATAAAAGTCCTCCTGCTGATTCCACATCCTCTGCCACCAGCTTGATTGATAACAGCTGTAGATGACCCTGGGCAGAGCTTGGCTTTCAGCCTGCTCGTCTCCGCTCAAGAGTCCTTGCTTGGCCGACATCAAGTAACCAGCGCCTGAATCTGCCAGATGGCTTCAGACAATATGCTCACCAGAGTCAGATGTAATTCAAGATGCTGGTATTTGGAAGAAGTTCTAAGACTGTCACTTAGTGGTGGGGTTGGTGGTAGAGCCTCATATCCCACCAACATCCCGGTGACATCAATGGTAGCAGGGCCCAGACTTAGACAGCAGCTTGCAAATTGGGAAGGACGCGCTGAATAATAATAGCTGATATTACTATTAATGCCTGACACCCCCATGGAGACATTACAGTGTGGCATTAAGATCATCAGTTCAGTTCAGATTGCCCAGATTTGAGTCCTCACTCTGACATTTGTTAACTCTGTGACCATGGGGAAGTTACTTAACCTTTCTGGGCTTCAGTTTCCTCATCAGTAAAATGAGGACAATGAAAGTGCCTAGTTCATAAGGTTGTTGTGAGGATTAAGTGTGCTAATATTCAAAAAAATCTTAGAATGATGCTTGGCATATAGGAAGTAATTAATAACAGTCAAGTATTATTCTATTTTTTATCCTCACAATGACACAATAAGAAATGCATGTTGACAGATTTAAAACTAGATTCAAAGAGGTTAAATAACTTGTCCAAGGGGCACAGACGGTAAATGACAGAGCCCTAACTTTGATCATAGCCTGGGTACCAACCTCCGCACCATGGCGCCTCAATACAGAGAGGTGAATGGAAAGGTGTCTGGGTCTGGCATCTCTACCTAGCATTCCTAACCCCAAAGATGTCCTTTTGAGTTGACCCAGGACACTGGAGAAAGGGAGGAAGGGTGTTGCAGGGTGCCAGAATGAAGACATCTCTTTGGAAGAACAATCTGCCAACCGAATGACTTCTATTCCAGAAAGAGTAGACAGAATTAAGGTGAGGACCCTAGACTTGTCCCATTCACCCTTCCTGCTATAATCCAAGGAGCTCCTTAGAGTGAGATCGTAGCAAGCAGAGTTGCTCCTAGTAACTACCTGAACCTGCTCTTTCATAGTCTCAGAGAGAAAGTGGAAGGCTATAGTTTAAAGCAAAAGGCACTCTTGATTGCTGTGGTTGACAAGGTGCTAATGGTTTCTAATACTCTCCAAATCTCTGTTAAGTGTTCCTCATGCTGGGCTGTGATTAAAACTCTTGCTCCCAGGGGACCCTGGTGAGCGTCTCTCCATCTGCCAGGTTCCATTGTCTCTAATTGGCTTGGGCACCTGGGCCTGCTTAAATAGAATTTACACTTATCAGAAGAAGTTTTCCATATACACAGATTCGATCCTTGCCATTTACTTTTGGTGAAAGAAACTCTTCCCCAAACTGAATTAGACTGAGAATAAAACCCCGGAAACTAAAAATCTCAGGTGTTTCAAAACACTGACAAAGCCATTCTGGGTTTCTGCTGAAGTACATTTTTTTTTTTTTTTTTTTTACAAATTGAAACAGGGATCTTTTTTTGTAAACCTACCATTTAAAAAACAAACAAACAACAAAACACACATACAACTATTTCAGAAATGCTACCACACAGAAAAGAAATCCTCTTGCCAAAGTGCCACCATATAAAGAAGGCAATTGAAGAAAAGAGTATTTGTTGAAATGCCACTGACATTATACCAAGTGGAACTGAAAGAAAATGAATATACTGCCGAACTCCATAAACCCTTTTCCAAATCGCTTACTTTTTAAAATGCAGCCTATTTTATTAAATAGTATTTATTGAACCACAGACTGTGAAGTTTCTTTATATAAAAATAATTTAAAAAGTATTTGATAAGGTTTTGGTAGCAGAAAAAAATGGGGTGCTACATTGAAAATGATTGAGAGATTATGGGTTGGGAAACAGGGGACCTATATTCTTCACATAGGTGTTAGGTTCATTATTTATTGCTGCTTCACAAATCACCCCAAAACTTAGTGGCTTAAAACAATACCAAGCACTTATCGTCCCTCCCAATTCTCACGAGTCAAGAATTTGGCCGGCGAGTCAGTGTTGGCTGTTGGCAGGAGCTCCGGTTCTTCTTCATGGACCTCTCCATGGACTGCTTGGGTGTCCTCACGGCATGGGGGCTGCCTTCCCCAGGAGTGAGTCAAGAGACAGAGGTGAACCCCACAGGGGCGTTTGTGACCCCCATCATGCCCTCTACCAGACCCCATGTGAGCAAAGACTACACAGGGCTTGAAGATCAGGAGGCAAGCATCACTGAGGGCCACCTGGGAGGCTGGCCACCACAGGCAGCTCTAACACTGCGCAGTTTCAAAAAGCCTTCTGTGATCTTCCAATTTGTGCCAAGTATTCTTTTCTTATTTTTTTCTAACACCTAACTGATCATCACCCCACTAAAGGCTTCTGCTTCTTCAGTTATAGATGGATAGAAATTTAAAGCTTAATAGCACTGTAGCAATCACCTATTCCAATTCCAAATGCCTCTTGAGATCATTTATTCAAATATGTTGGGGCACCTGGGTGGCTCAGTTGGTTAGGTGCCTGACTCCTGACTTCAGCTGAGTTCATGATCCCAGGGTCATGGGATTGACTCCTGCGTCAGTCTCCACACTGAGCATGGAGACTGCTTGAGAGTCTCTCTTTCTCTGCCCTTCTCCCCCGCTTTCTCTCTCTAAATTTAAAAAAAATCTTAAAATAATAAAATAAAATGGTATGTTTAGGTGTTCTCCTCTCCAGACTGTAAGCTCCTTGAGGACAGGGACCATGTCTTATTTTAATGCGTTCCCAGTGCCCAGCACAAAGCCTGTAATGTAGAAGTGCCCCTTGAAGGTTGATTGAAATGTTTTACTCACCTTGGTTGTATCATTTCATTCACTGGACCTGTTAAGCCACTTGCCATTTTATCATGTGAAGAGCCTTTTTTCCTAATGGAATGTGGTCGTGTGGCTTGATAGCTTTTCACCACTTTCTGGAAGTATCTCCTTTTGGTTTGGGATAGAGAGAGTCCACTGGCTATGGTACTATAAAAGCAGGGAAGCTTATAGTCGACCCTCACAAAAACAGTGGTGGAATAAAGTGTCAGCCTAGAGTCCAGTCTTTGAGCCAAGACTAGTTCCAGAAGACTTCCCAGCTGTGTCGTGGGAAGGGAAAAGAGAGATGACAAGTAAAGACAAAGAGACTCCCTTAATCTGTGAATTAATCTGATCATTATGCCCTTGCTCAAAAGTCCCTTTCATCCTTCATTGTCAACAGAGCAGAACTCCAATTCCTTAGTCTGCATCCAGGGTGCCTTCCCTTTCATGGACACTTTGCTTCAGGCATACATGCTGGCTGTACCCTGTCCAGAGCTGTTTTCTTTACCTGTCATAATCCTTTTCCCCTAGGTGGCCTGTTCCAAGCAAAGTCTAGGCCAGCATCCTTCAAAAAACCCTCACACTGAATATAAGTTGTTTTAGAAGTTGTATTCCCAAGAAACACTTGAATTATATTTAAAAAATTTTTTTAATGTTTATTTTTGAGAGAGAAAGACACACACACACACACACACACACACACACACACAGAGTGTGAGTGGGGGAGGGGCAGAGAGAGAGGGAGACACAGAATCTGAAGCAGGCTGCAGGCTCTGAGCTGTCAGCACAGAGCCTGACGCAGGGCTCAAACTCATAAACCACCAGATCATGACCTAAGCAGAAACCAAGAGTCGGACGCTTAAGCAACTGAGCCACAGACTTGGCTTAAGCAACTGTCCCAGACTTGAAACTAAACCTATACCAAGATGCATTTTAAAAAATTATGCTGTGTAATTTTTCTTAAAACATTTCATCTAATAAGGAATGGGAAAAAGACTCTTAAATGAATTAATTGAGCCTTCCTGGGGTTTTATCTGATGTACCAAATCATACTAGAGAGAAAATTGAGCCCAGGAGAAAGAAAGATCTGGAGATGACCCTTCCATATCAGTGGGCTAGTTCCCCACACAGAGGCTGCTAGTCCTGTAAAGAATCCTGACTACTCCATAAATCTCACATATCACAGTCTCTACTGCTCTGGAGCATAGAAACTCTGCATTGGGAGCCTCACAAAAACTCCCTCATATTTATCCACCCAGCCCCTCTCACTGTTAAGAGACGGCCCATGGGGGGAAAGTGCTGACCCTGCTTTTCCCTGAGGCGCTCGACTAATGCAGTTCCAAGCAGGTGGTGTTTTCCCAGGTCGACTCCTTTGTCTGGAAAATGTTTGGAGGCTTTGCTGAGAGCAGTCAATCAGCCAGGAAATACAGACAAGCCCATTCTTACCAAGTTATTCCTAAGTACACTGACCTCATTATTTGCCCATAAATGTGAATTTATATTTATTTAATGTGTCTGTTTGTATAGAGATTGTCAATTGTTCTGTGTGCCTGTCATCTCTCTGTCTACACTGCTGTTTCTTAAAAAGGAGGGTTATGCTTGATGGTGTGATATCATGTCTCAGGCTGCTGGGGAAGGGCGCTGGGATCCAGAGTGGGAGGTGACAGAACGTGCAGGGAAAACCTGTGGCTCTAACCTAGCCAGCCTGACTAACCCAATCCTGAGAGGCAGCAGGCTGGATGCCCCCAGAACCCGCTCAGCTATCCAGAGCTTTTGCTTCACGATGTTGCTTCACCCTTGTAATGGCCTGTTAGGTAGGCATTATTATCTCCACTTTACAGATTATACAAGCTGAGGCATAGAGTGGGAGGGTCTTCATCACATTAGAACTTCATGGCAAAATCACTTATTTTTTTAAATTTTTTAATGTTTATTTATTTTTGAGATACAGAGAGACAGAACATGAGTGGGGGAAGAGAATAGAAAGAGAGGGAAAAACAGAATCCAAAGCAGGCTCCAGGCTCTGAGCTGTCAGCACAGAGCCCGACGAGGGGCTCGAACCCATGAGCTGTGAGATCATGACCTGAGCCAAAGTTAGACACTTAACCAGCTGAGCCACCCAGGAGCCCTCTTCCCCACCCCCAAATCATTTACTCTTAATGGAGCTTGACTGCAGTGTGCAGTCTTGACATTGGTAGGGTTGTCCTGCTTAGTTCTGGTCTCCCCCTCAGGACACATTCTAACGGGGGTAAACAGCCCTAAAACTAGCCGACCTCCAGGGTAGATGAACTGAGAAGACCACAGTGCTTCTCTAGTAGTAGCACTTTCCATGAGCAACGGTGAGTACAGGAGACAATGTGGGACCCTCCCTTGGCTCTCCCACAACACATCACATAGGCAACCCACCTGCAGTGTACACTACAGAGGCTGACCCTTCTGCACACGAGGGAACCAGGATTTGAGAAGAGCCCCCCTGGAGAAATCGAGAAGCACACTGGGGCTTCCCTGAAGGCTCTCCCTTGGGCACCTCCCTTGCAACCTTCATTCTCCCCCACTGTATTGTTGATTATAAAAGAGGCCAAGCCTGAGGCAGATGGCTGCCCTCCCTTTCCTCCAGAAACCCCTATCCCACCTTCCCTGGTTTTGCTCTCCCAGACCTCCCTCACTGACATGATTTATTGCTTTCATTAAATGGGATGCTCAGCCAAATTCAACGGATTTCATGTCTTCCCTATGAGGAAACCCCCTTAGGAGGCAAGTTGACATAGTGTCTGAAAGAAGAAAGAAGCTACAAATGAAAGCAATTCGCCCCAATTGTGCAGTCTGTCTTTCCCCTTCCAGGCCGTCTCTAACTTGACTGAGCTGGGCCAAGACCCAAAGGCATTTCTTTTGAACTTAATTATCTCCAGGGAACCATAGCTAGAAATCAGGCACACACATGTCTGCCCTACACGACAGGTATACTCTTGTTGGATGGCTGGGGTCTTGGGGTCAGAGGTCTTATGGGTGACAGCAACTCTTTTCCCCACAAACAAACAGACCCTTTCAGAAAGCCAGTGATGAAGGGTCTCCCAGGTGGAGCCCACTGTGGGGACAGAAGCACACTGTCCACTTCACCTGCTGGTTCGGTCGGGAGACAGTCTGTGGGGCAGAGGAGGGACGCTGCCGGCTTGGCCATGCCTCCCAGGGTTGACAGTTGGAGTCAACCTCTGCCTGCCTCTGATTTAGGCACTTTGATGACAGACCATTTCACCCTGCAGCAAATGAACAGAGACTCTGTCAACAACATCAGTGCAGGGAGCTGGGTGGCCCACTGCTCAGTTGTTTCCAGAACTGCTTTGTCACAGGATTTTCTGGTTATTCACAAATTACTCAACATTATCTTCTTGGGCTAAAATCTTTCATGCAAATTAAAGGTGGGTGATACAGATCCATTTGTCTCCCATCCACCATCTTTGTTTCCCCCCTGAATCTACTCCTCCCACTCCCACCACTCTAGCACAAATAAACATTCCATAGTCTCTTACTACTTGATAGGCAGGAAAAAGCGTCCTGGGGTCTCATGTTGTCCCCTCCAAGTGTTTAGAACTCTGTGTGTGGTGGAGATAGGGGGCTTGTTTTCTTGTCTTACTCACTTGTTCATTGGTTTCCCACCTCAAAAATGAGGCCATTCACAAATTTTATACGTGGGCATATTTCTGAGGGTATGTGATAATATAAGTAAAAGTATCCAGAACTCCTCAGAAGGTAGAAGCTTTTATTCACTCATCCATAATAGTCGGGTGAACCTAGAGGTTGACGAGAGGTCTTTGGAGTGACACAAGGCTACAACTTCAATGAATAGTTTAACAAAGTTCTGATGCTCTCCTCAGGTTCTGCGGATCAGCTCTTGGATTTGTAAGCATGCTGGATAGAAGGATGTTGACAGCATCCAACTTGATGGGTCTCCCAGGACAGGCACAGAAGGCAGAGCCACCAGCCCAAGTGCCAAAGGAGCCTAGGCTGGGTGTCATGCCTGTCCCGGAACTGGACAGGTAAGATGTCCTGGCTGAAATGCTACCAGGTCGTGCTCAGTTCCAGTCTCTCCCTCCCAATCCAGGCCCTCCTACACTTACTTCTTCAGGATACCTTCTGCTGTGAACATGTGCAAACACTAGATGTAAAGTTTGAGACTTTCCATGTTCTTAATCCCTGAAGAAGGAGAACTTCATGGGTAGTTAGGAATCTTAAAAAGAACACTAATACCTTTTGCTAAACACAGCAACTTTCTCAGAGCAACAGAAAAGGAGAGGCCATTACTAAATTGGATCTCCCCACAATGGGTGGGCACCCCCTGGGAACACAGGGTTGGCCTGGCACACACACCTATAAACATATTTGAGGTGCTTCAGGCTCAAAAAGCCAAATCCACACCCTCCCACCTATGCCACTCCTTAGTTTTGACTTTTTTTTTTTGTTCATCCTTTCCCGGCCAAACTTCCTGAAAGAGTAGTCTACACTGTCTTTACTAACACATCACACATTTCTGAGCCCCCATACTCTGGCCTTTACTACCACTTGCTCTTGAAAATGCTCCCTGCCCAGGCCACTGGCCACCTCTCAGTCGTCCAATCCAATGGCTGTTCAGTCATTGAGAGGGCTCAAAGCCCTCTCTTCCCAGGGCTTCTACAATACTGCACTCTCTTACTTTTCTGAATCTCTTCTTAGCTTCTGATTCTTCCTTCAGCTTCTGATTCTTTCTTTCTGTTTCCTTCACTGACTCTTTACCTTTTCTTTCTTAAATAATGGCTTCCCCCAGGGTTCTGGTCTTGGTCTTTGATTTCCTCATTCCTCATATTTTTTAGTAGACATCAGACTCCTTTATGGCTTAGCAGCCCCTCTGAACAGACTTCTGTAGGAAAATTCTCCACCTTAACAGCTTAGGTGGGAAGGAAAGATAGCACAGATACTCAGTTTCTCAACTTCCCTTAAAGCTGGTGTACAGGCATGTGACCTGGGCTCTGGCAAATAGATGCACCTGAAACCCACCTTCAAGACGGGGGGTGGGGCAGGCTCAAAAAGGCATGCACTGTGGGCCCCACTCTGGCGAGGATAGATGCTGCTATCTGCAGGTGTTAGATAGTGGCCAGTGGCACCAGCTGTGGTCCCCTCGCCCAGTGTTACGATGGTCAGCGTGGGGGCCACACTTTGCTTTCCATAAAGATCCTTGTCTTAAGTAAGGGTTACATTGTCACATGTGCAGGCCTTGATATCATGTTCACCCCATGTCTTGACTGAGCCCCCTAAATGCCTCTTTATTGTGTCTCCTGCTATGTCCCAGAACCATTATATTAGTGTAGGATCTCATAACCTTTCACCTGCACTGTGGAAACAGCCTCCAAATGAGTGTCTCTGCCTCTTGCCTCATCCCTTCCAATCGAATCTGCACCGCTGCCGGAGGGTCTTTCCAAAATATAAACCCAACTCTCTGGTTCCCATGTTTAAAACTTTCCAGTAGCTTCACATGGCTTCCAAGATAAAATCCAAACCCCTTCACATGACAGTCAGGGTCCGTATCCTACAGCTGCCCTGCATACCCCATGCTCCAGCCATGCCCAGCTCCTCATGTTTCCTGCACCCGCCGCACTCACTTACACCTCCAGGCTTCTGCTCACTGCGATCCTGGAAGCTCCTTCTTGCTCCAGTCTCGCCCGCCCACCAGCAGTGGTGACTCGTCAAATGCCTGTGCACCTGACCAAGAACCAAGCCTACTGGTTCACTGGAAAGCCCTCACCTTAGGAGAATGGAAGTGCCAGCTTCCCAAAGTCTTCTGTCCAGTGTCCCTGGAACAAAAGGAACCCAGGGAGCCTTCTATTCTTCCTCTCTTCCTCTCTTCCTAATTCACTCATTCCCTCAGCACATATTTATTGAATGACCACTCAGTGTTAGCTACTGAGCCAGGTGCCAGGGTGGGGCAGTAGACCATCCTCATGGACCACGGAGCCAGTGGAACTCCCACTGTCTGAGGCTGGCCTGCTTGCCCGGGTTTTTGCACCAACTCCCAAATTCCACCCTGTTCCCCTCCCTACCCCCAAACAGCCAGCTTCTACCTCTGTCTTTCTTCTCCTCTCACAGGGGATGGCATCCTAACTCCCGAATCCTTTACTTCACCTGGCCTAATCTCCTCCATCTCTAACTCTGTCATCCACCGATCCCTGGGAACTGCCTCGTCCTAGAGCCCTTGGTGCTGTGCCCGACTCCACTCCTTGGACCAGGTGCCTTGACTATTAATGCTGGTCCAGGCTGGATGGAGTTGGCCACTCTCAATGCCACTCTCAATGACCCTATGACTTTAACTTTTAGTTCTTCTGTATCCTGAAGTATCTGGTATGATCACCACCACTCTCAACCTCCCTTCCACACCCCACTGTTCATTTCTCCCCTGACTGGGTCACTGCAAGTCTTGCTATTTATAATTTCTTCTTCCCCCATGATTTCCATGTCTGGCAACTTTTACTCTTCCTTCAGCATGTGCAAAGATCATCTCCTCTGAGAAGTCCCTATCTTGCCCCTACTTTTCCTGCACACTGTCTTTGGGGTATGCTCATTTCTTTATTAGCACTTACCCAATCCTACTGGAACGAATCCTACTGGGGAATCTTCCCCACTCAACTGCAGACTCCATGAGGCTGGGTCTGTGTCTTAAAGCATTACTGAATTCCTGTGCCTGGCCCGGTATGTGACATAGGGTAGAATATAATATAAAGATAAATGCAGTAAATGCAAGGAGAAAATCTAAATCCCATGCTGAATTCCCATCTCTAAAATTAAATCCCCTTCCCTATGTTCCCATTTCTATTAATGGCACATAATATTTATACAAGGAGTGGGGTGAGCAAACAACAATACTAGTCTTCTCAGCCCTACTTTCTAAACCTAACCCACCTTCCATTTCTCCTTTTCCCTTCACTCAATGGCAAATATCTAATGACTGGCTCTCCAGGAGAAGAGCCCTGTTTTGTAGTGTTTGCCATTTTCCATGGTGTAAATAGTCCCACCACCACTGACTTGAAGCTACCAAGGTGATGGTGCTAAACGTGGAGCTGGGAAAAGGTGTGCGCAGTGACTCACGTGAGGCAATAACAGGAGCCAGCTCCAGCACACCACTGCCTCTTAACACCATGAATCAGTGCCAAGTCCAGCTAACCCTCCTTAATCCTCAACATGCAAGGCTTCTTCATCACTTCATGCTATCTTTCCATACCTCACCTTTCCCCAAGGGAAATCTGCCTTTCCAGTGTTACAGTTTTTCATTGCATTAGTTTTCCTGCCGCTGCTGTAACAAACTGCAACAGACTTGGTGACTTAAAGCAACACAAATGTATTTTGTCACAGTTTGGAGGCCAGAAGTCTGAAATCAGTTTCACTGGTCTGAAATCAAGGTGTGAGCAGGGCTGCGCTCTTTCTGGGGGCTCCAAGGAAGAATGTGCCCCTTGCCTCTCAGCTTCCGGTGACTGCTAGCATTCCTTGGCTTGTCACTACATCACTCCAATCACTCTATCCCTGTGGTCACACTGCCTTCTCCCCCTCTGTCCGTGTCAAATCTTGCTTTGCCTCTAACAGAGACACTTGTGATTGCATTTAGGGCCCACCCAGATAACCCAGGATAATGTCTCCATCTCATGATCCTTAACCACATCTACAAAGACACTCCTATGAAGTAACATAACAGGTTCCAGAGATCTTTGGGGGCCATTATTCAACATACTGCATTCATTATTTTTAAAATGCCTAGCCTTTAAGAATATGCAATGAGAAAAAGTCTCTTCAAAAATGGTGTTGGGAAAACATGCAAAAGAATGAAACTGGACCACTTGCTTATACCACACACAAAAATAAACTCAAAATGGGTTAAGGACCTAAATATGAGAACTGAAACCATAAAAATCCTTGAAGAGAGGACAGGCAGTACTTCTTCTGTCATCGGTCACAGCAACATCCTTCTAGATATGTCTCCTGAGGCAAGGGAAAGAAAAGCAAAAATAAACTATTGGGACGCCATTAAAATAAAAAGCTTCTGTACAGCAAAGGAAATGACCAAGAAAACTAAAAGACAACCTATGGAATGGGAAAGATATTGCAAATGACATATCCAAAAAAGGGTTAGTATCCAAAATATATAAGGAATTTATATAACTCAACACCCCCCCCAAAAAAAAACCACCAAATAATCCAATTAAAAATGGGCAGAAGGGGCACCTGGGTGGCTCAGTCAGTTAAGCATCTGACTTTGGCTCAGGTCATGATCTCAGAGCTCGTGGGGTTGAGCCCTACATCAGGCTCTGTGCTGACAGCTCAGAGCCTCCAGCATGCTTCAGATTCTATGTCTCCCTCTCTCTCTCTGTCCCTCCCTAGCTCATGCTCTGTCTCTCTCTCCTTCAAAAATAAACAAGCATTAAAAAAATTTTTTTAATTGGCAGAAGACATGAAAAGACATTTCTCCAAAGAAGACACACAGATGGCTAACAGACATATGAAAAGATTCTCAATGTCACTAATCATCAGAGAAATGCAATTCAAAACCACAATGAGATATCACCTCATACCTGTCAGAATGGCCATAATCAAAAACACAAGAAACAACAAGGGTTGGTGAGGATGTGGAGAAAAAGGAACCATTGTGCACTGCTGGTGGGAATGCAAACTGGTGCAGCTACTGTGGAAAACAGTATGGTGGTTCCTCAAAAAATTAAAAATAGAAATACCATAATATTCAGTAATGCCACTGCTGGGTATTTACCCAAAGAATATGAAAACACTACTTGGAAGGGATATATGTTTATATATATACTATGTTTATTGCAGCATTATTTACAATAGCCAAATTATGGAAGCAGCCCAAGTGTCATCAATAGCTAAGTGAATACAGAAGACACACACACACATACACACACACACATACATACACACACACAATGGAATATTGCACAGCCATAAAAAGAATGAAATCTTGCCATTTGCAACAACATGGATGAATCTAGAGGATATAAGGCTAAGTGAAATAAGTCAATCAAAGACAAATATCATTTGATTTCACTTATATGTGGAATTTCAGAAACAAAACAAATGAGCAAAGGGGGGAAAAGAGAGAGAGAGAAACCAAAAAAGCAGACTCTTAACTATAGAGAACAAACTGATGGTTACCAGAGAGGAGGTGGGTGTGGGATGGTGAAATAGGTGATGGGGACTAAGAGTACATTTATCTTAATGAGCACTGAGTGATGTACAGAATTGTTAAGTCACTATATTATACACCTGAAACTAATGAACACTGTATGTTAACCACACTGGAATTAAAATTTTTAAAAAAGACAAAAAGAAAAAACATTTTAAAAATGCGTAGGCCTTCCCCTTTCAGTGTTGTCCATAGTGCTGACTGAGCCAGAAACACCATCTTTTGCTCCCAACAGTGTGCTTGCTGCATTCTCCTGTGCTTTCTTCCACTTGCCTGGCCTTTTCCAGTCTGTTTGGTTTTCACCTCTGGTGACCTCTCAGCCATTAATAATCTTAATTTCCTGATGACAGTCTTTTGACTCACAGTAAATAGCACGTTGGCTTTCCAAAGAAAAACAAACATGAAGTTATTTTAATGGTTAGATAACCCACTGGATATTAGCTTTTAAGTGTGCTGTGCTCTACAATGGTGTGTGTGTGTGTGTGTGTGTGTGTGTGCGCGCGCGCGTGTGTGTGCGTGTCTGTGGCCTATGTCCTTCATCAGGACAGTTCTGTAGGATTTGGAGAAGATAAAGTCATGGCCCAATCAACCCCAAGAAAATGCTGATCATTGGTAATAAATTATGTCAGAAATATATCTCTTTGGGGACTAGATATAATGATCCCATAGGATGCCCATTGATAAATGTTTGTCTACTGAGAAGCATATCCCTACCCCTAAATGTAAAATTTTGTAACTAGGGCAAGAACCTAAAGTAGCCTAACATAACCTAGCATAACCACTATTGGCATGTTTGGTGCTGATAAAGCTTTGATCATCTTTATGCAAACTGTTTTTCCATATTCAAGCCCATTTCTTTATAGCCATGAATTCCCAGACTGAATGAAATCCAACTGAATATTGTTAAAAATATTTCACATCACTTCTGGGCTTCAGTGCTCTGTACCATTTTTGTCCCAGAGACCAGATCTCTTGTAATCAGCGCACCTCTACCTGTTCAAGATTCCTCTACTTTATTCCCCCATGAGAACCATCCACGACAGCCAGACTGGTCTACTGCCTCCCATTTGCACCATGGCTGTGCTTTGGCTCTGATATATCTTCTCAGGCTCCTCCAATGCCCACTTTTCTCAGACTGCCTCATCCCTTGCCCCTCTTTTAAGGACCATTCAAGCCTCCTCTTGGGAAAATCTTCCCTTAAACAGGCTGCCACATTAGGGTCTGTGTTATGCAGGGAAAGAATATCTGACTTGGAGTCAGAGTCTCTGGGTTCATGTCCATGAGATGTCTGAGATAAAAGTCACTTATCCTTCTGGGGCCTCAATTTCCTCATTCATAAAACAGGAATTATGATCCTGGCTCAGGCTACCTTCAAGGTGTTTGTCAGAAATAAAATAATGAAAAAAAAAGAAATAAAATAATGAATATGAAAATGTTTTAAAAGTTTCAAAAGCATAGGGCATTCATGTTATTTCTTCCTGCACTAATTCTCCTTTTGTCCTTTTGTCCTTATTGTGTGTGCTACTGTAATAGTACTTGCTATATAGTCCTATATATTCTTCAATAGCATCATACACCTGGAACTACATTCTTACTTGATATAATGTTGTATAGGAAGATGGTTTATTCCCTGTGGCTTGTGTGGGTCTCAGCCTTCCTGCTAAATTGGGATGTACAGGGGTAAGAATGGTATGAATGGCATTGTCTGCTTCTGTTCCCCGTGCTGCCCAGCACAACACGGGACACAACAAAGGTGCTGGGTAATATTTGACTAGGAGCTCATGTAGCCTCACTACCACACTATGCCAGTTTAACTTCCTTCTTAAAAAGTTTAAATTATCATTAAGTTGAGAATTACAAGATACAGGTCATGGTGTACATCTCAAAGATACGTTACTGTGTCCTCCAACAGAAATATGGCGGCCATGACGGTGATCATTTTGTACTCATCTTTTATGATGGCTTCCAAAGCAACTGGAGAACAGACTTGGATTTACATTTAGCCAATGTTCTTTCATGGTCTCCTTTTTTATCACCCTTCCCTATACTTTTTTTTAAATCATGAATAAAGTAACAGGAAAAAAAGTAGGTTAACAAAATCTTCAAAGTGGACATTTCAACGATAGAAAGCTAAAAATTTCTAAAATCGGATTCTTTAACAATGACTAGAAAACGATGTAATATAGGATAGCCACACTTAAAGAAAATCCAATTTCTAGAAGCCCAAATTTATAAAATTGAAATTGGGAAGTACCATTTGCACAGGAGTCTTTTACTAGGAAATTCCTCATTCTTATAAAACTCTTGAATCAACTAAACAGACAATACAAAAATGTTTAATTTTCATTTACCAAATCAGGACCACAAGTATTGAGTAAAGTAAATTGCACCTGCCCAAACAGGGTAATTTTATACTCATAAAAATCTTCATTCTTGGTATGTACTTGCTCAGTGAGTCATTTGCTTAAAGATGATCTTGATTTTTTGCTTTTCCTGCTTTGGTTGAAATATTTCAGCTTCAAGATGTATAATAAATTGGGTTTCCTTATCTTAAGAGGAGGCACCAGAATTGATCTCAATTGAAAGAATTTGTACTCCAATTGAGCAAAGATTGTTCTTTCAACTCTCCTTTGATACTTGGCACTGAAACAGGAATCTAAAATTAGCTGCCTTCAGAATCTAGGTGTGGGCTAAGTGGAAGCAATTCAGTTCACCACAGGAAGTCACAGAAATCATTGAAATAGCACATAGAGATCTGGTCAAACTGTTTCTTTCACTAAAGCCGACTTGTCAGGACTGCCTCCCTCTACAAGGAACAGAAAACCACCATACTGTAGAGCTGAAGAGGATCAGAGAGAGCATCTCATATATACTCTTCATTCTGCAGCTCATGGAAATAAGTGACTAGCCTCTCTGAGCCTGTTCTCACATCTGCAAAATGGGGTCATATTACTTGCCAGCCTACTTCTCAAAGGTACTGGGAGGTTTAAGTGAATGGGATTTTTAAACTGTAAGTATATGGCATCCTTTATTCATTTCCACAGTCACTTTGGTGGTTTTAAATCATGTCTACACATTCTTTAACACCCCTCCCATCCAGAAATCCCCTCCTTCTGAATACAGGCAACCAACCTTGGAGGCGTGCTTATTATAACCAAGAGAATGTAGCCAGCTTCTGAGGCCAGGTCAGAAAAGGCAACTTAGCTTCCACCCGATTCTCCTGGGACACTCACCCTGGGAGAGGCTGGGCACCATTTTACAAGCCTAGCTACCCTGAGACCACCATGCTGGAGGGAAGCCGCATGTCAGCAGTCCTCACCTTCAAGTCCCTCCCAGCCCAGGCACCAGCTGTGTGAGGAAGTGATCCTTCAGATGATACTAGCCTTCAACCATTGAGACACCCCAGATTTTGAACTTTCCCAGTCAATGTCCCAGACATCATGGAATAGGGATGAGCCACCTTTGTTGTGTCCTTTCTGAATTCCTGACCCAGAGAATCCATGAGCATAATAAAATGGTTGTTTTTGTCTTGCAATTGAATTTGTACTATTTGTTACACAGCAGTGGTAAAGCGAACAGTCACACTGAGTAATGAGGGTCACAGCAACCACAGAAACAACACCAAGCACTGTACTTGCTCTGTGCCAGGAACACTGGCAAGCATGGCCCACATCTCCCTTACTTCATCCCGATCAGAGCTGGGTGAGGAAGTCATGATTTTCCCATCTCACAGAGAGGAAACTGATTATCAGAGGGGCTAATGATTTAGTCCAGTTCCACAGGGACTAGCTGGCAGGGGGAGGCCAGACACCTGGGTGTGGCCTGCCTGCAAAGCTCACTCCTGAGCCATAGCTGAGTCCTCCTGGGTGGGGAGAGACAGCCAGACCCTCAAGGCAAACCTTTGGGCTTTGTAGCCAGCTTCTGAGACCAGGTCAGAAAAGGCCTCTCCCTCATGGCCAGTCTGTTTGGTTCCAGTCTATCTGGTTCCTCTAGTTCCTCTCTTTTCCCATCTGCCACTTACAATCCTCTTCTCTCAAGATATGGAATAAAACTTCATTTTTCTGACTTGGCCAACTTTCAGACTGGCCTGGTATCACCAGGGAGGTTTCTAGCATTCTTTGGGCAGCCATTATGCCCATCCCGAATGCCAAAGCAGCCATGTAGCATTATTTCAGAAGCCCTGCTTTGCCTCATAGGCCAAGCCCATCAGATCTAGTTTTTCTGAGCTGCCTGGAGAAAATAACAATTCACAGAGCAACTTGTTTACACGTCCTAATCTCAAAAACATGCTGCGTGACCCATTTGCTTTTGGCCCCCAGAGCCATTAGCACACTTGTGACAAATTATCTAGAAGTTCTCCACACTCTCCACACAGAAGAGCCAGCTCTTCTGGGCTGCCAGCCTCCAGATTCCTCCTACACAAGGGTGTGTGGCCCAGGCTGCTGCCCTGGCAGGCCTTCCCCATCTGGAAGGGAAAATCCACTCCAGCTTTGGCCCTGATACCCACAGATTCCTTGAATCTGCAGATCCACCCAAAGGCCCCAGGTAAAAAGGTGTCTTTGAATGTCTTTAGGAACAGCACTCAGAATGCACCTCTTTGCCATGTATTTAAAGATCTACTTTGGCTTTTCACGTTTATCCTCTCAACAGTACCACCTGCACACTCAATCTGCCCAGCCCTCAGCAAGTGCAAACCTCAAGCACCTCTGGCTGGCAAGAGGCCACTCTCTTCAAAGGCGGACATGAAAGAAAGTAGGCACTAACTCTTCCACTTAAAACGGTCACTCCTGCAGAGTGTGAAGGGAGCTGGCTCATCCCTCCTAGCAGTGAAATCCTGTGTAGGGTCCATGCCTCGTCCTCTGTCACGTGATGGCAATGCTTCTAAAAGGACTACGACTAACCAGCTAGCACCTCAGAGCTTGGAATGGCCCCAGAGCACATGTGTGGGGGGCTGGGAGGTTTCAAGTCAGCATTGAGCTTCTACTATGTGTTAGGCACTGAAAATACTAAGATGCATAGACAAAGTCCTGCCCTTATTCACAGATGATGACATTGGTTCTGAACTGACTTCTAGGTATACCAATTCTTGACACTTGACACTTCTAGGGTGTCACCGGTTGTGAGAAGTGTCACAAGTAATTTGCTATCTATAATAGGAAATACCAAATATCTGAAGTAAGTGTGGACTCGTGGTTACACGTGCAGTATTGTTGCTCTCACTTGTCCTGACAGGAAAAAGCACTGTAAAGGGGCAACATGGTAAGTGTCACACTTGTGAGTGTCATCTGTCTTGTGCCTCAAGGAGAAAGGTTGAGAACTGCCCTGAGCCCAGTGAGGGCAGGGTGTGGGCCTGCTACACACACAGCCACAATCCACGTAACTAACAAAGGAGCCTCCTCTACCCTTTCTCATAGAGAAGAGGCTGCCAACGGTAGACTGCCTTTCCAGAAGCTGACAAACCAAAAAGAGACTGTTGTCTTTTGATGCTGGCAAGATTTTGTTCATTTGTTGTTTGTTTAGGAAAAGAATAGAGTACCAGTTACAGCTGTGACAATTTATTACTATGACCATCACCTCTCTCGTTGGTATCTCACAGGTGACCCATGACCAACCATGTTGCGAACTTTGCTAACTTCATCTCTTCAGTAATAATAATGCTATTTATCTATAGTGCTTTAAGTTCACAAAACATTTTCACATTCATTGGCTCTGGCAGGTTCAACTTGAGGATGCTGTGAAGTAGGTCTCACTCCCCATCTACACGTGAAGAAATGATTCTGGAGAGTCTTGCTCCAAGTCCATAGGAAGTCAGTGACAGCTGAGGTTCAAATCCAGATCTTCTGTTTCCAAACTGTGTTGCATGTATTTACCCAGACTGTGTTAGACCCAGCCTTTGAGGGTGAGGAACCAAGGTGCAGCTATATCTTCAGTGCAACATCTAAAGGGAATAGTGTCTCATTTCATATTGTTGGATGGCTATTTCACCAGCTCATGGAAGCCTGTTTCTCCACAGTGGTGATACATCAAGCTTTCTCTGCTTGACCTGTCTTTTTGGCTTTATGTCGTGAGCCCTCTTGCAGAATTTCCTCTCTTTTAGGTACACATACACCTCCCCCCAGTACACCCATACACTTATGACTATTCCAGACTTGGCAGGAAGGAGTAATTCCACTTAGAGCTTTAATAAGCAGTTCAAACCACAGGTGTGAGAGCCCGAGAGCCTACAAGTCTTACTTCCCGATACTAGAAGACCAGAACACCTACCAGGTGACATGGTCACCTACTGGGCTGGCATTTGGACTCTTTTGCATGTGGACTTAAGGGTTCTTCACTATGACTTAAATCACAGGAGATTTTGCAGAGAAGGAATAAAAAATGCTCCCACAGCTTTGCACCTTCCTCCCAACACACACGCACACATACGCGTGCGCGTGCGCGCACACACAAACCTGCCCTAGATTAGGCATTGGCTCTGTGACGAAGATGATCTACCCAGGGAGTCACCTTTGGCCAGGAAGAATGTGGTGCCCATACTGTGACATGGGCATTGCTCATCATGTACCATTTAAAGCCAAGGACTTTTCGCCCCTCAGTACAAGTGTTTCTCAATCAAAGTGCTTATTGAACTTCAAACTGAATGGCCATTTAAAGGCTTGATTGCAGCACTCCCACAGTCAAAGAAATGAAACTTTTGGCTTTGTTAATGCTGAGTCTTGGCTCAAGGTTTGAAGGCTGCATGGAATTTTGCCCTGTACTTGCAAACATTTGGAGAACTGCTCAGTCAGCCTTCCGGGAAAAACACGCCCGCGTCCTACTGTATGCCTTCAACTTTGGTCTTGTCAACACAGGGATCATTGAGAGCCTAACTCTAAAGCTCTGCCCTCCTTTGTTCTCTGAATATGGAGGGCAAGATGCAAAGTAATCAGAAAACAAATGATGGAATTATGGCTATCAGTGGGGATGCCTTCCATTTTTACAGCACTTCCCCTTTCTCTGGGACTTGTATGATTCACTGGACCCAAACCAGGCATCTCAGAGGCAAAGTTGAGCCAGACTTTTTACCACCATTATATGGATGAAGAGTAAGAAATGTATAAATACATAAAGAGATACACAGTGAAAGAGTGTGTGTGTGTGTCCATGCGTGCAAGTGTGCACATGCACTCTCATAAAGAAGGAAATATTTAATCATTTAAAATTATCCAAGATGACATCTGATGATAGGGGCTTTTGTGTCATTTTAATTTTTTGTTTCATATTCCAAACCAGGGTTATCTCGAGTCATGGTGACTCCAGGGCTCAGACCAAACAGAGTGGGAATCCCCACGGGCAGGAGCCAGCCTGCAGTTGAAGTTCACTGCTCTTGAAAAATAAGCAATAGAGGAATATGTCCCCTGTCATGTGGACTGCATGGCTCTCCTATCCAGAGTGGATGGTAAAGAACTGACAATAGCACAGACAACATGCAAGAATTGATGATTAGAATTTTACAGCTATGTTTAACATAAAAGGACCAAATTAAGCTGCTTTTTAACTGTACACAGTGTTCCAGAATCGAGCTTTTTATTCCTACCCTTACTAGCATGAGTTTCTCCTCTTCCAGAAAACAATGTCTGGCCCAGGTCATCCAAGGGCTATTCTTGGAGTACTCACTCTTAACCTTCTCCCCTCTACTCTGTCCCTGCAACACCAGCCCCTGGTCTAATAATCAACCTTTCAACTAGTATAAAAAATTTTTTTAACGTTTATTTATGAGGGAGAGAGACAGAATCCGAAGCAGGCTCCAGGCTTTGAGCTGTCAGCATAGAGCCCAACACAGGGCTTGAACTCACAAACTGTGAGATCACGAGCTGAGCTGAAGTTGGACACTTAACCAACTGAGCCACCCAGGTGCCCCCCAACTAGTATAGAGTCTTCCTTCACTACATGCTAGAAACCAGCCTTCTGGCCAACCTGGAGAGCCTAGCGTCTGCTTTATGTTATACAGATTATAGTAAATTTTGCATTTCACTTTTCCTACTGTCTGGGAACTCTTGGTATTGGTATAAATGCTGATAAAGTAAATTAGTATCTTATGTTTATTTTTCAATTTCAACTGAAATTGTCATAAAATCTGTTTTTTAATGTACCTTTTATTTTTAAACAAAAAAATTAACAGAAATGGATGAGACCTCGGTTGGTTCCTAAGAGGTAATATATCATTTGGACAGAAGTATGTCTGTACCCATGGTCCCTTCTGCATAAAGCACACCCCAGGGAATGCCCAGCTACAGCCTCTGGGAAGGACTGTCATGAGTTTTGGCACTAACAGCACTCAGAGAGTCCCACGGCTTTTACAACGATTCCCCTGCATTCCCATGGCCGCTATGCCAGGGACTATGTAAAAGTTAGCCTCAAATATGGGGGTGCCCAGTCTTACAAAATTTGCACTCTAGGTTTCTAGGGTTCCATGGGATGGAACAGGCCTCTCTGGGGTCAGGGAAGGGAGGGAGGAAGTGAGGAATATGCTGGGACTAGATGTGGTCCCCCTCAGCCTCCAGGTAAGAAAGTCATTATGGCCTGGGGGATCTGCTCTGCACCTGATGGGCTGATGTGTGTTTCTGGCCCCTGGGTTCTGGGGAAACAGTGCCTTTGGGTTCCTTATTGATGTGCAAAGAAGAAAATCCTCACTTTTGCTTCCTGTCATAGTCAGGGGGATTGTGTTCAGACTGAGGAAATCCAGTGGTCTTCAAAAGGAGCTCATCATCACAGGGCCTGGGGGATGAGGCCAGGCCAAAGAAGTAGGGCCAGGCCTGGCTGACAACCTCCCTTCCACTCCCCTCTTCTCTCAGAGTGGACCATACAGCTGCCTCTAGTTTCTCTTATCCCCACTTTTGCATTTACACCTCACCTACTAATTTCCCAGCCAACTTCAAAAGGAGGGAAGTAATGACTTTGTAAGGTAAGTTTGTCCAGACAACAAATGAGATGGTTTCTGCATTCGGTGTTTAGTCACCTGTCAGATAAATAGCCAGCCCTCTGTAGAGAGCATAATGACTCTCCAGGGCTTCTCTACCTCTCCTTTTCCTTCAAGAGGGAGGAGACAACCCTCCATGGGCTGCAGAGGGCCAGGCAGGTGTCCTTTAGAATTAACTCCTTCTCCCCTGGGTCATTCCTTCACCAACCTCCCCTCCTGGTTGTAGGGCATTCCCCCCCTCCCCTGTGCTTCTCCCCCCACTCAGCCTCACTGGGTGTATAAAAGCAGCCTGCAGACTGCCCAGGCCTGGATGTCAGCTGACCAGCCTCCTGTCTCTAGGTGTCATGGGTCGGGTTCCCTGGGAACAGACTTTGAGAGAGAGATTTACATGCAACTGGTTTGCTGAGGAGTGTTCTTCTGTACTGAGGAGCCGTGCAATGCTCCTGGGAGGGGACCAGCTGTGGACAAGCCATAGCCTGTGACTCTGGGAAGTATAGAGTTTCAGCCCATGAGGGAGTTTAACCCCTGACCTTGGCCTCATTAGCACCATGTTCAAGCCAACTGTGCTAATTGGTCACACATGGCAAAAAATTTGGAGACGTGGAAAAGATGTCAGAGCAGAAGATTCTTGATTTTAATGTGTTTGTTTTGATGAGAAAACCTGAGACTCTGGAGTCAGATGGAGCTTGGTTTAAGTCTCAGCTCTCTTTCTGCTGATGGCCAGGTTACTTTGATTTAATCTTTGGACAATGGGGATAATGATGCCAACTTGGAAATCATTTTTATTTTTATGTATGTATGTATTTATTTATTTATGAGAGAGAGAGAGAGAGAGAGAGAGAGAGAGAGGGCACAAGTGAGTGAGGAGCTGAGAGAGAGAGAGATAGAGAGGAGAATAGGGTAGAATAGGACAAGGGGCAGGGAGAGAGAGAGAGAGAGAGAAGCAGGACTTCTCACCCAATGCAGGGCTCGAACTCAATGAACTGTGAGATCATGACCTGAGCCAAAGTCAGATGCTTAATGACGGAGCCACCCAGGCACCCAGAAATTGTTTTGAAATGTCAGTGTCAGGAAAACAATTTTCATGGGAATAGCTAGCATAGGGCAGAGCACACAGTCAATACTCTCCTGTGGACTGGTGTCCATCATTATATAGTGAGCTGATGATGGAGATCAGCACTCTTCCTCCTAGCTGGATTCACTTTCCTCTTTCTCCACTCCATCACCTCCAGGGACACAACTGACATACATAGGTGCCATTCATAGCCCAGTGAACTATTAATGCAATAAAAATAAATTCCCCATAGAGTAGAGCCACATAGAGCGTTCTTAGTCTGGTTACCACTCAGTCTCTTGAGCATATTGGGTTGAAGTGATTTCAGGACCCCATCCCTCCTCATGTGGGCTCAAGAGAATACAGGACAGGAACCCGGGCTTCTGGGTGGCTCAGTCAGTTGAGCATCTGACTCTTGATTCCAGCTCAGGTCATGATCCCAGAGTTGTGAGATGGAGCCCTGTGTCGGGCTCCTTGCTGAACATGGAGCCTGCTTGGGATTCTCTCTCTCTCTGTCTCTCTCTCTCACCCTCCCTCCCTCTCTCTTTGCCCCTCTCCCCCACTTACACGCACACTTTCTCTCTAAAACAAATTAAAAAGAGAGAGAGAGAGAGAATACAGTACAGAAACCAAAAGAAGAATGTTGGGGACTATCTGCTAGGCATAAAATCCTTGCTTCCCAGTTGAGGCAAGAAGGCCAAGCATAGGTTGGTGAATGTACAGTGTAGAGAGGCCTCAGCTGATCCCTATGGGATCAGAAGCTGGGTTGGCCCTTCAGAGAGGTCCTGAATGGAGCCAAAAGGCCCAGAGCTTGGAGCCTCTGCATCATCCAGTCTCCTGAATGTAGTTATCCCTGGGCTGGGGGTATAACCTCGGGCAAGGCAGAGCCCTTTGGCTAAGGGCAATTTCTAGGGAGGGACCCAGCCACACCCCCATCAATGGACAACACTCCTGGCAGTCAGGAGAATGAGCACCTCTGCTCTGAAGAGAAATCTGGGCAGCACATTCCTGCCAGGGACAGAGAAAGAAGAGGATGAAGCTGTGGCTTCTAGTTCCTGTTGTTTCAGGCCAACCTCTTGGCCTGACCTGTCAGGAGACAAGGCCAGCGAGGGGAGGCCGGAAGGAGAGTTTTCAGCAGCCCTGCCAGTGGCTGGAAAGAACAAGCATCCGCTGGCTGCTGCTGGGCAGGCCTGGCCTGCAGAAGATGAACAGGCTGCCATCTTGGGGAGGGAGCCCATGACCGGCCTTAAGCTGAGGTGGAGAGTCTGGGAAAAGCCCCTAATTGGGAGCTAGTTCTGGGATGGTCTAAATCTAGACCACTTTACTGGACTCCCAAATGTTATTGTAACCCAACTCTGCTTTGAGCTTCCCGGTGTGTCACTTTTATTTTTAATTTTTTAATGTTTATTTACTTTTGAGAGAGAGAGAGAGAGAGAGAGCGTGAGCAAGGGAGGGATAGAGAGAGGAAGACACAGAATCCAAAGCAGGCTCCAGGCTCTGAGCTGTCGGCACAGAGCATGACATGGATCTAACTCACAAACCGTGAGATCATGATCTGAGCCGTAGTCGGAAGCTTAACCAATTGAGCCACCCAGGCGCCACCCCCCCCACCCCGTGTATGTCACTTTTAAAGCATGGTAGTCTCACGGGGACCCGGGAGGAGAATATCTGAGAAATGTTTTGAGAAATACTGACCAAAGTTAGAAGCAACATCTGCCAATCTTTTTATCTTTCTTCCTTTTTTAAAAATGTTTATTTATTTTGAAAGAGAGAAGTGTATGCACAAACTAGGAGGGGGCATACAGAGAGATAATCCCAAGCAGGGACTCGATCCCACGAACGCTTAAGATCATGACAAATCAAAAGTCAGATGCTTACCTGACTGAGCTACCCAGATGCGCCTCTTTTATTTTTTTATCTTTCTTATATGTATTTATCTTCTTCCTCCAAATAACCTGAATTCACCAAGTCACTTAATCTGGTCCAATCTGGCTCCCCTCTATCTGTTCACCCAGTTGGCACCATTGCCGCATCTTTATTTTTCCATCTCATTTGGGAGAAGGGACAGTGGGTGGTGGCTGAGGAGCGGCTGTGTGAGAACAGGATGGGAGAAAAGTCCTGCACTTTACCACCGCCAACCCTTCTCCAGGCCAAGTAGGAGAGTGGTTGATGAGGCAGGTGAATAGTGGAAGGTTCCAGGCCTGTACGCCCCAAGAGCACACCGCATTATCTCTCTCCCCTATACTACTAGGCAGAATTGGATATAACACCAGCTCATTATCCCCCACTAATCCTACAGAGGACGGGCGGATGCAACATGAAGCCCGTGACACAGTTAGCCAGCCCCTGGCAACAGCGTTCAAAGTGTGGCAAGGGTGAAACATTGCCCCACTGGTTGAAAGAGCCTTTGCCACCAACAAAGAGCCATTGTGACAACAGGAAGACTCCAAATGCTTGGTGCAGTGTAGACAGGAAAGAGCTCTCTCCACTTCTCCCCCTCACGAAAGACAGAGAGGTTTAACCCTCCAGTGTTTGGTGAATTTCCTAGGCCCGATCCCCATCTGGGCACCTGGGAAGGGCGAGGAGCTCTTGGCTGGAAGGCTGCCTGCTGGGCAGGTCAGCAATGGCACCTGGGCCTGTCACCACTGTCTTCTGTAGCTGCTAGAGGAACAGAGTGCCGCAGGAACCCTACAGGTAGTTTTTGTTGTTTCAAGCCTACTGCTTTTCCTTGTTTTCATTCCATCTGCATCAATTAAACATTTAAAAAATCGTATGACAAATGTTTATTGAACCTATGAACATGGACACTCTGAAAAACTCTTGTTGACTTCTTACACCTGCTTCTACCCTTTAGGTCCTTCTCCCTCTTCTCTGCCAAAATATCCTTTCACGACCTAGCCTGAGGTCCACCCCTTTTCTCCAAGGCTTTCTTGGTCACCCCTGCTGGTGGCAACTTCCCTTCCTCTCTCTTCACCTCCTGCATCGTGTTCCCAGCCCTCTCCATCCCACCTGGGTGTCCCCAAACCTATTCTCTTCCCTCTGCCTTTTCATGTCCCCACCACCCCTGCTCTAATGATTGCTCCTTTCCTGCTCTTCCTGCCTTTTTATCTTGCCCCTTCCAATCTGTTCTCCATGCTGAAGTATTTGTTCCAAAAGACAAATACGATCAGGTCATCTACTGGTCTGAATGTTTCTATAATAGCTAACACTTATTGAATGCTTGCTGCATGCCAGGCTCTGTGCTAAGTGCTCGACATGGAAAACTCATTCAAAGCTCACAGCAACCCTTTGAAGCAGGCATTATTTTTCTCACTTCACATATGTGGAAACCAAGGCCGAGAGAGGTTAAGTAACCTGCCCAAGATCACACAGCTGGTAAGTGGCAGAGCCAGCATTTGAACTCATGCAAACAGGATTCAAAACACCACCCTCTCTGCGGGTGCCTGGGTGGCTCAGTTGGTAAGTGTTTGGACTCTTGATTTCAGCTCAGGTCATGATCTTACTGTGGGATTGAGCCCCGTGTCAGGCTCTGAACTGACAACATGGAGCCTTCTTGGGATTCTCTCTCTCCCCGTCTCTCTGCCCCTCCCCCCACTTGCTGTCTGTCTCTCTCTCTCTCTCCCTCTCTCTCTCTCAAAATAAACAGTTAAAAAAAATCACCACGCTCTCAAGAAGTGCAGTGTAATTATACTGCTTCTTGATGGCTCTCCACAGCTCTCAGGATAAAGTCCATACTCTTTAGCACTCAGGGCCCCTCATCTTAGGCTCATCCCTTTCCACCTGCTGACATGCACCCTTTACTCCCCTACCCCCCAATGATGTGCAGCTAAAGATTTAACAACTGGATCTCTGCAAAATAAAGCCCCAGTTGATAACATTTGCCAGTCTCCATGGTGTCAGTCCTCCCACATGGACAATTTCAGGATGTGACTACAGCATCACTGAATGTGATGTTGGGGAGAGATGGACACAACCGGCTTGCAGGAGTAGCTCCAGGCTCAGGCACGCCACACACTCCACCCGTCTCTATTGCCCCCAATGACTCTGCCCATTCAGGACAGTCCCTTGGACCACAGGCCACCCATCTGCCCTATCGCTGACCCATGGTCCATGTGTGGATCTGGAAAGTTCCACTGAAAGTCGACATTCATTTCCTCCTGCTCACTACCCACCACTGGCAGTCTGAGGGCAGGGCTGAGAACATCGACTAGGCCATGAAGGCTGCTGATCATCCTTCAGACAGGCACGTGTCCCCCTGCATGCCTCCCACATGCCTGTGTTCCACCCAGAACACCCCACCCACAGCAGTCACATCTTCGCCCCTAAGACTCAGGTCCAAGCCGTGGAGGCTCACGGCTGCCCTACTGCGCCCTGCCCGCAGCCGTCCTGCCTCTTACCAGTGGACAGCCGCCTGAGGCTCATCCCTTAGCCTTTCCTCAATCCACCCACACTGCAGGGGCCCACGTCTTCACGTTTCATGATGATGGTTTCCGAATATGGATGTAGCTGGCCCTCCGCTTAGACATCCCCCAGGCACCTCCCACTCAGCACCTCTCAGGCCTCACACCTTTTTATCCACAGACCCAGTCTTTCCTCTCCAGCCCCAACCTCTGTGACTCCACCCCAGGGTCCTTGGGGACAGTATCCTTCCAGCTGCGGCACACCTGTGTGTTTGCATCTCCTGTCTGAGCAGGGACTCACTCGCAGGCCTGGCAGCCCCTGGCGTGTTCCTGCTCAGAAGCTGGAGAATCTCCCTAAAGTCAGGCACGAGCTAGAACAAACACCTGAGGGGGTAGTCCTAGCAGAAGGGGTCACCGCTGTCTCCTCCCAGCTCCTAATTAGAGACCAGGTAGTTTCCCCAAGGCAAGTACTTGCTTTCCCTTCATGTGTCCCTGGTGCCAAGTGCAATGACCCACGCCCTCTGGGTATGTGGCTTGGGAGCAACATCTTCCTGTTAATTAAATACTTAATATGATATTACTATGTAAATCATATACACTATATATGAATGCCAGTTTTTACAGGTTCATGAATGAAACTTAATGCTTCCAGGAGACTACAGAAATCATCCCTGTTCTTGGTCATTCTGAATCTTGTGGTACCTGGGGCAGCATCTTTAAAAAAAATTTTTAATGTTTATTTATTTTTGAGAGAGAGACAGACAGAGTGTGAGCAGGGGAGGGGCAGAGAGAGAGGGAGACACAAAATGTGAAACAGGCTCCAGGCTCTGAGCTGTCAGCACAGAGCCTGACGCGGGGCTCGAACCTGCAAACTGCAAAATCATGACCTGAGCCGGGACGCTTAATGGACTGAGCCACCCAGGTGCGGGGCAGCATCTTTAAATGCAGCGGCAGGTCACACAGATCTGTGGGGCAGCAGGTTAAACACAGAGAAAGTTTACACAGAGGAGGTTCTGGCTTCACAGCTGAGCCATCAAATTGCACGGATGACCCCTCCGGACCAGTGCAGAACCACGTGGGGCAGTGACTTAAAAGCACTTCAGAGAAGTGAAAACTGGGACAAATGTATTAGGTGGCACTAAGAGTGTGTGTATGTGGTGTATGTAGGGTGTAACTGCCCTGAGCAGTCTCAGAGATGGTCCCGATAATAACCGGGCTGCCAGCTGCTTTTCCAGCCACACCCAGAGGTGATTGTGCCCAGGAAGTGGGCAGCCGTAACTCTCTAAAGGTTTATCTGCACAGACATTTCCCTTTCTGACTGGAGGAATGGTGGCCTCTCCTGTGGCCTGGTCCAGTGACCTCTGTCCAGAGGAAGCCCCGGCTTCGGTGCACGCCCAGCCCCAGGCTGATCACATCTGCCTTCTCACACTTCCCTGCTGGCTCCCCTCCTTGGAGCCCTCTTCCGGTTATTTAGGTAACCACAAGGTCTCCTCCATTTTGATGGTGTCAGCTGGAATCTTGTCACGATAAACCAATTGTGCTGGATCTTTCATGTCTACCTGTTGGAGGTTTCCAGGGAATTTTTCTAGTGCTTATCTGATTAACTGGGGCCAATTCACTAAGCTCCCAAGTAATGGAATCTGCTTTAAGCTTTGAGACATTGAAACAAAGACACTTAGACAAAGATGTCTGAGATAAAAATTCATAGTACAACAAAGGCTATGTTGTAGAGACAGAAGGACAAAGACCTTAGGACAGAATTTATATAGCCACAGGGGCTGGGGGGCGGGGAGGGGAAGGTACCTCAATCCTAAGTGGCAAATGGGTGACAAAGTGAAAGAGGCCTCCTCTTCTATTTACCCAGCATGTCATTGTTTTTGAAGCAGCTGAATGAATTTGAATCTGGTACAAGATTACCAAGATCCATCAAGAATGAAGAAAGAGCTAGAGAAACTAAGTGCTCAACTTGATTTACTCTGGTGTTTTGGAAACAAATATAAAACCAATGCAGCATTTCTATCAGGCAGATCTTCTGAAATTAGATAGATTTACAAAAGTACATATTTCTAGGTGTGGAAAACACCACCTGTCAAGGAGCTCCAAGCCCTTTTGTGCTCCTCCTTAGTCTAGGGGTAGGGACGTTGTGGGGCTGGTGCTTTTCCTGACTGGTGGGACAAGGTAGAGAGCAAGTGGGTTTCTGCAGGGCCACAGTATCAGAATCAATGGCCAGGACAGTGATGAATAACCTTATTTGCAGAGAGAAACCCTCAGGGAGAAGCCAAGTGCCAAGGAGAGAGGCTGGCAAAGTCCTACCCAACAGACTGAGCGAGTCAGGAGGGATGTGGACAGCAGCCAAAAAAAAGCAGGTATGCAAATAGGAGGAACCAGTCATGGAATCCATGCCAAAGGATGAGATAAGTGAAGACAGAAACTTGCATCCTGGGGGTTTTCAGCTGAGAAGTGTGGTGTAAAAAATATACAGCCCACGTGGGGAAATCTGAGAGACACTGGCCACTTAGAGCCGAGCTGGACAGGTATCTGTGGGAGAATGCCAGGAAAAACATCGCCGCCCCCCTATTAAAGAGGGGGATATGCTGAATTTTGGTAAAGTGGAACTAGAAGCAGAAGTGTGATCTGGTCACTCAAAGGGAGAATGGGTAAACAAAGTAAGACCAGACTATGTAGAGGAGAAAAGTTTAATTAAAGAGTCAGCAGCTATGAGAGAGTTGATTTCAGCCAGGCCCTATCCCGTGGGGCCCCCTGGGGGGATGTACAAATAGGGCAGCCTCCAAGGAAGGAAGGCTGAAAGGGCTCTTTGGGGCTTCTCCTCTCATGGGGATAAGGTGTCTGGCAGCCTCGAGAATGGGGCCCTTCATGGAAGAGATGCAGGTTCCTCTTGAGCCATAAAATCTCTCCTCTGGTTCCCTATGAGCTACAGTAGGTCACCCAAGGGGACTGACCAGCCACAGATGAAAGCCATCCTTTTTGGCTCAAAGGCCATCCTCTCCTGCCCTGTTCATGGCCAGCAGACTGCAAGACGTGAGATCTGAGAGTTACCACAGGTCCCCAAGGGCTTTGAGCGCAGGCTCAGAAAGGCCCTCCAGTGCCCTGGGCTCTGTGGGGTAAGGTCAGCATGCACACTTCCAAGACAAGCTAAGAGAGCCAGCTCTATAATTTCCTAACACCAAGGGAGGAGACAGAGGAGCACAGACCATATAACTTCCCGAAAAGCTCGGCTGGCAAGCTCACCCACACTGTGAGGTTACAACTCCCTAAACTAATTAAAAGGCAGAGCATGAGAATGTCTGGATTGCTGCATAAGCACCTCTTGGGGGAAATATGTTTATGGTATTGCATACCCAAGGCTCCCTCTTCACTTCCGAGAGCCAAGGCTGACACAGGTGATTACGGCCTAGAACTAAATATGATGTGTGTAGGGATGTGTAAGTGTGAGTGAGTGTATGTGTGTGGGGGGGATGGGGAGGGAGAGAGATGGGGTGGATAAGAACTCAGGTAGAGAGATAAATAAACATAAAAAAATTAAAAAAATAAAAAGGCACCTGGGTGGCTCAGTCGGTTGAGCGTCAGAGTTCGGCTTAGGTCATGATCTCATGGCTTGTGGGTTTGAGCCCCGAGTTGGGCTCTGGGCTGACCTGCTTCAAATTCTGTGTCTCCCTCTCTCTCTGCCCCTCCCCCACTCACACTCTGTCTCAAAAAAACAAAAACAAAAACAAAAACAACTCAGGCAGAGGGAATTACACTGTCATGGGAAACAACCAAGACAAGCTACCATCTTCCTTCTGATTCTCCTCAAGAGCACAACAATAAGCCAAGGGCTCTAATTGCTCCATGAAGGAATTGGCATGGCCATTAGGGAAAAAATAAGGAAACAAACAAACACATGAAAAACAAAATCAGAAAACCAAAAGACCGCTACAATCTGTAAGGGGGTGTTTAAGCATTTCAGTCTCTGGGGGGTGTTGTTTTACTCTCTTTCTATGTATAAACAATTACTGTTTGAGTTTAACCCTGCTTGGAGCCAGAATGGGCCAAATCAACATTTAGAATCTCTTCTGCTTTGTGAATTATGAAAAGAAAAATCCATCGTAATTCTTTCCTTGTAATAGCATTCTATAGGGTTTGGAGAAATCCCCTGGTGCACAAAGGCAGAAGCCATTTTACATCTGTGGATCAAGGGTCCCTGTCAGCAGGGTTCCCTCAAGAGCTCTGCCCACCTTGAGGGCCACCAGGAGAGTTACTTGATGAGGGAGTCGAGAATGCAGCTGAGCTGCAGGGTGTCACACAAAACTCCAACACCAAGGAAGCAGACAGAGGCAGCGCCTCCGCTCTCTTCCCTGGGGAGGGCCCTGTTGGAGGCTGGACTTTATCCTGAGGCAGTGATCAATTACACTATCCAGGCTTATGAGAAAGGAAAGACAAAGGCTTTTGAGCAAGATACTAGGGATGAGGGGGAGGGGTGCATTAACTGTCCCTTGGCCCTGGTTCCACTGGGAATCGATCCCAAGTCCTTGACAAGGAAGAGTCTGAGCTGTAACAGCAAGAACCCCTTGAGGCATCTAACAGAAGAGCTGTGACCTTGGTCGCAAGTGGGGACTATCAGAGCAGAGGTGTGGCATCAGCAGTGGCGAGGCAGTGATGGCTGACACAGGCTACCCCACCCAGAGGCAGAGTCGAGTGGGGCTCTGACTCCAGCCTCAGGAAATCGTGAATGGTTGCTAAACCCTGCGTGAGGCTCCTGGACTCTGTCAGGTGAAAGCTGGGCTGTGCCCTCAGTGGGCTTGGGATTCCAGGGACTTTATGAGGAGGAAGATCGGAGTCCAATGTATTCTTGTTGCCACTGTATTGCCCCTTTCTCACTGTGTCCCTCGGACAATATATACAGGATGATGGCATGTAATCTGGCAACATTCCTGTAGGCACATCAGAGGGTAGAAATCCAGAGAAAAAGAAACCTGTCTTCAGAGGAAAATAAACTACTGATTCAAAAGCTTATCACCCATGTATCCAACTTCCACCTGGTGGGAAGACTTAAGCAGGGAATTACGGGGGATGCAGGAAGGACATGAGGCTGTGGGTACAACCCCACCCCACCCCACTCTCCATTTCCTAGAGAAGGAACAAATTATTTCAGGATCCCAGACAGCAGGATGTACACACCGTCTGAGTGCACACACACCCCCCCCATTTAGTTCTTCTGTGCCGATGGTTGCCTTCTCCACGCTCTCCCCACCTTACACCTTGCCCGGCTCTCAGGGGAAGCACTAAGAGTTTCTGAGGTTGTGCGGAGAACAGCTGCAGGCCCCTGCACTACCCCTTTAGCAGTGGGCCCTGTATTCCCAGGTCCCGCCCTCATCCAGTATGAATAACACTAGGGAGTGTTTATGGAGTATTTCATATATGCGTGTATGTATTTCCTTCTTATCCTTACAAGATTAATTCTGCTATCATGTCCATTTTATAGATAAGGAAACAGAGTTAGTCACAGAAAGGGGAAGTGACTTCTCTGAGGTCATTTACTATTCTGAGCTCAACTGTCTTGTCACAGACAATCTAGTCCCAGGGCCCATCCTTACAGCCACTCTGCTGTGGTTACGTTCTGAGCTTTAGATGTGGACTGAGGCGAAAAATGGTAAGAGGGCACCTGGGTGGCTCAGTCTGTTGAGAATTTGAACTTGTGGTTTGTGAGTTCGAGCCCAGTGTCGGGTGCTGTGCTGACAGCTCAGAGCCTGGAGCCTGCTTCAGATTCTGTCTCTCTCTCTCTGCCCCTCTCCCACTCCTACTCTGGCTCTGTCTGTCTGTCTGTCTCTTTCTCTCTCATAAATAAACATTTAAAAACATTTTAAAAAATTTTTAAATGGTAAGAAACATGAAACTCCACGGGACAACTTGGCTCTTGATGTCATCAAGCCCCCAGGGAAAGCCATCTGCTTTAACAGCTGGGACCCAAGAGTTCTGTTTCCTTAAGATCCTGCCTCATTACCTACAAAACTGGGACAGGTTATATGACTTCTCCAGGTCCTTATTTCTTTTCCCACGGGAACAGCTGAGTGGACCAGGCTTTGCGGGTGGATTTGGAATAGGTAAAATACTCTGAAGCTAAGGAAGAGTTAGAAAGAGAAATTATAAAATCTGCTCTGTTTTCTAAATTGCATGGTGTTGTGGCCTAGATGAAACTATCACAGACTTTCAGAGCTGTTGAGACCTGCAGATGTTCAAATCTATTGTCTGAAGGACCTTCCGTATTATTGGGGTGAATGCCTCACCCAGCATAAGAATCCTTCCAACCACACTCCTGAGACGGTGCTGGGGCCAGGGAACTCTCTAGGTCACCAAGAAGCTATCCCTTCTCTGCCAAGGCATCTGACATAGCATGCTGTAGTGTTCTCCAAAGCTGCCTCTTAGATTGCACCATATCTATCTCCCTCCTACCAGAGGCTAATTCTGCCTTCTGGAAAGGCTGGAGTAAATCAGACCCCACTCACCTATGGCAGCACTTGACAGAAAGGTAAGTTATTATGGCCCCAGATGCTCTCTTCTCCAGGCATTCTACCTTATTTCCACAGCCCTCACCATCCTTGTCACTCTTCTCTGAATGCACTTGTTCCCCTAGCCTTCCACTGATTCTACAAATATTTAAGGAGTGCCTACCAAAAGATAGTACATGTTGAGTGTGCACAGACAAAGCCCAATCCCTGTCTTGAGGGGCCCCCTGTCTTGGAATGGGAGGGGGGAGTGCCCTCAAGTGGTTGCAGTATTGTATGAGAAGTGCCATGACAGGGCTCTAGAAGCTCAGAGGATGGAGAAGCTGACAGGTGGAAGGGCACACACCTGTGTGTATGCATGCACATGTGTGTGTGTGTGTGTGTGTGTGTGTGTGTGTGTGTGTGTTGGAAATTGCATTCTAGAGGAAAGAGACAGAAGGACCAGTTCTGGGAACAGCTGTGGTTTGGGACGATTAGAGTCAGGGTTGTGGGTCAGTGAAGGGCCAGAGGTAGGCTTGAGAGGTTCAACTGGGGCCGGACCATAAAGGACACTGCATGAGACTATTCTGAGGGCAATAGGGAGCTACTGAAGGCTTATGAGCAGGAGAGCGACACAATCACATTTAGATTTTGAGAATAATCACTCTGATTGCAAGTTGGAGAGAGGACCGGAGGCAGATGTGACGGGAGGCAGGAGATGCCATAGCCATTTCAGAGCAGAGCCAAGCAGGACTCTAACCTCCCTTATTCTGAAAGCTGAACTTTGTTTTTTCTTTCAATTTTTATTGAAATTGATTTTGAGATGGAGAGCACGAGGGGCAAAGAGAGAAGGACAGATTGAGAATCCCAAGCAGGCTCTGCAGTGTCAGTGCAGAGCCCGATGCAAGACTCGAACCCATGAACTGTGAGATGATGGCCTAAGCCAAGGTGGGACGCTTAACCCGACTGAGCCATCCCCAGGGCGCTGAAAGCTGCATTTCTATCAATGCTGCCTATGATTATGAACTAACCAGTGTCCACAGCTCACTCTTGTTTCATACGCACGGGCCACTGAACCTTTGCAATGGGGACAGCAATGCCAGCGCTTTCCCAGCATCCATCTCCACAACCAATCATTTCAAATTTAATCTCGTCAATTTCAGTTCCTCCTCTCTGTAGGCATGTTGATTCAACCCCTGCCTCTTTACTTAAGGGGAATTACTGAAGGATTCGCCAAAGGGCACGTGGTTAATCAGTGGTGGAAGCAACCCTAGAAACCTGAACCCAGGTTTTCTGACTCCTACACCAGGCAGCCTGTTAACTCTGCCTCTCTAGGAAAGCAATCTGTTTAGAGGAACTGGAATCAAGATTGACTAGAAGCAGTTTACTTGGAAGAACAGGTCTTAGTTTACAGACCCCAAAGGTAGGAAGGGAGGACCCTAACCCCCTTTCTAGTATTTCCTCCTGTTGACTGAAAGGATCCCTGAGTTTGAACCTAAGATCAACAGGGATGGCGTTACATGTCCTCAGGCAGCTGAAGGTCACAGTTGTTCAAAGCCAATCACTGAGGCACTTGACAATGTCAGAAGGCTGAGAGAATTTCATAGGGTGAAAAAAAATCTTACAAGCTAATGAATGCTTAACAAAAGCTCCTCTATGGAACTGAACTAGTTCAGGACGTAAAAGCTGTTCAGGGAGACTGGACAGGTGATGGGAAATGGGACACCCTGCAGGTGGGGGCAGAGGAGAGAAAAGGGGAGGGGGCCTGCAAACAGAAAACTTCTCTGGATGAATGCCCAGAGAACCAGGGTCTTTCTCAGTTGGGATCTAATCCATTTGGCCTCTGGACAGGATATTTTGGGTGACTGGTTTTCCCCCGGGCCCTGCTCACTAGTCTCTGACCCTCAGTGTGGGGAATCAGCAGTGGACACGCAGAACCCTGTGCCCAGATTTGCCAGCATATCGTAGGTCAGTCCACCCCCACCCCGCACATCACACCTTCAGTAGCTCTTTTCCTCTTTTCTTACTTTTCTTAAAGGTCAATGCCTTCTTTCTTTCCTTTTTTTAAAAACAAAAAACAAAAAACAGAACAGCCCTCTACTTCTAACCAGCTCATACTGCATCTCCTCTGGTGAAGTCATAGGAACCCCACCCCTTCCCAAGACCCAACCCTCTTCCCATAAGCCATCCTCTCATATGCCACTTGAATCTTGACCTCAGGTTCCATGAGTGCAACGCTTTTTCTGTTCTTAACTCAAATGCCCTTATGGAAACATCAGACCTGTTAGCTGAGCAAGAATTATGGACCCTTTCAAAATAAGCATATGCTTGTCTTTTAATAACTGTCAATTGGCACAATTTCATAAAGGGAGCTGAAAGCAATAAGGAGCAGGAGCAATTCCAAAATATACTCTTCAGGTAAGACTGTGAGACTGTGTGAACAAACCTTTACCTACGTTTCAAATACCAGGCACCATAAGCATTTTTTTTTTTAAAGAGAAGAAACAAATCAAGTCATGTGCATTTTGCTCTGAGCCCCCAAGTTGGAATAGAAGCCCCACACAGCCTGGACGGGAGGCAAGAGTCCTTGCCCTCTCCCAAATCCTTTCCCTGCGGTCTAACAAAATTCTCTTCAGTGAAGCGGTGGCCTGAGCTTATCCAGTTCAGGAGATCAGGTAGCAAGAGCTTCACTAAAGCCATCGACTGGAGAATTCTTGTTTCAAGAGCATTTTCTATAGCTTTCTGTCTGGTTTCTCACACATCTTCAATGACACCTGAAAAGCTTTGTTGAAGTGAAATGTATTTGTCTGTGCCTAGGTTACTCAAATTGCTTCTCTTCCTTGCCAGGAAATTCCGATTTCTGGCAAGAGATGCCCACATAAAGTCCCACATGGCGGAAAAGAAAAGCCTCACTGACAGAGAGACTTCCAGAAGATTAAACACAGACCACTTATAAAAAAAGAAAGAAAGAAAGAAAAGAAAGGAAAAACTCAAATAAAAGCTTACTCTGCTTACCCACTCAGTGTGCCACTTTCAGAGAGATACTAGGCACTGAGCTGCCCTTGGCCATCAGGGCCCTGGTCCACATGATCATTTTGGTGTCTAGCTTTCAACATACTACCAACTGCACCACTGCTGCATCCAGGCGAATCTGAGTTTAACATCCCTCAGCGCCAGTGTCCTTTAAAGCCAGTGGACTTACCTAATGATTGGATGCTGATGCTTCACCTCTCCCAGGCAGGGGCATCATACAGGAGGGGATCCAGGATGTAGCCGCCACCCTCAGCCGGGAAGCCACCTGCTTTCAGCTGCAGAGTCACCTCAGGGGCCAGGCATGTCCCCTAGTGCCCAGCCTCTAGCTGCCCAGCAGCCGGAGAATCACCAGGTGAGGTGGTCAGGGACGGGAGATTTGCTATGTGATTGCTTTATGCCACAGGCCACTTCCCATCCTGAGCTGGAAGAATGAAGGAGGGTTTTTTTTTTTTTTAGGAAATACAGATTTTTCAACAAAATTCCTTTCCTATGTGTGTACAAGAAGGTGCATTGCAATGTTATCTGTAAGAGGAAATAACTGAGGAAAAAGGCTTGCCAAGTGGTGACTGAAATAAATTATGGTACAATAGTCCCCTCTTGCCCTTATAAGCCAGGCATATGTTCCAAGACCCCCAGTGGATGCCTGAAACTACCTATACATACATACCTATAATAAAGTTTAATTTATAAATTAGGCACAGTAAGAGATTAGCAACAATAATAGAACAATTATAACAATTTACTGTAATAAAAGTTATGTGACGGGAACCTGGCTGGCTCAGTCAATAGAGCATGTGACTCTTGATCTTGGTTATGAGTTCAAGCCCCATATTGGACATAGAGCTTACTTTAAAAAATAAGTTATATGAATGTGGTTTGTCTCCCTCAAAATATCTTATTGTACATACCTACCATTCTTCGGGTGATGCTGTGAGATGATACAATGCCTATCTAATGAGATGAAGTGAGGTGAATGTAGTGTTACACTACCTTATGTCAGAAGGATCATCTACTTCCACATGGCAACTGACTTCAGGTAACCGAAACCACACAAAGCAAAACCTCACATAAGGGGACCTACTGTTTTTCCATATCGAGGAATGAAAGAGAAGAGGGTCTATATTTGCTGCTGTGAAAAAGATCTCAAAGATATACTGCTGGGGCTCGGGGAAGCAAGTTGCAGATAGTATTTGCAATAAGGTCCAAGTTGTGTTTATTTTTGTCTACGCTGAGAAAAATGTCTAGAGTGATTCACAAGAAATTTGGAACCGTGGAGGCTCTGGGCAGAAGAACTGGGAAGGAGGAATAACCTTACTTTTTTTTGGCACTTTTTGGATTTTCTTTTTTACCCTCTTTATGTACATGGTATTTTTACAATAAAAGGAGTTTTTTTAATTTCCTTTTCTTGCCTAATGAAAAATATTTTTGTCAGCAAGCCAGGAGCTTCCAACAAACAAAATCTGCCCATTAGCAACCAAGCTGCAGTGGATGATTTTGAAAAGAGAAACTCAATATCCCACAAAAGGATATTGAAGAGTGGACAATAGCCGAACTATGGAAAGAGCCCAATTGTCCATCGACCGATGAATAGATAAGAAGACGTTGCATATGTGTATATATATTTATATACACACACAAACACACATACACACAGTGGAATATTATTCAGCCATAAAAAGAATGAAATCTTGCCATTTGCAAAGACATAGAGGTAAGAGAAATAAGTCAGTCAGAGAAAGACAAATATCATATGATTTCACTCATATATGGAATTGAAGAAACAAACCAGATGAACATAGGGAAAGGGGAAAAAGAGAGAGAGGGAAACCATAAGAGACTCTTAACTATAGAAAACGAACTGAGGGTTACGGAAAGGGAGGCAGGAGATGGGCATTAAGGAGGGCACTTGTGATGAGCACGGGGTGTTGTAAGTGATGAATCACTACATTCTACTCCTGAAGCCAATTTCACCATATATGTTAACAAATTACAATTTAAATAAAAACTTGGAAAAAAAATATATTGAATGGTAGAACTCAGGAAGTCCAAGGGAGGGAGATGTCTTCAGAAGATAGATTGAGAAGTTGAGAAACAATGACTGAACATACTGCATTCTCATTTTTATAATTTTATATGCTAGAACATTTCAGCATATAGAGAAAACACTACAATGAACTCTCATGTACCCAACACCAAGCTTCATGAAATAACACAGCTAATCCGTTTCATACCTAAACCCCCCCTTACAGTCTTTCCCCCTTCCAACCATCATGTCATCTTATCTGAGGGTCTGTATTCTGTTAAGAACTCTCTCTCTCTTTTTAAAATGTTTTCATGTTTATTTATTTTTGAAAGAAAGAGAGAGACAGAATGTGAGCGGGGGAGGGGCAGAGAGAGAGGGAGACACAGAATCTGAAAGAGGCTCCAGGTTCTGAGCTGTCAGCACAGAGCCCGACATGAGGTTTGAACTCACAGATGGCGAGATCATGACCTGAGCCGAAGTCGGATACTTAACTGACTGAGCCACCCAGGCGCCCCAAGAGCTCTCTCTTTTTTAAACATTACCATCATACTATTTTTTAAAACTTTTTTTTAATGTTTATTTAGTTTTGACAGACAGACAGACAGAGCCCAAGTGAGGGAGGGGCAGAAAGAGAGGGAGACACAGAATCCAAAGCAGGCTCCAGGCTTGAGCTGTCAGCACAGAGCCCTAAGTGGGGCTTGAACTCAAAAACCACGAGATCATGACCTGAGCCAAAGTTGGATGTTCAACTGACTGGGCCACCCAGGCACCCCAAACCATTACCATCATACTATTAAGATAGGTTTTAAAAAGTTATCAATAATGCCTTTATGCCATTAAATATCTACTAGTATTCAAATTTCCAAACAGAATCTATACATTGTATTTGGTTGCTATGTCCATTACGCCCATTTTAATTTATAAGTTTCTCTCCCTCTGTTTTTTCCTTGCAATCTATTTGTTGAAGAAACCAAGTCATTTGTCCTATAAAATTTCCCACATTCTGGACTTTGCTGATTATATGCCTGTGGTGTTTTTGAGTTTGCTCTTCTGTCCCTCTGTTTCTGTAAATTGGTAGTTAGATCTAGGCTTGCCTGATTATGGTCTAGTTCTTCGTCAAAAATATATAATGTCCTAAGGGTGCCTGGGTGGCTTAGTCAGTTAAGCGTCTGGCTCTTGGTTTCAGCTCAGGTCATGATCTCACAGTCCCCATGTTGGGCTCTGTGCTGACAGTGTGGAGCCTGTTTGGGATTCTCTCTCCCTCTCTCTTTGCCCCTCCCCTGCTTGTACTCTTGCTCTCACTCTCTCTCAAAATAAATAAATATTCAGAAACTTAAAAAAATAATATATAGTATCTTGTGTCTTTGAACTGTGTCCTCCTAAAAGACATGTCGGAGTCCTAACCCCCATGCCTATGGATATAATCAGGTTAAAATGAGGCCCATCCTAATCCAGCCTTTATAAGAAGAGGAACATTTACACACAGACTCAAGAAGATGGCCATGTGACCACAGAGGCAGAGATTGGAGTGTTGCATCTACAAGCCAAAGAATGCCAAAGATTGCCGGAAAATACGAGAAGCTAAAAAAGGAAAGGAAGGATCCTCTCCTAGAGCTTCAGAGGGAACATGACCCTGCCAATACCATGATTTTGGACTTCTCCAGAACTGTGAACCAGTAAATTTCCTTTTTAAGCCACCAGTTTATGGCACTTTGTTATGGCCACCCTAGAAAACAAATACAATCATCATTGTCTAGAACCATTGTTTTTTTACAAAAATTTTTAATGTTTTATTTCTTTTTGAGAGGGAGAGAGACAGCGTGAGCAGGGGAGGGTCAGAGAGAGAGGGAGACACAGAATCTGAAGACAGTCTCCAGGCTCTGAGCTAGCTGTCAGCACAGAGCCTGACGCGGGCTCGAACCCACGAACCGTGAGATCATGACCTGAGCCAAAGCTGGACGCTTTAAAGGCTTTATTTCTTTAAAGCCTTGCAAAATGGTGACATTCCTTCTAGATACTCCTATAAAAAGGAACATCCCCTCTCCTACTATTTTGTTACCCTTAAGTTTACTTTATGTGGCAAAGGTAGATTCTCTTTATTCTCCTGTCTTCAGAACAATGAGTTGGTTCTCCGGCATCATATGAAGCTGAACAATGGCATTATTTTTTTTTCTATTGTTACGAACTTGTGAATTTTCAACATGATTCATGTGTTTTTTTTTTTTTTTAGTTTTTCCTATTCGTGTTTAAATTGTCCCATTTGTAGCCACTTGAAAGCCTTAATAAATTGACTTCTGAGTCCTTTAGACATAATCCCAGAACTTTTGGGTACGTGTGATGCTCAGGCTCATCGTGTGTCTTCCTGCCTCAGACCAGAACCACTCATTTCCCCAAGGAGCCCTGGTTCCATTTAGTGAGAAATACTATTTGAATACTATGAACTGGCACTAGGGGTATGCCTTGCATTTGATTGGTCATTGTTTCTGGGACTTTTTAATGGACAGAGCTAGGAAACAGATTTTTCAAAATAAGAAAAGTGTATCATAAGTTCATACCAATACTTTTTATTCAAATTTAAATTATAAACTATTTACTAAATGTTTAATATATTTTTTCCATTGAAGTATAATTAACAGTGTTATATTAGTTTTAGATGTAGAATACTGTGATTCAGCAATTCTATACATTACTTGGTGCTCATCACAATAAATGTAGTCTTAATCTCCTATTTCACTCGTCCCCCTACCCACCTCCCTCTGGCAACTTACCAGTTTGTCCTCTGTATTTATGAGTCTGTTCTTTTGTTTGTTTGTCTCTTTTTCTCTTTGTTTTGTTTCTTACATATGTTTCCACATATGAGTGAAATCATAGAGTATTTGTCCTTCTCTGTTTGACTTATTTTACTTAGCGTTATACTCTCTAGGTCCAGCCGTATTCTTTATATATAAAGAAGAAAAATCTCATTCTTTATTTTGGCTGAATAATATTCCATTGTATATATACCATATCTTCTTCATCATTCATCTATAGATGGGACACTTTGGTTGCTTCCATATCTTGACCATTGTAAATCATGCTTCGATAAACATGGGTGTGCATGTATCTTTTTGAATTAGTGTTTTTGTTTTCTTGGTAAATACCCAGCAGTGGCATTACTGGATATTATGGTATTTCTAATATTTTGAGGAATCTCCATACTGCTTTCCACAGTGGCTGCACCAATTTGCATTTCCACCAACAGTGCAAAGAGGGGTTCCTTTTTCTCCATGTCCTCACCAACACTTGCTATTTCTTGTCTTTTTGATCTTAGTCACTCTAAGAGGTGTGAGGTAATATCTCATTGTAGTTTGGATTCACATTTCCCAGATGATTAGCAATGCTGAGCGTGTTTTCAAGTGCCCGTTGACCATCTGTACATGTTCTTTGAAAAAAAAAAAGTCTATTCGGGTCCTCTGCCTATTTTTAATCAGATTATCTCGGTTTTTGTTTTTGGTGTTGGATTATATAAATTCTTTATATGTTTTGGTCATTAACCCTTTATCAGATATATCATTTGCAAATACCTTCTCCCATTCACTAGGCTGCCTTGTTGTTTTGTTGATGGTTTCCTTCACTGTACACATGGTTTTTATTTTGTAGTCCCCACGGTTTATTTTTTTGCTTCTGTTTCCCTTGTCTTGGGAGACATAATTAGAAAAACGTTGTTACAGCCTCTGTCAAAGAAACTACTGTTTTGTCTTCTAGGAGTTTTATGGTTTCAGGTCTCACATTTAGGTCTTTGATCCATTTTGAGTTTATTTTTGTGTATATGTAGGAAAGTGATCCAGTTTCATTCTTTTGCATGTAGCTGTCCAGTTTTCCCAACACCATTTGTTGAAGAGATTGTCTTTTCCCTAGTGTGTGCTCTTGCCTCTTTGTCATACATTAATTGACAATATAATTGTGAGTTTATTTCTGAGCTCTCTATTCTGTTCCATTGATCTATGTGTCTATTTTTGTGCCAGCACCATACTGTTTTGATTACTATGACTTTGTAGTAGATCTTGAAATCTGGGATTATGATACCTCCAGCTTTGTTCTTCTTTCTAAAGATTGCTTTTGCCATTCGGAGTCTTTTATATAGTTCCATACAAATTTTAGGATTATTTGTGCTAACTCTGTGACAAATGCTGTTGGTATTTTGATAGGGATTACATTAAATCTGTATATTGCATTGGGTAGTATGGATATTTTAACAATATTGTTTCTTCCAATCCATGAACAAGAAAAGAGTGTTTTTCCATTTGTGTCATCTTCTATTTCTTTCACCAGTGTTTTTTAGTTTTCAGAGTACAGGTCTTTCACCTCCTTGGTTAAGTTTATTTCTTGAAGGTTTTCTGTAGATTAAATTTTTGTCTTAGGAAAGGTTCAGGGGAAAAAGTAATGTTACTGTTACCAGGGGACCCATAAATAGCCCATGATTATGTGCCTACTTGTCTTAGCCTGAATTAAACCAGGAAACAAAACCCCAGAGTTACCAGAACCCTGGAGAGGCTGGATTCTCTTGGATTCTGGGACTCTCACCTCCAGAAGCTAGGTCCCCTGGTATCCCTCACCCTCACCGCACACCCAGATCTGGACTCAAACTTATGAGGTTTGGTCAAAAATGACCCAGCCTTTCCATTTCGAGGGCTTTCACTGCTTTCCTCAAGCAGCAGGTCAGGTGGCCTGTAGGGTGGAAAAGTTCCAGTGGGTCAGCCTGACTGGTGTGAAGCAGCCTTTAGCAAGTGGAGTGGGTTTCTTGGTGGTGAAGAGCTGGGTGGCTGGGGACAGAGCAGCTGCCTCTAGAGGCTGTGGTTCATTTATATGTCTACTGAACACCCAGCGTGTCCTGGGCACTGCACAGCTACTATTTAGGACAAGATAAAACATGCAGTGAATAGTTACTGTGGGGCAGGCACTTGGCTAAGCATTTTAGCATGTGGCCTCATCCTAAAGCCAACCTAGATACTACTACTCTCTTTCCCAATAAGGAAACTGATCCTCAAATGGGCTAATTAGCTTGCCCAGAGTCACACAGCTAGAAGAGTTGGAGCTATGATTCCAACCCGGTTGTCTCTGGCCACAGCTCTAGCTTTACCCACTTCTCCCACATCCTGCTCAGCTTCTCGCCACCTGGCACTTCTGGTTCCTCCAGCAGGCCCCATTCCTCAAATCTTGGGAAGTTTCTCAGATACATTCTTTTTCCCAACCCTTCTTTGCCCAGCTAAATCCTACCCATCCCTCAGTTTACACTCAGATATCATTCCTCAAGGGAAGGCTTTCTAAAGGTGGCTCCTTCCCTATTGTCCTTATCATACTATCATATAATCACATTAATTATCAACCCTCCCACAAACTCTGGTTCTTAGGAAGAGCAGAGTGTTTGATTGTTTCAGTTATTAAAAACCTCCAGCTTTGGTGTGGAGTCATGGTAGGGGCCCAATTTTCTGACTCTGATCTCAGGTTCTGGTATCTTGGTCAACATCAGAAAAAGGAGATTAGGAGGAAGGGCAAGAAGAGGGGATGGAATGGTCAAAGCAAGCAGTGGAACTTCTAGCAATCAGATTTAGTTGTATAAAACTTTGAGAGAGACACTGTGGGCACTGACTTTTAGGCAATTCACTTTTTATTTTTTGGAGGCATGGTGAAGAGAGACTACCCAATGGTTAACAGAAGCATTGTAGGAACAACTTCAGAGAAATGAAATCCTGGAGGGCCATGTGTACGCCAGGAGGCAAGTGTGCTGTGTTCACCCCCTTCATCCATCTAGTCATTCATTCCTTTGTTCACAGATATTTACTAAGCTCTGCTGGTTTCAGGCACTGCTCTAGGCTCAATAGAATAGGGCAGAGAACAAAAGGAAGCCCTTGATCTCCTGGGGCTTACATTCTAGTGGGGAGGATAGTTAACTAATAAACAAATACAGAACATGTCAGGGGGACATAAGTGGAATTAAGGAAAAGAAATCATTCCCTTGATTGTCTTTTAGTTGAGTTGATCATTTCCTTCACTGTGCAGAAGCTTTTTATCTTTATGAGGTCCCTTGCTTCCAAAGACATGTCAAGTAAGAAGTTGCTGTGGCTGAGGTCAAAGAGGTTGCTGCCTGTATTCTCCTCTAGGATTTTGATGGTTTCCTTTCTCCCATTTCTTTCATCCATTTTGAATTTATTTTTGTGTATGGTGTAAGAAAGTGGTTCAGTTTCATTCTTCTGCATGTTGCTGTCCAGTTATCCCAACACCATTTGCTGAAGAGACTTTTTTTCCCCCATTGGATACTCTTTCCTGCTTTGTCAAAGACTAGTTGGCCATATATTTGTGGGCCCAATTCTGGGTTCTCTATTCTATTCCATTGGTCCATGTGTCTGTTTTTGTGTCAATACCATACTGTCTTGATGATGACAGCTTTGTGATACAGCTTGAAGTCCAGAACTGTGATGCCTCCAGCTTTGGTTTTCTTTTTCAACATTACTTGGGCTATTCAGGGTTTTTTCTGGTTCCATACAAATTTTAAGATTGATTGTTCTAGCTCTGTGAAGAATGCTGGTATTATTTTGATAGGGATTGCATTGAATGTGTAGATTGCTTTGGGTAGTATAGACATTTTAACAATATTTGTTCTTCAGATCCATGAGCATGGGATGTTTGACCATTTCTTTGTGTCTTCTTCAATTTCTTTCATAAGCTTTCTACAGTTTTCAGTGTATGGATCCTTTACCTCTTTGGTTAGGTTTATCTTATGGTTTCTGGTGCAATTGTAAAAGAGACTCTTAAATACAGAGAACAAACTGAGAGCTGCTGGAGGGGAGGTGGGAGGGGGGATGGGTTAAAGAGTGATGGGCATTAAGGAGGGCACTTGTTGGGATGAGCACTGGTGTCATATGTAAGGTATGAATCCCTGGGTTCTACTCCTGAAGTTAAGACTACACTGTACATTGACTAACTTGCATTTAAATATAAATAAATGGTTTTAAAAAAGGAAAAAGAAAAAGAAATCAGGGTAAGATGACTGCAAGGGACAAGAAGGGGTGTTTGGGTGCAGGGCTCAGAGAAGGCCCCTCTTTGAGAGGAACCTGGGTGAAGAGGGGGGTGCGGCACGGATACCCGGGGGAAGGGTGTCCCAGGGTTGTATTACACATACCAACAGAATGTCATTCGAAACCTGAGCCTCCTCCTTCAGCCCTTTTAAGTAACTGCTTAGTACTGAAGTCATCCAGGAAATGAGGACAAACTCACCAATGTCTGTACATGCACTTTGCTAAAGCTTTTTCCACCAGGGCAATGGCTTGTGGCAGCTGCTTTACCCACCTCCCAGCCAGCCTGCAGTGTCACCAGCCTTCTCCCACAGGTTCCTCTCCCTCTTCCCCTTGCCCCAGGACAGGAACCACCCTACCTCAGTGTCTTATTCAGAATTTGGGGCCAACTCATCCTAGGGTGACTCAGGTTCCTGCTGCCCTCAACCTCCACCCTAAAGGCAAACCCCTCAGGGCAATGCCTCCTCTGCTCTCAACCCCGCATTGTTTTCACCATCCTTCCCACTAATCTCACAACCCTGCTGCTTCTGAACTCCCTTCAGCTCTTCCCTGTAGGTCCCCTGCAGTCCACACCCTGGACCTCCACCTTTCCCCCAGTGCTCCTCTGACCTCTGTGAGGGCCCTCCCAGCCTCCCTTTACTATCTTCTCCAGGGCAGGCTGCTCATTGTCCCACATCCAGGGGACCCCAAAGGGACCAGCTGTCCTAGCTCTGCTGGTGCTTTGAACATCCACTGATTTTCAAGCCTCTTATCCTCTCTGCTTTTCCTCATCGATGCCCCTATCAAATTCTGGGTCTCCTGTAATAGTTATTGAGGAATTGGCTCATAGTGTTCCTATCACTCCAGCACTTACAACCACCTTGGGGAATCTGGCTGAAGAGTCTCTTAAAACCCTGGCCTCACAATTTCTTGGCTTCTTCAAATGCAGTGTTCTCTACTCAGCCACCCACAGTAATCAAGCAGTCCAAAGCACAGAGACCAGAAAAGGAAATAAAGATGGACCAACAGGAACAAAACCAAAATGGTGGGAGACAGGATTTTCTCTAGAAATGGAGAGGAAGCTCAGAATTCCCTTTTGAGGGTGGTTTTGACATGCTTTATGGATGATTTCACTTGGTTTAGAAATATACATGGTCTGGTCAGAAATGAGAGCATTCTGGCTAATAAAACTTTTTTGTTTAAAGAAAATGAATCATGCATACATTATTCAACATACAAACAAGAATAAATTATATTGAAACCGCGATGAATATCACTTAACCCTTATCTGCTGAATAATGCCATCCCTCACATTTACATAGTACTTTTGCACATTTTATTTCATTTTATCTGAAAACAGTCCTGTCCCGGCCCCGAATGATCTTGCAGTGACTCAGCCTCATTATTTAGAAATCTGGACATCAGTGCCTTATGTCAACTGAGGCATTTCCTATAGAAAGGGAAAGGCTGCCACGTGCACTGGGCTGTGGAGTGGAGGAGACAGCCCAGGGCTGCAGGGCCCAGCTGACTAAACCATTTGCCCCTCATCTGATGGGTCTGTGCCAGGGGTCAGCAAACTCTCTGTAAAGAGGCAGAAACTAAGATGATGCAAAAGAAATAGCATGGCTATGTCCCAATAAAACTTTATTTATGGACACTTAAATTTGAATTTCAGTTAATTTTCACACATCATGAAATATTACTTTTATTTTGATTTTTTCCAACTATTTACAAATGTGAAATACATTCTTAGTTCATGGGCCACTACAGAAACAGCTAGTGAGCTGGACGTGGCCCACGGGCCCCAGTTTGCTGACCCCTGTCCTGTGCCGATATACCCATAAAGGAACTTGACAGCTGGCATTCTGTTCACAGACTCATAGTGAGAACAACAGCTGCCATTTTAAACACTTCCATTCAAGCCAAATACTATGGAAACATTTTACGTACTATCATGCAAGTTATTATGCCATCCCCACTTCACAGATGATAAAAGCAGGGCTCCCAGAGGATAATCTGCCTGAGATCATGGCACCAGTAAGGTTAGAGGGTTCTTCACTTGTCTATAGAGACTGTGCTCTTAACTAATACACTGTAGTGTCCCTCACACAAGCTCTCTGCCATATACACTTCTGGGTCTCAAGTCCCCTTACTCTACCTACTCATCCTCCTATATCATTCTGCTGTTTGGCTGTTTTGACTCTTGCTTTCACCTTCTCTTTATTCCCCACTTTAAGACTTATCTTCTCTCGGGCCTGGCGACCATTCAGGCTGGATACCTAGACACTTATCTCTTTCTCTTCAACTTTATCCAAATCCATGGGTTTGGGTCGTGGAAACTTGAGCCTGGATAAGCCGGAAGCATGCTGCCTTTCGTGAGGCAGACTGGAGCTACTGGAGCCAAAGATGAGTTTCACCCAAAGCCCTTACAAGGTATGCCAAGTATCAAAGCCAGAAGACCCAGACCAATGTGAATTCTAAAAGTGGGGGGACCCAGAGGGGAAAGACACCAAAGGCCAGGACCCGGGTAGAGCCAGAGGGAAGGGAAGGGAAGTTAAGTCCTCCTCTGTTGCCCTGGATGGAGCCAAGCTCCAAGGCTCTCCATGTTATCGGCTTTGAAGGGTACTGGGCAGGGAGGCCTGGCTTGACGGTGCATACGTGGTCAGAGCAGGTAGGCTCATCTTGGGGCTCTCTTCCTGCGAGCAGCAATATTCCTGAGCACCACTCAGCATCTTTAGCTCCACCCCATATTATGGGCCCTAGAGGCAAGTGTTCCAAATGGGTCCAGATGAAACTATCCATGTACTATAGAAAACTGGAGCCCAACCTGGCCAGACTGATATCTAAAGGGCATTTCAGAAGTGCTGACACTGTAGGGCACTGTGGTTCCAAAGAAGTCAGCTCATTTTGAGGCCAATCCACAGACGGCAGAGTCCTGTCCTGGGTGGAGATGGGTAGAGAGTCATGGAAAGAGTCCAATTCCAGCAGAGAAAGTGGAGTCTGTCAGGTAGTCAGGGCCGAAGGCCAATACCAATAAAAAGGTAGCAATCACAGCAGAAGCTGAGGAAGGACAGCCACCTCTGGAGTAAGCAAGAGGAATACCAGTTCTTGCCAACTGGAAGGGATGACACTCCAAAAGTATGCCAGGCTTGGGAGGCAGTGAGGGGACCTCAGGGAGGACAGGCTTTCTTCAATAATACCCCCAAATCACAAACCGAAAGAGCTATTATAAGACTGATTAATTTAACTACATAAAACTTAAGTACGTTTATCCAACAAAAAGAAATAAGAAGACAAGCCACAAACTGGGGCAAGATATTTGCACCACATACAACTGACAGAAGATTAATATCCAGAATATAGAAGAACTCCTATAAATCAATTCTATAAAATATGGGCAAGGGGTGCCTGGATGGCTCAGTTGGTTGAGCATCCGACTCCTGATTTCAACTCAGGTCATGATCTCACAGTTCATGGATTTGAGCCCTGTGTTGGGCTCTATGCTGCCAGTGCAGGGTCTACTTGGGATTTTCTCTCTCCATCTCTCTGCCCCTCCCCTGCTCATTCTCTCTCTCTCTCTCTGTCTCTCTCTGTCTCTCTCTCTCTCTCTCTCTCAAAATAAATAAACCAACTTTAAAAATAGTTTGGAAAGCCATTTTAAAAAATGGGCAAAATACACATACATTTCAGAGGAAAGAAAACATGAATTAGCAAAAACTAAGAAGAATGGCAATAACAAAGGATGTGGAGCATTGCACTCTGGCAAAGTGTAAATCGGTTCAGCCCCTTGGGAAAACTATTTAGAATCATGTAGTAAAGCTGAAACTAAAGATACCCCATCACCTGGGAATCCCACTCCTGCATGTATACCCTTACACTAGGGTTTCTCAGCTTCGGCATGACTGACATCTTGGACCCGATGGTTCTGTGTTGTGGGGACTGTCCCATGCATCGCAGGATGTTTGGCAGCAGCCCAACCTCTCCCCACCAGATGCCAGTAGCAATGCTCCCTACCCCAGTCATAGAAACTAAAAATATCTGGGACTTTGGCTGACTATCCCTGACTTGACATTTCTAAAAATCACCCCTGGTTGAGAATCACTCTGCTAGGTTCTTGTGCACCAGCAGAGTTCTACAAGAATGTTCATAGCAACACTGCTCAACACAGTAAAAAGCATAAACACACAGGTGAAAGAAAAATAAAAGGGTGGAAGCATAAAGATTCAGCAAAAGAATGACATCTAAATTATAAATAACTGCAAGGAAGAATCACAGGGTTCCAAAAATTAATGATCTTCTCCCAAAAATCAAAATTACTCTCATAAATGTTGGGGGAATAAAGTTGTAGAAGAATATATTTAGTATGAATGTTTCTATAAAGTTTAAAACATGTGGGGCTCCTAGGTGGCTCAGTCTGTTAAGCGTCTGACTTCGGCTCAGGTCATGATCTCACAGTTCGTGTGTTCGAGCCCCACGTTGTACTCTGTGCTGACAGCTCAGAGCCTGGAGCCTGCTTTGGATTCTGTGTTTCCCTCTCTTTCTGTTCCTCCCCCACTCGTACTGTCTCGCACTCTCTCTCAAAATGGATTTTAAAAAATATAATAAAACATGTGAAGTTAAATAGTATATTATCTGGGAGTATCTATATAGTAGATCGTACTTCTCAAACATGACTACAATAGTATCTCTGGTTCTGTATACTTTTCCAGAACCTTGTCACTCCTCCCTCAAGGTGAAGTCAGTGTCCCCTCCCCTTGAACTCACGTAGGACTTTGTGACTGCTTCAGCTAATAGATACTACGCGACTTCTGAGGCTAGGTCACAAAAGGTGAAATAGCTTCCGCCTGGTTTTCTCTCCTGGGATGCTCACCCTTGGAACTCACACGCCACGTTGTGAGGAAGCTTGGGCCACGTGGAGTGGGCCACGTGGATTTAACCAAGACTCCAGGCCTCAGCCCAGCTCCAGCTGAGGAGTCACTTTGGAAGCAGATCCAACAGCCCTCAGTTGAGCTGCCCCAGCTGATGCTGTGAAGCAGAGATTAGTTTTCCCTATAGAATCCTGCCCAGGGGTGCCTGGGTGGCTCAGTCGGTTAAGCGGCCAATTTCAGCTCAGGTCATGATCTCACAGTTCGTGGGTTCGAGCCCCGCATCAGGCTCTGTGCTGACAGCTCAGAGCCTGGAGCCTGCTTCAGATTGTGTCTCCCTCTATCCCTGACCTGCCCCTGCTCACACTCTGTGTCTCTCTCTTTCAAAAATAAAATAAAAATAAAACATTAAAAAAAAAAATAGAATCCTGCCCAGATTTGTGACGGGAAAAAAAAAAAAAAAAGAAGACTGTTCCTGTTTTAGGCCACTAAGCTCTGGGGGTAAGCAGCCAACAGCTATCTAGAATAGATGCTAAAAAATAAAGCGAACAGCAAGGAATGAGAACATAAAACTCAGGACCACAGTTACTCATGGGAGAGGATGGGGAATGTGACTGAGCAGGGGCATGTTCTACCACAGAACATTCTAGCCCGGTGGCTGAGCCTACCCTCACCAATGAATGAAGCCACAGACCTCTCCTACTCCTGAGCACCTGCTGTCTGGAGGGTGAACAGTGCTGTGTGGCATTAAAGAGCTGAAGAGCCGGCCCCATCTGCCTGCTGCTGTCTCCATGCAGGCCCGAGCTTTCCTGAGGGGCCAGAGATTGTGCAGGCAAGGCTCTCCTGAGGCAATGCTCTCCTGGTGGTTTAATCAACACTTACAGTTATCTGCTGACATTTTGGAAACAAAACCAAGAACCTTGAAAGGACAAAGTGAACATTGTGCCTCTGAGCCACCAGGAATATTCAGAGCTGATCCTGAACAGTAGCGTGAACACTGGACACTTACCTTCCAGAGAGAAGGTCTTTGTGCCCAGACTCGGCTCTCGGCGAGATTGTGGTGGTGGAAAACTAACGTTGATACTCCCTGTATGAGCTTCCCTTACTCCTCTTGAGAATTCCATGTTCTCTGGGTCCAGTGTTTATCAGGCAGTGAAGATGGCAAATGCAAGGTCTCAAGAGGAATTCTGCTCAATCGTGGGGACTCCCGGAAGGGTCAGTCTCGGAAGGGTAAGGCTGGAACTCAGCAGCGGGACTATTCTGGAAGCTGGGGCAGATCATTCATTCCTGTTCTCTAAATGAGCAGAGAGCTGAAGACTCCCTTCAAACAAGCAATGGTGACCTAATAGTGCCCACCAAAGAGAGAGCAGATTTAAAAAGAAAGAAACCCCAAAAGGTAGCTTTTTATTGAGAGTGCTTTGAAAATTTAAAAAAAAGACCCACTATTTTTTAAATTTTTTAAAAATGTTTTATTTATTTTTGAGAGAGAGAGAGACAGCATGAGCAGGGGAGGGTCAGAGAGAGAGAGGGAGGCACAGAATCTGAAGACAGGCTCCAGGCTCTGAGCTAGCTGTAGCACAGAGCCCTATGTGGGTCTCGAACCCGCGACCCGCAAGATCATGACCTGAGCCGAAGCCGGACGCTCAACTGACTGAGCCACGCAGGCGCCCCCCAAAAAACACTATTATTTGTCATTTTTCTGTGGTAGAATATGGATCTATTTTTTCCAAAGCAGAATAGCCTCAAAGTCAAATGCTTCTGAGACATAAAACATAATGCGTGAAGGGTGACAGAGAGTGGTGGGGACTGTAGCAAAGAGGCTGAAGACAAGCCTTTACTAAGGGGGCCACCGCTACTCTGCTTCTGCCCATTGCTGAGATGAGGAAAGCCTGCCCTGGGATGTTTTCAATCTCTGGTTGTGAAGAGAAGTCAGAAATTCAGACACTCACATTAAAATTCACAATTTCCAAAATAAGATCCCAGCAAAAGCAAACATGTAGATGAGTAGCATTTGGATGTGTGAAGAGGTACATAAATACCTCACGGGGTTGTGGAGAGGATGAGCGAGATAGAATTGAACCAACAATCATTACTACTAAACAGGCATCAGAAAAACCTAGAAACATAACAAAAATAAGTCAGCGTCTATTCACTGTATTTTCCAAAGGCAGCCGCAACGGTATCTCCCATCCCACAGGCTATTTTTATTATGTAATCTTGACACTCCTTCACGTGGTAGGGCTACTTTCATCTCCTGAACCTCTCCTGAACCTGAGAGGGACGTATGACTTTCTGAAGCAATAGTATAGCATAAATGATACTATGGGACTTTTGAAGCGAGGTCATAAAAATGCCATGCGTTTCTGCCTTGCTCCCGGGAGATGGTCGCTCTGTCACCCTGCCTCCATGCTAGGAGGCAGCCCAAGTGGCCTGCGGAGGCCCATGGTGAGAAGAACCGGAGCACCCAGCCCACATATCCAGCTGGCCTCCTCGCCAAAGCCAGCCCAGACTCGCCGGCAATAGGAGCAAGCCGTCTCGAAAGTGGGTCCTCCAGCTAATTTGAGCAGCCCGGGCTGAAACCATGTTGAGCAGAGACAAACCAGCCCTGCTGAGGCATGCCCAAATTGCAGATTCATAAGCAAAATAAGTCAATGTTGTTGTTTTAAGTCATTAAGATTTGGGTGGGTTTTTTTACACAGCAATAGATAACTGGAACAGGTTCAAACAATAAACTATTAGCCAGAGACACCCGGGAGAGTAAAGGAAGGTCAATTCAGGACCTCCTACAGCAGAGAAGCAAAATTTGTGGGTCAAAAGGAAAAGGTGTTTTTCTTCCAGATTTCCAAGGCTTTGACAGAATGCACTGAGACAAGGGGTGGAGGGGAATGGACACACTGAGCCCTAATTCAACCCAACAATCAGACTGAAGAAGTCACTGTAACCCTTCCACATCTGAGCGTAGTACCAGTCCAAATCCTTTTCAAGTCTGAAGAGCATTTTTATTTATCATCTGGGCAAGTGTTCCTCAGAAAAGATTCCCATACTATCCTCCCTCTATATCCAACTTTCTTAAAAGGGGGTCTAGGCGGGCACCTGGGTGGCTAAGTCAGTTAAGTGTCTGACTTTGGCTCAGGTCATGATCTCACAGTCCGTGGGTTCGAGCCCCGCGTCGGGCTCTGTGCTGACAGCTCAGAGCCTGGAGCCTGCTTCGGATTCTGTGTCTCCCTCTCTCTCTGCCCCTCCCCCGCTCGCTCGCTCTCTCTCAAAATAAAATAAAGACAAAAAAATTTTTTTAAAAAGGGGGTCTGGGAAACTGCATTTTTTTAACCACTCGTCAGAGGATTATTTGTGCCAATTTACATCCACCCATCTCTTATGTAACCCTTTCAGACATTTTCTTGGAGTTATTATTAGGAAAATACTTCCGGCTTAACATTTAAGCAGCCCATGCTTAAATGGCTCTGTCAGGGGAAGAAGCAGGTGTGTTTTTTCTTTTCTTTTCTTTTTTTTTTTTCTTTTAATGTTTCTTTATTTTTGAGAGACAGAGAGAGACAGAGCATGAGCAGGGGAGGGGCAGAGAGAGAGAGGGAGACACAGAATCCAAAGCAGGCTCCGGGCTGCGAGCTGTCAGCACAGAGCCCAACACAGGGCTTGAACCCATGAACCGTGAGATAATGACCTGAGTCGAAGTCGGACACTTAACTGACTGAGCCACCCAGGAGCCCCAGGTGTGTTGTTTCTCAGCCAGCAGAAGCCCTGCATCCGCAGTGACTGGGTACAATGGGCTTGGCATTAGGCTTCAAGAGGTGGAGGGAAGGGGGCATCCAACACAGATGGCGGGTGAAAACTTAAAAATCAAAGTCAGAGACAGCTGTGCAGACCAGAGCCCCGTTCCCCCATCATCCCATCTTTAAGCATTCACCCCCTTTTCCCCTCACGAGGCCGCCTGCTCAGTCCCAACCAGGACCCCACCTGCACCTGCCTTCTCCTCAGTAGTAGAAACAATTAATTTAGGGGCGCCTGGGTGGCTCAGTCGGTTGAGCATCCGACTTCAGCTCAGGTCATGATCTCATGGTTCGTGGGTCATGATCTCAAGGGTCGGGTTCGAGCCCTGCATTGGGCTCTGTGCTGACAGCTCAGAGCCTGGAGCCTGCTTCAGATTCTGTGTCTCCCTCTCTCTCTGCCTGTCCCCCCTTGCACTCTGTCTCTCTCTCTCTCTCAAAAATAAATAAACATTAAAAAATATTTTTTAAATAATTTAGGCTACAAGAACTTAAGCTAAAAGTTAAAAAGTATGTGATTTTAGTCAAAGTGATAACTGAAAATGTCATTAAATGTTTTCTCTTGAAGCAAACGGAAATGCTTGCCAGCCAATGAAGATACAGAATCTAACAGGTAAAGCCTATTATACGCAGGGCACTTTGCTAGGTACTCATTGCAAGGGAAGGCAATTGGACCCTCTGTATCAGACAAAAGCTGCAAAACGTTACATGCAAGTTGCAAATATATGTATATAGTATCAACCCATTTCTACAAAAATTATACACATAGATATTTGATGGTATATTTATCAGATAATCTGGAAGGTGAAACACCAAGCGGATCACTGTGGTTGTAACTTGGGGTTGGGTGGGGTGGGGGAAGAGGGGGAGGCAGTGTGAGACTGTGAGGCAATTTCATTCTTTTTTTTTTTTTTTTTTTTTAAGAATGAGAAAGAGAGCTCGTGCACAGGGCTTGATGTGGGGCCCAACATGGGGCTCAATCTCACAGTTGTAAGATCAAAACCCAATGTGGGGGTCCATCTCAGGACTATGAGATCATGACCTGAGCCAATATCAGGAGTCAGCGTAACTGAGCCACCCAGGTGCCTCTGGAAGTTTCACTTTCTAAACTAAATTTCTCTGGGGCACCTGACTGGTTCAGTCAATAAAACAGACAACTCTTGATCTCAGCGTTGTGACTTCAAGCCCCGCACTGGGTGTAGAGATTACTTAAAAGATCTTTAAAAAAATATTTTTAAATCAATTTCTCTGGAATGTTTCTCTACTGTTTTTATTTTTTGGTGATGGCAATGTATTAAGAAAATAATATTAATAAAAATTATAATAAAAATTGTAAGGATTGTTTTATTTATATTTTTAATTTTTTTAATGTTTATTCATTTTTGAGAGACAGAGACAAAGCATGAGTGGGGGAGGGGCAGAGAGAGGAGGAGACACAGGATCTGAAGCAGGCTCCAGGCTCTGAGGTGTCAGCACAGAGCCCCATGTGGGGCTCACACCTACAAACTGTGATCATGACCTGAGCCAAAGTCAGATGTTTAACTAACTGAGCCACCCAGGTGCCCCTGTAAGGATTATTTTAAAATACAATACTAGTACTTTAAAACTATCTTTATGGAGGTAATATTTGCACACAAAATTGCACCTATTTTAAGCATGCACTTTCGTTTGGTGAGTTTTGATAAAAATACATACCCCTACAGAATATTTACATCACCCCAACAAGATTTCTATCCCCTCTGCCCCAGACAACCATTAATCTGCTTTCATCACTAGAGATTATTTTTGCCTACTCTAGATTTCATAGAAATTAGAATAAAACATAATGTTCTCTCTTGTGTCTAGCTTCTTTTACTCAGCATGTTTCTTTCTTTTTTAAAAAAGTTTTTTTGATGTTCGTTTGTTGAGAGAGAGAGACAGACAGACAGACAGAATGTGAGCAGGGAAAGGGCAGAGAGAGAGAGAAACACAGAACCTGAAGCAGGCTCCAGGCTCTGAGCTGTCAGCACAGAGCCCAATGTAGGGCTCCAACCCACGAACCGTGAAATCATGATCTGAGCCAAAGTCAGATGCTCAGCCAACTGAGCCACCCAAGCGCCACTCTTTCTTTTTTTTTTTTTTTTAAATTGATTTATTTTGTGTGTGAGAGAGAAAGAGAGCACATGTGGGGTTGGGGCAGAAAGAGAGAAGGAGAGAGGGAATCCCAAGCAGGTTCCATGCTGCAAGAGGCTGATGCAGGACTTGAACTCACAGACTGTGAGATCATGACCTGAGCTGAAATCAAGAGTTAGATGCCTAACTGACTAAGTAAGCTACCTAGGCGCCCCTCACTCAGCATGTTTCTAAGATTCATTCATATTGTTATGGTATTGGTCATCTGTTCCCTCTTACTTATGAACAGTATTCTACTGTATAAATACATAGCAGTTTGTTCATTCTTCAGATGATGGACATTTGGATTATTTCTAGTTTTGAGCCACTTTGTATAGCATCAAGTTGTTATGAACATTTTCATACAAGCCTTTGTATGGGAATATGCTTTCATTTCTCTGAAGTAAATGCCTCAGAGTGGAATCGCTAGGCTCTGAAGTAACTGTATGTTTAATTTTATGCCAGAGTCCAGCTCCAGCAGGTCCAGGGTTCCCTGAAGGATGGACGGTGTTTTTTTGCCAATAATTATGACTTTGTTTTTAATTAACAAGTTATAACTGAGTCATGTAATGCACTTACAGTGAGGTTCAGTAAATTTTATAACCAAGAGAGTAACAGGATGTTTTTAGTAAAAAACAGGATAATATACATATTATTTATGTTAGTAACGCTAAAATTAAAACATAGGTTAAATTGTATATAGATAGGCTAGGAGTTACGTTATCTAGCTCATCAACCATAAGAGAAAGAATGCTTGTTAACAAGTTGCTAGAGAAAGCCCTTTCTTTGATGTAAGCATAATGGGGGCCCTATGTGTGTTGGCCTTACACCTGAGTTTCTAGTGTTTTACCCATCCTCATAACTGAAGTCAGTACAAGGGAAGGTATTTGTGGCTCCAATTAGCAAAGGTATATGTAGCAACTTATGTCCGGTCCTTGTCTGTTTCTTATCTCTAAGTTAGGCTCTTCTTCTCTGGACCAGAGTTAATCGTAACTCTTGTGTTCTTAGTCCCCCTTATGTCTTGGGTCTGCAAGGCTCATTAGAGGAGCCTTTTGGCAAACATCTGCAGCGCTTTGACCTAAAATCCTTTATGCAGGGGCAGGAATATGCTTTTCCTTATGGGGTAACTGTGTAGGGAATATCGGTCTGATTTGGAACATTGTGAGGCCTAATCAATAACAGTGGTCCCATTCCCAATATGAGCCAATAATAGAAGGAGATACCAGTTTCGCTTCATGGCAGGAGCTGTGCAAACGTCTGCCATTTCTTCGCTGTGACCGTGTCATCCAGCAAAGCCGATGCGGCTCCCAGCAATTTTATTTTTTAAAAAATAGGTGTTTAGGATGCTCAGTTAAATGTCCAACTTCGGCTCAGGTCATGATGTCACAGCTTGTGGGTTGGAGCCCCGAGTCGGGCTCTGTGCTGACAGCTCGGAGCCTGGAGCCTACTCTGGATTCTGTGTCTCCCTCTCTCTCTGCGCCTCCCCTGCCTGTGCTCTGTCTCTCAAAAATAGACATTAAAAAAAAAAATAGGTGCTTGCATTTTGAAGCAGCAATTCTTCTCACAATGTACTCTAAATAAATAATCATGGCTGTATAGAAAGATTTAGCTACCTGGATCTACATTACAACGTTGCTTATACATTTGCTACAATTTAAGATTTGTATAACCCTGTTATGGATTACCACATGGCAATTTAAAGGGATATTTCAGCCTTCCAGTTCAGATTAAAGACTCATTTACCTTCTCAGCTTCCACCATTAAAATAACAATAAGTGGGTTAAAGTGGCATAGACCCACATTAAAAAGGGACAGGGGCCATCAACAGTCAGATTTCAACAAGTTTCCTGGAAACAGAAAGGGTTGGGTAAATACTGACTAATACAGCAGGGGGAACTGGACTGCACCCAATGAGGGCTCGAGTCAGTCCACAGACACTGAGAGATGCCTCAGCCTGCAAGTAAGAAGGATCCCAGATAGCAGACATGGCAAATGGGGCTGAAAAACCACTTTTAGTTGTCTAATGCAGGAGCCGGAACCTCTGCTCCCCAGACCGGACAGGTCCAATCACTTTCTCTGGGTCAAACACTGAAGGGCTCATTTCTGAACAAATTGTACTGGCTGCCTGGGGAGAACGAGGGCAGCCAATGGGGAGTTTACAAGTCCGGAGTGGAACCTTCACCATTCCTGCCTTCAGGGACCCCTAATCAGAACAACAAGGAACACCTGTCTTCCTGCCAGCTTCGCCGGGAGAGAAGCCTGGGAGCGGGCCAGCTCTGCCTTGGCTCTCCCAATTTCCCATCGGCTCCTTAATGTCTCAGCCTTAAATAGGAGTGAAGAACCCAGAGTAAACAGACATGGGAGGAAAGTTGGCAATAAAAAAAATTTAAGAAAAAAATAAATCAGCAGGCCAACATGATTCTGGAGGAAATAGAGATAATTCATGAGACAGAAGAGGATTAAACAAAAACTTCTGAAAAACCCAATGACAACTGGGCAAACATCACAGTGGTAAAACAAGAGAAGGTGCTATGAAAAAGAAACAGAGAACAAAGAGTTCTTTAAATTCAAAATATGTTTGATAAAAATGCTACTACTAACAATAATAGAGTTAGATGATGAAGTTGAAGAAGTTCCCTGAGTATAGATTTTAAGATTTTAAAACAAATGCAAAATACGGCAGAAAAGCCAAAAGAGAGAAGGGGATGATCTAGAGGTTTGAGATGTAAATTAGAGGAATTCCACAAAGGGGAGCCTGGGCGGCTGAGTTGGTTAAGCATTGGACTTCAGCTCAGGTCATGATCTCACAGTTTGTGAGTTTAAGCCCCGTGCTGGGTTCTTTGCTGGCAGCTCACAGCCTGGAGCCTGCTTTGGATTCTGTGTCTCCTTCTCTCTTTGCCCCTCCCCTGCTCATGTTCTGTCTCTCTCTCAAAAATAAATAACATTAAAAATTTTTTTTAAAAAAAGAGGAATTCCACAGAGAGAAAAAAATAATAACAAGTATAAAAATACTAAATAATTTTCTAAAATGATGAAGGGCATGTCTTTGACTTCCAGGGGCCAGTGAATGCCTGGCACAGAGAAATGAAGAACGATCCACACATGGTCATAATCACCAGAAACTGTCAGAACACCAGGAATAAGGAGTGGATGCTAAAAGATTCCAGAGAGAAAAAAAAAAAAACAAAAAACCAAGCCTACTTTAAGGCATTTGACGTTGGACTTAGAACTGTATATACAGCCAATTCATGAATCAAGAGAAAAGCCAAGTAAAGGTATTTGCATTATCAAAGAATTTTAAAAGGACACACTCCAGCAAAATGAGAAAGAAGATGAAGAAAGAGGCGGCTCTGGGGGTCCTGAGAAGAGTGACTCTACTCACTGAAAGCCACGAAGGGAACCAGCTGAAGGAAGACACAGAACTACAGAGAGCGGCAGGGAGTGGGTTCTGGCTTTGCTTTCTGGTTTGCTTTGTTTCTGGAGAGGAGGTGGAAAGGAGAGAGAGAGAATTAATAGAAAAATAGTATGCTTGAAAGCCTGGAAAACAGGATATGAGTATAAGATGAAGGAAATTGGTGAAATGTAAAAAATAAATAAATCTGTTCCAGAACATTCTCTTTTGAGGATGGACATTGGCCCCATAAGGAAAGAACTATAAACCTATTTCCTACTTTGATCTGCTCTGAATTGTATTTACGTAGCCAACAAGGGATAATCATCATCTTTTGGTCTTCAACTCTTAGAATCAACCTTAGACAAAGGTGGACAGCAACGATAATTTCGGAATTTGTTGGGAGGTGGAAGGAAAGACAGGAGGGAGTGCCATGTCCTTACCTTACAAAGTGAGGAGTAAAGAGATACTATCTATAGTTGACAGGAAGTGGGGGGTTAATTATGTCCTTTGAAGTTGCAGGGACAGGGAAGCTTTGGGAATGGGGGCTTAACTATATTTAGGAGAGTGGGGGGAGGAGGTAGGAGTGGGAGAGCAATGAACCGATCCTCACATATCACAGCAGGAAGTCAACAGAAAACACTGAAGTTGCTAAATAACAAAGAGCAGCTTATTTAGAAATGTACAGGTAACCACCAAATGAATTATAAATAGGAATATTTAAAATTTGTCCCAGGGGAGCAGGACTAGGGTGGGGAGCGTTGGGCTAGGTGACTCTCATTTTGCACTACAAGGTCTTTGATATTATTTGATCTTAAATCATTTGCATACATTACTACTTGAAATCTTTAATGAGGAATTTCTCAGATAAGCAGTTTATAAGACTGTTTGGAACATAATGGCCTGCAAAAAGTTAGCCGGATATAAAGTTAGCAGGATATGAAGCCCACTGGTTGAAGTCATTGCTGGGTCTTTGGATAACAAATTGTTTTATTTCCTTCTAACTTATACATATATACACCTTTTTTTTTTAATTTATTTATTTTGAGAGAGAGAGAGAGTGCTAGTGAGCCCAAGTGGGGGAGGGACAGAGAGAGAGGGAGAAAGAGAATTCCAAGCAGGCTCCACACCGTCAGCACAGAGCCCAATGCAGGACTCAAACCCATGAACTGTGAGATCATGACCTGAGTCAAGACCAAGAGTCAGTCACTTAACCGACTGAGCCACCCAGGCGCCCCTACATCTTTCATAGGCGGCTGTGCCTGATCTGAAGTGCCCACCTCTCCCCAGTCCCCTCCCCCTCTCAGTTGCAGGCCACTGGCCCAGGCCAGCCCAATCTGATGTCAGGGTCAGGATAGGATTCTGCCTGGCTTCAAACATATTAATAAAAATCTCGCCAACCTACAACATCAGCCTTCTCCATGCCAGCAGCCAGCAGCCTTCCACCGTCCTCCACAGGTTCTAGGACCCTCTACAACCACCTGGGCTGAGCTCACTAGGCTCTCACCCATGTCTTGGGCCCAGATGGGATTGGTCAGGGAGTCACTCTGCCCAGTCCAAATATGAAGGTCCCTTGACTTCAAAACAAACTCATTTGTGGCTAATGAAATAGGGTGGGCGTTTTGCTATAACATACTCCATATTTAGGATAAAGATACACGGCATAGAGCTGTACATAGAGCTGGAATTCACTTACATTCATTCATCTGTTCATTTTATAGACAAGAAATCAAGACCCAGAGAGGCTCAGTCACTTGCCCGAGGTCAAAACCTAGATCTGATTCCCAGTCTTTTGTCTACAGAAGAATTTTAAAAGGAAGATAATTAAGGTGTCTCAAGTTCTTTGGATTACAGGTAACAGAATCTCAATTTAAGCCAAAGGATAAAAATGATCAGAAGAACATTAGAGTCCAAGAGCACAAAGTTCAGCTCAGGAGGGATCAGAGAGAGGTGGAGAATGGCTACAGATAGCTGCTAACCCTCTGTCTGTCTATCTCTCTCTCTCTCTCTCTGACTGGCTGACAGGTGTACATGGCTCCCAGGACCCGACCCCTTGTGCCTGGGTACTCCTCAGATGGGAGGATGGATCATGCTGGGCAGACAGAGAGTCTGGACCAGCATAAACCCGTGGTGGGAAGGAGGTACTTTGGAATACCTGTGTTGCAGGGGGTTGGGGGTGAAGTTCTGACTAGCGTTGAATGCTTCTGGGCTATCCCGCTGGGGACATTATTAGTACAGGTACTGTCCTCATTTTAATGGCAAGGGACTGAGAGGCTCAGGGCAGATGAGCACATGGCTATTAAGTAGCAGAGACTGTAACTGAGTCTCCTTCCTCTTAGTGTAAGACTCTTTCCTTTATGCTCCTCCTCTCTTGTGAAATGATCCTATTGGCATTGGGAGCCCTGTAACAAACTCTGTCTCTCCTATTGGACATTCTCTAGGAAGACCTGCAGTTATATGAGGCTCACTGCTTCCTGCTCAAAGCCACAGGTCTATGGGCCTCCCTGGGTCCTCGGAACAATGTTGAGAAGTGACTTACCCACTTGTTGCCTTAATGGTTCTATCCATTTCCTGGTATTTGGTCTCCACTCAGGAGTGTGCTAGGGCGAGCTCATACTGGCTCCCAAGAGTCAACTGCTCTCTTTTTTGGAATTTTGCAAGCTAGCTGACATCATGTTGGTTGCCTGAAATTGGCCATTGTGGGAGAATCCCACAGCATGGAAACTGACAAATGCTACCCATCAGGGCTCTCTGGCAATCCGTGTCAGTTGTTAAATATTTACTAGCACATCACTGTCTCCATCTGCCCACTTCCTGCCTGGAAGACTACTGAAGATGTT
>CM053570.1:25586994-25618718 GCA_028646485.1 Cryptoprocta ferox | reverse complement strand
GATTTCAAGTCATCAACTTGGACTGGACTGATCTTGGCTTGAATGCATTCCCTCTCCCTAGAAGGCCCTCCTTTACCCCATCTTCTCTGAAACCTAATTTAAGTGTCATTTCATCCATAATACTGTCTCTAAACCCCGTGGTCCAGCCAGCGGTGACCCCAGTCGCCCTTGGACCTGTTAGAACTCATTAATTGTGGTTCCCACATGTCCCCCACAGCCATGACTACTCTAAGGTAGGCTGGACACGATCATCTACTACATCACTGCAACTCAAAGTGTGGTTCAGAGTGGCAGCCCCTGGTACTCTGTTAGAAATGTAAATTCTAAATCCCCATCCCAGGCCTAAGTGAATCAGAATCCTGGAGTACCCTCCAGGTGATTCTAATGCACAATGGTTTACACCCTTTCCAGAATTCTTTTTTCTACATGACATCCTTTTTTATGGCTGCTCCTTATAGTGTTTACTGTTAACGTTTTCCCTGCTCATTCAGATTCTAGAAGTCTTTACCTTCTAGAAGGATTGCCCAACAAGGCCATAGGTGGTTGGTTCCATCTGCCCCAAATCACATGCCTTTTCTATATTTCACAGGCCCAGTAATGCTCCCTGTGTCCCTAGCGTCCCAGGGGATGTGAAGCTTTGAGCTCTATGCTGCCTTCAGCTAGGCACACTGTTCCTCCTCCACAGATTGGCATTAACTACATTAACTCTCCTCAAAACATTTGGAACAAAGGCCATCTTTTACCTCAGGCAATTCTGTTACCAGGTGAGCTTTGGGTGCAGCCACTTGGGTCAGCCCAGGGCAAGAGACAGGACTTAGGAGAGGTTGAAGCCACTTTCCCTGAGGAGAGAGCGTCTCTCTGCCTGGAATCAGATGTGGCCACCACAAGGCCCAACCTCCAGAGAACATGGGCAGCCCCTCTCTACCTCCTGTTTGGTAACTTTTTATTCGGAAATAATTTCAAAGTTACAGAAAAACTGCAAATACAGAACAAGGAAATGCCATGTACCCTTTACCCAGATTCACCCATCACGTACATTTTGCTCTATTTCTTTCACTGTGTTATTCTTTCTGTTCTTCCTTAACTGTTTAAAAGCAAGTTAGAGACATTGTGCCCCTTTGCCCCTAATTATTTCCTAGAACAAAAACATTCCCTTATATAAACACAGTACAATTGTCAACTTCAGGAAATTTAACACAGAATATAGTCCAAATTCAAATTTCATCAATTGTCCCCCAAAATGTCCTTTACATCTATTACTATTTTTCCCAGCCCAGAAACCCATCAAGGATCAGTCATGTGTTGCATTTAGTTGTCTTGTCTTTTTGGAACAGTGCCTCAGCCAATCTCTGAATTTTTTGACCTTGACATTTTTGAAGGGCCCTAGTCAGTTATTTTAATAAGACTGTTCCTGAATTTAGGTAAATGTGGTACTTCGGTGTTAGATCGGGTTAAGCTCTTTTATTGGCAGGAAAATCACAGGAGAGGATGTTCTGCCCTTCTCAGTGTAGCTCATCAGGGGACCCATGAGGTGGGTTTGTCCCGTGAGCAGGAATGTTAGATTTAAAAGGGAGGGAGACAAAGCACTAGAGACTCTTGAATACTGAAAACGAAATGAGGGCGGAAGGGCGGGGAAGGGGGGTAATGGTCATGGTGGAGGACACTTGTGGGGAAGAGCACTGGGTGTTATATGGAAACCAACTTGACAATAAACTATAAATTAAAAACAAAAAAAAGGGCAATGCACAGCTTCCTTGTGAAGGCTGCCCTCTGCTGGCCATTTTCTGCAGTGCGGCTGCTACGCCTCTACTGATCAGGGCCAGAAGCCCTGAATTACATACCTTGACACTTTACTGGTTGTGAGAATTTAGGAAAGTTATTCAGCCGTATCGAACCTTCTTTTCCTCATCTATAACAAGCAGGCAACAGTCCCTGGGTGTGAAGGGGTCCTTTAAATGTGGCCATGTGCTAATGTCTACACTGGCTGCTAGGATTCCTCTGTAAGCCCAGCCCAGGAGGTCTGTGAGTGCCAAGGCTGCTCTTCCGCACCCCATCCACTACCTAAAAAGCCTCCAAAGGGTCTCCTCTGTGGCTGCTAAGGCAGAGCTACCTCCTTACCCGAGGCTTCCGTGAACAACAGGTTCCCATGAATCGTGTTGTGAAGGAACTCAGGGAGGCCTGGGCCTCCATGTTTCTGTGCCATTGGTCCGTCTGGGGTCCTCGCTGCCCTGCGCACCCACCAGCCCTCACACCACGTCTGCAGGCTGCTGGCGCACTGCTGCTCCCAGCCTGGCGAAGTCCCAGCCCCTTCCGTGGCTGCTGGAGCATGCGCCCTCCTCCCCCACCAAACCCGGCAAACCTGTGCTCCCAGCACAATAGACTCGAGGCTCTCACCTGCACTGACCAGGGGAATTGTGCAACCTCTGTTCTCACCCAGACCTTAGGTCTTTCTCCACATTTTCTTCGAGTTCTTCTCAGAAGCTTAGGTTAATCCCACACACATTTCTTCCTGGCTGCCTGCCTTCTTTCCTACTTTCAATAAATACTTATTGAGCAACAACTAGACCCCAGGCTTTGCATTGGGACTACATGGAGGGAAGGCTGCACACTTGCCCCACAGAGCTGATAGTTTATGGAGTGATGGAGACAAGCAGAGCAGCAATGACATCATGAATAAGATCGCTGTGCCTTCTGAGGCAGGCTTCTCATGTCCCATGTGAAGCAGAGCCACACTCAGTACCTCCCGTGTGGCCCAGGGCCTCCTCATGAGGGCTTTATTTTTATTGAGTGTTCTCCCAGGACACCAGAGAGATTTATTTTGTATGCCCCCAGGAGAAGCTCAGAGAAGGAGAATTATGAGAAATAAGTAGAGCAAAAAAGAGTGAGAGGAGAGAAATATTTCTCAGCATGGAATTAATGAGTGGTTTCTTTTCGTACTTAAATTTACTCTTCAGGGGCGTCTGGGTGGCTCTGTTGGTTAAGCATTCAGCTCTGGATTTCAGCTCAGGTCATGATCTCACAGTTTGTGAGATCGAGCCCCACCTTGGATTGTAAGCTGATAGCATGGAGCCTGCTTGGGATTCTCTCTCTCCCCATCCCCAACTCGTGTGCATGTGCATTCTCTCTTTCTTTTTCAAAATAAATAAACATTTATTTTTAAAAACACTTTTCAGAGCAGAGCTATCTGTAGTAGTAAATGTGAGCTATTCTCTGGAGCCTCTGTGGTCTCTTCATGTTTGGAGGATCTTGGGATGCTGGAGAACCGATAATTCAATGAATGGAATTCTGAGCCTGCTCAGAGGATTGAGTCTCACACAGACAAGTACTCAGTATATGCTGACTTACAAGTGGACGTCACTTGATAAAGCTGGTGCCCAGGTTAGGCTGTAGGAGGTCAAGCCAGAAGGCACTGGCGGGTGGGGAAGTAATCCCAACAGGGGTGAACAGAAGCCCGCCCACCTTCCCCTCATTTACACGACACACAGAAGTCACTTCTCATGCATGTGAGAGGTCCCACTTGTTGATCCATCTGCCTCACAGGCTTCTTCTCAGGGAAAATGAAGCCAGACATGGAAGGGGCCATGTACCACTTGCGTGAAGATGCCCTATATGCAAACAGATGTAGAGAGAACATGCTTGGGCCAGAAACATGAATAAGGAGTCACTTCACAATGTGATTTTGTAGTGATTGATTAGGGAGTGAACATACTTGTCTCCAACTGGAGAGGGCTGGGTTAGGACAGACTGCAGCTTAAGCACCCATGCTCAGGGCCTGTGTTGGGCTTATCCTGGTCTGTTCCCACCTGCCCTGCTTCCTCATTCATGTGTATGCTCCCCCACAATGGACGCCGGGGAAGAGAGTAAACGGAGCATTCACAAATGCATCACTACTTCTTAGAGAACAAGTGGGTGAATAAGTAGGTCATCCTGCTCTGCAAAGGGCTGAATGCTATTTGGGAAAGTACACTAGAAAATTCCATGAGGGTAAGGACTATGCTGTCTTGTTTACCACTTTGAAGCTAGTACCACACCTGGCAGATATTAGGCACATTGAAAAAAAAATTAGCTGCAGTGGAAGCCCACCATGACCTCCTTTATTCTACCACTGTAGTGTAACTCCTTCTCAGGAATTAACAGGATAGAGTTCATGTTTTCTCATGACCATATGCTCCAAGCAATACTTTGAAATAAATGATGCTGCAATTTCCAGTTTTGTTTTAATTGGTAATTCATAAAATCCTTTGGAAACCCAAACTGTTTAAACAAGCAATTGATGGTAATACTGATGGCATTTAAGCTGTTGCCAACTGAGTTCTTGATTGACAGTGTCAAAACCACCACCATCTCTAGGGCCAAAATACGCAGGAATGCAACAAAAATGAAGACAGAACAAAATGAAACCCCCCAAACTATCTTACCTATAATTACACAAACAGGTAGTAACTTGTATTTTACTGAAGTCCTGAAAACTGCCTTGAGGGGCAGGTGAGCAAACAGTTCATTTAAGAAAACCAAAAAGAAGCTGTAATAATAAAACTAGTTTGTCTGTCCTGAGCCTAGGAGGGCAATACCTTCCTGGTTGTTCCACAACATTTACTCTTTGGCCATCTGTTTTCCTGGTCCCTTCGCATCCTGTTAAGCCAACACCATCCTGCTATTAGTAATCCCTGCTGGGACTTTATGGTAACTCAGGGGGTCTTGACTAGGCAGGCTGTGTGCCTGGGCTGAGAGTCCACTGTTACAGTTATGTGTCTCCAGAACCAAATTGCCTGGGTTTGTATCCCAATTCTGCCACTTCCTAGCTATGATCTGAGCAAGCTGCTTACCCACTCAGGGCCCCAGTTTCCTCATCTGTAAAAAAGGAACAATAGTACTATCAATCATTCATCAACTACGTATGGAGGGCCTATTATATCCCAGGCATCATTCTAGGTGCTGGGTATAAAACAAATACCCACGTCAGGAGGCTTATGTTCTAGTGGAGAGACACTGACAAGTAATGAAGTAAACATATAGTATGTCAGGGAGTGAAAAGTGCCATGAATGGGCATAAAATGGGTGGGTGAGGAACTGTGTGTTTTTTTTTAAGTTTTATTTATTTATTTATTTTGAGAGAAAGAGAGAAAGAGAGAGGAAGGGAGACCATGTGCACGCATGTGTGCATGAGCAAGGGGGAGAGGGAGAGAGAGAGAATCCTAAGCAGGCTCTGTGCTGTCAGTGCAGAGCCTGATGCAGGGCTCGAACCCTCAGACCATGAGATCATGACCAGACCCGAAACCAAGACGTGGATACCTAACCAACTGAGCCACCCAGGTGCCCTGAGGAACGATGGTTATTAAACAACATGGTCAAATGACCTTGGAACACCGACCCATAAAATTCTGTGATTATTAAATGATCAAATGAATTAAGCACTTAAAACTGTGCTTGCTATATGGTAAGTGCTAAATCATTGTTAGATATGAGATATTATCAATGTATGTTAGGTTTTTTTGTACATGTCTATGTTGGATGACTGCTAACCAATTCAAACCTGTCTGCTATGACTAAGCCACTTGCAAAGGAGCAGCTTCAAACTCAACCTGGAGGCAGGGATCAAGGAAGGCTTTTGGGAATGTGCGTGCTTGACCAGGGTGGTGATGGATGAAGAACTGGCTGGGAGAATAAGGCGGGAGGGCCAGGGACAGTATGGGTGAAGATACTGAGTCACTAGAGAACAAAGAGGGTTCAGATCATCACAAGGCTTTGATATGGCTCCAGAAAGGCAGTTGGGTGTTGTTGATAAAGATAAGACCAAAGGAACAGGCAGGGACCAGCTCATGAAGTGCCTTTGATGTCCTGCTACAGAGTTTGAGTTTTCTCCTGAAAGGGGGAGTCATCTGTAACAGACATCTGTGGCCACCTACCCATCAACCAGTCACCACTCACCCTTTTCTCCTTAACTAACAGACCCCTTTCTGTGGTCACAACCCCTGCTCCCCGCATGGTCCAGAGATAGCCATGGAAATGCCATTCCCTTGCCAGTGATTTAGGACACCCACAAGTCCTGAGCACAAGTCTGCTGGGGGCCTTGGAAAGGCTTTCCTCCCTGTCATGCACACACAGGGACGAAGTGCCTTTTCTGCTGCTGGGTGGTGGCGGGGGTAGGGGGGGGGAGTCTGCATGCAGCAGGCATTGTGCGTGTCTGAGGGGATCCAGCCAGGATGGCAGAGCAGAATGAAGGAAAGCACTTGGGCTCCCAGCCCTGGGACCACTGAATTTGTCTACGGGGGGCCCCTGCCCCAGGTTCCTTGTCCGATGAGATGATGAGGGTCTTTTGGCCATGCCAGCTGAGTCAGGGCTTTCTATCTCTTAGGAGTCACATGATGACATTAGTGTGTAATAAGACTTCCTCTAGGAGTACAGGAAGGTGAGTGAGGGGAAGACAACGGCAGAAGGAATCCCAGTTAGGAGGCAGCCGTGTCTCCTTCTGGAAGGGTCCACTCTCAGGAGACTTTCTCTTTCACCCCTGAAAGGATTGTTGACTACCTTGGAAATCATGAAAAGAAAAAAATGCAAAAAGTGTTGTACAAAACCAAATTAGTAATGACCCACAAGAGGACTGACTATGTTTCTGCTCTGTTCTGTTGCCACCAGAGTTAAGAAGACCTGGTTCTAGTCAGCCTCTGTCTGGTTGGGAAGTGAAGAACCAAGGAGTTTGTTTAACATACGTGCAGGACTGGCTTATGGTTCACTTATCTATCACCTCTGACTAGAACATAATCTAGAATGTAAACTAGAATCCAAGAGATAGAGACTTTGTCTTGTTTGCCGTCTTCTTAGTAGACAGTCAACAGTGTTTGTCAAATGACCAAATGAACCCTGGGCCATCACACCAGGCGTGGCCTGGCCAACTGAACCCCCTCCCTCCTACATACTTCCTGCCTCCAGTGCCCCGGCACCAGCCCTGGGAACCGTCCCTGCCAGTATGGTTAGGACTCCCAAAGAATAAAATAGGAGGGACAGAAATAACTTCTTTCCACATCTTCCCTCAGAATTCCCAGTGCTCTGTGAGGTGATGTTTGGCAGGAGCTGGGGTTTTTCCTTGGCTGGCTGGAAGGCAGAGGCTGACTCCCTCAGCTAAGGGGAGGGCAGAGCATTCCGTCAGAGAGGGCTGAACGGGGCTGGACTCCTCCATGGAGGCTAAGTGGGGGGTTATACCCTTCAGGCCTCTGATGACAACTCTCCCTGTCAGGAGAATCACTTACGAGGAACCAGCTGCTCTTCTCTCTCCTGACAGCCTCCCTAACTCTCACTTAGATGCACCGTCCTTCACCCCTTTGTTCTTCTGCCTCCTCCTGGCCAGGGTCCTCTTCCTCTCTTGGTGGCCCTCTTTCCCTCCTACTCTGCTTCCTGGCTTTATTCCTCTCAGCCTTCCTGTCACACTAACCTCTTTGTCTTCTCTCATTCCTCAAATGACTTTTTTTCCCCCCTCTGTAAGCCTATAGCTGCCTGCCTGCTGGGTCTTTCCTCCTCTTCATTTCTTCGGTCTCATCAAAAAAGGCACCTAATCCGGATTTAAAGTTTCCTACTGGGCAGGTGGTTCCATGTGCCCAGGTGGTCTGAGGCAGACTCTGTGTGAGAGGCAGCTTCACAAGGCTCGGCTGTGAGCCACACACAACTGAGTTTTGTTCCAAGCCATACCCTCCCTCACCTCCTCACAAGTATTGACTGAGGCCTCTCAGTGAGGTTTAGTCAGCTCTGGGATGGATTCCCCAGGCAACATATAAGTGGATGACATCGTTTCAACACCCAAGGTCAAGTTAGGGAGCCAGTACACACAAAACCCCACTCCATAAGACAAGATAAAATATTTGAGTGCTAAATGTATGTCCCCAAGGCAACCTCAGGGCTACAGTCTCACTTCCAGGGCCATCACTGCTGGCCTCCACCTCAAAGCAGCTCATCACAGGCGGCCTGACCTCCGGGACTCCTGCCCCACCATCCTGCTTTGCTTTCAGGAGCTGAGTAGCATCCTCCGTGGGCAGATTCTCCTTCCTACTTGCAGGGAGGTAAGGCATTTTGCACTTTTAAGCTCCTCCCTGGTAGAGAAAAGCAACCAAGGCAAAAGTTAAGGTCTCTTCAGAGAGAGAACCAGAGGTCATCCAGCAGGAGGCAGTAATATTTCTTTTGTGGAAAGCAAACAAGGCCACGCTCCCTGCATTCTCCGCCTGCCCCCTTCTGGTGGAGATTTAGGATGGCCCTTTCCTCTATCCTGAGCTCAGCCTCCCTCCTTCCCCAGGGCCAAAGCTGTGGAATCGCAGCCACCGGCTGGGCACCTCCACACGGAGCAGAGGAGAGTCATTTAGAGGGCACGCAATGTGAGTGAAGCTTATTTGGCTCTCTTTACTCCATTCATTTTCTGGGTAATTCAGCTAACCTGGCCCCTCTAAATCTGTGCCTACTTCGGGATCCAGTCGGAGCATGTTTCTGCCCTTGTCTGCCCCCATGACAGCCTTTCTTGGTGTCCCAGACCACAGTTTCAGCCCAGTGGAACCGTTGCTGGGTTTTGGAGGCATTCATGTTTCAAAGGTTTCAAAGAGAAAGAAAAATCTCTAACTTTTAACACATAGAAGGAGCTCAGTAAACAGGAGCTGAATTGGGTGAAGAATGGAAGGAAGGGAGGGAGGGAGGGAGGAGAGGAGGGAGGAAGTAGGGAAGGAAAGAAGGGAAGGGAGGGAGGGAAGGAGGGAAGGAAAGAAGGAAAGAAAGGGAGGGAGGGAAGGAGGGAAGGAAGGAAAGAGGGAGGGAGGGAGGAAGGAGGGAAAGAAAGAAGGGGAGGGAGGGACGGGAGGAGGGAAGAAAGGAAGGAGGGAGGGGAAGGAAAGAAAGGGAGGAAGGAGGGGAGGAGGAAGGAGGGAAGGAAAGCAGGGAAGGAAGGGAGGGGAGGAGGGAGGGAGGGAAGGTGAGGAGGAGGGAGGAGGGAGGAGGGAGAAGTCTGCTGTGTGGAGTACCTGCCGCAGGAAGAACCTCACACCAGAGATTCTGAAAGCTCCAAAGCGGGGTGTCTGAGGTGGGTGGAGGCAGTGGAGAGGCAGAGCAGAAGGGACAAGCTCCTGCGAGAAGGCAGGCCAAGGGCCGGGCACTCTGTCTGCCCCATAGCTCCTCTGCCTAGGTCCTGGGGACCCCAGGGGCCACCCGCCTTGTTTACATTCCTGCTCTCTTCTACCTGGGCTGCTCCTTCCTCTCCTCTTCATGCTTCCCATTCCTACTCCTTCAAGACCGGCTACAAATGTCCTCTGAGACCTGCCACCATCCCTTCCCTGTCCCAGTGGCCGGGACTCTTCCTTCTGGGCTGGCCATCAGCCTTGCTCACATTCTCGGAGCAGTGCTTGACTGAACATTTTTGTTTCTATGTCTCTCCCCTTCTCAGCTATGCTCATAATGTACACAATCATGCCTCTTTCATCCCAGAATCAGCCCGCAGTGACAGAGATAGACCCGGCTCCCCAGGGCTGTCAGGTAGCTCCCAGACCAGTGAGGGAGGAGCGGACTTAATGAGGAGTTACGAGATGGTGACTGTTTTGAAAAGGAGGGCCAGGGTGCTGCGGGAGAATGTAAGAGGGGGGTGTGTTCCGTCTGGGGCTGGGGCGGGACAGTCAGGGGTGGTCTCCCTGAAGATAGAACATTTAAGCTGAAACCTGGAGAATGAGGAAGTCCAGAGAGAGGTAGGGGTGTGTGTGCATGTCTGTGTGTGTGTGAGAGAGAGAGAGAGAAAAGGAGACAGGGGTGGGGTCCCAGCTCACACTGAGCATGTGCATGTGCAAAACCTCCCCAGGGAAGGAGACAGTGCGCCGGGTGGAACCCAAGCAGAGCCATGCAGCCAGGAGGGAAATAGGCTGGAGAGTCAGGCAGGAAAAGATTAGGGGACACTGGGAAGGCCATGTTCAGTGCCACCTCCGGAAAGGGAGGGTCCTATTTGTTTTTGTATTCTTGGGGCCTGCAGAGTAACAGGTGCTCAAGAAGCATTTATTGAAAAAACAAAGAAATGAAAACACTTTAACTGGGAAACAATTTAAACAGGATATGGAGATATGACAAGTGAAATAAATCCTCTCTCAAAGCCAGCTGTGCCATCATGAGAGCCATTTCGACCTTTAACTGGGAGCCCAGGACGCACCCCATCTTTCTGAATGACGCAAAGACAGGTTTGTAATGAGCACATATGGGATGATTTGAGTTGGTCAGATTTAGCAAGACACGTGTGCCAGCTATCCAAAGCAGGCCTCTCTGGAGCCAGTGGGGGGAATCTAAGTGACATCTGCCAGGCTGGGATTTCACACGGCAGGAAATTCTGGCAGACAGAGACCTAGCAGGGGCTGTCTTGATGCCACTCATCAGAGAGGGGCTTTCTCTGCTACTCCCTGCCGTCTTGGGGGCTCCGGAGAATCGAAGCGTTTTAGAGCCAAGGAGGACTCTAGGGGTCATCTGGTCGGGCCCTCGTTTTACAGATGAGGACACTGAAGCCGGAAAGGTTGACTGACTTACCCTCCACACTGGCTTTCAGGCCCCCTGGTTCTACATCCAGGCCTCTTAGAAAAACATCTAATGGGGAAAAAGGAGAGGGAGAGGAGAGCAGAAGAGGAGGGCTGGAGGGATGAGGAAAGGAGGGAGGAGACTACACTGGGGCCATCTGGTAGGAACTAAAAGGGCAAGCGGGGGAGGGGCAGACTAGGAAACACTGCCTTGTAACATGCTCCTAACCCAGTTGAGGCAACATGTTGGAAGGCAGTAAGAGAGAACCCCATATTTGTCTCTCAGTGGAAGGCTTACCTCTGGGATGAGAGTGTCTGCGTCATAGATCCTGGGTGCCATTGGCTGCAGCTGGGACCACACATCCTCCTACTTATGGCTGTTCCATCCTTAGCCAGTAGGTAGGAGCTGGGCTCTGGGACAAAACAGCCAAAGTTTGTCTGAGCCTCACACTCGCATTATCTCCCATATCTTTCATCTCTTTCCTTGGAGGAGTAGAACTCCTGAGTCTGAGCTGGCACGCGGATGTCTGGAATAAAGACTACATTTCCCAACTCCTTGTAACTGAGTTGCCTCTGTGACTAAGTTGTGATCAATGGCATGTGAGTGAGGAATCAGGTGTAACCTCAGAAAGTCAGCAGTGGTTCTCTATCTGTAGAGATAGTGCCCGCAAGGGACATTTGGCAATGTCTGGGGACATTTTTGTTTGTCACACCTGGGAAGGAGGAAGTTAACACTGGCACCTAGCGGGTAGAGACCAAGGATGCTGCTAAACATCCTACAATGAACAGGAGAGCCCCTACAATAATGAATTATCTGACCCCAAATGCCAATGGTACCAAGACTGAGAAACCCTATCTCAAAAAGAGATGCTCCTCTCGCTCCTTCGTCTATACTACTGACTGGAGTGTAGACATGAAGGCTGGAGTCTGAACTGCCATCTTTGATCATGAGGTAGAAGCCACATGTTGAGGATGATGAAGCAGAAAGAGAAAAGGAGTCTGGACCCCTGATGATCCCCAAACTGCCATATCAGCTATGAACAGCTCTCTTCCAGATTTCTCTACCTACAACTTAATAAAGGTCTCGTTCACTTAAGCCTCTGTTCCTCTGATTTCCTGTCACTTACAGCTGAACTTAATTAATACACCTTCCCCTCTTGCTCCTTTTTCATTCCTATCAACTACGGTGAGCGTCTGTTCACCTAGCCCTTGTTCCTAGTCTCTCCTCCCTTTGTATGCCTTTGTTGCTCCCAGGTTTAACCCCCAGATTTACCTGACAGCTATATTCATTCATTCTCAGTTTGATTTACTTTAAATTCTGACATCTGCCCCAAGATCCATCTTGTCGCAGCTCTGAGACGATCAGGTCCTGCTCCTTCCAGATTCCCAGCCAGTCAGGTTCTAACCAGCCCTATGAGTCAGCCATATCATTTAGGTTCTAACATTTCTTTGTAACCCACTTTGCAACATGGAGCCACATTCTCCCAGACTAGGTGCTATCTGTAATGACCAGTGTATAATGGGCACCAGCTCAGCTGAGTGGAGGCTTGACCAAAGGAACAGACCCTGATCCTTACTCCATACAGGCACTACCAGTTGGGTATCAGCCCCGGTCATTTTGTACCTGAAGAATTAATCCATCCATCCGTCCATGCATCCATTCGTTCAATACCTGCATGAGTCATGTTCAAGGCTCTCGCATGGAATCTGTTATAACAATACCGTGGAGGTCTTTCTGTTTATCATCATTATTTTCCACTGGCTTAAAAATGACAAACCTTTGGCTACCACGTAGGATTACCCAGAAAAACAGAGGGGAATAGCTGTCTCTCTCTTTATCCCTTTGTGCCTCCCCTTTGCTAGTATTGAAGAACTTGGTATTCATTAGCCCTTTCCTTTCTGGGAATTTAAAGTCTGCTACTGAAGAGCTGAGAAAAAAGTCATGGTGACCCCACCCCTATAAAAATGAATTCAGTTCTGCAATCACAGAGCCAGGGATCCAAAAGTAAATCATTTGCATTCAAGAGCAAATTTTCCAGAACAAGGAGGGAAATTCAGCCGGCATACTTGCTATTGCTTGAGATTGTCTACCTAACATCTTGAGAATATAATAAAATGCATAGAACAAATCATTTCAAGGGGAAAGTGGGCAAGGACCAAAGAAAAGTAAAACAAGGGACATCTCTGTGTGCCTCCATAGCCTTCAGATGAACTGGGACAAATTATGAATCTAGTCCCAAATCTCTGAGCCATGACTGTTAAATCTGACGTGAGGCTGGAAGCTTCCAGCTCAGCCAAAGTAATTTAGTGTGAGAAGAACAAAGGTGAATCATATTAACTGTCTTCCTTTTCAGAGTATTTGTTGGTTGAAGTAGAAGAGCAAGAATATGGCTGCCATGTTAAAAAGGGGCAAGAATTAATGTTCTCAATGCCGGGGAAGCCAGCTTCTGAGATGGACCCCAATATTCTCACCTCCTGGTATTCACACCGCTGTGTAGTCTCCTCCCACACTGTATTAGAGTTGGTTCGTGTGAGCAACAGAATACAGTGGAAGTGATGGTATGTGACCTCTGAGGCTAGGTCATAAAAGACATGTGGTTTACACCTCTCTCTCTCTCTCTCTCTCTCTCTCTCTCTCTCTCTCATTTACTCTGGGGGATGCAGCCCTGTGGAGAGGTCTGTGGCAAAGAACTGAGGCCTCCTGCCAACAGCCACAGGAGTGGCTCATCTTGGAAGCAGATTCTCCAGCCCCAGTCAAACCTTCAGATAATTACAACCTCAAATAACCTCATGAGACCCCCTGAGTGTGAACCACTCGGCATATGCTCCCTGACCCACAGAAATTGTGAGGTGATAAATTTTTATTGTTTTAAGCTGCTAAGGTCTAGGGTAATGTGTTGTTGTTGTTGGCTTTTTGTTTTTAATTTTAGAGAGAGAGCACGAGTGGAGACGAGGGGCAGAGGGGAAGAGAGAATCTCAAGCCGGCTCCATGCTCAGCACGGAGCTCAACACGGAGCTTGATCCCACAACCCTGAGATTATGCATGACCTGAGCCAAAACCAAGGTCGGACGCTCATCCGACTGAGCTACCCAGGAGCCCCAGTGGACAATTATTATATCCCTTAATGTCACGTCAGTGTGTTAGGAGTTCAGTTAATTCCCATGACAATCTTGTGAAATAGAACTCATTTTCTCCATCTCTGAAGTGTGAAAATTCAGAATGGTAATTTCCTAGGGTTATACACTGCCTCCAAAGCCCACTAGGCCACACTGTCTTAGTTAGCCAAGCCTCTCAGACTTTCTCCCTCCTCCCATCGACCCACAGAGATGAGCCAGGCTGATCTGCCGACAGGGGTCTCAGGTTTAATGACGAGATTATATGATCATAGGGCCGGGGTGGATGAGGGCTTAAAAACTACCTCTGCCTACAAAAATGTTATTCTTACACACTCTGTGAAGCAGTTTTGAAAACTTGGTGGAGACAAGGTGAAGCAAATGGCATTCTAAAGCAATGACAAATAAATGAAATAACTAAAACATGGACAATATGGGTGCCTGGGTAACTCAGTCAATTGAGCATCCAAACTCTTGATTCTGGCTCAGGTCATGATCCCAAGGTCATGGGATCGAGCCTCAAGTCAGGCTCTGTGCTGAGCATGGAGCCTGCTGGAGATTCTCTCTCCTCTACTCTGCCCCTCTCCTGCTTATGCATACACTCTCCCTCTTTCTCTAATAAAAATAAATAAATAAATAACAATGTTTCTAATTAGAATCAGAAATCTGATGACAAATAACAAGACCTCCATTGAGACAAAGGGTTGTTGGGGTCACTTGCGGGTCTGTGACAGACATGCCGTGGGGAAAGAGCTGAGACCCTAAAAGTGTGGACACCTCTGCCTGGAAGATTTCCTTTTCACTCATCAGCCTTGTCCATCAGTCTGACTCAGGAGAAGGGAAGCCTGGAGTGATTCTTCTGCCTGTTCTGGAATGGACTCCACCTCGGTTCTGCTGGATGTCATTACCAACATACCTTTCCTTTCCCAATTCCCCACACAGTGGGAAGTAAAGGGCCATAATTTCCTCTGAGCTAATGTTTTGGGCCAATAAATCAGATTGATCCTGAGCTTTCTCTTGTAGTTTTGAGATCTCCCTGAGGATTTAAATTAATGCTGAGGGGCCCCTGGGTGGCTCAGTTGGTTGAGTGTCTGACTTTTGTTCAGGTCATGATCTCGTGGTCCATGAATTCGAGCCCCACATGGGGGTCTGTGCAGAGACGTCAGAGCCTGGAGCCTGCTTTGGATTCTGTGTCTCCCTCTCTCTCTGCCCCTCCCTTGCTCCTGCTCTCTCTCTCTGTCTCAAAAATCAGTAAACATTAAAGAAAATTAAAAAAATAAATTAATGCTGATAACAGAAGCCCAAGTGGACTATTGAGTCTGAATACCTAAATCCCAAACCGGTGCTTTTCAAACTTTAATGCAAATGAATCACCTGGCAGATCTTATTCAAACGCAGATTTTGGTTCTACCCACCCCAGCTCATCCTCTCCTTGCCCCACAAACTACCCCCAAACATACCCCAAGCCACGTATTGGACCCTGTGAGCCTTCTTTGCCCCCTGGGAAAAACCCCACACTCCACCCACCCTGAAGGAAAAAAAATGCAGACTCTGATTCTGCAGGTCTGGGGGAGGTCTGAGACCTCCACCTCTCTATCCAGCTCACAGGTTCGGCTGATCCTCCTGGGCCACGGTCACCACTGTAGTAGGAATGGGCAGAAAGCATTTGTTCTCATACTTGGCTGCATATGACAATCACCTGAGGAGCTGAAAAAAAAAATACTAGTGCGGAAGCTGGCATTCAGCCACGCTCAATGCGTAAAGGAATAAACAATAAACGTGCCGTCTGCAGACACAAAGCCTGACCAGACTCCGACTCTAGTCAGGCTTGGCCTTTGTCCAGCTATCTCGACAGCAGATGGTGACTGCCACCTACAGGATGGTCCTACATCCTTCCTGAGTTCTACTCCGCTTGGAAGTCTGCTCAGCAACCCAGTCAAGCCAGCCACAAGGTCCAGAACTGGTGCTGCCTGCCTCAGAACTCGAATACCTGCTTCTACCGCAGTTTCCCTTTGTGAATAGACCCCCATCCCCCGAACACCAGCCTACTAGTCTGAGATTTTCAACCAGCTCTTCCCAAGCCCTTCCCTTTGGGAGCTGGATCATGTTCCATTTATCCTCAGCGGTGATTCTTGTCCTCTTGAGAAAGGGCTGGTGGCACAGAAACACGGAACTGACTCACACCTGACTTTGTCACTAGCCCCCTGAATCCCAGTGACTTACTCTATCAGCACCAAGGCCAAGTTAGCTGCACCCAAGGCCAAGCTAGCTAGACCCTTTTTCATGCCATGCATTGGACTGCTCAGCCTCTACCATTTTCCCAGACTGTCTGGTCTCCTTCCTCCCTCCCCCCAGGCTGTATGCTAATCCCTGCCAGTATCCCGGCACACAAATTGGCCTTAGGTGAGAGTCTTTTCATATGCGGCCTTCTTCCCTAATTCCCTCTCTCAGGATGAAATCTCTCCCTCCTCTGAAGTGCCCTTCCACCTGTACCTCTCCTGGAGATCTCTTGACCCAGCATCACGGTTGTGTACCCGTGTTCACTTCTATGAGGCTTATAAACCAGGCACATGTCTTTTTTCTTTGTATCTCATGTGGACCTTCAATCACCGCTTGCTGGAGAGATGAAGAAGCATAGGAAAACACCAAGTATACATTTAATGAAATTTAATGGTCTCTCTGACCCTTGGGCCCCACCCCACTCAGCCTGCACGCCACCTCCTAAATTAATCATTTTCGAAAACACAGTCATTCTAAAGCACGTACCAAAAGAATCGAGTAGCTTCCCATTGCCTGTTGCATTACATCCACATTCCTCATCCTGAATCAGGCCTGTTCAGGCCGCTTTGCCACAGCTGGCCTCAATCCTACCTGTCCAACCTAATCTCCCAACACATTTAACTCCTCACCCCCCAACAGTACTTCTATAAGGGCCTATTTGTCCCTCTTCTCTATCTTAACATCTATATTTCTTCATCCTGGAAAATGTTATTCTCCTTTCCTTATTCCCATCTTGCCACCTATGTAGTTTGGTTCTTGGTCTGGCTAATAATTCAGTGCTAAAGTTTTTTTAGGATGAAAAGGGCCATCATTTAAATGTTGACAGATTTTGCTGGCAAAAAGTTTTCATTTTGGAAAACCATGGGGTTGCACAAGTAAAAATAAGAATCCACCCAAGGGTCTTTAAGACAGAACTGAGGAAATCACGAAGCTGAAGGTAAATGTTTCCGGCTTTCAGTCTGAGAAGCTGGGTGTTCTGTTTGGTAACAGACATGATGTCTACAGTTCAGTAGGAGCTGGGTAGGGTGGTGGATGATGTTTCATGGGTTGCAACAAATTTAGCTCATGCTGTATCTGAACTTTGGTTTGTTCCTGCAGGATGTAGCTTTTTTTTTTTTTTTAATTGAGAGTTGCTTGCTAATAATAACAGCAAACACTTGTAACACACTTACCGTCCACCAGGCCTAAAATAAACCCTTGCAAGGATTAATTTCTGCAATCCTCAAAACAACTTTGGGATTTTTCAGAGGAGGAAAGAAAGGCTTTAGGAAGTTGAGGATTATATCTTTCAAATCAAAGTTAGAGCCAGGATGTGACCACCAGGAGTGTGACTCCGCAGTCTGTGTTCCAAACTTCAGCATCTTTGTTTTAAAAAAAAAAATCTCATCCTTTTAAAACTTCTTTTTGGGGAATGCTTATAATTAATATAGTAGTACATACTTATTACTTGGTAGTGCAAACTTGAAAAACTTACACTGGCAGGGGTGCCCATCACACTTTGCCATTTGTTTTCATTTGCTGTACGGCCTTATTTGTGTATTGCTTCATTTTCACTGATCATGTTTCTCCCAAGGAATAGGAAGTCTCCTTGGATTGTGTCTTAGACTTCCATTCTGTCTCCCACAGTAGGCCCAAGGATATCTTCCCTAACTACTCACTGAACTGAGTTAAACCCATCCTCCAATGACCTTCTTCCTCTGAAGCAGAGCAAAGCTAGTGAACATACAGAACATAATAGATTTCTAGGCCTTCTGGGCAAGGCTGGAGCTGCTCTAAGCACTGCAAATAGAGCAACATAGTAACTTAAAAATAATTCTGCTGTACAAACATGAAAAGTGTTATTGCAGACTCCCAGGGGTGTAAATGGATGTGAACTTTAAAACAGCAAAATTAAGTTGTATTTAATTTAGGGCTTTGCTGTTCAGGAAACTCGAATTGCCGTTGGGCATGATCAGCCTGCTTGGAAGTGGTTACAGTTCATGCTTTGGCTCCCTCGGTCGGCAGGCAGGAAGAGGTGATTTTTTTTTTAACTTGGAGTAATTCTTGGTTCGGGTTTTATAATGGCTGCTGTTTATTGTATATACCACTTGAAAAAAAATTCATCTCTTAGGGTTAGGAAAGGTTTAAGACCTTAAAACCTACTGTATCTTTCTTCTCAGATGGCAACTAAATAGACATTTTCATTCCCTTTACATGCTAACATTGCGGTCTCTGAAGGTAGATTCACTATAAACCGCTTATTGTCATAGAACACACACGGAACTTGTTCTTCTGTGGCTTTCCCAGTCTTCTAATTGTAGGGGGTAAAAAGTAAAACCTTGATTGCTAGCAGAGTTTGTTACAAGCCTCGTTTTCCACACTGTCTGCTAACCCTGTATCTTGGTAGTGTTTTCCATGACAGAAGGAGCTTTGGCCTCAACTAGTAAAAGGAATCAAATATCTAAAATTCTTTGATTCATCAAATGGAATTAGGAACACACACATCTTTCTCTAGCACCTGTCTCTTGCCCAATGTCCCCTATGCAGAACTTTTATATATGAGTCTGAGTTGTTACTTAGTTATGTCAATGACTCATCATTTGTGAGTTGGCACCAACACCTCAGGACAAAATTCCTCTGCACGCTGTTCCCACAGAGGCACTGAACATCTATCTCTTCCCCTGTTCCTCCATGTTCAACTCCAAGGACCAGTGAAGACCCTGAGATGCCACAAGTGCCAGTACGTTGCAGAGTTCAATAAAGATTTATGTAAATATGATTTAAAGTCATATTCTATTTTACAGACTAATCTTGCACATGTAAGAATTTCCTGACGCCTGCAAAGACACATTTTAATTCATTAATCTTTATTAAAGGGGGCATAACGATGTTATATATAAATGCATGTTGTCAAGGAATGTTACTTATATTTTGATGGAATGAAACAGGCCTGACAGCAATCAGGGTTCTGCCACTTACTGTTTGGCAAGACAGTCCACCATGGGACCTCAGCATCCTTGCAGGCTCTTGCCAGGTAGTGCTAGGAATGCAAAACCCTGCTCACTTGAGCCATGTCTCAGGGTTGTGCTTGCAGTGAGCAAACTTGAGGGTGTCTCCCCATGGGACAAAGAGCAGTCTTCCTTACTGCTTGCTATTAAATGGTGGGTTCTCCAAGATTAGCATTTCTCTCCTGTAATGTAATCCATTTTGCATGCAAGCATCCGTCTGGGCCCATCTGGTTCATTCCTGTGAGAACTGGGGTTCAGGAACCCAACACAAACATGTTGACACTGTGGCTACTGTTTTTGCTGTAACAATCTTTCATTTCTGACCCAGTACTCTCGTGTGCTCTGTCAGCACCCATGAACCTGTGACGAGCTAACATGTTAGCCTGCAAGGAGGGTAAAACCTCAGATTCTTCACAGTTCTTGATACTTATTAGCTGGGTGTCCCTACACAATTTAACCTCTTAGTTGCAGCATCCCTTCTTTCTAAAGGAGACAACAGTATCTGCCTCATAGCACTGTTGTGGAGTTAAATAAGAATGGAAAGATCCCTACCACACTACATTCTGCCTGGGAGCTCCCTTTCCCTCTTTAGAAAACTGCCAGAGACTACGCTGCTTTGATGCCTGATGATGCTAGGCAGGGGCGAATGGAGTGAGCCACGGCGTGAGCTGTGGCTGATGGTGGTTTGGTGCAACAGCGGGCCGTGGACCGACCTGAAGAGCGCGCACAGCAGTAGAGCCGAAATTTCTACGTGGGCGGGGCTCAGAAAGCCGAAAACTGATTGGAGAGGGAGGCCCCGGGGTTTTGTCTGCAGCGGTTGCATAGCAACCACAACGTATTTACTTAGATTGTTGCAAGTGGCTTCGGGATCGAGCTGTTGGGGATTACTGGGGCGCTGAACCCCCCCCCCCCATCACCCACCTGATTCGTGGCGACCAAGCCATTCCGAGGAGCCTCTGGCTCCGCCGCCTCCCGCCGCCCCCGGGAAACCCCGCGGCCGCGCTCGGGCGCGCGCCCTCCAGCCGCACGCACCCGCACACGCATGCTCCCGGAGCTCCCACGCGCGCAGCCACCCTCACGGCTGCCGCCCACGCAGACGCGTGGTCTTGGGGCGCGGGCTGGGGGCGGCTGCGCGGCGCCCGCGGAGGCAGCTCTCGGCCCTCGGACGAGCTCTCAGAGGATGCCAGGCACGGGGCGCGTCGCCCCCCTCAGTCCACCAGAGCCCGGATACCTCAGAAATTCGGCTCTGGGTCTGTGGGGAGCGAAATGCAACCCAAACCCCGTTTTACCGAACCCTGCGCAAATAAAACACGCACAAGCACGCACACAGACGTCGCCGCGGCCCGCCAGGGAAGAGCCAGGGACCCGGGAGGGGCCGCCGCTCGAGATCGGCGGCTAAAAGGTGCGACGTAAGTGCCCGGCGTTACCGGTCTGGCTTAACGGCGCAACAGCCGGCCTGGTTCCGTGTCGCCGGGGTCAGGGCGGGGAGGGACCGGCCGCCGGAGAGACCCGGTCGGCGGGGGCGCTCGGGGCAGGAAGGGATCGGGGAGGAAGAGCCAGGGCGTGATTTGTCCCGCGCGGCCGGGTACGGCGGCGCCCCGGGTAGGCCCGGGACCCGGCTCTGGCAGCCTCGGACCGATCGGCTGGGGCCCGGCGGAGTCGCGGGGCTCGCCGACCTCGTGAGAGGCGGCCGCTGGGGAAGGACGGGCGCCTTCGGCTAGTGTTTGGTGGCCGCTACCCAGGCTAGCAATGCTGTGGTCCCGGCGACACAGACGGGTGGCTGGGGGGACGGCTCAGGGGGCGGTGGGAAGGGCGCGGGGCCGTCGCCTCTGGCTTAACACAGCAGATGCGCAAGGACTCCAACAGGTGGCTCCGTGGCGCAATGGATAGCGCATTGGACTTCTAGAGGCTGAAGGCATTCAAAGGTTCCGGGTTCGAGTCCCGGCGGAGTCGCAGTTTTTCCCGACTCCCTCCTAGAAATTTTTTTCTGACCCCATCGTTTCTCTTTATTTTCCTAAACGGTTGAACTTGCTTCTCTTTCTCTTCCCTTTCTCCTTCTGCATGGGGCTTCTGCGGCCGTTCCATCTCTAGCCGCTCGCGCGGTTGCGCTCGCCCCCCGCCCCACTTCCTCAGCTCGGTGGCTCAGGATACTGGGCCCAGCTGACAGCGGAGCCCTATCCAGGAACTGGGAGGAATGGCTCCGGCCGGCGGCCGGGCGAGGCCTCGCAGTTTCGGCCCAAAGCTGGCCCGGGTCTCGGGTGTTCCGGAGGAGCTGCCCCCACGCTCCAGGGCTGAGAGCCCCTAACCCCGAGCGCGGCGGTGACCGCTAGGGAGGGCGCGGGAAGGATGAGAAAATACGCCTGACCTGTGCTGCGCAGGCCGACTGCCCTTCCAGCCCCGAAGGCTTCAAAACTGTCACGTACCGGAATCCCCAGTGGGATCAGAAATGCAGATTTCTGGGCGTCACTATGGAGTCGATTGGGGGAAATGGGGCCCAGGAATCTGCATTTCTGGTAAGAACGCGGGCTCCTCTCCCCCAGGATTCCAGTGCTAAGAGGTCCCAGGCCCGTTCTGCCCGTCAGCTCCCCCAGGCAGGGATTGCTATCTTGTACCTCTTCTGGCAACTCATAGGTTTGCATGTGATTAGGGTTCACCTCCCTAAATGCGAATAAATCAATGAATGGACTTTTCAAGATTAATTGTAACAAACTTGATGCAAAAAATAAAAACTCCAAAATTGTTTAAAAAGGTACAGAGAAAAGTAAGCGTGGTTGTTCTATGCCTTAGCCTTTCAGTTCTCTTTGTAAGCTATTAGTGAAAACGGTTTTTGGAAATATTCTGATTTGTTTTATGCACATGTCAATTTTATATCTGTTGTCTCTGTTGATGTTGTTGATATAGGTGATACCCAATTGGTAGTGTGCTATATATACTTGCTCTTTCACTTACTAATAGAGGTAGGCCTGCCTTGTTCCATTGTACATATGTGTTGTAATGATTCGACAGTCCCCAATTGTTGGACATTTAGGTGCACATATTTTACTGTTACAGTGTTTCAGTGAACATGCTTGTTCTTACATTGTTGTAGATGAGTGCAAGTGTATCTATAGGATAGATTCCTAGGAAGTTGGATTGCTGGGTCAAAGGTCTGTGCATTCTTTGATAGATATTGCCAACCTGCTCTCCTAGCGGTTGTATCCATTTTACTCTCACCAGCAGCGGGTGCGAGTGCCCGTTTCCTCACAGCCCATGTGTTACCCAACAGGAGAAAAATGGTTTCTAGTTGCAGTGCCAGTTCAGGTCTTTTGAGAGAAAGCTGAGCATTTTTTCATACGGGGAATAATCTATTTTTTTGTGATTGATCTGTTGAGTTTTGTTCATTTTTCTATTGCATAATTGGTCGTTTTCTTACTGGTTTGTGGGAGTTCTCTTTACATATTCTGGAAGCCAGTCCTTTGTTTATATGTGTTACAATTATTCTTTCCCAATTGATTTTTCTCATGATTTCCTATATGGTTTTTATTTTATTGCCTTCCAGAAATTAATATATTTGGATTTATCAGTCTTTTCCTTTATGGCTTCTAGGTTTGGGGTTATACTACACTCAGATTCTTAAATAATTTCATCATGTTTTATTTTAATGCTTTATATGGCTTTATTTTTAAATTTTTATTTCATCCAGAAAATACTTTTGTATAAAGGGTAAAGTGGGAATTTGGTCCCAGAATCACTGGTAATGAACACCCTAATCTTCCTTTTCTGTACTCATTTATTTGAAATGCCTATTTTATCATTTCCTAAATTTCCATTTGCATTTGGGTGTTTGGATTCTCTATTCTGTTCCATTGATCTGTCTTAATTCTGATTCACCAGAACTGTGCTGTTTTTATGTCTAGTGGGGCCAGTCCTCTCTCATAACTTTCTTTGAAGATTTTTTGCCTCAGCTATTCTTGAATTGTTTTTCCCACATAATGTTAACAACTAGCACTTATTTAGCATTTGTTATATACTAGGTACTATTCTAAGTGCTTTATGCATTTTAAAGCATTTAATCCTCCTGACATAGCTTTAATCCCCTTTCATGGAAGGGGTATCTGAAACAGAGAAGTTAAGTAACTTGTCCAGGAATACACAGCTAATAATAACCAGTATGCCAGGATGAGACCCAGGAAGGCTGGGTCTTTGGGTAAAACCATAATTTGGTATTGTCTTTTCACATGAGCTTTAGTTACAGCTAGCCTGGTTCTAATCTTAGGAGATATTTGTACTAGAGTCATGTTATATATAGATTAATATAGGGAGAATTGAACTAATTACGTTGAATCTTACTAGTTAAGAGCAGCAAGGAGGGAAAAAGAACACCTATGCCTTTCCATTTGTTCAGTCTTTCTGTGCTTTTCAGGAGTATGTTAAAGTTTTCTATTATATATCTTGAATTATTTATTAACTTTATTCCTAATTTATCTTTTTTGTTGTGATCTTTTCTTTAATTATGTTTTCTAAGGCTTATGGTTTGTATATAAGGCTTTTGATATTTTAAATAGTAAATTTATATCCAGCCATCTTAATTGAACTGTTTTACTATTTAAAATGGCTTTTCAGTTCCAAACCATGGAATACCACTTCACATTCACTAGGATGGCTGGAATAAAAAAGACAGACAATAACATGCATTGGCAAGGATGTGGGGAAGTGGGGATGTAAAATGGTGCAGTCTTTTTGGGAAAAAGTTTGGCAATTAGCCAAAAATTTGTACAGAGTTACTATATAACTTAGCAATTTCACTCCTAGGTATATACCCAAGAGAAGTGAAAACCTGTGTTAACACAAAAAAATTTGTACATGATTGTTCATAGCAGCATTATGCTTAATAGACAAAAAGTAGAAACAAACCAAATGTCCATCAAGTGATGATGAGTAGATAAACAAAATGTGGTATATCCATACAGTGGAATATTATCCAGCAATAAAAAGGAATGAAATACTGATTCATGTTGCAACATGGATAAACCTTGATAATATTCTGCCAAGTAAAAGAAGCCAGACATATAAGACCATATATTATATGATTCCATTTAAATAAAATATTCTAAATAGGGAAATCTATTGAGACAGAAAGTAAATTAGTTTTTGCTAAGTGCTGGGGATAAGGGGAATATGAAGTGACTGCTAATGGGTATTTAACGGATTTTTTTGGAGTGATGAAAATGTTCTGGAATGAGTGGTGATAACTGCTCAACTCCGAATATACAAAATCCCAGTGAACTGCATATTTTAAAGGGGAGAATGTTACAGTATGTGAATTGTATCTCAGTTTTTTAAAAGGATAAGTTTTTTCAGTTAACTACATTGTGTATTTTGGAAATCTATCAGCCACAAGTAATTATAGTATTATCTTCTTTTAATTTGTATGCCTCATTATAATTTCTCTTGTGATAGCATCTCCTAGTTATCTCCAGAAAATGTTCACTTTTGTGATAATGGTGACAGTGAACCGGGTTGTGCTGTTTCCCATCATTATAGGAATGCTTCTCCACTAAGCATGATGCTAGCTGTGTGTGCCTGCGCACGTGCGCGCGTGCACACACACACACACACACACACTTTATCACATTAAGAAACTATCCCTAGTGGTCAGTAATCTATGGAGGTTTTTCCATATTAATGTTGTGCAATATATTAAGAGATTTTCTAATATTCGACCCTTCTTGCATTCCTGAAGTGAATCCTACTTGGTTGTGATGTATATTTATTTTGGTATTATAATATTTTGTAATTTTTGGATATTTAGAAAGATTGACAGTTATTTCTCTACCATAAATGCAGTATTATTTAGAATGGCCCCAAACTGGAAATAGCCTAGATGTCTATCAGTAGTGAAGTGTTTGAAAACAAACAGAAACAGACTCCTTAAATGCACAGAACAAACTGGTGGTTGCTGGGGGTGGGAGGATGGGTGATAAATAGGTGAAGGAGGTTAAGTCGTACCACCTTCAGCTATAAAATGTCACAGGGATGAAAAGTAGAGCACAAAGAATATAGTCAAGATTGTGTGGTGACAGATGGCAATTACACTTATCATGGTGAGTACTGCTTAATGTGTGGAATTGTCAAATCGCTCTATTGTACACCTGAAATTAATATATGCCAACTATACTTCAATTAAAAAACAATTAAACTGTTTGAAGAAAGTATAGTAGAGCCATATAATTGACTACAACACAGACCTTTAAAAAATGAGGAAGGTTTATATATACTGCTATGGAAAATATCCAAGATTAGATGAAAAATGCCAGTATTAAAATGAGCATGTTTAACATGATTCTCTTGTGTTAAATAATGCTGATAATAATAGTAACAATGTGTATTACTATGATTGTACAGGCATACAATTTCTGGAATCATCTGCAGTTAACAACGCTGGGGCAGGAGGAGCAGTGATATGAAGGCGGGGTGGGCTTTCTTTATATCTCATTGTAATGTTTGAATGTTTTCATATGAAATCTATCTTATCCTTGTAATAAAAAGAGTTAAGTTTTGAAAGGGTAAAGCAAAAGAAAAAAAAGACAAAACCTAGTGTTAATGATGAAGGGGAAAAACCCCATTTTGTCTGTTCCTACATCACTTTCACATGGGCAGCCTTGATACTGATTATCCATTAAAGATTTTCAGAACTTCATTTAACATTTTTGACTACTCACATTTTACTATAGGCTGGAACTCAGCCTCAAGTACACTGTTTAGGAGCTCCTCCTGTTAAGAGTGGAGAAACACATAAACAAAGTATCTCTTTACAGTGATTCCAGTAGGCACGGTGTCCTGAAGGTCTTGTACAACACGTTAAGGACTGGGAGGTGACCTGAAAGGTAACGGGAAAGCACCGAACAGCTTTTTAGGTGGGAAGCCGTGTGACTGTTCGATGTGTGCTTTCTGTCCCCATTCTGGCTCTAATGTGGATACCTGGCTGGAACGGTGCGGTACTGGAAGCAGAAAGACCAGTTCAGGGCACACAGAGTTGTCCAGGTAAGAAAAGGATGGAGGCTGGAAGCAGGGAGATGGTTTGGGGAGAAACCCACAACACAGATAGGCAAAGAATGAGTTTTTCAAAGAATCCAAGAAAGGGTAGCCAGAGAAGTAGGAAGAAAACTAGGAGGATGTATTCTCTCCAAGAACTGATGGAGCAAGGTGCCTCTCTAGAGAAGGGAGTCCAGAGGAAAAGGGAAACGTCTAGCAGTTTTCTAAACAACTGCTTATGCCAACCAGTTTATTTAGCCTTTGCCATTTAATTATTCCCCAGATCCTAATAAGTAATGCTTATCCCCGTTTTGAGAAAATTAAGATGCAAAGATGTGACAGGAGTAAGATGAAAAGAGATGGGAAAACATCTGCTCTTCTGAGGCAGGGAGGAAGAGAGCAGGGATACAAGCATGAAGGTCAAGGGAAAATTGAAGGTGTTCATTTTTGAAGACCTGTCTGCTTTGTGCTCTTTTACAGCTCTGCCCCACACCCAGGACTCCAGGAAGGTATTGACGAAGAGGGAGTTGCCTGAAGGGGTGGAGACGCTCCCGTCTTATTGCTGCCTTGTGGTCCATACAGACCTGAAAGAACAGAGGCCGGGAGTGTTTTCATTCAGCTTTCACCTGCCCTGGGGCTTTCTCCATCCATCAGCATTTAAGGAATATTTTACAATTTCATTCATCCTCCATTTGACATATATTTTTGAGTACTAACGCAGTTCAAAGAACCACGGAGGAAAGAAATACAAAGGTGAGATAGAGTGCATTTTCTTCGAGTTCACCCTAGTGTGGGACAGGGAGCCATGGACGGATAGTCCCATTAATTAGGATTGGCTTTGGCTGTGAGTGGCAGGAAACTCAAAGTAACAATGCATTTGGCAAGAGAGAGTTTTCTTCCTCATGTGAAAGATCAGGCAATGGCAGCTATTTGATGAAGAGAGACCCAGGCTCCTTTTTATTCTTTCACCTTAAAATGCAGCCTCCTCCTAATGTTCCAAGATTGCTCCTCTCCTGCCATCAGGTCAACATACTGGTTAGTGGGGGAGAAAATAAAGGGACAGAGTCCCATTCCAAGCTCACTCATCTCAAGGACACTTCCCAGAAGTTGCACATACTGCTTTCACTCACATCCCGTAGAAAGGTGAGAATCATAGCTTTTTTTTTTTTCCCAGGTAGCCACATTCTCAGCTAAAATTTATGTTCTGTAACTGGTAAAGAAAGGAAAAAAGCTCAGCACAATCTGTTGGTGATGTGGAAACAGGTATGCAGGTAGTTATAGTGTGAGGTTAAAATACAAATGTGACAAGAGTTATCCTTACTAGCTCTGTGACCTTAGGCAGGTTACTTAAAGCTCTCTGTGCTGGTTTCTTAACTTCTATAATGAGGATAATAGTAGCATCTACTTCATAGGTTTATCTGAGGTTACCTAAATTATTATATATGTTTTGCATGTACATACATATATAAACAGTTCCACAAAAATTTAAGTGCCCTCTAGATCAAGGCAGCTGAGATGACCTTTTGCAAAGCTGAAGTCAGGAGAAGTGGCAGATTTGGTTCCAAGGGCAGATGTTAGGTAAATTAGCCAAGGTTTGGATGAGCTTCACACTCCAGAATTAAGCTAGGACTTGTTCTTCTCAATGTTCATTGCTATTTTGGCAGTGTGTATGTGTATAAATGTGAGTACATACACACATACATACACTTAAGGGAAAAATGTCTTGCTGATAATACACTAAGATCAAGAAAACCTAGTTAACCACAGTGTGTCTTTTTTTGTATTCTTTTCCTTTAGCATGTCATTCCTCTGAACTTCCCTGAGTTATGGAGGGTGGAGGAGTAGGCGCAGGAGAGGAGACCGAACAAAACTCCATACATTTCTTTTGACATGGGTGACTCCAAGCACATAGTTCTTTCCTACCATTTAAGAAGGTCGAAGAAAACACCTTTTCATCATTTTTAATATTCTTTACTGGATAACTAAAATTCTCATGGTAACTGGAACCAAATCTAACCATAGTTTTCATATCCATATTTCATTTTTTCTCCCCTTAATAAACACATCAGAATTTCAGTATGTTGCATGGGGTCTGAGGTCAGATTTGGTGCCTGAGCCCTACCAGTCCCTCCTTTGCAATTCTGGTTGTAACCACAAGGAAAGCCCATGGGAAGGAAAAGTACCATTCATCTCATAGCTGAGGACTGTGAACAACTTCTCAGTTGTGAGGGAATAGCATATTCCCATCATCCCCTACTTTTAGTAGAGAAAGCGAGCCTCAGGAAATCCCAAGTCCAGTTTCCCACCTTCTTTGGAAGAGAGGATGATAGATCTGCACCCTAACAGGGCAAGAGTGACTGCGTATGTTTTTGGACCTGTTAATACAGCCCCTCTCTTCATTTGTAAAGATATAGCCCAGTATCTTGGGTTCACTTCAATCTAGTTAGCAACTCCTTTTTCCTCTGGAAGGGTGAGTAGGATGGAGGCAGGTGGGTTCCTATATACTATGCGTTGAACCCAAAAGAGAACATTACAGGGTACTAGCTAACATGTTAGGGAAGTGTCTTGAACCACATCCAGATCTACTCAGCTACTAGCTGAATACCACTGAGTGACCTCATCTGAATAGCATGTGGAGCACAAATCACTCAGCCAAGCCCTGACCCACCAAATCATGATATATAGAAATACAGTGGTTCGTTGGAGTCACTGAATTTTGGGGGGTAATTTGCTATGCAGTGATAACTGGGGCATACACTTTACACCACCCATCAGCTGTATCTAAAATAGTTTTGCCTTCCTCACTGTTGATGTATTTACTAGTAATGTTTTCCCACTTCAGGACCTCTCCACTGTTCTCTAACTTCACATCTCATAGCTCATTCTGAGATTCCATTCCTTTGATAGAACACTGATCTGCAAGGTATTTAATTACAGGTCCTGCTATTTTAGTAATTGGAAGCATTCCTTCTTCACTTTTAAAACTAGAAACCTTTCTTCCTCACTTTTAACTTCTTAATAATGAGAAGCCTTGCATCTTACATTTTAATTGGTCAGATGCTTGGGGAACAGCTAATCAGAATGCGTTTTTTTGTTTCAATCCTTCCTAAAAACTTCCAATAAAATGTTCTAGGTTGTTACTGAACAGTAGTTGTCTGTGATGGAGAAACTGAACAAAGAAAGTACCTCTACGTACCTGAAAAATGGTATTAACATTTTGTTCATTTGTTTTCTTGTAACTTACTATTCCTAAAAGTGGGGGTCCCATGAATTTATGCAAGTTACTCAAGGTTTTATTAAATTTTTCTATATAACCCTCAACCCCCCCACCTCCTTTAAAACTCTGCCATGGATCCTCTACAGCCAAGTATTGCCTCTCATCAGACAGCCTTGTTACAGGGACCCAGGCGACAGCTTCTTGGTCTTAATAATAAGGAATAAGTGTTTCTCTAAAGCAATTTTTATATCAATACCGCACACAGAACTGATTTTTCTGTTAGACACTAGGAAGCTCAGGGCCCGTCTTTACGAACTGTGACACTTAGTTTCACAGAACTGTTTACTAACTTCACCCCGGCTTCACCTGATTCTACCATCCTCCTTTTCTGTTCCCTAATTTCCTCACTTAAAAAAAACTAGCTGTGTTAGAGGCATTTATTTAATAAGTGGTCTTAAAAGCCTGTGCAAGATGGGGCACTTTAGAAATCTTTCAAGGTCTTACAGTGTGTTGAAGTCCCTCATCAGCACACTCTACTGTGTCGCCACTTGTATGCTTTGTAATGCTTTTCGGCTGAGGAGTCAAGCTACTTTCTTAGTCATTAAGCCTTAGTTCAGGTGAACCAAGTTCAAGGACACAAGCCAAAAATCACTAAAACCTGTTTCTCCATAGAACTGCTTTGCTTAAAAACAAAGGACAAATACATGTCCATTATTCAAATATACAGATATCTATAAAAGGCTGAAACACTAAGATTTCCTTCTGACCTTTACCTACAATTATACTTAGATATCCTTCTTTAGTTTTGAAGGTTTAAAATAAATTTAAGATCCTATTTGAAATGAAAAAGCTATAACATATTATCAGTTTTAATTCCTTGCAATAAATGTTAATAGAGGTGACCTTAAATAATTTTTAGTTGAATCGTTTATTTCACTGAGTAAGTGTTTTGGAACTGCTAAAAACTCTTCTTTTTGTCCCAAGTTATTTAAGCGGCTTTACAAAAATACATATAATGAAGTAAAACTAAAAATGAATCCATGGAGACCAAACAAAAGAGAGCACGTTAAAATGTAACTAAAAGTAAATACTTGGAACACCTGTACAGTGACCCTGGCGCTTGGGCTCAATTCTCTTTCCTCACCACTGCCTCCTAACCCAGAAGGCTCTAACACTTTTTTGTGTGGCAAAGGTCAGAGGTCACTAATCTTGTTTTCCTTGTAATATGCACTGTAACATCACAAATACTTGGCACAGCTGCAGTTTTCAAATACCAAATAATTCAACCTGTCGTGGCATTCATGGGTCAGAAACCATCACGAAAATCCTAGAATAGACAAGAAGCTGATCCACACCTCAACCCTGAGAAAAACTGGGTAAGTCCTCAACCCTCTGTGCAGAGACATCATACCAAATGATTAACAATTCTGAGTCTTCTTACAGCAGAGTAGCATGAGTTGAAGCAATGTTTTGAGAACAGCGACTCCTTCTGGAGAATCTGCAAAGGATAAACTAATTTATTTCTTCTTGTTTTGATATTTAATTCTCTCACAGCGGGTCCTTATTTTACCCACTGGAAATGGGGTAAAACTGGAAGCCAAAACTTAATATTCTTGGAATAAAAGTTTTTCTGTAAAGGAGAACAGATAGAGATTCTTGCTTAACTCCACCTATGAATGCCAGTGTCAGTTCTATTACTAGGTTGGTTATGATCTCAAGCATTAAACACAAAATATGAGATTTTATGTTTACTGAAATCCCAAGGAGCAGTTTGCTGGGAAAATAGAGGTTCCATAAACGATGACATTAAAGGGAAGAACCCACTAGGAAGCATTATAAGGGATGGCCAGCACTCCTTGGGTGCCACAGGAAGGTTAGCCAGGATGCATACTCCTGCCATTGGAGAAGGAGATAAATGGAACCACTTTAAAATTATTCCTGGCCAAGTTAAAACTATAGGATTTAATCCTAGTTCACCTGGAACAAAACACTAAATCTGGATACAATTAATCTTTCCTCCCGTTTTAGTTGCTAGGGAAAGAAAACAGTTCTCCTGCGTCTTCTACCTTTAACCCAAACTTTCTTCATTACCTTTTTAATCTTTTTTATAGTTTCATTTAGTTTTTCAGTCATCTTGATCCAAGAATACTTTGGTTCCAACTATGACTTTTATACTCGCAACAAGCAGATCTCTGTAGCTTCACCAATTTTCTGGACCTAAACTTGGAAAAGGGCATTTCCTGTCTACCATCTCCCCCCCCTCCCCCCGCCATGTGTGAATTACAGTACTGTTTCACTTCGTTATATAATTTTAAAGTTTTTTTTTTTTGGTATATGTTAACAAACTTTATGCTTTCTATATGTTTTTTAATTCAATTTTCTTTAAATAAAGTGTTGAAAACTTTACAAAAATGTTAATCATCTTAAAATGGTTGAGGTTTTCCTTTTTCTCCCTCAAAGAGTCTTAAGAATGGGTGGGTCTTTTGTGTACACACTGGTTTTTATCCCAACGGGTACATGATTGATTCTCCCTCAAGTCAACTTTCAGACAGAGCCAATCTATATTAACTTGTATGATGGTGTTAGTTTTCAAAAACA